>OY747714.1:22318040-23518040 GCA_963556495.2 Valencia hispanica | reverse complement strand
AATTGTACTGATACATTTTGCGGGAAATTTTTTTTTTAAGAGCGTGAATACAGAAATATCTACACAGTGATCATTTTCACAAGAAATACCATACGCGTATTTGAACTCAAAAAGATGGAGAATGTAAGACAGGTGTGCGCTGGCCATTGGGCAGTTCGGGAGTTTTCCCGAAAAGTCGGTCTGTTCTAACGTTTTCTATTTTTTTCAGGTTTTTTTTGTACTCCAAAAGTAGTTGAGCCACTGTTGTGACCCTGCTGTGTGTTTGATTGTGTGAGTGAGGCATCTTCTTTTATAGAAGATCTTTGTAAGAGGTACTGCCGCTCTGCACTTTCGCTTATCTCTACCATCCATCAGCCTGCAGAGCAGCAGATTGTGTACTCAAGTTGTAAATCTTTAATTACTTTTTGACCTCGCGGTTTGATTCTACATGTGGGTTAAAAGATTTCCAGGCAAGGCAATACTTTTTTGAACGTGATTCATTTCCGCCAGAATATAACTATAAAATGAATTATTTCCATTTTATGTCCAACTGCTGCCATTTATTTGATCCAGAGATTGCTGTACAAAATATAACTTTGGTTGTGATGACATCCAACATATTGTTAGCCTATTATTAAATTAAACATGTTATCAATATTATTGATGGTATAAAAACATTATTATATTATTATACTACAAATAGAAATATTTTTGTTAAATTATGGTTCCACTTGCATCCTTTGAGCAAGGTCTGGGCTGAATTTCAACACCAGCCCAGCCCTGATGGAAGGCCATGCATGTGTTGAAAGATTAGCTTCACTATAGTTACAGTACACACTACTTCTAAAAATAATGTCTCATCATTGTCTGGACTGTGTGGCTGTTGAAGGAGGCACAGCTTCTCCCGATCTCTTGCCTTATACTCTTTTCTTGTTTTCTTAGCTTTTTTCTTAGTTACTTTATACACCCAGCATCTGGAGTTACTGTATTAGACCAGATCTCTTTTTTGGATTACTTTCTGAAGGACTGTGGATGACCAAAATGGCATTTTGCTCAGCTGAGGACTTGTTCCAGAGAATTGAAGAAAATTGAGATGAAGTTACATCATCTTCAGATCAATTTTGAACCAAACACTGGATATGGAAATGAGACAACTTTACCGATTACTACACGCAGGAAGGAAGAACCTGGCAGCCGAGTATTATTTCGGTCCGACAGTCTCGCACAGAACCCGCACAACAACGCACAACAACGCAACTCCCTCAGCCAAAAGGCACTCAACGGGTAGAACACCCCATTCACAGTTTGATGAAGACTGGCCGGCTTTAAAGTGCACTGAATCTACACCTGCCTGGAAGAAGAAAGAAAAGAAACTTCAACTCAAAACAAGCGATATCACTCCCCCTGAATACTGCTTAGAAACAGTCTCGCAGCCCTCAGTTCCCCGAAAGACAATGCAGCCCCTGGGACCAGTCAAGGTCACAAAGAGAAATCCATCCACATGAAGCGGAAACATAAGAAAGTAAACCCCCCCCTCCAGCAAAGGTTCTCATCATATATGACAGATTAAGTAATGGTATCAAAGATATTTGGAGCCAGAACACTAGCGTTATCAACTGCCCCAAGAATACAGTGAGAGACATATCAGAAAAAATCCCGAAAATCTTACAACACCCTAACCTGGAAAAGCTTGTTACACCTCGCAGGTGCAAATGATGTAGCCAAGAAACAATCAGAGATTCTGAAAAGAGACTTCTGTGATCTGCTACAGAGACTTGTTGGACTTAACATAAACATATTTATCAATGGACCAGTCCCTGAAGGGAATGATGAAAGGTACACTAGACTTTGCATGCTTCATAAATGGTTGAAGAGAAAATCTGTTGAAAAATCAATCCCATTTATTAATAACTTTAAAATATTTGGATTTGCCAAGCATCTGTTCAAGGTAAACCAAGCTTAACAGAGCTGGACTGAGACTCTTGACCTAAAATATTTTCTGTTATCTGAATAAACACTTGATAAAGTAGCCGAGAGCTGACCTCGAAGCACGGCCGCTGGATACTATCATAGAACAAACATTTCCCCACACACCCCAAGTGAAGATTACATCACTAGCACAGACAGATGGACGACCCTCAGAGATTGCCAAAGAACAAACACTTCCTACATCACCAGCAGCGAGCAAAGACATACATCGCTCAGCAAAGCATTTTTCAAGCATTTAGATGTCATCAAACTCATCAACACCTAATCACTCTCTGTTTAGAGATTCCTCAGATAGACTGAAAGCACAAAATAATATTGGGTCACAACTAATACCGAAGCTTGGACTACATCAAGCCTTTGGGACTAACACTGGATGTACTCTTCCCATGCCCCAACTGGTAATAAAAGACTGATATCCGGCCTTCTGGAGAGAATATTCAAGACATTTTAAGCAGCAGAACAAAAAACTAAAGCCAAACGCTTTCATATTAAACCAAATCTCAAATTGATCACCTGTCAGAAGGTTCAGCTACCCATCATCAAACCACTTAAGTTAGCTTTAATAAATATTAGGTCTTTATCAGGAAAATCATTCCTTTTTTCCCAATCAATTTCTTTACTGAATATTTCCCGTATAATATAAAGAATTGTAAAATTACACACATGAGCTTAAAGTAAAGTGCAACAATACATACAAAAATGGAGTTGGAATGTACAATTGCTCAAAAAGAAAGGGGGGGGGCAATTGAAACAAAACAAAATGAATGCTGGACATAACATAATCTTTGGTGAAGGTGAGGCGACACTTGGGTCATTGTAGAAGTTGGCAAAAAGAACTAATCGAGATTATCTGGGCAGACCAGCTTCCCAACATATTCACAAAGGGATCCCATATCCCTTCAACAGGAATCTATTTTTTTCCAATTTGACAAAATAAAGGACATCTCTAACCCAGTGAAAGTGAGATGGAGGAGTGGCCAACTTCAATATAAAAAAAATTAGTCTTATTGCTAGTAAACAAGCAACCCAAAAGCTATGAGAGACTTCTCTCCAGAAGATAGCAAAATGTTTGTAATGGTTCAGGTTACCCCAAACAGGGCTTGGTTTTATATTTTTCCCTGTAATCTCGCTCAAGGTAGCAAAAATGTTGGACCCCCAGATATCATCACTAATCACGTTTCCCAGATCCGCTTCCCAGAGTGCCTTAATGGAGGTCAAGGAACCCATTCCTAAAGAGTGGATCTGAGAGTTTATGTGTGAAATCACGCCTTTCAATGTAGGAGCTGGTTTAAGAAATACATCTAAAGGCGAGTCAGGGGGCAAGGCAGGAAATAAGGGAAACCTTTCAACAAAAAAGTGAGATATGGGGATGCAGAATTTCTCAGACAGCTGTGCAAAGGAAGCAAATATATTGTCAATGAGCAGATGTTTGAATGTTTCAATACCTCGGCTGGACCAGACGTTAAAAGCCCTAACCATAAGTGATGGGGCAAAGACATGATTGGATGATAAAGGTGCCAATATTGAATATGTTTGTGGGCCAAATCAAAGCCGAAACTGGTTCCAAATTTTTAAAGAAGTTTTTACCATCACGTTTTTAGTGTGGGATTTGACAGACAATTTGACATTTGAGTGGATCAGGGAAATAAGAGATGCCACTCAGCAAGTAGCATCTTCCATCCTCAACCAGAAAGGGTAGGATAGGACAGAGCCTGAGTGTAACCAAAACTGTGTGATTTTGAGACAAGCCGCCCAATTGTAAAACCTGAAATTGGGCAATGCCACCCCTTCCAATTTGTTTGGCCTTTGCAAAAATTTCCTACAAAATCTTTGTGTTTTTTTGTCCCAAAATAAAGTCTAAGACAATTTAATCCAATTTAAGAAAAAATGATTGTGGTAGAAAAACTGTAAGACATTGAAAAAAATTTAAAAATCTATAGAGAATGTTCATTTTAATATTTTTAATGCGGGCAGCTAACAACGTCAGCACCGACCAGTGGTCCAAGTCCTTTTGAGTTTGAGTCATAAGAGGGTGACAATTTGCACCAAAGGGATCCCTATGTTTTTTCGCCACCTGCACCCCAAGATATTTGAACTGATGACTGGCTATCTTAAACGGTAAAGTATGTAGTGGATATTCACAAGCTGCCTCATTAAGAGGAAGTAATTCACTTTTGCCCAAATTCAGTTTATAACCAGACACAGATCCAAATAAATCAAGAAGAGAAAGAGCGGCATGGATCGACTTGGGCAAGTCAGTAACGTAGAGGAGAAGATCGTCTGCATACAATGATACGTTTTGTTCTTGACTGCAACTGACAAGACCTTCATTTAGAGAATTGGTTCGTAGCGCAATTGCTAGAGGTTCGAAAGCAAAAGCGAATAACAATGGGCTGGGGGGACAGCCCTGCCGAGTTGAACGATGTAGAGGGAAATATGACGACTGATTGTTAATTGATCTAACTGATGCCAAAGGAGAGTAGTACAAAAGTTTCATCCAAGGGCTAAAATTTGTTCCAAAACCAAATTTCTGCAATGTATAAAACACATATTCCCATTCAACCCAGTCAAAGGCCTTTTCAGCATCCATAGATATGACCCCTTGTGGCTGATTTGACTATGGAAAGTTGTAAATAGTGTTAAACAGATGCCTTAGGTTGAAAAAAAACAGTGTCTGTTTCTGATAAACCCAGTTTGATTGAATTAAATTATACGAGGCCTAGCTGTTTCCAATCTAATCGCAAGCATCTTAGACAGTAACTTAAAATCTACATTTAGTAAACTGATTGCCCTGTAAGAAGAACAACTAAGAGCATCTTTATTGTTTTTCAAAATAAGCTACATTTATGCCTGATTGAGTGTAGTGGGTAGTATAGAATTGCCAAATGAGTCAGGAAACATATATACTAGAACCGGAGCTAGAACTCAGCAAAAATAGAAACGTCCTCTGACTTTCAACTGTTGTTACTTTCAGTAAACTTAATGTGTGTAAATATTTGTATGAACACTAAAAGAGTCTACACCATAAGACATAAACTAAAAATGTTTCACAGACATGTGACTAACAGAAATAGAATAATGTGTCCTTGAATGAAGGGAGGCTCAAAATCAAAAGTACCAGTCAGTATCTGGTGTGGCCACCAGCTGCTTGAAGTACTGCAGTGCATCTCCTCCTCATGGACAGGACCAGATTTGTCAGTTCTTGCTGTGAGATGTTACCCCACTCTTCCACCAAGGCACTTGCAAGTTCCTGGACATTTCTGGGGGGGATAGCCCTAGCCCTAACCCTGCGATCCAACAGGTCCCAGACGTGCTCAATGGGATTGAGATCCAGGCTCTTCGCTGGCCATGGCAGAACACTGACATTGCTGTCATGCAGAAACTCACGCACAGAACAAGCAGTATGGCTGGTGGCATTGTCCTGCTGGAGAATCATGTCCAGATGAGAATGCATAAAGGGTACCACATGAGGGAGGGGGATGTCTTCCCTGTACCACAAGACATTGAGATTGCCTGCAATGACAACAAGCTCAGTCTGATGGTGATGTGATATACCGCCCCAGACCATGACGGACCCCCCACCTCCAAATCGATCCCGCTCCAGGGTACAGGCCTCAGTGTAACGCTCATTCCTTCGACGATAAACACGAATCCGTCCATCACCCCTGGTGAGACAAAACCGTGACTCATCAGTGAAGAGCACTTTTTGCCACTCCTGCCTGGTCCAGCGAAGGTGGGTTTGTGCCCATAGGCGGCGTTGTTGCTGGTGATGTCTGGTAAGGACCTGCCTTACAACAGGCCTACAAGCCCTCAGTCCAGCCTCTCTCAGCCTATTGCAGACAGTCTGAGCACTGATGGAGGGATTTTGTGTTCCTGGTGTGACTCGGGCAGTTGTTGTGGCCATCCTGTACCTGTTATGCAGGTGTGATATTCAGATGTACCCATGCTGTGCAGGTGTTGTTACATGTGGTCTTCCACTGCGAGGATGATCAGCTGTCCTTCCTGTCTCCCTGTAGCGCTGTCATAGGCATCTCACAGTGCGGACATGGCAATTTAATGCCCTAGCCACATCAGCAGTCCTCATGGCTCCCTGCAGCATGCCTAATGCCCATTCACGCAGATGAGCAGGGACCCTTGGCATCTTTCTTTGGGTGTTTATCACAGTTGGTAGACAAGTCTCTTTAGTGTCCTGCGTTTTTAGAACTGTGACCTTAAATGCCTACTTTCTGTAAGCTGTAAAGGTCTTAGCGACCATTACACAGGTGCATGTTAATTAATTAATTATGGTTACTTGAACATGCATGGAAAACATTGTTTAAACCCTTTACAATGAAGATCTGTAAAGTTATTTGGATTTTTACAACATTATTGTTGTAATACACAGTCCTGAAAAAGGGACGTTTCTTTTTTTGCTGAGTTTAGTTTATGTTGAAAGCTCCTATAAAATTCCTCCGGAAAGCCGTCTGGACCTGGACATTTACCACCCAGCATCAATTTGATAGCTCCTAAAATTTCTGCAGTGGCTACTAGCCTTTCTAGAGCTTCTAGCATTACCAAACAAACCTGGGGAATTTCCAGAGTGGAAAAAAATGGTCATAGTCTAGCCTATCTGCATTGACGTCTGACAAGAACAGAACTTTTAATATTCTTTAAGCTCTGCATGACAGCATGGTTTGCAGCTTAAGTGTCAAACTCTGATAGAGCTGTGATGTGGTCTTTATATATGTCAGGATTAGGAGAGATAGCATATGCTGCATCTAATTGAGCAATATGTTTTGTAAGAGTAGCCATGTTTTCTTTTTTTCCTCCTTTCATGGCTCACAAATGAAAGGATCTGCCCCCTCATATATGCTTTTAGAGTCTCCCATTGGGTAGATGAAGAAATATCAGGAGTCTTGTTAATGCTCAGAAACAAATCGATTTGTTCTGATATATTGTTGAAATTATCATCTGAAAGTAAGCATGTGTTAAAACGCCAAGGGTATCGTGACTGAGCATTGGCACTAATCCTCACTCGGATTGTAACACGCGAATGGTCGGAAATAACTATAGGTTCATATGAACATGAAGATGAAATGACATTAGGAAGAAGTCTATTATCTAATAAGAAATAATCTATCTGGGTAAATGTATGGTGTATGGAAGAGAAAAACTAGTAGGTCCTACTTGTAGAATTGAAAAAAAGCCAGGGATCCAAAATTGAAAACTCACTTAAATAACTTTGGCAGCCTTTGAAATTGGTGGAACTTTAGTTGAGGAGCTGTCAAGGTAAGGGCTTAACTAGCAATTGAAATCTCCTCCCATGACAAGTAAATGAGAGGAAATATCTGGGATGTTGGAGAACAGCTGTCTGAAAAATCCTGCGTCATCCCAATTTGTAGCGTAAACATTAACCAAAAGCAGTAAAGCCTCAAATAAGGTACCAACAACCAGAAATCTACCATTATATGAAAATAGCTGTGTTTCAACAGTTAAATAGCTTCCTAACAATGACCAACCGCTTTGATGTTTTTCAGTCTGGTTTCCATGCTCACCACATCACTGAGACTGCCCTTGTCAAAGTTTTCAATGACAGTCGCATAAATACAGACTATGGTAGAACCACAGTGCTGGTACTTGTTGACCTCTGTGCAGCATTTGACACTGTTGATCATGATATATTATTGAAACCACTGGAGAGCTGGGTCGGATTCTCTGGTACAGTACTTGGCTGGTTTGAGTTGTACCTTAAAAACAGGGACTTCTTGGTTTCAATAGGAACCTTTTAATCAGAACAAACAGAAATCACATGTGGGGTGCCACAGGGTTCCATCCTGGGGCCCCTCTTATTTAATATCTACATGCTCCCACTAGCCCAGATTATAACAACCAACAACATTAGCTACCATAACTATGCAGATGATACTCAGCTTTACATTACGATGTTGCCAGGTGACTTTGAACCCATCCAAACCCTAAGTTAATGCATCAAGCAAATCAATTGATGGATATGCCATAACTTTCTCCAGTTGAACAGAAGTAAATTACTTCTAAAAGTACTAAAACAGAAGTAATTACTTCTAAGTACTGGTCAGTTAACCGTTGTCCTGACCTTCCATAACCCCTCTGTATGGTGCCTTTTTGTTAAAACTATCCATACACAAGTCAAACGAAAGATGACAGATTGGATAAATTACCATATGAATCAACCACCAACTAAAATTCTAAAAAATAAAATAAACATAGATTTATTACTATTTAAGATCAATACAATATTGTGATAAAAAATATTGCAATATATCTGCGTATTAATATTTTCATACATCCCTAGACTTTACACTTTACAAACTCAAAATCAAGTGGCAGACTTTAGTACTCTTATGTTTTGAGTGGTACTTGAGCTGTATGTTGATGTCCAAGTTTGGCCTTCTAAATGTAACATTTTCAATCAAAAACTTTAATCTACTTTTTTGAATGCCACTTTTCTTACATGCTTTTTACATATTTCTTGATTCCAGGCATTGAAATGGACATAACTATCATGAGCTACCAGCCTGAACACAAATACAAAGGAAACGATGTAAAAATTACAGTACGCCCTTTAAATCTTACAAAATCTTACAAAAGCATACAAAAGCTATGTTAGGCTGGGATATGAAACAATGCATTCATGTTATATTCGAAAATTAATTTTGGTATGCAGTGTACCTGGTCAGAATTTAAAGGGCTAAAGCCCTTTTCAGCTGTTATTGGGCACAAGCAGTGTTGGGAACATTACTTAAAAAAATAACTAGCTATAGTTACTCACTACTCACTACACTAATCACTACTCAGCAAAATGACCTTTTTAATGTTGCTTTTGAGTGTGTGCATGGAATTGTGTTGGGGGAGGGGGTTTAAATGTATAAATGTGATCATGCTTCTAAATCTGTGGGGAAGGGATGGGGATGTGGTTTATGTGGGGTCATTTATAATCTGTAAAGCACTTTGAGTTGCAATCTTTGTATGAAAAGCACTTTATAAATAGAGTTTGTTGATTGATTGATTGATTGATTGAATAATTAACTGATCGCCTACTTGTTCCAAAAATTTACCGAGTTAGTCATTGAATTACTCTACAATAAAAGTAACTAGTTACCAGGGAAATTAACTGTCTGCATAACTGTAAAAAAAAAACAAAAAAAAAAAGCTGCTATATATCAAAGAAATTCGATTTTTCTAAACCGTTTTAGGAAGTCCGTTGAAATGAGTAGAAGAGACAGGTAGTCTACTTGTACATCACTTTCTATATTTATAGAGCATCAACAGACATCAAGAGATTTATCCTTTACTTCCAGTATTATTGTTGAAACAAAAGTAAACAGTTAAACAATATAAAGTGTGTTTAACTCTATAGGAAAATAAATGGAATTCTCAGAACCTCAGAAGTAGTAGGAGTTCGTCCCGTAACCGGTGGTTTGCCAGTTTGAACCCCGTTCCATCCGTCTTGGTCATTTGTGTTATTGGGGAAGACACTTCACCCGCCTTGGCTGCTGGTGGTGGTCAGAGCGCTCATGGCGCCTGGGTGTATGACAGCCTGGCTTCTGTTAGTGTGCCCCAGGGCAGCTGTGGCTACAATATACTCACCACCACCAGTGTGTGAATGAGTGAATGTAACGCAAAGGCTTTGTGGTCCTCTGGTGGAAAAAGTGCTATAAAAAATGCCAGCCAGGTTATTATGCAAAGGCGGCGCGCAGTTCAACTCTTTGAGGAGACTTCGGCGTCATTACCTACACTGGGTATGAATGGTATATTATTCAAACTCATTGTCATTGTTCATCCTAACATACCATTGTTACAAACAACAATACTCCTTTTAGCAAATAAAACACTGAGTTCTTTTAAATCACAACTAAAACATATCTGTTTAGAGCTGCCTTTGAGTAATGCTTTGATGTATAATGTTTTGTGTATGCTTGCTGTTATTACATTATATGCTTTGTAATGCCTTGATGTATCTGTGAATGCTTCTTGCTTTATTTGCTGTTTTTACTTTATACTTTTTACTGCTATTTTTATTTTACCTCTTAATCAAGTAAAGCACCTTGAATCACCTTCTTGTTGAAAGTGTGCTATACAAATAAAATTTAACTTGCCTTGCCTTAAAACTGGCACCATGCGTATAACGCAAAAAATATTTTGGGTAAATGGACACTATCCTTATCAAGGAGCCTCTCTCACTCACCTACTCTCTCTCTCTCCCACTTCAGAAGGAGGTTTTATCCTTGTTTGACAACTCCCCGATGAGTACAGAAAAAAAGCAATAGGGGAAATAAAGAGTGAAGGCTAAGCTGAATGAATGCCAAAAGACATTAGGTAAACCCTTTGGGGCTGACAAATCTGCAGAGACAGGGGGATCTAATCATTACCTATTATGAGCTGATAGTGACTTGACTAGTAAAATTTGAGAAAAACTATACGATGAGACTGATTTGGGTTGGTAGTTGTTATTTTTTTCAATCTAATACATGGGGGTAGCCAAAGACAACTTTGTAACAGGAACAATGCGATTTTGCCTATACCAGATCAAAAATCAATTAAATATATATTTACCCTTGCAGAACTGCTGAGAGAGCATGATCCACATGTATTTTGTGCATTTTTGGGAAGGTCTATAACTGTGTTGCCTGAGCAAACGTTTTGGTAGAGGGTTGGACAAGGCAGGGTGAGTGTGTGGGAATGGGTTTGGGCTGCATCAGAACATGGTACTGGGATCGCTTTTTAGAGCGTGTGGGCCCACAGTACAGCTGTGATCACATCTCACATCCTTAGTACAAAATCAAGCTGGTTCCCCATGCGGTTTAAACTGTATTAAGATCCTTAAAAGAGAGATAATGGTTGCTTTACCAATGAATGATGATTGGAAAAGGCTGTAAGAGAATGTAAGCTAAGAATCCAGAATTATATCTAAATTCCTTACTGCAGAGTGGCTGAGAGTAAAGAATTGAGAACATCAGATGGGCTTAGGTGGGGATTACATTTTCAAAACCAAATGATTTCAGTCTTATTTTCATTAGTTTTTGCACAATTTCAACTTCATTCATCTGAATAGAAGTGTATTGCTATATTCCATCCATCCATTTTTTGTACCCGTCCATCCTATGCAGGGTTGCGGGGGGGCTGGTGCCGATATCCAGCAGTCACAGGGCAAGAGGCGGGGTACACCCTGCCAGTCCATCGCAGGTATTGCTATATTGTTATTGCTAATTGGGTTATATATATATATATATATATATATATATATATATATATATATATATTTGGTATATTTTGGAATCATGTTTTGTAGAGCTCATAAAACCAAAATAAAGGACCATTTGAAGGTTTGGGAAACAGAAATTTTAATCCATCCAGACATTTTTGTGCAGACATCTGATTGTAAAGGTAAGAAGTTCTGGAAACCACAATCCTATCAGATCCCAAGGAGGTTCCTGGACATAGTATTTATACAGTTTCTCCGCTGAGTGCTTTTCTAACATGATCATTTTACAGAGTTGTAGAAAACACAAGGTTCTGGACAAGCCAATAAGAAGTAGTAGAAGATTTTGGCATAAAACCTGCTGCTGAAAAATAAAATTAGTAAATGTTACTAAAAAGCCATTAGGGGGGTGAGCAAACGAACTTTCCAAATGCTTCTCCTCACTAACCTCCTAGTTTTGGTGACCTTTTTGTTTTTCCTGTGGGTAAACTTTCCAAGTTTGAACACATACCTAAGAAAATAGACCATAACTCTGGTGAGATCTAGAGCTGAATATTTCCGACGGTGGCGATGATTATACTGGTGGTGGTCAGAGAGCTCGGGGTGCTGGTGTTTGACAGTCAGTGTGCCCCAGGGCAGCTGTAGCTACAATGTAGCTTACCATAACCAGTGTGTGAATGTGTGTGTGAATGGGTGAATTACTGAATGTAGTGTGAAGCACTTTGGGATCCTCAGGACTAGATAAAAGTGTTATATAAGTACAGGCCATTGATCATTTTTTTATTCAACACATTATAACTGCTATCACAATATTGTTCTTAAAGGATATGTATACTTAATATTACCAAAATTTTACCAGCTTGTTCTAAAAACATTCAATTTTGTGTTTGCTTCTATGATTTCTCTTTACATTAACAAGTCCAATGCATAATAATGTTACATATTCCTTAATATAAAGCACAACAGACTGATATGAATTGAGACTTTGGAAATAAAAGTCATTTAACAAGCATTTCAGCAAATGCTGCTAGCCTACAGCTAAAATACAATCCCAAGTTATTGTTGCAGGAGAAACTTAAATCATAATTTAATAATTATATTTGATCAGTTCAGGTGTCGTGAGCACTTGCCCGCAAATACGCCAGTGCCATTTAAAAGACAAAAAATATCATAATTCTGACGATTAATTAAAGACCTTGATTGTGTTTTTATAGGCCTTTCTCCTTTCCATTTTTGAGACTTTAACCTTGAGGCAAACTATTAACCAGGCAACTGAAAATAAATTCAAATTATTTCTTCCATTTGAGAACATGAAAATGGCATATTAAACATAGCAAAGCAATGTACCTTGTGATTAGAGTTTGCAGATTTCTCTGTCAAGCAGGATCACATCATAAAATCATGTGATGGTAAAAATTTGTAACCCAGATTTAATGTTTTATAAAAACTTCACAGTGCAAAACAACTTTATTGTTCAAGTAAAAAATGGGCAAAAACAGCTTTAAATGTATTTTTAATGTGAGTAATATATATGTTGGCTGTCAGTTAATTAATCAATTAATCAGCCCTTTATATACTACACATAAGCACAGAGGGCCATTTACTATGTGTTCTATGATTATTCACTTGGCTGCCGCCCAATTTTAAAACATGACTGGCTATAAATAATGCCTCTAATTATACCTAGATAATATCATACCAGGTGTCTAAAACCTGAAGGTCAGGAGCAGCATGTGGCTTTTAAGGGCCTTCACAGAGGCTCTTAACAAGTCACGTTTGCCAAAATAACAAAACAAGCTATGTTTTTAAATACAAAGCTTATGAAAATGACTTGCTTTTGTTGTTTTTCTGTACTTTTTGGTGATTCTTTTTTTTTATTTTAACGTGTCCGGTCTGGCATTGTGGTGCTCAGAGTTGGTGTCTGAGTACCAAGTAGAAGCCCAAACAGATTTACTTTCACAAGTGGAGCATTACGGCTTTTGCTCTAGTACTCCGCTTGATATATATGTGTGAGAAATCTTTTTTAGAAAATGCTGTGGGTTTTCTTATATTATGGACATGGAGATGGAAAATAAAGGCGAAGAAAGAAAGAAGATGAAAAAAGATAAGAAAGTAAGTTAAGAGGGGAAACAACTGCAACTTTTTGGCAATTTCTTCAAAGTATTTCAACAAAAGAACTAAACTAGTCAATGAAATTGGCTTTTTTATACAAACAGTATTTTTTTATATATATAATCCATAAATATAGAATTTAATAAAATGCCTTTATTCTAAAAGTTTAACTTTTTTCTTCATTTTGAAAAAAAAAATGTATCAATCAACAACAAAGGTCTTGCACTTTGTTTGTGGAGTGTAAAATGCAAGTAAAATACAAGTATAGAACTTGCATGATGGCAATTATTTTCAGCCCATTTATGTGTTGAAAATTACAATTAAATAGAAATTGGAGCTCAGAAATTAAAATAAAATGATCTAACGTTGCCGGCAGCAGATACAATAATATTTTGTTTCTGTATCTGATTATTACATTCTTGAAGTAAAAAGTAGTTTAAGGGTGTATTCAGACCTGCACTGTTTGCTCCAGTTTAAACGGACCAGGGTTCGTTTGAACGCTGGTCCGGACCTTTTATGCAGGTGTGAATACACACAAATGAATCCTGGTGCGGATCAGAGAACCGGACCGAGACCGACTTTTTTAGGTGGTTTTGGTCCGCTTCCAAACGGACTCTGGTGCGGTTCGCTTCAGGTGTGAATACAAACCACTTTTGATCCGAACCAACTCCAGGATACATGTGCCTTTTTGGACTAAACAAGCCACCGTAGCAAGGTAAGTTCATACCTGGTCCTTCATCTTCTGTTTTGCCACAGTGCTGCGAGCGTGTCATGGGTCAGGGCACACAGAGCACATCGTCTCCTTCGGGTTACTACACGCATTCCGCGTCGCCTTTCCAAAATACGAAACAGAGCGTCGCGGAACCTGCGTTGAATGAGCTGCTGTTCACACTCAATGTGATTTTGCAGCTCCAATAACAGCAGAAATATGCAGAGCAGCGTAGAGCTTCCATGTTTTCCTCCATTTCCGGGTCTGCGCTCTGTGTGCCGCCCTAGTCATTGCTGTCCAATGGCCGCACCGATTGTCACACGCGTGGATGTGTTTACAAAATATAGTTCACTTCCAAAAAGTACAGTGTGAATGCAAACCACACCAAACGAAAAAAATTAAGTCCGCTTTTGGTCCGGACCAAACAAGCAGACCAAAGGACTTTTCTGGTCTGAGTACACCCTAAATTAAGGAATTAATAGATGTGACTTACAACAAACTATGTGACATGACTATGGGGAACAAAGACAGAGAAACTAATCTAATAGTGCAGTCTACATGTCTGGGGTCTCATTTATAAAACTTTGCGTAGAATCATTAATAAAACCGTACTTAAGCTCAGCAACTTTTTTTTAACTTATGACTAGTAAGTTTCGGATCTATCAAACTTTGAGTACGCACAGCTGCACGCACTTTCCATTTTAAAAATCCCACTCTACCTAGAAATGTGCGCAGGTGTTTTTGGATCATATCCCGCCTCCTACACACCCACTTTCTCACATAAACGGTCCTTGCAAAGTGTCTAGTGAATGTTCTGCATCGACTTAAACCAGCTAATATGGGGCGTTTCACGGGTAACCGTGGCAATCGAGAGGCGGTGAAAGTAATTTCACAGAGACCGCTGCAGCCTCGTAGAGGCACGGTAAACTGTTTTATTTCTGTCAATCACTCAATCAGCGCTTTATTCAGCCGAATGCAGCCAAATGCTTCACATTAAAAGACGAAAATACAGTTGCAAAAAGAAAATGTGTGACAAGAAGAGAGTAAAAAGATTTAAAAATGTAATAATAAAAGCAGCACAAGCAATAAAAAAGATAAGAACAATAAAGTTTCAATTAGGCCTATATGATTACTTCTTGTAGCAACACTAAGACTGGAATTTATTAAACCAAATAAAACTAGATATTTAAAGCCTGACAGAGGTTGAGGTTGAGGTTGCTTTGAGGTTGACCATATGGTAGAGGTGGCTAAAAGGTATGGATTGGCTTAGTAGTCTCCTTTGGCTTAGTCAATTGTTGTTTCTAGCAATCAGAAATGTTTCCAAACACTAGGATTTAGTTTTCTTTTAAGTAGAAGAAAAATGTTGGAGCATCATTTTAGCCAGCTGCTCGGCAGTGCATAACCACAAGGGGGGTGAGTATTTCTTGGAGTTACTTCAGGTCACTTTGGCATGTTCTCTGGTATCAACTTTAAACAGTTAGAACGGTATGATAAATTTTTTTTGCAATTTTTAATCATGACCATTTAAACTTTTGTATCCGTTAATACCTGTAACAACCTAAAATTTCCATGTTAACATTTTCCTAAAAAATTGCAATTGCATTTCAATGCAAAATTTTCCACATTGGCATTTAATTTGTTTTCAGGCCAGCTAGCATACCTTGCTTGCTAGCTTTGTACATCATATTTGGCTGTCATACTGGGGTAAATGTTCACTAAATATACACAGACAGCCAATTAGATATTTCCCCTGAGTCAGACAGAAGACATTTGGTATTTGAAGGACTCAGCAGTTAATATGTTTTGGATAGATTTGGACAGATTTCCCCACTGGTTTGGGGATCTCTAAAGCTTTGGCTTTCCAAAGAGGGATTGAATGGTGGGGGGTGGCTCTATGGCTACAAAGCCTCACCCCTTGCACTCTCTCTGGAGATTAATGGGCCTGTGGAAGTGTCTTAAAAAGAAAGTAGCCATACAAGGGTATTTTGTGAGGCTAAATGACACAGAAGAAAAAGAAAGTTGGCTTGGAATACATTTGAAAGAGTTTATATTTGGCAGTTCAGTCTGCTGTTGGAGTATGAAGTCACATGCACAAATGAATTTCATGCCCAAGAGTGTCTGCCTTAACTTCTCATGTCTCATCTGTTTGTGTGACAGGCATGTGAGTAAGAGACTGTGGCCTTGCCTGAAAAAGAAGAAAACAATCTCATTTCAGACTATTCTCTTTCATCTCTTTGCTACAGTAGACCATAAAGCTGGCCTGTGAGATTCTGGTCAGTTTAGATATATTGACCTCACACACTCAGTCAGAGTAAGCCCGAGGGCTACTATGACAGATGACATCTCGTGGCACATGTGGAAAAGCAGAACTAGGGTCAATTTATTTCCATCTGGTGGAGCTGTTAACAAAATGTGAATCTTAAAGAGTTAACATTAAAAGATATTTCCCCCTCCATAGCTGTACCAGTTCAGCATTTTAATAATCTGGAGCCTATTTCTGCAGATTTTGGGTAAGAGTTAGAATATAGACTAGGTTTGCAAACAGTCAGTCAGAGGGCTAGCACAAAACAGAATAACCCCGGAAAGGTGAAGTCACAACTGTTACCGAGTTATTCTGTGTTGAGTGGTTTACATACACTTACATCATGTACATGAGTCTTATTTTATTCTAATTTTGAGCTATTAAAAGTAATAATGACATGTTATTTCACAGTAAAATTACTATAAAGCAGATAACTTACATGAATTCAGCCTCCAGAAAAACATCTAAACCCCCATGAGAAGCAATCTGTCCTAAGCAAAAATCCAAAACCTCATATCAATAACCTCTGCAGCAATCTCACTTGAGACATTTGATTAAGCCCAAGTGCACATTTCAGTTCCATGCAGATCAGGAGGAGGATGTGAAACATTGAAGCCACAGGTGAACTGTTCATATTTTAAATGCAATTGTTTAATTTCAGTGTTTATTTGTAGTTCTCAATTCAGCTTGTAAGGGCTAAATATTATTTAAAATGTAAACAAAAATAATATCAAATATGTTATAATTTAAAATAGCAAAAGGTCTCAGTTTTTAAACTAAAACGCAGTAGTGTGCATGGGGCCTCAGAGTGACCGATTGCGTTTCAAAAAGAACAAGCATTAAACTGCTTCTCAGTGAATGAGAACTGTAAGCTTCTAGAAAGGCTCTCTCAAAGCTCTGAACTCAGCCCAACTGAAAATCTGTGGACTAGCCAGGTCTGCGTTAAGAAATCAATTTATTTAAAACACAATTACCAATTCTAGAAAAAAGACTTGAAACTTGATCAAAACTCTTCCAGGTGCATCTTTCTTAGGGACATTTACCTGGATATTATTGGGGTGAATGTGTATATATTTAATTTTGTATCTTCTATTTTGACACTGTGAAAATAAAAAATCCAAACTCAATTTGTGCAGCCAATCTTTTTTAAGCTCATAAAATATTTTTGTTCTATGAACATACCACTGTTAAAGGAATAGTTCAAAACCAAAAATTAAAGACACTTCTGCCCATGGTGCGTGAACTTAAACATCTTACCAGAACTGTACACATGTTTAAGTTTTGGAAAAATACGGGGAAAAGGAACAGCATACATGAAAAGCAAACCAGAAGGTTTAACACACTTAACTATTTATACCTACATTTATAACTCAGTGTATAAATACAGTTGCTCTGTAAAGGCCTCAAATGTTTGAAAGAGAAAATCAATGCACAACTACCCTTTGACTGAAGAAGACACCAGACAAGTTAGGGATACGAAGTTTAAAAGGGATGAGAATATAAGTCAATATCCAAGCTTTGAACACCTCACAGAGGACTGTTTAATTCATCATCTGAAAATTGTAATGGTATGATACAACTGCAAACAGGCCACATCATGGCTGTCCACCTACACTTATAGGTCAAGGTGGGGAGAAGATCAAAGAAACAACTGTGACATAAAATCCATAACTCTGGACCACCTGCAGGAATCAACAGGACCAGTAGCAATACATTCTGTTAATCTGGCCTATATGCACATCTTCCTAAACACACAATCTAATTGTTGAAACATGGCAGCACACCTAAGATGCTGGGGGGAGGGGAGGAACTGAATACAGAGCAATAGAAGTAGAAAACCTGTATGACTGCAAGAGATTTAAAACTGAAGCAGAAGTTCACTTTTCAGTAGGACAATAACCCTAAACACACAGTCAGAGCTACACTTGAATAGTTAAGGTGAAAATGCTCATAGTACAGTCAAAGTCCAGGCTTTATTTCAACTGATTATTTTTGGCAAGACTGAAAAAATCATTTTCATGGATGCTCTTCATTCATTGATTCATTTATCCATTCATCCATCCATCCATCCAGCCCGACTGAGCTTGAGCTATTTTGCAAAAAAACACTCCAGAAAACCATCAAGCGTTGTTTACATTTGCAAGACACAGGAATAGTGTAAGTGTGATATGAATTTCCTGTTTGGATAACCTTGACCATAACCCTCAAATAATTAAAGATCAGTGTGTACTGTTAATGGACTGGTAAGACAGAATAACAGAAATAGGAGAGTTATGTTACTTCATATCTTCAATTTTGTATTTGTGTGCGTGTGCGTGAATGTGTGTGTTGTGAGCCAGTGTCTTGTGACTATCCCAAGCTTGGAGTGAACTCCTTCAGACTGAAGTCACCAGGGTCCTTCGCCTTGGCCAATCTTCCAGGGAGATGTGCAGCATTTGTTTGTCTGGCAGTAATGAGGAAAGGGAGGCCAAGTGTGTTATCAGGCGGGCCCTGTTTCACACACCTTTGGCAGACACATAAATACACACAACCAGCTCTGCCACCACTTCAACAAGAGATACCCTTCATTACAGCAAGAGTACATCTCAGTAAAACTTAAATGAGTTTTGACTCTGCAGAAAAGATGCAGCTGTATTTGGCAGGTTTTTAAAGGCAAACCATGACAGGCATGTTTGAACATTGTTCCAAGATACTCTGATGTTGGTAGTGTAATAAAAGTTTTAGTGTAATTACGCTTTTGCCCTTCCCTCACACAAAGATGCTTTCAAATCCTATTGTTGTTAATGCTCAGCAGAGAAAGATAGCACTGTGTATGAGAATGCCGAATGAGGTGAATGTACACTTGCCTGGTGGGTCTCTCCACTGTTAATTCAGTTATATGACTTCTATGCAAAAGCAATGGGACTTAATTAAATGTCTCACCTAGAGCAGCGGAGGATCATGTTGCCACTAAATCCGGTTTGAAGTAATGCCGTACTTTATTGTGACGATCAGTGCTTCCCTAGGGGTTCAATTACAGCTAAATCTAATTGAAGGGGAACCGTACAACAATACCGCCACTCTACCCCCCCCCCCCACACACACACACAAACACACACACACACCCCTAGCCCCCCCCCCCCCCCCCCCACCCCCACACCTGTCCCTTTCCCTTTTTGTTCTTCATAATCAAAGTCTTCTGCATTTTAACTAAGTCGGATTACCTTGGGAAGTCTTATAAAAGTCTTTTGTAGAGAAGAGACTAACAGCTGGTGGCAAGAGGTCCACAAACTCATTACCTGAGCCAAAGGTAGAATTGCCTCCACAAAAGAGTTTAATATCCTCCATTAATTGTCCTCATATAAAGTTAATTAATTAATTACAGCTGTAATGGAGTGGAATCTTCTCTGGCTTATCAGTTAAACAAGTCCTGCTCATGTTAAGAATGAGTTATTAAATGGCTTGGAATTAATAGGGATTTTTTCTAAATGGCAGAGTTTTTGCGAGTATTTACAAGTTTCCACATTAACACAGGCAAGGTTCTAACAGCTAAATCATCACTCAAAAAAGTATGGAAAACTGACAAAATGGTTTTCTTTTGCAAAAGTATATGGGAAACCCATCTCCACATAGAGGAAAACAAAATCCGTCAATGGGGTCTAATTTGGGGAAGAATAAAAAGAAACCGTGCACCATTCACATTCACCATTTCACCATTTTAAAACCTTAATTTTTCAGAAAGAGATCCAATCCAACAAGCTGCCAGTATCACTTTCACAAGACCTTTAAGAAAAAAGAAAAAAAATATTTCAATTTGGAACATGCTTTTTGCATTGAAGATTGTAAACTTGAAAAATTGTAAGAATGTGTTAAAGTAAATTAATTAGGAACTATTTATACGGATGTATATCTTAGACAGTTTTAGACAGATCAGATAACAGTAGATAGCTTTGCTAATATATTAAGTTTTCCATGTTTTGGGAGATTATAGCCACAAACGTTGATGTTATTTATTAAGATTTTATGTACACCACAAAGTAGTGTGTGTAGTTCTGAGATGCAAGTAAAATGATACATGATTTCTAAATTTGTTTACGAATAAAAAATAGGAAAAATGTGTTGTGCATGTGTATTGAGTCTATCTTTTTATTTATTTAACCTTTATTACAAAGCAGAACAGGTTAAAGAACAACTTCTTATTGCTGTTTCCCCGCAAAAAGGCAGGAGCTCTAGAAGGAAAAGGGAATAATGGGCTACAAAAGAAGAAAATGTTGGAATAAAGATGGAAGAAAGCAGTATAAACACCACTCTAAGTAAACTTGTTAAAAAAACATAAATCTCTGCCCAGCTTTATCTTTGAAAAGCCTGCTGAATTTCTTAGATGTGTTTCGAATTTTGGGTTGAAAAAAATAAAAACCATGTAGCATTGTCATAACACTGTAAAATTATGCACTACATGTGTTGATTTATCACACAGAATACCAATTGTTTGATGGAACATGGCAAACTAGAAAAGCACCCAGAGAGCGAAGACCTCCGCTAAGGCAGCTCTCAGTGCCCCCCCAGCTTTTTAGATTCCTTGACCATGAAAACATACCTTTAGTAGCTGCATATCATTATTAGTTCAGTAGTTATTCACAAAAATCCCTGTTTCAGTAATGGCGATTTTTGGTTCACCCCCAAATTCTAATCAGTTGTTCCTAGTCCAATTGGAACACATATGTGAAGGTAATAAACAAACAAACAAACCCTGTCAAAAACATAAGCTCCTTAGAATCATTAATATGAGGTTTAATATGCTTTAGGGTTGATTACAATTTTTAGGAGCATAATAAAGGCCAGTATCAAAACCACTAAAATTTATCTGTTTAATTTTTTTTAAAGACATTTTTGTACTTTGCAAAGACAAAGTTAATGTCTTATAATTTGTATGTCATCTATCTATCTCTTCAATTCAGTCTATTTATATAGCGCCGATTCACAACAGATGTCATCTCAAGGCACTTTACAAGAAAAGTCTTGTCAATACAATCATACAAACATTCCAATAAGTTTAACGCTTTAGTTAGTTTTTTTTTAGTTAGTTAGGTTGTGTCCCGTTGATGCAGATTTCCAACCACATCAATCCCTCTGCAATTCCTCATAATGAGCAAGCATGTAGCGACAGTTTAACAGCAAGAAACCTCCAGCAGAACCTGGCTCAGTACAAGCGACCATCTGCCACGACCCTCTGGGGGTTCGAGAAGAAAGAGAAGAGACAGAAAGAACAGAAGAGCTGATATAAGAGAACTTTCTATATTAAAGAAAGTAAATAGTTGATAACAGGACACGGGGGATGTTGAGCCACTGAGACCATCATCCTAGTCGACGCCCCTCGTCCAACAGGGCATTGTAGTTAAGCAGGACTTGTGGACTTCCTGATAGTAAAGCATTACAGTAGTCCAGCCTTGAGGTACCAAATGCATGGACTAATTTCTGAGCATCACTCCTGAACAGGATGTTTCTAATTTTAGCAATATTTTGGAGGTGGAAGAAGGAAATCCTAGAAACCTGTTTAATATGGGATTTGAATATCATGTCTTGGTCAAAAATAATATATATATGAGTTGGAGAAGGTAAAACTGCATGCTTCATCAAACAGAAGAGTCCCATGCATTTTCTTTAAGGTAATGCTGGAAAACTAACACAGCAACAAACTAAGATTTAGCAGGTCTGTCAGAAAGATCAACAGCCTCACATAGGCTGTGCTGTGGCCGGTGATCTATGTACTTTTGGGCCATTGTGGGTCAGTGGGAATTGTCATCTTTCTTTCTTTCATTCTTTAGCTGTAGTGTAAAGTGCTTATAGAGATTGTTGTGATTAGTCAGTATGACTGGAAAAAGCTCTTTATAAATCCTGTTATTTACCATTCCATGTATTTTACTAGCTAATTTCAATTAGTCCGTTTCTCAAACTGCAAAATGTGAGGTACAAAAGTGGTATTTTTACTTTTGTGCCATAGCTAGTTCTAATAACATCTGGAAAGCACAAACATCTGTTTAATTTGTTGCCATCATCATCCCTTATCCCAACTAGCAGACTGATGTTTTGTTTTTGTTTTATTTCACATGGGACACGTGGAAAAAAAAAAAGGAAGTCTCGCAGTGTGGCACTCAGAAATGATGTTTAAGTACCAAGTAGAAGCCTATCAGCTTTACTTTCTCAAGTCGAGCATTACGGCTTTTTTTATAATACTCCACTTGATATATATGTGTAAGAAATCTTTATTAGGAATTGCTGTGTGTTTTTTTCTCTCCAAATGTTATGGACACGGAGATGGAAAATAAAGGAAAAAAAAAGAAAGAATAGTAAGAGAGGTAGGGCAAAAAGATAGGAGGGAAAGGGGGAATTGAAGATATGAAAGGAAGGGGGAAAAGAAGAAAATCCCAGAAAACATCCTAGTCTGTTTCTTCACCTGCAGAACAGCAGAGAGAGGGTTAAAAAAAACCACAATGATTAAACAAAACAAACAAACAAATAAACAAATAATGCAAACTGAGAACTACAGAACCACAACCCACAAATAATAGATATACAACAACGTCACTGAAAAGCTCATGGTACCGATTATTACAAGATGATTTGTGGCAACCTCAGCCCAAGAATGCATCTGTAAACACCATAATACTAACACCTCTGTGTGTGTATGAGCATGCTGGTGTATATAAGGTTTCTCCATACGAGTGTTCAATAGCTGCTGTAAGGAGCCTCCCCCTCCATTTGCATTTTTTTTCTCTTTAGGAAATGAACAACACAGGTGAGTGACCATTTATTTGTAGTTTCATATGTAAAAAAAAATTCTTCCTTTAATTACTTTTATATAAAATAGCATTTATAGTGGTAGGTTTGTGCTATTTAATGTGGTTTATTTAATATTGATCAAAGTCAGATTGTATGTATTGTAACATGTGAGTTGTGGGAAAACATGTGACCACCTGTGTTTTGCACATTTCCTGTGTGAATCTGGAACGTTTCCATTGTAATAAGCTGTGAAACCCATGGACATTCACATGTGAAGAATGCATCTGTAAACACCAGAATACCAACACCTCTGTGTGTGTATGAGCATGCTGGTGCATATAAGGTTTCTCCATACGAGTGGTGGGTTTATTTTTACTTTTTTTTTTTTTTTACAAATTTATATGTTGTCAAGCACTACTGTCAGTCCAGCTGTATAACTGCAATTGTAATTTCTTTTATGGGATATTAAAATTAAAATATTATTGAAAAAAAATAAAATTAGTACATGTAATAATAATCTCTATGCGTCCATAAAATAATCAGTAGAACAGCATCATCAATTTATAGGATAATATTATATAAAGACAGAATCTGTTATCAAGAAGATTCTGTTATAAGTCTAAATCCTCTTGAGGCACAGCAGATTGGGGCTGGCCCATCAACATTTGTTAAATAATGAACATCTGAAATCACAGGGCTTATGCCCAATGTGCGATCAGTAGACAGCCGTGGGGCACAAATGCCACGACCCCAAGCTGAGATCCCGTTATCAAAACACAGGGCTCCAAATTGGAAGGAAGTGATGCATCCCACTGAAAGTTGGTCGTGCATAACTATCTGAATAGCACACGTTACAGTTATGGTGTAGTGTAAGAACAGCTCAAATTTGACCTTTCACCTATTAGAGCTTTTTTTTTTGTTGAAAATTTTGTATGGCTTTTCCAGACTTTAGATTAGGTCAAAATAAACTACATTCCCAAAACAATGTGTTCTCACAACCTTGTTTCTTGTTATTGTCCTGTCTGGTTATGTGAAAGCAGCCAACAGATGTGTGAAATATTCTCCCTAAGATTCAAGAAATTTTATATTTCACTATAGTTAATAACCTGATTTTGTTTTTAATAAACTTTTTTCCTTTCAGATGTAGTTCATAAATTATTTTGTGTGATGATTTCTTTGTTATTTTCTTTGTTCCTTTGTGTTAATCATAAGTGACTAGATCAATAGTAATTGTATTCCAGATTTTATTAGTAATTAGCTTTTGTTGATTCTTATAATCTTTAGTTGTTGATTAATCTTTGTGCTTGTATAACAGAGAGCGATTAATGGAAAGGTAAATATTCATTCTTCAGACAGGTTTATTGTTGCCAGTCAATAGGGCTTTGGAATGTGAGGTCGCGCAACGCGGAGTGGTCAGGATATTGCATTAAGGTGCCATCTTTGTAGGCCATATAAACCGCTAACAATTTTTGAGGACTGAGGAACAAAAGGAAAGCACATTAACGAATAACAGCAATAGTTCGGACTTGCTGTGTAGTTAGTTGCAATGTTAGTTCGCACGACTAGCAAGGGAATAAGCTTGAAAATGGGCTAGTTTTTCACAGTTTCCCCACCTGGAAGCAACGTGAGGGAGCCCATGTAATAGATGTTACCAAAAGAAGAAGTCTAGCCAGGATAGCAGCTGTTTGACGAGCCGATATGCAGTTCTCTACCATCCCCAGATATCTGTAAGTGTGTTCCAGACATTTTAATTCTGTTAAGTTCTAAATGCCCGCCCATATTGCTTCTTTTATTGGTTATATTTCTTGATGCGCTTGGAGGTTGCAGGAAATTAGAACAAACAACCCAAAGATGGATTTTTTTAGAACTAAGCTGCTTTTATAGAGACGCTAATGATTTTGCATTATTGCAGGTACACCTGCCTATGAAATGGTTGAAACAAATCCTGACAGGGTTCCAACACTACACATGGGAAACTCCAAAATCTCTGCTTTAAACTCAGAGCAACTTAAGGCTACTGCAACAAATGCAAAAAAGAGCAGAAATGGGAGGTAAACACAACATCAAACCCCCTCCAAGTAAACATGCTCTTGCTGTCACATCATAAGCACATAACTTTTTTGATGGTTCAGTATTTGTTAATGTACTTTTAATTGTACTTGTTATTCGCATTTGGCTCACATTTTTGCACTCATTGTATTTGACAGGCTTTCATAATGGATCAGCAGAATGTGAAGGTGAGGAAGTTATAGATGAAGAGCTGCGACAAAAAACTCTGTCTTCTGCCTTTGCTGATACAATCAATGTTTTATATGCTCGTTTAGGAACCCTGGTGCACTGGCCTGGGAGGAACTGTTCACAAGCCACGATGCTGCCGCAGTTTATTGAAACTTTTGGAAACTGAGTAGCCCTCATTGTTGACTATTTTGAAATTTGTACTGAAAGCGCCAAATTTAAAAGCACGTGCACAAACATACTCTCAATATAAGGGTACACACACCATGAAATACCTCATCGGGATTACACCACAGGGTTCGATATCGTTCATTTCCAAGGGTTGTGAGGGCACGTGCGTCAGACTAACATATCACAGTGAAATGTGGCCTTCTCAACAAACTGTTACCAGGGATGTAGTGTTGGCAGACAGAGGCTTTGACATCAGAAATGCTTTGGGAATGATGTGTACAGAGGTTAAGATCCCTTCATTTACAAAAGGCTTCTGTCAACTTGATGCCAAGGACATTGAAGATACCAGATCTATTGCCCACCTGAGAATACATGTTAAGCAAGTTATTGGAAGCTTGCACAACAAGTCAAAAATGCTACATACCACCATGCCAATCAGATTACTTCTTCCATGTGAGGGTGAACAGATGAGCATTTTGGACAAGATAGTGAATGTTTGCTGCATTTTGGTGAACATGTGTTCCCGTGTGGTAGTAAAACCAGAGAATAATAAAACCTGTTCTTGTTAAATGTTTTTGTACTGTACATAGAGGGATGATTTTTCAAAAGATTGACTGAAAGACAGAATGTTAATGTTGACTGATCTGATTTTTATGTAAACACTTTCACATGTTTTGTATATACACCTGTAATTACATGATTTTCAAATAATAAATGATCTGTTTTTGTTCTATAAAATAATTTAAATGAAGAAAAACTGCAATTTAACAATTCATTCTTTTGCAAATTTGCTAAGTGCAAACATTTCACAACAATTCCAACCATTTAAGTAAATATAATTATTTCATAGAACAGTGCATTCTAGTGCAAATATAACTCGGTGCAAACAAAACTGAAACTTAAAACAATACAATGTTTCATAGAACATCAACATTTTTGATAAACTGGTAAACAGAAACAAATAATTTAATCGAACAATGCATTTTTGAGCAAATAAGATATTTTTATTTAGTGTTTAAGTAAGAATTAATTATTTACAGAGGAATCAATTTAATTAATCAAGCTAAACCCATTAAATAAACATTATAGGTCATTAAAAACAGAACTGTGCTTGGATAAATATTTCCAAACTAGTTCTGGAAGGCACACTTTTTTGAAGAACTCTTGTGCTTTCTTCAGACATGGTTCCCAGAAATCCACATCAGGGAAGATGCGCATCACAGCCATGTCTCTTTGGGTCAATACAACAAGGTTACAGTGGTTGAAGCTGGTCACAAAGATTTGTGTTTGCACCTGTGAGTAGTAGGAGCGCACCTTCTTTAAGTGAAGTCTATTTGCAGCTGACTCCAGGGAGAAGTCTTTATCCTGTGTATCCAATGCCTGCTTTATGCTGTTCATTCTAAAACACTTAATCTCCAGGCACCCTTTCCCACAACAGTCTAACTTTGTGAGTCCATCAGGAGATGCTCCGAGTTCAGGAAAACTGGCGTTCACGATGAAACTGCGTAGTTATACCTGTAGTTTGTTGTGAGACCGGATTGTGTTTTCAGTGTAGGCCTTTCATGCGTTCCCTTCATGCTCCACTCCCCATCTTTTCTGTGCAACAGACACAGAGTTGTCAGGGTAGCACACTTGATTAACACTTATGGTTGGCGTTACTAAACTTGGCTAATACAGCATGCATCACTGAAGAGGTGATTCTCCCAGCATGCCATTTATACCAATCAAGGCTCTTGTACTGAAGTCTTATGTGTCCTTCGATTGCTTCTGCCTGCTTTTCAGTCACAGTTGCACCTGTATGGTACTTTTAGCAAGACAGCTGTAGATCTGTGAGGTGAAGGGACTGTGTGTTTTTGTTGTGTTAAGATGCTAGAGACTGAGGTAATGTAGGTGAATGTGCAGTGTATTGAGATAAAATCAGCACAAAGTGCTTTACATGATAAAAACAGAACAATGAAAAAGGGAAACACATTTAAAGCAAAATCGATCATACACAACCATTTAAACTCTCAGCACACACAAGACACATACCCCATCCCCTGCAAAAACACTGCTCAATCTGTTCCTCTCTTTAAGTGAACATACAATAAAAATAAAGATCTAGAATGACACCACTGTAAGAAAACAATGTTTCGGAGATCCATCCATACTGAAAGCTACACCACAGCCACAGAAGAGTCACCACAGGAACCGCTATGATCAAGGCAGGCACGTATGCACAGCACAGCCATAAGCCTGCAGTGCAGGGCCCCTCCCACCACGAAAAAAGCGGTCCCAATGGCAGCAACCTACATGGCTAAATTGGCAGGGCTCCCATTTATAAACTAATAAAATAACCTTAAGATCGATCCTAAAACATAAAGGGAGCCAATGCAATGACTTTAAAAGTGGTGTAATGTGTTCCCGTCCCCTGCTCCTCATCAGCACAGGTGTAGCTGAGTTCTGGAGTAGTTGTAGACTTGAAATACTCCTACTCTGAGACAGGATCTTTTCGTGGTTCCATTGGAACTCATGCGACGTAGGTGTTTGGTGAAGTCATGAGCTACTTTTCCGCCTTTTAAGGCCCCACCATTTTAAAAAAGCTACTGTTGCTGGTATTACAGCACAACAGCAAAATGAACAAAACCTGCGACAAGTGGACTGACAAAGGCTATCTATTCGACCGAAGATGTTCAGAGAGGATTTGAAAGCTTGCAGCGTATTATTAAATGTTTTCTCACGATAAGTACACAACTAGAAAAAGCTGGGTATTACCACACAGCGAAGCAGTGAAGGGAAAAAATGAAGAAACTTAAACAGGACTAAGAAAAAAAATCAATGATCATAACAACCAGAGTGGGGCGAACCGCAAAACTAGTAAGTGGTAGGACACCCTGGATGCAATCTTAGGCTATCGTCCTGCTTACTCTGGGAATGCTGGGACCAAGGACTCCTGCACGGGGCTTTTGGAGTCCATCTTTTTTGGTGAAAACAGAGGACCCCCAGAAGAGCTTGAAGGTTAGTAAACAGAAAAATAAGCATATTCACTCCTGTGTATACCTTAGAGGTGTTCATAAATACCCTTAAAATAACTGATCTAAAATCCATTACCTGTTTGGACTTTTTTCTTTTTTAATTTTCTGTTCCGATCATGTTTTATTATTCAGAGACAAACCTGGACTGCATCCCGGGTGCTCTGTCCTGCCGCTGTCTTAAAGGCAGGGTATACGATTGTGGGAGCGCTGCATGAGAGGGCGTTTTTGAAAAATAAAAAGTCCCACCCCTTGCTTCATGCTCTCCCACTAAGCCACGCCTCAATAACACAGGCACGCGGAGCCAGCATGGACTTGTTAGGTCTCCGCCACTTCACTTCACACTTCACTCCGCTATTTCAACCGAAGTCACAAAATATAACGTGATCCTACCTGTGCAGGAGAAATTCATCAAACAACGCATCAGTTAGCAATTCCTCAGCTTCCTTGAGTTGACGCCACCATGTAAATGCATCAGCTCCGATGCAGATTCGGCTTTAAGCACGCTCTTCGTCGGCCTTTTACTTTCTCATTGCTATTTCCACAACAGCTTTGCGTTTTTGGTTAATTTTAGTGCAAGCTCACTTCCTGTTTACAGGCTAGAACGAGCGTTGCGTGCACACGAAGGGGACGCGCAGAGGGGGAGGTGCTGGAACACGGAAGCTTTGCTTACAAGCTTATTATCTTAGACGGACCGTGGAAGTTGATTGGATGAGGTTTTCCTATGGTTTCTCCCTGTAGAAAGAATAAAAATTACTCGGTCAAGTTTAGGAACTCCTAACTTATAGGTTGCCACTGGTATATGAAGAGGATTTTTTGTAGTTTAAAAAAAAGTGTTTTAAAATGAAATCATATACCCTGCCTTTAATGCTTTTACAAATGTTTTATCTCTTCTATTGATTTAACAAAGTTTGCGAAAGGAAATTTTCCATTTTGGGATTAAATCTCAGAGGGATATCCACCGATAGAGAGCAAATGCTTGTACCAAATTTGTCATGTAGTCATTTTAGTTTTCTTTTTGGCGGATTTCTCCTATGTTCATTGATGTCTGCAGGTATGAACCATGTGCACAAACACAAACATTAACGCAAACAAACACACACTATTAAATTTCTTTATAATATATTTTGTGTCCATTCATTTTATAGTATAAGGAGTACAGAGTTGTTATCAATAATTACGTTTTTATGGTGGGCTTGTTCGATTTACATCTTATCACTGGGCAAATAAGTTAATTTTGGAAACTGCATGCTACTTATAGAGGTATTTATATGACTTGTGTTTTCTTCTTAAACCTTTGTCTGTCCAACAGCTACACCAGAGCCAGTTGCTGCACTGGCATCAACTTCTTTCAGCCAGCACCAGCCAGCTGCCACCCTACACCAGGTAAAGAACAGTCTTTTTACATATGCAAATGTGCAATCTCTGTGGTCAACAAAATGGCGGACACAAAAGAAAAACACAATGCACAAAAAATATCATGTAGGCTCCTCTTACTGATGTCTTCTTTGAATAATTGATATTACTTTTTTTAAACTGTCCAATATTTATTCCTTCAGGATCTACACCACACCTACAAGCCACTACCTGCCAGCACCCACTGCGACCCCAGACCTGGTAAAAACATCTAGTTCTACAGAATTAGAATTCAAGGTATCGTATGTGTTGGGGACACACAGGCATTGGGTGGCGCTAACCCACATTCTAGCTCTGACAGGAGGAGAAGAAGACCAGAGGTTATATAAGGCACTGCCACAGATTTTCACGCCCTCTCCAGTTCTGGCGTTCAGCCAAACAGCGCCAGGAGAGATCCATGTTTCCTTCGCTGGTGAGGGAAAAGACGCAAGCTGTGGGAGGAACCCACTTCCAGGACAACAAGACTGTTGATCAATCAGGTGAATCGCAAACCCAGTGTCTTGAGACAAACCCCACTGTTCTTCCCTGAGTCCTACAGAAACTCTCTGAATTTCAGATGCTAACGTGAGGACGCGAACTGCTAACCAGCTACTGTTGCCGCAGAGCCGAGAACAGACTACAGCCATTACATCCACCGCCGACGGAGCTTATGTGAAATGAACACTGTGCTGGAAGCTGCGGACTAAGGTACTTTCAGTGAAAGAGGGTAGAGCTGATCGCTGTGTAAGCAAGCGGGAGAGGACAACGACGTTCCAGCTCCATGGCTGCTACGCTACAACAGCCATACGGCCTACCGCTGCTAACCGACTGCAGCTATTGCTAGCCTGCCGGCTAACGTTGTGTTAGCTTCGCCCATCATCCACGGAGCGACTTGGAGAACTTTAAAGTGTAACTGAACCCCCTGAAAAATCATAACCCTGCCCCCAGACAACATTTGAAAAATTCTACAAAGAAGGCGGTGCCAGGAAGAATGGATGGGTATGGCCAAGTGTGGGGGAACAGCGAAGGGGGGAACGTGGGTGTGTGTTCAGGAGGGCAATGACAGCTCGCTTAAAGTGATACTGAAACATGGACAGCGATCGTTGGCAGTTTTGCGACTGATCGATCTGATCAACATTCATCTGTTTTGAACGTTAGCCTATGTTAGCATTACCACTCAGAGACTGGACTCCTCCTGTCTCCCTTTGCCTCAGCATCACCGAGCTTGGGCAGCGCTGGCTCGGCGCCCTGAGCCAGGGGATCTCCTCCGCCGATATCGGAGATAGAGGGAGGCTTTATGGAGCCCAGTGGCCGCGAGCCGTATCAATTCGAGCTGCTGGCTCGGGTCGCTGAGTCAGCGCTGCCCGAGGCTGCCGGTGCTGCTGAGGGAGAGAGAGAGAGAGGATGGGTCCAGTCTCTGAGTGGTAATGCTAACATAGGCTAACGTTACCCCTAACCCGTAGGGTAACGTTCAAAACAGTATGTAAGCTATGCTAACTAAGTGCTAATGTGATAATAATGGTAACCTGAAAAAACCAATTCAACTCCAAACTCTCCACGGGTCCGGCCCGGTATGTCTGATAGTGTTATACCCAAACCCACAGGGCGTCTGTGAGACCATGGCTGCTGTGACATAGTCAATGCCTGTGACGTAAAGATGTACCGCTCTCCACCAATCACAAAATTCAAATGTAGTAGCCACCGTTCAACCCTAAGGGGGCAGAACTAAGACGTTTTTAGACCAAAAAGTGTAGAATTAAACAAGTTTACACCAAAATGTAAAAAAAAAAAACCCCAGAAACTGAAAGATTGCATTGGTAAAGACCCATTTATACAGTTTAGAAGCAAAAAAAAAGTTGTTTTGGGGTTTAGTTACACTTTAACTGTTCAATAAGGTCTGTCTGGGCAGAGGCGAGATTAGTTTAGTTTAAACAAGATTTAAGGGTTGTTTGTTTCACTGTGATTTGTTACTTTGTGTAAGATTTCATTTATTATTTGGGTACAAACAGGCCGGTCGGCCTGGAGGTTTAAACAGTGATTTTCGAGGTTTCCGATGGAAAGTCGTTTTATATCCTGCAACCTGAGTTACTCAATCCGACAGTTTTTCGTTGTTTGATGTTTAATAAATGATCCAGAGCGACTTTAAGCAGCACCACGTGAGTTAGCTGTAAGCTACATGCTCTAGCAAACCACGTCGGCCCGCCATTGACGGTATTTTATTAATGAACAATAAAGACTGCCATTAATGCTTTTCAAAATAGAGATCGACTTTAAAACAGACACTAAACACTAAACTAATCTTTTAAGTCATTTTTGAGACCGCCTTCTTGGTAAGTCAAAATACTAAATTAGATCGACATAATTGATACGGCCTGTCAACATAAAGTCTGACTATTAATTTAGATCAATCACTGCGGTGACCGATCCATTAAATAGAATCAATTATCTAAAGGTTATTGATTTCTAATTCAGCAAATGGTTTAATGAAACATTGCTTCTTCCAAACAATGTTTTTCTTCACTTCTGCTTTGCATTGTGGATTGGTGGTTTGAAAACAAACCAGAATGTGCTGATTAGTCTTGAACTAATCGCAATTAGTTTAAAACTAACTTAGCCTTATTCCCAACACTGTTCAATACAAGCCTTGGTTTTTGAGCGAACATATTAATTCTGAACTGTGACATCATTATCAATTTATTGTTGGGTCTATTTCTGTGTATTTTTTATCACTTTTACTGTTTTACTTCTGAGTGTGAGTTTTATTATCGTTATTCTTTTCTTAGTAGTTTAGTTGTGTGTTACTAGTTTGGTGAGTTTGTTGATTAAAATATGTTAACTGAAAGTGAATTCTTTTTGTAATAAACTCTTGTATTTTGGAAAACTGTTGTTATTTCACCTACATGTGTAGTTACTTGCTGTTCAGGTACTCCAAGAACTTATTCCTTCATATATTGTTTAATTACCTCAGCCTTATCAGGCAGGTAATCATAAACATAAACTGAGACTGAACAATTTGGCTATTGATATTCCTGGAATCCAGGTGGTGCCCTAAATGTGGTAATTTTTACATAAAATTATTAATCTGATTAATAATTGCCCTAAGCAATTATTCATAATTATTCATTGCCAAAACCTACCTATCTGTGGCACAACATATGGCACTTGTGTGTTAAAATGACTTTTTAAATTAGAAGTATTCGTTGTCTTTGATAGTGATGTCAGGTAGATGTAGTTTGGTCACACTAAATATTAACTATTTGCTCACATTAAGGCATTCTCATCCTCAGGTGTGTAATATACTTCAGTTACTCAACTTTATAAAAGACCATATTACATGAGGAAGTGTAATACATTTAACAAAGGCCAGACATTAAACTATTTTGGGCCACTTAAAAGTGCGCACCTGAAAAAATACACACTGCTCTCTTGCTTTTTTTTATTTTTTCTATTGTGTATCATGTGTAATGTGTGTTTCTTTTATGTGTTTATTTTAAATCACCAAATCATGTAAAGCACCTTGAATTACCCTGCTGTTGAAAGTGTGCTATACAAATAAAATTGCCTTGCCTTGCCTTGCCTTACTTAACCCTCACATATTTCACATTTTTGAAAATCTCCTTTTTCCAAACTATCAGTCAGAGATAACCCATTTAGTGACTGCTCCTTAACCTTAGAAGCTTGCTACTGATTTCCTAGTGATTTTATAATTCACACAAAGTCAGGTAATGGGATATTTATTTTACATATAAAAAATCACTTTGAACAAAGTGTGACAATTTCTAAAGGAACATGTTATCTTTAATTGTGTAAGTTCATGAATACATGTATGTTCTGTCTGTCAAACTTCCAAAAATGTGATTTATTATGAAAAGGCATATTGTGATCAGTTGGAAGGCATAAAGAAATGCATCAAAGCTGCACGCACTCCAGCTCCCTCGGTATCTGCAGCAGGTGGTTGTACTGTAATATTGTGCTGCAGATAATGTTTGTTTTCACTACACTCTTCTCTATACTCCTCACCATCATGGGTAAAACTTGGAACAACCTTTTTTTACCAGTCATCAACTTTGTTCTGGATCCAGACGGACGGTGAAGAGTGCTGAGTAATGAGTCGCAACAGCATCTAAAACACAAACAAAATGCGAGTTAAAATATAATCTGAAATATTCACTTAATGTAATCTGCTCAACAAAAACAATAGAATATCATCTAAAAGATTTAATCATATCAGCATGTGTTTATTAGGTTAAACTTACACGTTGTCTTTGGCACTCTGTTTTCCTTTCTTCCTCCGTGAAACAAAGTAGTATTGCCTACCGCTGGGTTCTTCATCTTCCGACTCGCTCTGCGTTCTCTAACTGTCTCGACATGATACTATTATTTGATCACTCATAAGTATTCCCGTCAAGCAGGTCATGAACAGGGTTGCCTCCTCGCTCTCCATGTTAGCTTTGTGGTGTTTTCTTTCCTCATTTTTTCGCAGGTTTTGTTTTGTTGAGTGTGGCGCTTAATTAACACATGACTGTTGCAGGTGGTTTCGTCACATCGATCTCTATCAAGGTCCCTGACTCCTGTGTGATTGGAATCGGAAAAGATTTCCCTGGGAAGGATAGTTATAAGAACTAAATTCTAAGAGGACGGTTCAAATGACATAAAATTTATCCTTGGGGAACCCCACACTGAAAGTCATGGGTTCCTGAGGAGTGAGTATCCATACTTACAAAACCTTTGCAATCTGTGAGATAGGAGTAAAACCATTCTAAAACGGTACCTGAGAGACCCACCAGACTTTTGAGTCAGTGCAATAAAATGTGGTGGTCAACTGTGTCAAAAGCTGCACTTAGATCCAGTAGAACCAAAACTGATATTTTCTGTGAATCCAAGTTGCACCTGAGGTCATTAACAATCTATAAGATAACTGTCTTGGTACTGTGGTTTTTTCTTAAAACCAGATTGATAATTTTCTAAAATACTGTGTTCATTTAAAAACTCATTAAGCTGAACAAAAACAACTTTTTCCATAACTTTACTTAAAAAAAGGTAAGTTGGATACTGGTCGATAGTTATCAAGAATGTTAGGATATAAATTACTCTTCTTCAGAAGGGGCTTCACCACTGCTGTTTTAAAGGTAGATGGGTAACCCACCTTCTGAAGAGACCAATTCACAATGTTTAAAAGCTCACCCTCAAAGAAACCATAACATTTCTTAAAAAGTGATGTGGGAGTTTGGTCTAAAAAGTTGAGTTGAGTTAACTTGAGAGAAAACTCTACCAAGTATCTTTGAATCAACCAGGACAAAATTCTCCAGTGTTTCCTCGGGTAAAAACTGTTCTTCAGACATGTTAATATTAACATTTTGCTGCGATAACATGTTGCAACTAAGAGCACTAATTTTGTTTCTACAGTGGTCTGCAAAGTCCTCACATTTAGCAACCGAAGGAGACATGGAAGGTTTGTTAAAATCCATATTAATTAAAAGATTATAAAGGATTATATATATATATATATATATATATATATATATATATATATATATATATATATATATATATATATATATATATATGAATATGAAAATTAATCGTGAGCTTTGTTTTCCTCCATTTTCACTCTCCACTCCTGCATTTCTTTTTCAGGTCTCGTTTTATCATGGTTTTCATAGTTTTTGCTTTTAGTGGGGCTGCTGAATTAAAGGCTGACTTTAGCCTGTTGTTAAATCATCAACGATAAAATTACACGATGGAGTTAAAGTCTGGACTGGAATTTGGTTTAAAATGTTAAAGAAATTTGCAGCCACTCCAGAAGTTATATATTGTTTCCCCACAGTTCTCACCTACTGTTGGATAAAAAAAATAATACATACGTGGTCTGACACAGCCAGATCAACAACAGAGGACACACTAGTGGACAGGTCATATGTTATGACCAGGTCCAGGGTGTGTCCTCTGTTGTGAGTCGGCTGTGTGACATGTTGCTTAACTAGCACCAATGAAAGTGTGTTTAATTGTTCATCAAGGGCCTTTTTTTGAGCAGCTCAAGAGTTGTAGTTAATCTTATGGCCAACCTCGGGCTGTATCTTGGTCAGATTAGCTGGCAAAACCCAGTATGCTGGCTCATCTGTTACAATGCTTGTGCCACGGACCCGCACTCTGGCTTCTACTTTAAACAAAAGAGCAGTGACATGGGTTCAGGTCTCAGTGACTTCAGCCATACAGATGCAGTGGGTGGATTGAACCTTGCCTGTGATGCTAAATGAGCAAACAGCTTCAGCGCTTAAAATCACTTTAAACCAACAATGAACAAGATCTAACACATTAAGAGCTCTGTTTTTCCTGTTTATATCTGCCCATACACCAGATTAGCATAAATGAACCGGTTCAGTCCTACTTTGCGTTGAGGGAAGTCCGGTCCACGAGGAGGAGAGCAAAATGTGTCAGTAGTGGAGCAAGAAAAGGAAGAGTTAGAAAACCTGTGCAGGATTTTTAGGACTGTGTCTCAACTGCAGGCTGGATGGCTTGCAGGTCGACGTCGTAACAAACTGTCTTGGAACAGTCCTGATATCGCTCAAACTGGCTACACAAACAGGATGAGCACTTCGAAGTGTTGAAATGAGAGTTCTTCCCGGTCCAGCGGGTCCGAACAAAAGATAATCTTCACCAGTGAGATGTCCTCTGTGTAGCAGGAGTTTCTGTTGAGAACTTCTGCTGAGAACAGTTTGAAAATGGCCGCCACTACCACTGTTTTAGCCCTTTGGCCGTGATGTCATCGTTGATGTCACCATTTGGTGGGCACAGACCAACAGGAGTGTGTTGCCACATTTAGGATTGCTGGGAAATGTGGTCTGCTCAGTCTATCTATAAAAAAATGGCTTTCACCCGTCAACAGTCTGTTCAGTTCATTTGACGAAAATGGAGTCCCAACTATATATATATATATATATATATATATACACAATAGTTTTTGATGTAAAAAAAATACCAAAGTCAGAGATCAGTCTAAGACACTTTAATATGTCTAATTTAGTCAACATCTCCCAGTTACTGGCAATGATTAATACAAGTAATCATTGGTTTACAGTCAATAATGGAAATATGGAGCAATAGAGAGCAGTTGGCCACTTTTTGTGGTATATTAGAAGTTAATGGAATAGTGGAAGTTAGTTAGTGGAAGTTAGTGGGGTTCTAGTTTTTTTATAACTTCTCTTGCAGATGACCCATTGGTAAGTGAGGAGTTTAACAACATTATATTCCTTTATGGTGTTCTTTTCCAAAGGTTTTATTAAACCAACTTACCTGAGGGATACGGGGCTGATAAAATTTGTTTTTTGTTTACATCAACAGGGGGTGCTGGAGAGTGCTCATCCCGGGGACTCCCTTGTTCTGCTGGGGGATTTCAACGCTCACGTGGGCAATGACAGTGAGACCTGGAGGGGTGTGGTTGGGCGGAATGGCCCCCCCGATCTGAACCCGAGTGGTGTCTTGTTGGAGTTCTGTGCTCGTCATGGATTGTCCATAACAAACACCATGTTCAAGCATAAAGGTGTCCATATGTGCACTTGGCACCAGGACACCCTAGGCCGCAGCTCGATGATCGACTTAGTTGTCGATTCATCTGCGGCCGCATGTTTTGGACACTCGGGTGAAGAGAGGGGCTCTGACCACTACCTGATGATGAGTTGGCTCCGATGGTGGGGGAGGACGCCGGACAGACCTGGAAGGCCCAAACGTGTTGTGAGGGTCTGCTGGGAGCATCTGGCAGAGTCTCCTGTCAGAAGGAGCTTCAACTCACACCTCCGGCAGAACTTCGAACACGTCCGGGGGGAGGCGGGGGACATTGAGTCCGAGTGGACCATGTTCCGCGCCTCCATTGTCCAGGCAGCTGACCGGAGCTGTGGCCACAAGGTGGTCGGTGCCTGTTGCAGCAGCAACCCCCGAACCCGCTGGTGGTAAGGGATGCTGTCAGGCTGAAGAAGGAGTCCTATCGGGTCTTTTTGGCTTGTGGTACCCCTGAAACAGCTGATAGGTACTGGCAGGCCAAGCGGAGTGCGGCTCGGATGGGAGGAGTTTGGAGAGGCCATGGAGAACGGCTTCTGTACGGCTTCGAAGCGATTCTGGTCCACCATCCTGCATCTCAGGGGGGGGAAGTGGTCTGCCACCAACACTGTTTACAGTGGGGATGGTGTGCTGCTGACCTCGACGCGGGACGTTTTGGGTTGGTGTTTGGAATACTTCGAAGACCTCCTCTATCCCACCGGCACGCCTTCCAATCTGGAAGCAGGGTTTGGAGACTTTGGATCGGGCTCTCCAATCTCTGGTGCTGAGGTTACCAAGGTCGTTAAAAAGCTCCTCGGTGGCAAGGCTCGTCATCGTTTTCGGCTCCTCCCCTAAATGAAGCAGGCCTCGATACGCGCTTTGTGGAAATGCCCCCTCCACTGCAGGACACACGCCTCGTAGCCTCGGCACACATCGTAACATCACTACCTAACACCCTCCTCAAAGTTCCATCGCTCCCAACCGGCCATTAACATCTCTCCTTAAACCTGCAGATTCTGATTCCATCCTGGGTTGCCGTTTCCCTCCCGAAGAACCTCATCATCCTAAATATGTTTAATTTTTATTCTTGAGTTGTCTGAGTTCTACATGTGGGTCTAAAAACATGTCAATGCTGGGTCATGTAGTTTGATCATATGAGATTAATATTGAGATTGTCAACAAACGTGTTGGTTATGGGGATCAAACAAAAAGAGCACGTGGGAAAAAATATAATGCTAAGTATGATGGAGGGCATTTAATGGTGTGTACCTATTCTTTCACCAAAGATGTATAAATCTTGTTAGCTCACATAGCATCATGACCTCTTTAAGATTCCAGGGCATTTTAAATAAAATGGCCATCCGCAGGATGACGATCCTAACCATTTGGCCAAATAAACACAGAAATGGTTAATCAGACACAAAGTTAACCTACTTCCCTGGCCATCACAATCCAGACCTAAATAATTTATTAAAACATGTGGGGTAAGTTATAGAGCAGATAACCTCAAGATGACCTATACAGATTGATTCCCTCTGTCTGTGTTCCAACTTTGGGATGGGTTACAGCAGTCAACTTGATTTCTGTCTGGCAACATGGGGGTTGCACAAAGTATTACCAGTAGGTAAACCACTAAACAAATTTGTTCAAATTAAATCATGGGTTTTTCTAAACATTTTGGTATGAGTGTTTCCTACTGTGATAAAATAATTTCATAAAGGGTTTCTACACATTCTTAATATTGGGTAAAACTATTGTGAAGGGTGATGTTTACGTATGAATAAAACTGTATGCATGTTTATAAAAATTGGGCTCTATAGAAATTTGGTTAAAATGGCACTATAGTGAAGATTATTCATCTTTTTTGCAGATTGAACTTTTTTCTTTTTAGATTGCATCAAAAATATTTATTTTACTTGTATTTTCAGTTATACATACCTTAACTAAACATTGAGACCAGAAGGTGGAGCTAAAAGTTAATCAAGATGTTAATTTAGGTGGTTTGTCTTAATGTAAAACCATGAAGAAAAATAATGCATGGATAAACCTTTAAAAAGCATTCTACATGTTTGATTTCCTTCTACCACAAAGTTTAAACCAAATCAATTTAAACCGCGTCTCTACAAAAATTTGCCTTATGCCCAAAGAAGAGATAAATTGAAGGTGAATAAAGGCATGCACATAACATGGTTATGAGGATTTCTCTTCAAGGAGGCTTCTCTAATCTTCATTTTGGCTATCTTAGCCTGCCTGCCTGCACTGCTTTGGTGCTAATAAAAACTGACGGGGTCTTCTTTGCAGATCCCTCCCCTCAAGCGTACATTCTCATTTTCATTACAGCCATTGTAGCCAGTATTGTTTAAAATCAACATGTAAACATAAACTTGTACACTGAGCAGATATAGCAAGGAAATTTAATGGAAAAGAGCACTGAGATTGGAACATCTCTGTCTCTAGAGACCAATTTGAAAATTGAACACAAGTAAGAAAAGTCTTTTGTCAAGTAACTTCAGGTGAAACGACATAGTTACTATGGTTTTATCATCAAACAAGTGACAAGCGCTCAGATGCAGAACATGGAGCAGGCTGGCAAACCGACTGGAGAAGCAGACAAGGTAGATCTTAGACGATCAGGAGCTGGCAGGCTTGGCGTGACGACTCTGACCAGGAGGGAGCTCTGGACTGGCTGAACAGAGAACAGAATGGAGGTAAGGTAAGTGAAGGCTCTTTAAATATGGAGAGCCGACCAGTGAGGGAGATGATTGTAATCTGGCACAGGTGGACGTGGTTGGAACAGATTGTTTCCTGACAGAGCTCCCCCCTCTAGGCCCAGCTCCGGAAGGGGCATGGGCGATCTGGATGTATGCGATGGAAGTTAGAGATGAGGGTCTTGTCAATTATGTTTCTGGCTGGTTCACAGGAGCACTCTTCCGGACCGTAACCCTCCCAGTCGACAAGGTACTGGAATCCCCGGCCGCGGGGATGAGAGTTCAGGATGTGATGAACAGTGTAGTTGGGACCCCCATCAATGAAACGCGGAGGAGGGGGTTAAACAGTTGGAGGAGACAGAGGTGAGGTGAGTTAAGTTGCGCCACTAGAGTCCGGAAGTCGGCTACAAACTTATAGAAAGGGTGATGATGCTGTCTTAGCAGAAGGAGTTAGACCTCCGCCTCCACGTCGCTTGCTGGAGGTATGAAGCTGTTTCTGAGCTCTGTGACAAAGCGTGATTAATCGTTGCAGACTGGAGATTGTTGATAATACAAGGCGGCTGCCCATTCTTGTGCTTTTCCTGTGAGAAGTGACATCAGTAATGCTTGGGATGTGGCTGCGGAATAGGTCGTCGGCTGGCACTCAAAAAGCATGTCTAGAGCAGCAAGGAGCCCATTGGGTTTACTGATCTCTCCATCCCATTTCTCAGGCATGTAGAAGCGTGGAGCTGAGCTGTTATGAACCAGTGCGGCCAGACGGACGTGCGCCTCCGTAAGGGATTCCACCTTGGAGTTCTGGCGCTCCGCTGTGCCTCGGACCGAGATGACTTCGGCCCATCGTGCCTCCAGGTCTGCTGAGGTTTTGATGAAGGTTCTGTCATCCTGTCAAGTAACTTCAGGCGAAGCGAGATAGTTACTTTGGTTTTATTATCAAACAAGCGAGAAGCGATCAGATGCAGAACCTGGAGCAAGCTGGGAAACCGACAGGAGAAGCAGACAAGGCAGATCTTAGACAATCAGGAGCTGGCAGGCTTGGCGTGACCACTCTGACCAGGAGGGAGCTCTGGACTGGCTGAACAGATGACAGAATGGAGGTAAGGTGAGTGAAGGCTCTTTAAATATGGAGAGCCGACCAGTGAGGGAGATTATTGCAATCTGGCACAAGTGGACGTGGTTGGAACAGATTGTTTCCTGATACATTTTTTATAATATGCTTATTTATGCTTAAATTTTTATTTGAAATTAAACTAAAGGATTTTGCTCTTTTTGTTGAACGAAAATATATCTAACTTTACGAGGCACAGCACATGATCAAGCAGAAATTCCCACATAATTATTTTTTCCCCATAATTTATATTTCTATCAAAGTAACTTGATAAGACAGATACAATGTCCCACAAAATCACACCCCTTGACATTTTCTCAGTGTTTCCTCTTAGACTTGGATTGGTAAAAAAATACAAGAAATGAAAACCATCTAATTCCCACCACAATGCACCCCTGCACAACATGTAGGGTATTTGGATAGATCTGATGCATGCTGTAGGGATTTCTTTTCAGACAGGATAATAATCTCTTAGAGAGATAAGCAGCAAAATGTAGGTTCTGTGGTGGCTTTACAGTGGTGTGCCCAATTTGCAGCCAAAAACTTATACAGGAGGAGCCACACTACTGAACAGTTTGGTGGTCATGTTTAATGGGTCTGTCGTTTTACGTTTCTCAATATGTGGCAGCGGGTGGGTGTCTTTGAGACCTTTGCTGAGTGACCCTCGCACGATACAAAGGTTTTTTGAAATGCCATCTGAACTCATTAGAATTTTAGGTATGACTTTTTTTTTATTATATCTATTTTCTAAAAATTCTGATATGGACATTACTGAACAAAACTCTTGTCACAGTCTAAGACATTCAAAAAAGCAAAGGTTGACTCTAATCCTTTAAAAACAATATTGTTATACCCCACATACCACTCATATTGATTTTTTTTCTTTAAGCAGGCCTTGATTTAGTTGCCTGGATGGCATTTTGCATGTGTCCCAATTCAGACCAATACACTGTATATTTTCTGTGCAAGTACTACCTGCTTCTCTGATTTGGGGCATGTCAGCTACATATAAATTATGCTAAATACACTGTTTACCTTAGCTAACAAAATCTAGTATGAGTATAATACAATTTTTGCACAATTTTGGGGCCAATTAAAACTACATAAGCCAATTGACTATAGAGAACAATAACCTTGTTTTGAGTATACTTTAATTATGGTATCTAATCACAATTAATCCTTTGGACTGGAGATAGTTCTCTTTGTGTGCAGGGTTTTAGCAGAGAAATGTCATGTCCTTACCAGCTGCATACTTATTTTCAAAATAATCAGCATAAGATGGATTTCTGAAGAAAAAAAATGCAATTAGTAGTCCTCAGAAACCTATTTTCTACAACAGTGAGAAAACAGAGGGTTGACCTTGCTGGATTAAACTAGAGGATTAAATGAATCATTCTGGTGCACTTTAAGACCTAGATATGTAAAAATACTGAACTAATGTGTGCTAAAAAGATATATGTTCCCTCCTATTATTTATAGCCATGTTGTGTACTTTCCAATTAGAGATCACATAATGCTTTAGAGAATTCTAGAATTAGGTTTAATGATAAAGTGGAGGCCTGCACAGTGCCTTGCAGTGGCATTGTTTCCTTGCAGCAAGAAGGCCTGAGTTCAAATCCCAGCCTGGGGTCTTTCTGCATGGAGTTTGCATGTTCTCCTTGTGCATGCGTGGGTTCTCTCCAGGTACTCTGGCTTCTTCCCACAGTCCAAAAACATGACTGTTAGGTGAATTGGTCTCTCTAAATTGCCCTTAGGTATGAGTGTCTGTGTACATGGTTGTATGTCTCTTTGTTGCCCAGGTTGTGCCCTGTGACTGGGGGAGATAGGGACCAGCCCTCCGCAACCCTGCATAGGATGGACAGGTACAGATAATGGATGTATAAAGTGAGGTAATTTGTATCCCTGTGAAAAGAAAAAAGAAATAACTGTCATGAGATGGTTTGATTTTTCTGTCATGGAAACTACAACTGAGTTTATTTTTATATTTAACTACAGCTGCTTTGCATAACTGGATGTATCATTTCCGCCCTCAGTGGAGACTTTGCTTAAACAAATTAGCAGAAACATTCATCAATAACTTCATGTTATGTGAGCTTTGCAATGTGGCCCAAATGTAGAAGGTACATTGTAAAATTTGTGGGATGTATCAATGTCCAGAAAAGGGTAACCAGAAGATGGTCTCGGAAGGAGGGGGGCAGCATTTGCAAGATATAGAGGTATGATTAAATATGGTAAGTAATGGGTTCGATGTTGCTAGTTTTTGAAGGTTTATGATGCAGGAAGAGTGAATGATCCTGAGTTGTTTCTCTCTTCCCCATATTTAGGCTTGCCAAAGCACGCAGACAAGGTGAGTTATGGACTTAAATCTGACTTCACAATTGATGTTAATAGATGCTGTCTATTCGATTAGATTGATCATGAGCTATTTTGCAAAGAAGAAAGCATATAGATTTCAGATTTCACTTAAACTGGCAAACTGGTAGAGATATACCCCTAAAGGCTTGGAAATTTAAGCTTGTAGTTGAAGCCCAAGATGTTTTTACAAAGTATTGTCTCAAGTGAGCTGAGCACTAATGCACAGAAAATAGTTTTTAAAATAATTATTGTTGTAATAATTGTTGTAAATAATTATTTCCCTTCCTTACGATTATGCCTTTCTTTATTGGTATAACACGAACAATTTCTTTAAAATACGTATGAAAAACCTTAAGGAGTATGAATACCTTTGCAAGTCATTATATGTCTAAGGCACAAGGGAAAGAATCAAATTATAACTAGGAACAAAAGAGATGGAGAGCTTGATTCCTACAACCAAGTGGGACATTTGGGCACTGCCAGTTATTCTTCCTGGTCCATTTAAACTATAATTTGATGGATTTTATCATAAAAAGAGTGGACACAAGGAAACATGCACAGCCACCCCAGAATATTTACATTTTAGCAATCAATATCACAAAATACAAAACCTTGGACTGACAGTTTGCTGAGACAGAATTTTGTTCAAACAACAAAAAAAGAAACATTCATTTTACTTTGCACAAAGCTAAAACTTTGTGATTGTGCGTCCCTATTGCTGTTGGAATTTTTTTTGTAAAACAGTATAACCTCACGACACTAGAAATGTGTGATACTAACTTCACAGCCTTTTTGGGGTGTCATTTCTATGCGTTTTAAGCTTTCTGAGTGCAATTTAACGCTGCAAAATGAAATGATTAGGGGGAGTTTAAAAGTTTGTAGCAGAACATCTAGTCTCAGCAGCTCACAAAGTGTAAAATGATAAATTGGCACAGACACTCAAACTAGAAAAAGATTGTAATAACACGCCTTGACATACAGTAGTATACATGAGAGCAGACATCTTGGTGGAAGGGGATAATTTTATTTACATGAGTAATACCAAATGTCCATGAAAGTCACAGTAAACCAATCAATACCTCCAAATGAACTCAGATATGTGTTCAACAGCAAACAAGCAGTTTCATCACCCCTCATTCCTTTCTTCATCATCAAAGCTTTCAGAGGCCCTTTTGAATATTTTACACCTCTAAATGTCTTTATGGAATTGCATGCGATATTGCAAAGGCTTTTTACCATTCCTTTTTTATCAGCTTTTGTAAAGAAATACCCTATAATCCAGCATATTACACGCTGCTGGGACTCATAAAAAAACTCAGTCACTTCTGGTTATCTACCCGCAGGCTCCTATAGCAGACTAAACAATGTGCTGTATGATAACAGATGAGGAGTTAATGCTGTTAAGATACTGGTTCCTCTTTCCTGTCCTCCGGCTTTCATCTAACACACACACATGGTTCAAGTTCAGAGTCAATACGGCCAAACAGTTCCTGTTGTAGTGGAACAGATGACAGCGCTTTTAGTGGTGATATTCTCTCTACGATGCACTGTGAAAGGTGACTGCTGTCTGTTACTTCAAAAATTGTTACCATGGTACAATGTATTACATCTTTAGTAATAGATTTTAGAAGTACATTCACCTCTCCCACTCCAGAGGAAGAGGGGGGAAACAATGCATTCATTATCAGTTTTACTTCAGCCAAATCACGTAGTAGCAGGACTAAACTGTAATCATTTTTTTCTTTTTCTTTTTTACAAAGACTGTCCATCTGCCTTATACAAGATGGGTTGCATTTGGTTTGTACTCTAGATGAACTTGTGCCATAGAGAGAGGTCCTTGTGTGGGTTGGGAAGGCAGACACACAGACACTCAACAGATGGCCCCACTTCAGCCAAGCAATGGGGTGACTGCTGGGGGGAGGTCCAGCAGGCCTGGAGACCCCAAAAGTCTCTGTCATCACTTGCCTCTGCATGTACACAATTGATTGTACTCTTGCAATCCCTTGTCTCTGTAACAAAAGTTGGAAACTTCACACTCGATCTCTGCGGGTCTGCGAGACAGGTGGCATGGAGGATAGAGACATGTGAAAAGAGAAAATAAAAAAGGAGAGAATGAGATAGAGAGAGGAGAAGGAGCATCTGAAGAGAAGGAGAGGCATGCATATATAAAAAAATCATCTTGGCAGTGATTTAAGGTTGGCAGAGCAGAACTGTTCTGTGGCCTAATGACAGTTTGGCTGATCGACACTTCAGCTCGCTCCCCAAAGGTGACAGCAGACGCACAGGCCAGGTGGAGCAGTGACATTGGTGTCAGACTTCCCACTTTGAATACAAGTCTGAGGAGTTATATTTGTCATTCACTCTACAGCTGATACACATTTTAAATATTACATTTGTCAGCTCTCAGTGGGATAAAAAAGTCTGACCTAGTCTATTTAATTGTTAGGCCAGCAGTTAAAGGACAAATAGATGCTTGAAAACTTTTTAAGATTCAAAGAATGAAACAAAAGTATGAAACATAAGTAACATAAAGCAGGTCGTCCCAAGGTTTTCAAAACAGATAATCAATTATAAAAGCAGTTTTTGAAAACATAAAAGCCCTTAAAGCCACCCTGCTCTTAATAATTTTAGGTGATAAACATATATTGAAAATGACAAGTAACCTGGATCTCCAAAGTTAGATTAACTAGTTTTGTACAAAAAAACCTGTTTTTCTTTCTGAATGGATGTATGGCTTCCCTGCCTCTTGCAAAGTTAGATACGAAATCCCTGTGACCCTGGATGGATGGATGGATGGATGGATGGATATTGGCAACATGATTTTCATTTATTGTGACTTTCTTTCTGTCCATCACATGTGTAGCAATAAAAAACTTTTGGGATAAATGTGCTCAAGAATAACCGTGTATATGAGTAACAATGCTGGTCTGAACTGGAGCAGGAATTACAAGGTCTATCTGAAAGCAGCCAGAGTTTTTAGAATTTATTTTGTTTTTGTCACAGTTGGTCATTTGCCAATATGGTGAATTATAGGTAGACTTAAATCATAACAAATTTCCTTTTAAATCCCTCCATTGGGATCCCTCCAATTTGTTAGGTCTCTACGCCACACGCTTCAAAACATATTTCTGTTGGTTTTCTTCTACAAACTAGGAAAACCTGCATCTAGATTTTTGATATTGTGTTCTTCATGGGCTCCATACATAAGATGATCAGTCTCTGTCAATTTCCGGCTATCTTCTCGACTGCCTTGTGTTTCCTTTTTCTATTATGTGTTTTTATACAAATTTCTCAGTTTTAGTCAAGGAAATTAATATTTATTTCAGGAACAGATAAAAGTTTGAAAAACTATGATATAAACCAATTAACTGTCTTTGTTATATATGTTGTTATATATATAATATCGTGTAAGTATTTTATGAGAAATTGCCAAAAGGGATCTTGAGGCACTAATCTTGAATTTTGGTCCACATCAACTAGTCCTCTTTTAAATCATTCATATATTCTAAAATGGAGCAGAATATTCTGAAAACCAGAGCATTCAGTTTTTGTGAGGATCATTAGGGGTTCGTGATTTGAATTTCCTTCTACCTGGTGTTTGTCTGTTTTTTCCTTCCACTACATTTTCTCCTCCGTTCCTGTTTTACCCTCAGATGTCTGTACTTTGAGCTCTCTTGTTTTTCTGGTCATTCCTTATTTATTTAACTTAGGTCTTATTTCAGTTACTCCTGCGTTAGACTTTCTCATCTATGTTAGGTTCTGTAGACACCTCTACTTTTATTCTGTTGTGTTGATCTTTTATTAGTCATTGCTTTATCTCATCTGTTAGCTCTGTTTTACATTATTTTCCTCTTATGGATTATTGTTCTCTGATTTAAGTTTCTTTCTAAAGTTTATACGTGTGTTTCCTTATGTTCTCTTTTCCTTCTTTCCTTCTTTTACTTTAGAATGATTTCATCATTCTTAGTTATCCATTTGTGTTAGTGGGCATTTAAGATTGTGTACCTCTGGTCTTCTCTTCTGTTTACACCTTTGTTTCTCTCCTCTGTTTCCTCTTTGCCACTTCACTTCCCTGCCCAGCTATTATTCATTTACAATCTTCCCCTTCTCTGTCCCTTGCTCACCTGCATCCGTTTGTCATTAATTTATCCTTAGGTTTTCATTGTCACTCCTCATTCCACCTCAGTATATTTAATATTGTAAAATATTATATTTAATTTATATTTTCATTTGTTCTCTGCTGGATCCTCCATCTTCATTCGCCGTCTTTATCCCAGCATTTGTTTCCATGTACTCAGTCTGACCTTTGTAAGTTCTTTATTTTACCTTTATTAAATTCCAACTCATGTAACACAGTGTCCTGACATTGGGTCCACCTTTCTACGCCAAACATGGCAGTTTTACTGAATAAGTATTAGCTAAAGTTGGCAAAGCAAGAGAGTTTATTATTGTGGAGGATTTTTGGGTTCTCATTTTGACAGAAAGGCAGCGAAAGCATTTAAGTTAAAATTTAGATCAGCAGTACATTTTCTTAAGGCTATATAAACTACAGAGTCTTATTCTAAATGTAAATTTGATCTTAATCAAATGTCTCTTTCACTATCAAAGGTAAACACTGACTATGTTGAGCAATGTGTAGGAGATAAATATTTCAGGAGGCCTTGAGGCATTAACTCATTCCAGTAATTTAACACTTATCTGTGCTGGTGATTTGCTTTCCTCTCTTCCAATCAAAGTGCTTGTATTTCACACTCACTTTCCCTTCTGAGAGATGACACAAATGGGTAATTCACCTTCTCTTAGACCAGGTTTCCTCAAAATCCATTAAAAAGAGTTTCCCATTGGCTTTTGAAGGTGTGAGTCCTTGTTGAGCTCAGACAGCTATTGGCTTTGTGAGACATGGAAAGGGTCTAACAATTGTTTCACAAAAAGGAGGTTGAAACTGTTGGCATCAAAGGCCAAGCATTTGCTGATCACAATCCTTACAAACAACCTCCAACCATCTCTCGCCTGTTAATAGCACATTTATCTGTTTGCTGAGTCACCCTTTGTTGTAGGCGCTGTTTGATACCTAAGAAGTAACAAGTGAGTAAAAAGGGAGAAGAGACACATTCTCAAGACAACAATAAAAAGAATGTATTTCTCTTCAGTAACAGGTGCTCCCGTCTTCACCCTCCTTCCCCTCCCCCGTCCGTCCATCCACCCACCATCAGTAGCATTACCATCAGCCCTAGGTGAAACCTTGATAATTGGTCACATGGGGAAGGGGGCTGATTTTGTTCTGGCATAACTACTTGGTGTGCAACTGAACAGGGCAGCAATGAGGCCTCTGCCATCTGCCCTGCTTTTCCACTTCTCAGCACATTTCTGTTGAGATTATCATCACCTCTAATTTGTGATGTACTATTTTAGTGTCTCCATATAGTGTCACTGTTGAAATCACGAGTGAACTAATTACTTACTGATTGTGCTAAGACTTTTAGTGCCAGGAGGTACTTCCATGATTTATATAGGATTTGAGTTAGATACTGTTTCTTTGATTTATAGAAGGGTCATTTTAGGTCTTACTTGGGTTTTTTTTATTGTTCTGCTTGCTTGTTTAGTGCTCCTCCCAGGTTTCTTCCTGACATGCTTTGTTGTATGAGTTATGGGGTTCAACAGGGAACCATATGGATAGCAAATGTGTTTCTTGTCACTGCAAAACTCTTTCAGTCTTTACTAGCACTTCGCTTTCTTAATCATGAGAGTCATTATCGTTGATGTAGCATTTTGTTTTCATTGTTAGACTCTGGGCCTTGCCTGATTAAAAATAAAATATACTGAATGGTGCGGCACAATCTGCGGCGTCTGTTGTGGTTGCCGAACCAGCAGTTTTGCCTGCATTGTTATTGCACTCATCAGACTCTGCGAATGTATATTTCAAACATTATGCCTCCACAGCAAGATCACGATCAAACAGCAGTTTTATCATCCTGTTGGTGAAGCCACGCATGAATATTTTTTATTTGTAAAGTCAACAGTATTTATTGAACTGGAGAAAGCCAGAGAGAAAGTTGGATGTTTAGACATGCACTGAATAAAGCACTGCAGTCATGTTTTACCTGCATACACCAGATACTGATGGCAGCCATACACCAGTTCACTCCTTGAGTTTTGCAACCTTAATGCCTTCTATGATTACCATGGCTCACATGTCTCCTCAACTAGTTTCTTAGAAGTTTCTATGAACCATGTTTGGAGCCCCTCTCTAGTCAGCTCAAAGAACAGCCGATTGAATAAAATCTTAATGACCTTAGATACAGCAACATCAAAAACTTTCATATCCACCCTAACTAATTATGAGTAATTTAGTAGTCAATGATAATGTAGTGAACAGAAAGAAGATGCCTCTCGCAATTTCCCTCCACAATTGGAAAGGAAACAAAGGTGAGCCCAGTAAAAGGGTTAAAAATGATTAAACACATAAAATGAGTAACTTGTCTAGACAATTGTTTGTGGAACTATAATTTTCTCTTACTAAATTTTATCCGGTTTCCTTTTCAGCTTACTGTATGCTTACTGACTGTCATTTTCACTGGCCAATTACAGACACTTTATGTGAACACACTTTATTTCCTTGTTCAATGCAAACTTAGAGGTTTATCTATCAACCAGCTTTTAGCTGATTTCTCTCATTTCTAAATATCTTGTAGTGCAGCAGGATGTTGATGTTTGTCAATGGTGAAGCTTTGCATGCTCTAGCTAAAGTAATATTTTTAATGTTACTAAATTAACTACTTAGACTCTCATTACAACAGCTTAAGTAACTTGTTTAAGTGAAGACAAACTTCAAAAAGCTATGGTTTTAGGACGTATAAAACAGATGCAACAGTACAATTTATCTCTGTGAGCTTTTAGCCCCTCCACCATTTGTTTCAGCATTTTTATCCACCTATCAGCAGCAAGAGGAGAAGCGGGTAAAGGTGTTCAACACAAACCAAAACAATGTGAGAACCTGTCTGCATTTCTTAAAAGCAGGTAGAATGACATACAATATGAAATCTAAGAGATGCGTGCTGTGTCCACATGTGTCAGCCTCATTCGGTTGGGAATCCCATGTACATGACTTCTGTATGCACAAGATCTGATTATGGCACTGTATTAATCAGCATGTACATGGGCATTCTTACACAATTAAGTCACACCAGACTACAGGTCATGGTTAAGCTACCACTGTTGCTATCGAGCTCCTCTGTGCCACACACTGGACCCAAATATGCTGCCATCAGGAAAATGAACCACCAAGTTCACCTCGTTTTTGTGCATGTTCAAAACAATATGGTTAATTTAAAGCCAGATGCTTTCTTAATCCATCCATTCTATCCAAAGTCAAGTAAAGTCTATTTATGTTCTGGCAGATTTTTATGTGTGTGTTATTGTCTTACACCATTGTGAAGGAGGCCTTAGGATGCAGTGGATATGTGGTAAGTTCACAGCCCAACTATTAAGTTAATATATGTTTTTGTGAAGGGTAACTCACAACACAATTACAGCCAAACTAATATGTAAAGTTTCTTATGTTTAGACAGATATCAAATGAACACACTTTTATCAGTTACTAGTGCAACAAAGTGCAATAACAGTGCAACTAAAAACTCATTAGTTGCTTTAGAAAAACCGGTAAGAGTCTCAAAGTCTTTCCAATTCCACGCCACCTACTAACCACATCGGTGCCAGAAACAAAGTCTTGTGAACCATTCATGGATGCTCAACTGTCTAAGAATACAAATTGGTGGATGTAGCAAACACTTTTATTATTGAAAAAGTTGATATCTGAGAGTTGAATTAAAATATAATCTGCACCAGCAATAATATTTTGGTACAGCTCATTCTAATAAAGAATGTGTGTAATACACCAACTTTAGAAGACATGCTGCACCAGCTGTGACATTAAGAAGAATCCACTTCTGCCATTCTGTTGGCACAAGTGCCTTACTGCATGAAAATGAAGACTGTAGCAAACATAACAGCTTTCCTGGAATGCCTTACTGTCTTCAATCAGATGTCACGACAGTTCCAACACATTTAAATATAAATCTGTAAAGCCTAGCAACATTTTTAACGCCATATTAGTTAATTGGCTTGGATGAAATGATGACACAGTGTGAGGCATTTTTCTTAAGTAGCAGTGCATTTAAAACTCCACGACAGTTACTGACAATGGGAAAAGTGAAGTGAATTTAAAAGGATGCACTTATGAGTTTCCATCAACATCTAAACCAGTGGGAAGACAATTTTTAGCACAACAGTGAACCAACTTTTCATGCTGCACCTTATTGGCTTCAGTACAGAGAGTGAACAATGCAAGGACGAAAGGTTCACAACTGATCGTCCAAGTCCATAACACCTGCAGTCTTTTGAATTTGCTTCTGCATACAGAACACATTAATTTTCTTGCATCTACCATTGAAGGCTTTTTTTTCCTTCTCAGAAAGACAAGAGAATATGCAAACAACCCTTGACAGAAGGCATTTGATATGCTAACGGTTCCTGATGAATGGTATTAACTTGGCCAGGTGCTTTCCAGCACACGAATAAAAGAGACCCGAGGGAAACAACAATATTCAGTAGCTAAGAGGAAAGGTGAAAAGAGACCAGGTGAGCAGAGAGAATTGTATGTAGCCAAATTAAACAAAGAAAAATCCATAGAACTCATGATATCAGCACTTCATCTCTCAGGCTTCTATATGCGAGACTCAGAGGGTGCTTTATCTGCATAAAAATTTTACATTACATCTCCCCAGGCTATTTTAAGCAGAGCCAATGTGTTCTTACTTCACTTACAACTCCCCAAGAATGCTGGTTGGATTCTAAAATGTATGCTCTAACAATGTGTTAGGGGAATTAAACATTGACTACAGTATATAAGAAGGATTACCTACAGAACAGCAGTGTTTGTATTTAAAACAACGGCCTTAGGTAACAACATTATTTTATCAGTAATAATTGAATTAATTACTGTGTCCGTTGTTACCACACCGTTACCATTAGAAAACATTAATGCAGTGGGTTACTACTGTCCACGGTGCAGTCACAGATGCGCTCCATGCCTCCGTAACTTTTGAACGTGCTGTCAGCTTACAGATAACGAGATATATTGGGTACGGTGTCCAGGGCTGAGATGATGCTCAGATGCTTTCAAGGGAATCTCTTTTGATTGATTAAGTTACCTCGAGTTTGTGCGTAAAGTTACAAATGTCTGTGCGCCTGTGGTCAGAGATGTGTAACTAATGTCAAAATGACGGACGCCCTTCAGATTTTTCTGTCACCGATTTTAAAAAGCTGGTCAAGAGAAACATAATGAATAATGGGGAACAATTATATCATTAACCATGAAACAAGGTGATGTTTGATTGGAGCTTTTTTCACTTAGATGATTATTCTTTGGAAAATGTTTAGAATGTAATAATCATGTAAGTTAGGGACAGGACATGGCTAAACTGTGGTGCGTAAGCAAAAAGGAAAAGCTGACCGAGACAGAGGGATATGGAGCATTGGAAAGAAAGGTTAGAACAGGTCAGGACAGACAGCAATGACAGAATCAAGGGTCAGCACTGTTTTATGAGGACACAGAAACTATTCCTTATTAGGGCCAGTAATTAATTAAGATTCCATTAGAAGTAGCCAACAGTCACGTATACAAATTATGTTGTGCTTAGAACGTATACAGTATAAAAAAGATCCATGGAACAGCTTGTTGGTTGTTCCCCGGCAGAGCTTCGAGTCAACATCGGACAGAAATTGTGCAAGGATTTACAACAAGAACACAGCAGTTTTGGGAGAAACAAAGCCGCGACTCAAGACTGGAGTTTCTGCCTCAATTACGAGACAATCCACGCACCAACGGGAGTTGAGTCTTATGAATTCGGACTCTCAAAAGTTCTGCTCACACTGTGTTTCACATTTTTTGTTGGATTTACCTTTTTGGGCTCCTGTTCAAGATTTCAGTTCAGTTTAAGGAATTATATCATCCATCTTTAGGGTTCCATTTTTGTTGGATTGCTGGGATTTACAACTGCCAGTTGGGGAACATTGGATTCCAACAGTTAAATTCAGTATTAAAAATCACAATATGTAGTCTTATGGCTGGCACACCCTACAGGATAATCGGGCGATCTTTTTGTCACGATCCCCCCCCCCCCTACGATCAAAGCCATCAAAGGCCCGATTGTCGGGTGTCTGCAAACAACATCGTGTCTGATTTTCCTGTGGTGTGGGGTGTGTTAAGAGTGATTTTGTCCGGTCAGACCCGCTCGGAAGGCCTCGGAAGGAGAGATCGTATAAAATTAACATGTTCAATATATGCAACTAGAAATCCTGAAGTGTGTGGAATGCTCCAAGAGGGACCGATCATGCACAGTACAAAACGCATGTATCGGAACCAAAGCCAATAAAGGGACGCGAGCTGACTGACAGAGGAGGAAGTGAAAGCAAACAAAAACCATGCCGCCGGTAGGGTTCCCAACCGTCCCGTAAAAAATGGAATCGTCCCATATTCAGAGAAAATATTACGCGTTCCGTATTGAGGTGAAAAGGAATTCGATTTGTCCCGTACTTCAGCTACAATGAGAAAAGGACACAAAGCTGAAGTTATTCTGTGTCTATGCTGCGCAGCTTCTCTCATTCTCTGCCCCTCCCCTCTCCTGTTGCTCCTTCAATCATGAAACTGATCAAGGATCTGCTTTCCTGTCACCAGTCCCTCTCTTGTTTGTTTATCGCCCATTTTGCGCTAGAAGAAGGAAACCAGCGGATGTCGCGCTAAACAGAAGCACGTTTAATAACATGTCTTTAGAATTGTTTTAATAGGCTTATTACTTTCTAGTATGAGCTGATGTTTGCTGGAGCCACAGCCGTAAATGCTGCTGGTCATCGGTTTGGATATCTGGTGAGAGGGAGACATGAAGATGAAACCAGGAGATGTTCTTACTGAATTATGAGAGCTGAACAGGTGATGATGGAGAAGTTATGAACTGTTTCTGAGAGACAAATAACACTAGGATCCTTTTCTATGTAGCTGGTAACTGTGCAGGGGCGGCTCTAGGAAAGTTTTGCCAGGTAGGGCATTAACAGGGAATTAACATACATTTCTTTCTTATTCTCATTTGAAATGTCTAGCTTTTAATAAATAATTATCTGAATCTTACAACCAATTGGATTTAGTGGTCATAAATCCTTTATCGTATATAGTAAATATTACGTCTAATACAGTATATACCATAGTACGTTTTCCTTTGGGAAGGTACCATCTGTGCAGTCTTAAATTCTGTCAAAGAAAGATGTTGAATCTATTTAATTATAGTAAAACTATTTATTTCTGTGCATTTGTTTTACACGTGCATTACATTTAAATTGATTAGGTTGATTAAGCATCATGAGGCGAAGGGTGGGGGGTGGTTCCTTATTTTTTTTGCTGGGAGTTGGCAACCCTAGCCACCGGTAAAAACAAAAATCTCTTGTAATTCGGAAATGGAAGACCAACTGGTTGATTTGTGGCAACAGCTGGAATGTCTATATAAAATTTCGTCCAAAAACTACCACAACAGGACGGGCAAAGAGAGGAGTTGGACTGAAATAGCGAGTGCAGTGGATGTACCCGGAAATCATCCAGCTACCTAGCATCGCATCACCATAGCAACAGTGTAGTTCGTTCAAAAGACCAGCTGGTCATGAAGTATCTGAATGTCTGTGAATTTTGACAATAACCCTTATTTTGATTGGGAATTGAGTACTTCAATTGTTACTGTACATGCCAGTAGTTGGAAAAGATCAAATACAGGTCCTTCTCAAAAAATTAGCATTTTGTGATAAAGTTCATTCTTTTCCATATTGTAATGATAAAAATTAAACTTTCATATATTTTAGATTCATTGCACACCAACTGAAATATTTCAGGTCTTTTATTGTTTTAAATCTGATGATTTTGGCATACAGCTCATGAAAACCCAAAATTCCTATCTCAAAAAACTAGCAGATCATGAAAAGGTTCTCTAAACGAGCTATTAACCTAATCATCTGAATCAACTGGATGGAAACCCCTCTCCGCACCCCAGGGATGTGCCTACACTCCAAGGACCTACATGAGTAGTAGAGTGATAGAGCGGGTGGACAGAGGTGTCAGGAGTTGGGGAGGAAAGGACTGGTGGACAAAATGCCTTCCCAGGGAACCAGCTCCCCCACTGACTCCAATAGGAACCCCCGTTAACCAAGATACATCAAGAGAGGACTTCCTTTCTCCCAAACTGTTAATTGGGGTTCTGCCTGGTGTGGGGCCTTTTATTCTCAAAATCGTTAATGGAAGCTTATCCTTTGGTGGGTTTCCCCATGCTTTTAAACAAGCGGTTGTTTAGCCGCTGTTAAAAAAAACTGGTTTGGATCACAACAACCATGCAAATTTCCACTCGATTTCTAAACTCCCTGTCATGTTTTGCAGTTTACACTGGACCCAAAAGCAGCAGAGTAAATACAAAAATGATTTAATGAAAAACGACACGGAACTTACAGAAACTCGGGAGGGTACAGGCAGCAACAGGGAAACACAGGAACCAGACGGGCAACAAGGAAGGCAGGAATCAGGCGGGGAAGAAAGACGGACGAACCAGCGAGTTGTGACTGAAAGAGGGCCATACTTATACTGAGGGAGGAGAGTGAAGCAGAGAAGGAGCAGGACCAATTAAGGGAAGCGGTTGCAGCTGAGGGGGAGTGAGCAGGTGGAAGTGATTAGCTGGGACAGGAGGTGAAATGGCTGGGAGACAGAAAACTGGGAAACTAGAAGGATCTTAAGAAACTAAGACAAGACTGCGGGGAAACCAGAAAGTACAGAAATCACAAGAAAGACTAAGAATAGCTAAACATGAAAATAGAACTAAATAAGGAAAATCACTAACAAAAGACAAACACCCGGGGATCACAACACAACCTCCCCCTCAAGGGCGGATACCAGACGCCCCTAGAAGTCCAACAAAAACAAACCGAACCCAACCCAACCAGGGTGGGCGGAGGGGGCCTCGGAAGGAGGGCAAGAGTCCAGAACAATATAACAAAAAACACACCCAACTAGGGTGGGCGGAGGGGGCCTCGGAAGAAGGGCCAGAGTCCAAAACAAAAACATACCCATCCAGGGTGGGTTGAGGCCTCCGACGACGAGGAACCAGAAGACGGAGATGAGAAACCAGGCGACGAGGAAGCGGGCGGCGAGGAGGCCGGCGGCGAGGAGGCCGGCGGCGAGGAGGCCGGCGGCGAGGAACCAAGAGACGAGGAGGCCGGCGACGAGGAGCCAAGAGACGAGGAGGCCGGCGACGAGGAGGCCGACGACGAGGAGCCAAGAGACGAGGAGGCCGACGACGAGGAGCCCGGCGACGAGGAGGCCGGCGACGAGGAGCCAAGAGACGAGGAGGCCGACGACGAGGAGCCCGGCGACGAGGAGGCCGGCGACGAGGAGCCAAGAGACGAGGAGCCAAGAGACGAGGAGGCCGGCGGCGAGGAACCAAGAGACGAGGAGGCCGGCGGCGAGGAACCAAGAGACGAGGAGGCCGGCACCGGAGCAGAACCTTGTGGCGTGGTGACCTACGAGAGGACGGTGTGGAGGACCCACGACGTGGCGCTGAAGACCCACGACGTGGCGCTGAAGACCCACGACGTGGCGCTGAAGACCCACGACGTGGCGCTGAAGACCCACGACGTGGCGCTCTGGACACCCAGGGCGGAGCCAAGAGTCCGAGGCGTGTCATCCCAGACACCCCTGGCGGAGTCAGGAACCCGAGGCGTGTCCCTCTGGACACCCTCGGCGGAGTCAGGAACCCGAGGCGTGTCCCTCTGGACACCCTCGGCGGAGTCTGGATCCCGAGGCGTGTCCCTCTGGACACCCTCGGCGGAGTCTGGATCCCGAGGCGTGTCCCTCTGGACACCCCCGGCGGAGACAGGAGCCCCAGGCGTGACCCCCTGGACACCCCCGGCGGAGACAGGAGCCCCAGGCGTGTCCCCCTGGACACCCCCGGCGGAGACAGGAGCCCCAGGCGTGTCCCCCTGGACACCCCCGGCGGAGACAGGAGCCCCAGGCGCGTCCCCCTGGACACCCCCGGCGGAGACAGGAGCCCCAGGCGCGTCCCCCTGGACACCCCCGGCGGAGACAGGAGCCCGAGGCGTGTCCCCCTGGACACCCTCGGCGGAGACAGGAACAGGATTCAGAGGCGTGTCCTCTGGAACACCCTCAGCGGAGTCTGGAGCCCGAGGCGTGTCCCTCTGGACACCCTCGGCGGAGTCAGGAACCCGAGGCGTGTCCCTCTGGACACCCTCGGCGGAGTCAGGAACCCGAGGCGTGTCCCTCTGGACACCCCCGGCGGAGACAGGAACCAGGGGCGTGTCCTCCGAAACACCCCCTGCGGAGCCTGGGATCAGAGGCGTGTCCTCTGGGACACCCCCCGAGAGCTGGCAGACTGTCAAGGCCGGGCCGAAACTAGGGGGCTGCACCTGGGGTCGAGGCGGGAGAGGCCTCCCCAACTGGCCAGCAAATGTTGCCAGTTTGTTCCACTCCACCTCTCCCCAAAATGCAGTCAACCCCAGCTCGGCCAGTAATGGCGACCAGGGCCTTAGCAAAGCCAACAGTTCCTCTGCTGCCCCGATCCGGACCCAAGGCGGGGAGAGAGTGGCCATTAGGTCCAAATGCTGCCTTAAATACAGGCGCAACGTGGGCAGACAGCGAGCTTCTCCTGGGTCCAAAGACTGGCTGGTTCCTTCTGTCATGTTTTGCAGTTTACACTGGACCCAAAAGCAGCAGAGTAAATACAAAAATGATTTAATGAAAAACCACACGGAACTTACAGAAACTCGGGAGGGTACAGGCAGCAACAGGGAAACACAGGAACCAGACGGGCAACAAGGAAGGCAGGAATCAGGCGGGGAAGAAAGACGGACGAACCAGCGAGTTGTGACTGAAAGAGGGCCATATTTATACTGAGGGAGGAGAGTGAAGAGTGAAGCAGAGAAGGAGCAGGACCAATTAAGGGAAGCGGTTGCAGCTGAGGGGGAGTGAGCAGGTGGAAGTGATTAGCTGGGACAGGAGGTGAAATGGCTGGGAGACAGAAAACTGGGAAACTAGAAGGATCTTAAGAAACTAAGACAAGACTACGGGGAAACCAGAAAGTACAGAAATCACAAGAAAGACTAAGAATAGCTAAACATGAAAATATAACTAAATAAGGAAAATCACTAACAAAAGACAAACACCCGGGGATCACAACACTCCCTTTTCTATCAAAGACATTAGAGAAAATGGTTCATGTTCAGCTTTTGCATAATCTCGAGGAACACTGCCTATTCAACAATTTTGTATCTGGTTTTAGGCCCAGATATAGTACAGAATCTGCCCACATTTGTGTACTAAATGACATATTGGTGGCTACTGATGCAGGTAATCTTGTCCTACTTTTACTTCTCGACCTCTCTGCAGCTTTTGACACGGTTGATCACAACATCGTCATTGAAAGGTTAGTATCATGGGTTGGGATTAAAGGGGCGCCTCTTGACTGATTCTGCTCGTACCTCAAAGATAGAAGCTTCAGAGTGTGCATAAACGACTCTACCTCTCTGTATTTGCCACTTCCCAGGAGATCCTCACGGGTCCATCTTGGGACCTGTACATTTTCTATCTATATACTCCCCTTGGGTAAGATATTTGCAAAATGCTATGTAAACTACTACATATACACTGACGACTGTCAAATCTATCTGGCACTAAATCCACAAAATCCTATTCAGATGCTCATGGACTGTTTTTTTGGAGGTTAAAAACTGGTTTGCTTCCAATCTCCTCCTTTTGAATGACAACAAAACAGATGCCACCAAAAAACACAAATAACAAAGGTTCTCCAGCTGTTGACCTTTCCGCTTTCCCCTTCAATCTTAAATCCTGTGTAACAAGTCTCGGAGTCAAACTTGACTCTGAGCTTACCATGGTACCACAAATAAATGCAGCAGTTAAATCCTGTTTCTTCCAACTTCATAGGTTAACATGTTTAAAACATATACTCAAAAGATCACACTTGGAATCAGTCATTCATGCCTTCATCACCTCTAGATTAGATCATGCAGGCCAGTAAACCATGTCCGTCAGTGCAACCCCCCGGAGGCACCTCATGCAGCCACCAGGAGCTGCCACTAATGGCCACCAAAGCCCAGCCCCAGGAGTCCCGGCATTCGATCCACCTAGCGATCCCACCCCCCAGGCGCCCCTAACCCCCAAAACCCCCATATGGCAATGTAAACTATTTGAACTAACTTTGTGTTCATGGAGACACCATCTAGGTTTCCCAGCAATCAACCTGAGGGAGGTGGAATATTAAATTTCAGACACTTTGATAAGTCTTCACATATCTGGCACCAGAAATTCTGAACAGGTGGACAGAACCAAAGTGCATGAATATAATTATCCCATACATTCTACTGCTTCAGCCTACATTTGTTGTTTATAGCTCAAAGTGCATTAGCCTTTTGGATATAAAATATGCACACTACCTTTCCTTCATCTTTACATGTGGACTTTCAATGCAAAGTTACTGCCTAACGTTTGCTTTCTTTTGTCTCAGTTTGGCAGAGACTGGACGGCAAGAGCAATTGATCCAAAGCATATATCCATAGTGCAACCTCAAAACGCTCAGCACTTTCAGATCGGGACTGCATTTCAGTTTTAATGTGTGGGTTTGAAAGCTGAGAAGGGGTTGATTTGATTCCAGCACTGTGGCAGTCAGATTTCCCTGCTTCTCCTATTTAGTCTCTCATGACAAACATGTATCAGTTTTATATACTAAGTTGGGATATAATGTGCTTGTACTTTTTACTTTGCTTTCTTTTCAGCATTTTTGTTCATAGGAGCATTCTGACCCTATTGATTAAAAGGTTCTCAAGGGTTTTAAAACCATAAATTGGCAATATTCTTTTCTTTTCTTACCATCAATATATATGTACATGACCTGGGTAGCAAAATAGATGGATTAGAGCATGGTGTAGGAACCGAAGCTGAAAAACAGAGAGAATACACTGTCATTAAAAAAAGATATTGTAAAGTTAATTTATTTCAGGAAGTCTATTCACTAAGTGAAACACATTATGTAGATTAATTACACAGAGACTGATGTCTTCAAGGCTTCATTTCAGTTAAAGCTGCAGTCTGGAAAATATGTTTACGTATCAAAGTTTTATAAATCTTTAAAATGATAGTGGGGTTCAATACTATGATAAAAGGCTAGTGCTCCACATTTGATATTCTTCCTAAGTCCCACCTTCCTCCAATAGACCCCTCTGCATTTCACACTGACGGCTGAATTTTTTTAACCAATAAAATTAGAGTTTCTGGCTGTCAATCAACTTAACCTGTGAAGATGGGGCCTTGCAAACAGGCCGCTCCTGTTTACAGTCACGATATCGGAAAAGAGCATCACTCATCGAGAACTCGCTCAGGGATGTTGTGGGAGGGGCCTTGATAGTGGGATCCAAAAAAATCTCTCTCTGTCAAATAATGCAGCTTTAATTATGATTAAAAAATACTTTTATACAAAAATGTGGGCTTAATAAAAAAGTGTTTAATACCTGCCTAAAGGTTATTAAAAATACTTTTGATCTGATAAGCAACCCTCACGAATTCATATTCTAGAATGATGAATGACTGTAAAGAAGCATCTATAAGTACAACTCAGTAAAATAGGATATCATCAAAAAAATTGTCAATAATTTATCTCAAGACTAAAACTAGTGTATGGATTCATTATTGTGAACGCCCACATTATTTTTTTCCGAAAAAATTTGTATTACATACAGTGGGGCATAAAGTATTTGGCAGCCACTGATTTCTGCAAGTTGTCCTACTTAAAAAGATGAGAGAGGTCTGTAATTTTCATCATAGGTACATTTCAACAGGGAGAGACAGAATGTAAAAAAATCCATGAAATCACATTGTATGGGTTTTAAAGAATTTATTTGTATAATGGTGCAGAAAATAAGGATTTAGCACCTACAAACAAGCAATAATTCTGTCCCTCACAGACCTGTTACTTCTTTTTTAAGAAGCTCTTCTATCCTCCACACATTACCTGTATTAATGACACCTGTTTGAACTTTTTTTTTGAGAGCTGTCCAAAGACACCAGGGACAAGATTGAACACCTGTACAAGATTGGGATGAGCCAATCTACAATAGGAAAGTAGCTAGGTGAGAAGACATCAACTGTTGGAGCAATTATTAGAAAATGGAATAAATACAAGATCACTGAATGAAACATGCCTGGATCTTCCAGCATGACAATGATCCCAAACACACTGTGGAGGGAGTTGAAAGTCCGTGTTGCCCAGCCACAACCCCAAAACATCACAGCTCTCGAGAAGATCTGTATGGAAGAATGGGCAACCTTTGACCTCTGTCATTGCCAACCAAGGTTACATTATGAAATTAGGGGTGTCAAATTATCAGGTTAATTGGGATTAATTAATTATAGCCATATTTTAGCGCGCTATGTTTTTTAATCGCGTTTATCTCATTTTTAATCTTTAATGTTACAGTTTCTGCATGCAAGTTCCCTTTAAATAAAACTGTTTTATGCACTGGGCTTCTTGTGCTTGAGTTGTTCAGGGTTAACCACACCCAAAAGTGGACATTGGTTGGCTGTAAACTCACCAGAAGATGACTGGCTTCCATCGTGGAAGGGAGGGCAAGGTGAGGAGAAACGGTGAGTTGCCGACATTCTTGCCAACTTTGTTATATTTGGTGAGTTTTTAGACCCCTCTAGCGATTCTTTCTCAAAAGAAGAAAAGAAAAAAAAGCAACTAGTGGCAAATCTAGTAACTTTTTTATGGGGTTATTGGAAACTTTTGAGTGAAGCATGCAACGTTGTTACTCTTCTCACCGAGCAGCGGTGCGCTCTCCCTTCTCAGAGCTTCCAGCAGGCAACCAGTCTGCACCGCACACTGCAGCTACACTCGGATGCCCAGGCCCACTGGTATGGCAAGCCATTGGTATCAAAAATAATGCGTAATTTACGAGTTGTTTCAACCCATAAGATAGTTGGACTCAGAGAAGATATTGACCCCACTGCGTCCAAAACGCTAATGAATCGCACATGCTTGAAGCAGAAGGTTGCAGCAGAATGTTAATGGCTGACTGCATCTGTTCAAGTCTGTTAATTACAATAAATGACTTCATAAAGCAATTTTTTAATTACATGTATCAAACTTTTGCTCTACCACAATAGTGTAATGAATTTAAAGGATAATACCTCAAGATGAGGGCTTTTCTCAGCAATTATTAGGTGAGATTAAAAAAGAGATTATTTAGATTAATTACTTACAGATCATAATTAATTAATCTCAAAGTTTTTTTTAATCTCATGACAGCACTACACTGGTGTAGTCTAGTTTATTCCAGTTGTATACTCTGATTGTTCTCCTACCATACAATCATTAGTCAAAATGTTAAATCAGTCATTGATTCAATTGAGTTTATTTAAATAGCGCCGATTTATAACAGATGTCATCTTAAGGCACTTTACAAGAGGTCATTTCAATACAAACATTCCAAATCAGTTTAAAGGTTTAACAAGTTTTCAATGTAAGGAATCCCAGCAGATTGCATTGAGTCATTGACTGGCAGTTGCGCCCCGTTGATGCAGACTCCAACCACAGCAATCCCTCATACTGAGCAAGCATGTAGCAACAGTGGAGAGGAAAAACACCCTTTTAACAGGAAGAAACCTCCAGCAGAACCTGGCTCAGTACGAGCGGCCATCTGCCATGACCGCCTGAGGGTTTGAGAAGACAGAGCAGTCACACAGAAAGAACAAAATAACTGATGTAAGAGCATTTTCTATTTAAAGAAAGTAAAAAGTTGATCACAGGAAACGGGGGATGCTCAGTTACTGGGATGCTCCCCCGTCCAACAGGGCATTGCAGCTAAGCAGGATACCAGACCAGGTGTGGCTTCTATGGAGTGAAAAAAAACTTAAACTAAGCTCTGACAATGGTCGTACAGGGACCTAACAGCCTGTTTCAATGGGGCCCGGTACCCCATACTCCCAGAGTACCCCCCACAGGACTCCCCAATGGACATGGTGGAACGCCTTCTCCAAGTCCACGAAACACATGTAGACTGGTTGGACGAACTCCCATGCACCCTACAGGACCCTGCTGAGGGTGTAGAGCTGGTGCGAATAACTACTGCCACGCACATATTAAAATACTCTGTGGAGTAAAATCTGCTGCTGCTAAAAGCAAGCAGTCATTTACGGGCCGGAAGAAAACGTGGAATGAGCATGTGCATTTTTTTGGCTCCAGGGCTACGAGGAGCTGTAGTGAGACGCAGATCAATGGAGAGACGCAGACGGACTCAACACCTGTTTTTTAAGATGTTTTCTGTAATGGTTATTTACAGTGGCTTGCGAAAGTATTCGGCCCCCTTGAACTTTTCCACATTTTGTCACATTACAGCCACAAACATGAATCAATTTTATTGGAATTCCACGTGAAAGACCAATACAAAGTGGTGTACACGTGAGAAGTGGAACGAAAATCATACATGGTTCCAAACATTTTTTACAAATAAAAAACTGAAAAGTGGGGTGTGCGTAATTATTCAGCCCCCTTTGGTCTGAGTGCAGTCAGTTGCCCATAGACATTGTCTGATGAGTGCTAATGACTAAATAGAGTGCACCTGTGTGTAATCTAATGTCAGTACAAATACAGCTGCCCTGTGACAGCCTCAGAGGTTGTCTAAGAGAATGTTCGAAGCAACAACACAATGAAGTCCAAAGAATACACCAGACAGGTCAGGGATAAAGTTATTGAGAAATTTAAAGCAGGCTTAGGCTACAAAAAGATTTCCCAAGCCTTTAACATCCCACGGAGCACTGTTCAAGTGATCATTCAGAAATGGAAGGAGTATGGCACAACTGTAAACCTACCAAGACAAGGCCGTCCACCTAAACTCACAGGCCGAACAAGGAGAGCGCTGATCAGAAATGCAGCCAAGAGGCCCATGGTGACTCTGGACAAGCTGCAGAGATCTACAGCTCAGGTGGGGGAATCTGTCCATAGGACAACTATTAGTGGTGCACTGCACAAAGTTGGCCTTTATGGAAGAGTGGCAAGAAGAAAGTCATTGTTAAAGGAAAACCATAAGAAGTCCCGTTTGCAGTTTGCGACAAGCCATGTGGGGGACACAGCAAACATGTGGAAGAAGGTGCTCTGGTCAGATGAGACCAAAATGGAACTTTTTGGCCAAAATGCAAAACGCTATGTGTGGCGGAAAACTAACACTGCACATCCCTCTGAACACACCATCCCCACTGTCAAATATGGTGGTGGCAGCATCATGCTCTGGGAGTGCTTCTCTTCAGCAGGGACAGGGAAGCCGGTCAGAGTTGATGGGAAGATGGATGGAGCCAAATACAGGGCAATCTTGGAAGAAAACCTCTTGGAGTCTGCAAAAGACTCGAGACTGGGGCGGAGGTTCACCTTCCAGCAGGACAACGACCCTAAACATAAAGCCAGGGCAGCAATGGAATGGTTTAAAACAAAACATATCCATGTGTTAGAATGGCCCAGTCAAAGTCCAGATCTAAATCCAATCGAGAATCTGTGGCAAGATCTGAAAACGGCTGTTCACAAACGCTGTCCATCTAATCGGACTGAGCTGGAGCTGTTTTGCAAAGAAGAATGGGCAACAATTTTAGTCTCTAGATGTGCAAAGCTGGTAGAGACATACCCTAAAAGACTGGCAGCTGTAATTGCAGCAAAAGGTGGTTCTACAAAGTATTGACTCAGGGGGCTGAATAATTACGCACACCCCACTTTTCAGTTATTTATTTGTAAAAAATGTTTGGAATCATGTATGATTTTTGTGCCACTTCTCACGTGTACACCACTTTGTATTGGTCTTTCACATGGAATTCCAATAAAATTGATTAATGTTAGTGGCTGTAATGTGACAAAATGTGGAAAAGTTCAAGGGGGCCGAATACTTTTGCAAGCCACTGTATTTGCCAGATTAGAGGAGAAGCATGTCCAACGATTTGAAGTATTTCGCTGGACAATTTCAACTTATGTCGGTAATGTCCGACTGTCCAACGTGGTTTAGCAAACACTGCTGTTGGGGGACAGAGAATTCTCCATTTACATACATCTCCTCTCTGAATGATCATATCATTGTGGCTTTGTTGCATTCACCGAAGCCAGGAAATTACAAAACTTCCTTCTTCATTATTGTCATAGGGCCACTCAGTTAATGTAAACTGATTCCCTCTGGAGTGAAAAAAAAACTATTAGGGACTTGATGAGAAATGTTTGGGGCCAGAGCCCGGAATGCCCAGGCCACTCTATGCCACTGGCCTACACAATCATTTGGAACACTGCTTTCTTAACAGTTGTTCAGTGGAAAGTCACTGATGCCCTCCACAAGTAGGGTAAGACACAAAAGGTGACTGGTAAAAATGCTGGCTGCTCACAGAGCGTGGTGTCCACGAAAAATGGAAAGTTGAATGAAAGAAAAAAGTGTCTTGGAAAAAGACACACAAGCAACGGTGGCTTGTGGAGCAAAGCCCATTCAAGAGTTTGGGGGAGCTTCATAATGCATTAAATGTAGATGTAGGCAAGGCATTCAAGAGAGACCACATAGATTTATCCAGGAAAAGGGGCTACAGTCTTGTGTTGGGCTACTTCTGAACCAAAGTCAATGTCAAAAGCATCGTACAGGACCTAATGAAAAAAAAAAGGACTGGACTGTTGGTAGGCGAACCGAAGTCCTCTTTTCAGATCAACATAAATGCTGCATTTCATATGAAAATCAAGATTCCAGTCTGGAAGAGGAGTATAGAGGCACATATATGAAAAACTGAACCGGAACAAGGCTGCAGGTCCAGATGGTGTCAGCCCCAGAGTCCTGAAGGCCTATGCACAGCAGCTTTCTGGGATTCTGCAGCACCTATTCAACTTTAGCCTAACTCAGGAGAAGGTTCCAGTGTTGAGGAAGACATCATGCCTTGTTCCAGTACCAAAGAGAACTCACCCATCAGTCATCAATATCTATAGACCTGTTGCCCTGACATCCCACATCATGAAGGTCCTAGAGAGACTCCTGTTGGCCCACCTGAATAAGCAAAGAAGAACGTATCAGGACCCACTGCAGTTTGCTTATCGCTGTGGAGTTGAAGTTGAAGATGCCATCACCCACCTGCTTCAACCAACCCACTGTCATCTGGACAAAGCAGGCAGCACTATGAGGATTATGTTCTTTGATTTCTCCAGTTCATTTAACACAACTCAGCCTGATTTGCTTTGTCAGAAACTCCTGAAGACACAGGTGGAGCCCTCAACAATCACCTGGATCAATGACTACCTGACCAACAGACCACAATTGATGAGACTGAAGAATTGTGTCAAACCAGGTGGTCAGCAGCACAGGAGCACCACAGGGGACCGTACTCTCACCATTCCTTTTCAATCTGTACACCTCAGACTTCTAGTACAAATCAGAGACCTGTTATCTGCAAACATACTCAGATGACTCTGCAAATGTCGGGTGTATCAGAGATGGAGAAGAAGCTGAAAACAGAGAGCTGGTGAACCGCTTTGTGACATGGTGTGGAAACAATCGTCTTACTTCGAATGTGAATAAAACAAGGGAGATGATTGTAGATTTCAGACGAAACAGGGATAAGTCAAACACTGTTTCCATCATGGGAGAAGAAGTGGAGGTGGTTGAGGAGTATAAATACCTCGGAGTTCACCTTGACAACAGACTGGACTGGAGGTGCAACAGTGAAAGTGTCTACAAGAAGGGACAGAGCAGACTGTACTTCTTGAGGAACTTTAGATGCAGTTTCATGGACTTTTTAGTCGGCCCACATATCTATAATAGATAATGGACTGATATTGGCTGTTGACTGATATTCTAATTTTCTGAGAAACTGAAACTTTGGGTTGTCATTACCTGAAGCTCATCAAAATGACTAGACAAAAAACTCTTTAAATACATTACTCTGTGTGAAATAGTTATATAATGCATGGTTTTAACTTTTTGAATTGATTTGGTCAAATAATGACTTTATTAGGATGTCCTAATTTACTGAAATCCACCTATATAATGTTGCCATCACAAAACCACAATTACAGCTTTTATTTTTATTTTAATCATGCAAGGACATTGAAATAAAGGCTGCTGCATTCTTAAAGGGCATAGATTGAAGAGGCAATAATTACCATTACTTACCATTACAAGGCCTTGAAACAGGAGTATAAACAAATGGAACCTGCACACCTACCTTATACCTCAGGCTGAAGCTCCACTTTAGTGATCTGATGCACCACTGGGAGTTACGGATCATAGAATCCATGCTTCTCTGTTTTTGTCTATTTTTTCTCCCTGATCTGCTGGTGGTTAAGATAGTAAAAGCAGCCAAGCCCTGAAAGTGGCACTGCAGCCACAAGGGGTTGCCCCCCCAGTGTGCTTTTGGAGCCAGGAGCCTTGTTAATTCCACCACCCGCTGCGAGAGGCTGTACTGCCACAGCCAGGAAACTGGGTCCATTTAAAGATCATATTTTTATTTATACATATCATCATGATCTCCAATTTTCATGCTCATACTCAAAAAGATAAAAATTTAATTATGGCATGGATAAGTACACATTCTCATGTCTGGGCTGCAACATCTTGAAACTACTTATATAATTGTTAGTTTTTTAGAGTTACCTTTATAACCCTTGGGGCATCTGGTAGTAAAGCAGGGGACACCTATTGCCTTGTGCTTTATCTGTCCAGATTGTGTCTCATGTACCATGCCTTGGGTACTTCGTCAGTCCTCAAAAACAACTTTGCTACAGTACTAAGATTTTTCTCTACAAAAAAAATGTTGTGACCTAAAGCTGTCACCATACTCTTAAAATAAATAACTATAGATAAATAGATAATGAGCAGTATGATCTGACCTTCTTGAACGATTTGGTGGTTATATGTTTATACCATATTTAGGAGATACAAGAGTGACATTGTTCATTTTGAATATCACCATTGAATATTCTGCTTCTGCAAATGTGAAGCTGTTTGTGCAAGTTAAAATTGTGTACGCCATGCATTTGTTACTTCAGGTCTGGACTACTGTAATTCTTTACTATCAGGAAGTCCACAAAATATAATTAAATTCAAATTCAATTCAAAATTACTTTATTAATCCCAAAGGGAAATTAAATGTTGTTGTAACTCATGCACGTTCCTTCAAAGATTTGTTGTAGATGCTGATGGCTGTGGGTAGGGATGATCTCTTGTAGCGCTCTGCAGATCTGAAGAAGCCTCTGACTGAAGACGCTCTGTAGTTGTATGACAGTCTGATGTAGAGGATGCTCTGGATCTATGGCGTCTTCTTTTCAACTCATCAGGGTTTTGTGGCTGTAGTTGAGGTATAATTTGAGCTTGTGTGATGTTAATCAGCTGCTGCCAGTTGTAAACCACCTTGTTGCCATGGTTATGCATCATAACAAATGTCCAAAAATAAAAAGTATCAGCAAAAATCCTTCCACCTGCACAGCATTCAAAACCAGAGAGAACAGTTGTCCACAAAAACTATGTTTCTACCAGAAATGGAAGAATTAAAGTAAAAAAAACAAACAAAAAATGAACCAAAGTAACAGAGCTACTCCAACATGCTGCCACCTTGAGCGGCGCAATTCCGGAATTAGAAGCCTTCATAAAAGCCGGAATAAAAGCCTTCAATGCAATTAAAATGCGAGTTCTGATGAATATTACAAAAATATCACAATTTGCCTGTTTTAGCTTCCCTTCATTGGCTCCCTATTAAATCCAGAATATAATTTAAGATCCTCCTTCTTACATATAAAGCCCTTAATAATCCAGCCTCATCATACATCAGAGATCTGTTTGTTCCATATGTTCCCAACAGAGTACTCCGCTCTCAGACTGAAGGTTTACTGTGGGTTGCTAGGATTTCTAAATGTAGAATGGGAGGCATATCTTTTAATTGTCAGGCTCCTCTCCTGTAGAACCAGGTCCCAGATTCAGTCTGTGAGGCAGACGTCCTGTCTGCTTTTAAGGCCAAGCCTAAAATGTTCCTTTTTGATAAAGCTTATAGTTAAAGTGGCTTAGGTTATCCTGAGCTATCTCTGTAGATATGCTGCTATAGACTTAGAGTGCTGGAGGACAGACTGACCACTTTTCTTCACTCTGCTACTTTTCTCTTCTACTACTCCCCAGTTGTATTTTCTGCTGTTATTTCAACAGTTACCTTAGTTTTTTCTCAGTGTTTTTCTCTCCATAGATACTACACCTGGTCTGGTATCCTGCTTAGCTACAATGCCCTGTTGGATGGGGGGCATTGATTAAGTTGATGCTTCCAGTAACTGAACATCCCCTGTGTCCTGTGTTATGACCAAGGTCGTAGGTTGCTGAATGTTCTGAAATTTGACATGCAAATCTCACTGTGCAGGTGCCTATCTGTGATTGGTGGATTCAAGACCTGGCTGCTCTGGATTGGTTCTTGAGGGGACGTGATTCTATATAATGCCGTTGCTGCAGAAAATTTTTGTCCACTCCTCTGCTAATTCCAAACAGCCACACATATGTCAATGCAGCTCAATTTCTATGTTAAAATAAGGAGTTTGTAGGGGTGAACCGCCATTTATTTTGATACCTCTTTTCTCCTGTGTTTACTTATGCTAGGGAGGTAAGTTTGTGTTTTTTGTTTTATGTTCTCCAGGTAAGCTTGGTTAACCATTAGATAGTTTTGTTCTGTTTGTTGTTTTGGCCTTAGTTCACCCTGAAACTACACCCATCTTGTTATAGAAACTTAGATTGTCGTAAATATCTTCCAGTGTAAATAAATCACTCACCACTGGAAGTCATTGTGTGGTTGCTTGAGGTCTGCTTAGGATGGCTCACTTTTCTTTTCTTGTTATGGCCTAGCCACCCCTAGATGGGTTATAACATGAATTGGGGGCTTGTCCTGTGCCTTCTCGCTTTTTTTTGGTAAGGTTGGTGAGTTAATCTTGTTCTGGTTGGCAGTTTTATTTTAAGTACAAGGGATGGATAAGGATTTCTCACTTGATCATTTAAGTAAATCACCCTCTTGGGAAAAATTGGACAAATCTGAGAAAGTACAGGTCCTTCTCATAAAATTAGCATATTGTGATAAAGTTCATTCTTTTCCATAATGTAATGATAACAATTAAACTTTCATATATTTTAGATTCATTGCACACCAACTGAAATATTTCAGGTCTTTTATTGTTTTAAAACTGATGATTTTGGCATACAGCTCATGAAACCCCAAAAATCTAAAAAAATTAGCATATTTCATCCCACCAATAAAAGAAAAGTGTTTAATATAAAAAAAGTCAACCTTCAAATAATTATGTTCAGTTATGCACTCAATACTTGGTATGGAATCCTTTTGCAGAAATGACTGCTTCAATGCGGTGTGGCATGGAGGCAATCAGCCTGTGGCACTGCTGAGGTGTTATGGAGGCCCAGGATGCTTCGATAGCGCCCTTAAGCTCATCCAGTGTCATGATTTAAAACGGTTTTTTAAGGAGGACCCAAATGCAGCAGAGTAAAGCAAAAAAAATGATTTAATAGAGTAAAATAATACAAGGAACGGGAACTTACAGAACTCAGGAGGGTACAAGTAGCAACAGGGAAAAACAGGAACCAGAACGGGCAACAATGAGGAGAGGTAACGGCAGGGGTTAGAGCGACGACGAACCAGCAAGTAATGACTGAAGGAGAGGTGAATATATACTGGGGAGGAAATGAAGAAGTGACTGAGAAGACCAATGACCAATTAGTGAGAGCAGATGCAGGTGAGAGGGAGAGAGCAGGTGGAAGCAATCAACTGGGATAGGAGGTAAAATGGCTGGGAGACAGGAGACTAAGAAACTAGAAAATTCTTAATAAACTATCTAAAGAGAAGACTAAGGAGAACTCTAAGGGAAACTTAAGGAAACACTGGAGAACAGAAGGAGGAATTAAATAAAGAGATAACAGGAAACACAAATGGAAAGGTGGACATAGACAGAGGTGAAAAACTCTACAGAACCCAGAAAGTGCCAGAATACAAAAATATAATTAAACTGAATAAGAAAAACTACTAACTTGAGACACAAACCGGAGGAACAAAACAAGAGGGTACCTTGGGGTAAAAAGGGGAAGAAAACCAAGTGGAAGGAAAAACTCAATCTTGCCACACAAAATCCAAAGACCATGACATCAAAAGTGTTGGGTCTTGCGTCACAGATTCTCTATGGGGTTCAGGTCAGGAGGGTTGGCAGGCCAATTGAGCACAGTAATACCATGGTCAGTAAACCATTTACCAGTGGTTTTGGCACTGTGAGCAGGTGCCAGGTCGTGCTGAAAAATTAAATCTTCATCTCCATAAAGCTTTTCAGCAGATGGAAGCATGAAGTGCTCCAAAATCTCGTGATAGCTAGCTGCAGTGACCCTGCCCTTGATAAAACACAGTGGACCAACACCAGCAGCTGACATGGCACCCCAGACCATCACTGACTGTGGGTACTTGACACTGGACTTCAGGCATTTTGGCATTTCCTTCTCCCCAGTCTTCCTCCAGACTCTGGCACCTTGATTTCCGAATGACATGCGAAATTTGCTTTCATCCGAAAAAAGTACTTTGGACCACTGAGCAACAGTCCAGTGCTGCTTCTCTGTAGCCCAGGTCAGGCGCTTCTGCCGCTGTTTCTGGTTTAAAAGTGGCTTGACCTGGGGAATGCGGCACCTGTAGCCCATTTCCTCTGGATGTTTCTACTCCAGACTCAGTCCACTGCTTCTGCAGGTCCCCCAAGGTCTGGAATCGGTCCTTCTCCACAATCTTCCTCAGGGTCTGGTCACCTCTTCTCGTTGTGGAGCGTTTTCTGCCACACTTTTTCCTTCCCACAGACTTCCCACTGAGGTGCCTTGATACAGCACTCTGGGAACAGCCTTTTCGTTCAGAAATTTCTTTCTGTGTCTTACCCTCTTGCTTGAGGGTGTCAATGATGGCCTTCTGGGCAGCAGTCAGGTTGGCAGTCTTACCCATGATTGTGGTTTTGAGTAATGAACCAGGCTGGGAGTTTTTAAAAGCCTCAGGAATCTTTTGCAGGTGTTTAGAGTTAATTAGTTGATTCAGATGATTAGGTTAATAGTTCGTTTAGAGAACCTTTTCATGATATGGTAATTTTTTGAGATAGGAATTTTGGGTTTTCATGAGCTGTATGCCAAAATCATCAGTTTTAAAACAATAAAAGACCTGAAATATTTCAGTTGGTGTGCAATGAATCTAAAATATATGAAAGTTAAATTTTTATCATTACAATATGGAAAAGAATTAACTTTATCACAATATGCTAATTTTTTGAGAAGGACCTGTAGACCTGCTTATTGTGGCTAACTATTACAAGGTTGATGTGTCTTACAGTGCTCGCAAAGCAGTATTAAAGGAAGCCCTGTGTGAACAGCTGGTGGGAAAAGGTGTGCTGCAGATGTCTGCAATCAAAGAGGCAGAAGACGCTGTACCTGGCACTGATGACGCAGCACTGGCTAACGCACCTGCTGTGCATACCAAGTCCAATCAGCTCTCAGAAAACTTGGAAGGTATGTCACCAGGTGATCTGCACCTATTTCTCCGCATAAAGGAGTTGGAGAAAAGCAATAAGGATGGAAAGTGCAAGCCATGCACCTCCGTGTCAGAGCTCTTGAGCTTGAGAGGAGCTCTCCTGCCGCATCACAGACACCACCAAGCACAGCCAGTACTGCCTCTATTAGTTTTGACATTAGTAGGCACATTGCCTTGGTTCCTCCCTTTCGAGAATCTGAGGTAGATTCTTATTTTAGTGCATTTGAACGTATAGCCGCTGCGTTAAGTTGGCCCAAGGAGTTTTGGTCTCTTTTGCTCCCGTGTAACCTTGTGGGGAAGGCCAAGAGGTGTGTTCTAGCCTATCCATTGAACATAGTCTACAGTATGAAACCCTTAAAAAAACTGTGTTGCAGGCATATGAACTCGTTCCTGAGGCATATTACGTTCTGTTTGATAAATGGTGTCAGTCTAGCAAGGTCAAAACTTTTGAGGATTTGAGAACGCTGATATTGCTGGAGGAGTTTAAGATGTGTCTTTTGGAGCGCATTGTAACCTATTTAAGTGAACAAAAAGTGTCTTCTTTAACTAATGCTGCACTTTTGGCTGATGAGTTTGTCTTAACACACAAGAGCGTGTTTTTGTCACCAAATTCACTTCAGGAAGATTTACCTGAACGAAAAACTAAATCCCCAAAGTCTGGGCGTAAAAGCATGTCATCAGTTGCGGTAAAATCTGACAATCGTGTATGCTTCTATTGAGAATGAGGAGACACTTGACGAGAATGAGAAGAAACGTAACAATTTGGACGGGGTCTGAGCCCGTCGGCCATGTTGTCAGGCTACACTATAGGTTGACTGGAATTACACATTTAAACGGAGAAATTACGGATAACATTAAGAAGAAATGGAGAAGCAGGTCAAAGAAAAGGGTCTTTACGTGGAGAAACTGTGAATTGATTTGAATTGATTCAGTTTCCTAAACTCTGTGTAAAGTTGAAAATGACTGTGCGTCTGCATCAAGTGGTCAGTGGCGTAAATTGTAAACTTTCACAATGAAGGACGGCTGTTAGTTTGCGGGTCCTCAGCTGTTTCTGATGATTGTACTGATGTATAGAGGTTGCGTCATAATAAAGTGACAGCAAAAGCTCATCACACAAACACTATTTTTTGTGAATGCACTTACTACCTGATGAAGTAGTGGGCTGGTTCTGCCAGAAAGTGAAGTTTTCTGTGATGTCCTGCTTCATTTTCTCACTCGCTTTTCCTGGCACACCGTAAGGTGCCCTGCTAACTACGGCCTTTACATTTTTCCATTAGGTTACAGTTTTAAAAACCCGATCAAAGACGAAAAATGACACAATCCCCAAGTCATTGTAAATTATATTACAATGAATTATGTCCCTTTTAATTCTTTGAAACATTATACAGCTGATATTTATTTGATGCAGAGATGTCTGTGCAGAAACAAAATATTGTCCACAGTCCCTGGCTTTATCTGCGCTCTCCGTTCCTGAATCACAAATTCAGTCGCAGAAAAAAAATCTCTCTCTGGCAGCGCAGGACAGCAGGAACATTCCGCTGCCACCGCAAAGTTGGGGGAATATTCTGGGATGTTCTCTCCACAAACACAATATATCAACACCATTTTCTTTGGGAGTCGTAAACAAACAAAAGTATTAAATTAATATTTTTTAACCTGCAGTAAAAAAACTTCAGCCAGACTCATGAAATTTAATTGATGTATTCCGTTCAGACACTGACGATGTGGAAGTTGTGCTGGGAGCACAAGTGGATGTTAAACCTGCGCTGGTAAGAAATTCTGCATCAGGTTTAGAAAAGTGGTGGGGACATGTCCCCAGCTAAAATGACGCCTATGTATGGGTTCAATATCATGCCACAGACGATTTGTGCGTGCAAAAAGATTTTGCATGTGCGCACAAAGATTTTGCATTTGAAAAGATGGTTTGTAGTTGTATAAAACAAGTTGTGCTTGTAAAAAAAAAACCCTGAACCCACAGAAACCTTTTGTGGCTGTGCAAGAAACCTTTGTCTGCAGAAATATTATTTGCAAACATGTAGATCAGTTTCGTAGTTGTGTTTTTTTTTCTATGTGTGAGCAAATTAAATTTGTACCCGTAAAAGTTTCGCCATACAAAAAATCTGTACGAGTGAGACATCTCGTGTGCATCACTGCACCTACAAGCTCGCAAAACAAAAACCTACAACCACAAAACGTTTTTACGGATTGAAGCCCAGTCAAATTCGTGCCACTAACGGCCAACCAGGAGACTGCATACTGGCAAGCCAAACAGCCAATGACAGATGACGACGTCTTTTGGGTAAAAAAGAAGAAAAAGCTCAGAAAAGTTAGAAAAGTAGTCACAGATTCGGCTTTTGCGGATCAATAACTTATCATCGGAGCATTGCTTTTACAAAACCGACACATCAGTGCAATCACAGCAAGGTGGACTGCGAGCTACAGTCATATTTTACTCAAAACGAGCCATCCTCCGCACAGGGAGACTTGGATTGGCCTCTATGCAGAGCCTGCTGGTGCGCGACTGCGCAGGGAACGTCTACAAATTGCAACACCTGAAAAATGCGACAAAGAAATATGACATTCCTTCACCTAGGAAAGGTGTAGTGTCAACAAAATTGTATATATATATATATATATATATATATATATATATATATATATATATATATATATATATATATATATATATATATATATATATATATATAAATATATATATATATATGTATATATATATATATATATATAAATATATATATGTATATATATATATAAATATATATATGTATATATATATATATATATAAATATATATATATATATATATATATGTATATATATATATATATAAATATATATATATATATATATAATGTGTGTGTATATATGTATATATATATTTATATATACATGTGTGTGTATATATGTATATATACATATATATATATATATATATATATATATACATGTGTGTATATATATATATAAACACAGCAAATATAAACCCTTTTCCATTGATCTTACTACAACACATAGTTGTTTAACTGTTTTGTAAGTAATTTTAGGAATGTTTTTATCATTCAAAAAACTAATAGAATGTCCATCCATCCATCCATTTTCTTCCGCTTATCTGGGGCCGGGTCGCGGGGGCAGTAGCTTAAGCAAAGCGACCCAGACTTCCCACTCCCCAGCCACTTGGGCCAGCTCCTCGGGAGGAATCCCAAGGCGCTCCCAGGCCAGCCAAGAAACATTGTCCGTCCAGCGTGTCCTGGGCCTTCCCCTGGGCCTCCTCCTGGTGGGACGTGCCCGAAACACCTCACCAGGGAGGCGTCCAGGAGGCATCCTGACCAGATGCCCGAGCCACCTCAACTGACTCTTCTCGAGCGGCTCTACTCTGAGCCCCCTCCGATGACTGAGCTTCTCACCCTATCTCTAAGGGAGAGCCCAGACACTCTATGGAGGAAACTCATTTCAGCTGCTTGTATCCGTGAGAATAATAGATATTATATATATATATATATATATATATATATATATATAATAGAATGTGCAATAACAAATTACATGTTGTAGTGCCATGAAACTCATAGCACACATATCCATCTCCCCTTGTTCATACTACACCTCATACTTTGGTAAAATACGCTCAAAATTCATTTTGGTGCTATTTTAGCATTCAAAAATGTATTAAACGTGCAATGACTACCCTATTACATCCTGTAGTGTCACCAAATTCACAGGATATATAAACCATCTTCCCTTGATCATACAACTCATACTTTAGTTGAATAAGTTTCAAAATCATTTTGGTGGTATTTTAGCATTCAAAAACATGTTAAATCTGGAATAACTACACTATTACATGCTGTAGTTCCACCAAATTCACAGGATATATAAACAATCTCCCCTTGATCATACTAAAACTCATACTTTGGGAAAATACGCCAAAAATTCATTTTAGGGATTTTCTTATTGTGAAAAACCAAATCACTCATGAATCAATGGATAGCTCATGCTTACGTTGAAATATGGATGACACTACACCTGTCCTAGGTGAAGGAATTGAATATTTACTTTGTCGTATTTTTTCAGTGTTGCAATTTGTTCCCTGCGCAGTCGCGCATCAGCAGGCTCTGCAAAGAGGCCAATCCAAGTCTCCCTGCGCGGAGGATGGTTCGTTTTGAGTAAAATATGACTGTAGCTCGCAGTCCACCTTGCTGTGATTGCACTGATGTTTCGGTTTTGTAAAAGCAATGCTCCGATGATAAGTTATTGATCCGCAAAACCTGAATCTGTGAATACTTTTCTAACTTCTTTTTCCCTTAAGAGACGTCGTCATCTGTCATTGGCTGTTTGGCTTGCCAGTATGCAGTCTCCTGGTTGGCCGTTAGTGGCACGAATTTGACTGGGCTTCAATCCCTAAAAACGTTTTGTGTTTGTAGGTTTTTGTTTTGCGAGCTCGTAGGTGCAGTGTTGCACACGAGCCCGAGATGTCTCACTCGTACAGATTTTTTGTAAGGCGAAACTTTTACGGGTACAAATTTAATTTGCACACACAGAAAAAAAACAACTACGAAACTGATCTACATGTTTGCAAATAATATTTCTGCAGACAAAGGTTTCTTGCACAGCCACAAAATGTTTCTGCGGGTTCAGATTTTTTTTACAAGCACGACTTGTTTTATACAACTACAAACCATCTTTTCACATGCAAAATCTTTGTGCACACATGCAAAATCTTTTTGCACGCGCAAATAATCTGTGGCATGATATTGAACCCATACCTATGTTGCTCATGTTGCTTTCTTTAGAGCACATGATGAAAAAAAATTTTTTGTAGGCTACTGCACATCATTTCTTTTGCACTTTTTACTGTTTAAACTTTTAAAAATTTTATTTGATTTTAATTTCTATTTGCTTATATATTATAGTTCTCAATAAATACTGGTAAGCCACATAACGTTGTTTCGAGAATGTATTTCAATACGCAACAGCAAAGAGGCACTCAGACAACACTGGCACATATTTGTTAAGCTGATTTGATACCAACACCAACAAACGAACGCCTTCTGCTTCTGGCGGGTATCTTGACAATATGGCCGACGGGGGCGGGGCACTGGGTCGTGACGCCATCTCCTCATTCTCAAAAGCCGTGAGCCCGTTCACTTAATTGCTGAGTGTCCTGTGTTGAAAAGGAATGCAGCCAAAAGCAAAAAATTCCTGCAGGTGTGGGGTTAAATGGGTCAGCTCCTAAGCCAAATGTGTGCCTCAACAGGGAACCAACCGAATCCGAGGTAGATCCAAAGTTTTCGCCCTTTGTTTCATAGGGGTTCGTTTCTTTAACGGTTGAGGAAAAGGATAAAGTGCCAATCACAATCCTTAGAGATACAGGTGCTTATCACTCATTTTTGCTGGAGTCTGTTCTGCCTTTATCTGTACAATCTTCATGTGGTTCAGATATTTTGGTATGGGGAATAAAGATGAGCGTTATCAGAGCTCCTCTGCATATGGTACACCTGTCGTCACCGTTGGTGTCGGGCTACGTTAAGGTAGCCATGTGTTCACGATTATCATTTGAGGGAATTTCCTTCATTCTTGGTAATGATTTGGCTGGTGGGTTGGTTTTTCTTCCACCAGAAGTTGTTGATGTCCGAGTTTCGCTCGCTCAGTCAGTTGCCCTCTTGTCAGATGTGTTCCCTGCATGCGCCATTACGTGCACTCAAGCTCGCATGAAGGGCGAAGTAGTAGATTTGTCTGGGTCATTTATGGCTACACTTGATGAAAGCAATCTTTTTGATCTGGGTGATTCTGGAGTGGAACTAAAATGTGATGTTTCTGAAGTGATCCCTGATGATATCAATTTGAGTTTGAACATTAACAGAGAAATGCTGATTAAAGCACAGCGGAATGACTGTTCCTTAAAACCTTGTTTTTCATCTGTTTCAGACAGAGAAGGATCTAAAGCTCAGGTAACTTATTTTTTGGAAGATAGTGTTTTGTTGAGATCTTGGTCTCCTGACTCAAGTGATCTATACTGTGTGACTCAAGTGGTTGTGCCAACAGAGTATAGACCCCAGATTCTAAGTCTTGCGCATGATGCCAGTTTGTCTGGACATCTTGGAGTCAGAAAGACTTATCACCATATTCTACGTAATTTTTTCTGGCCTGGATTAAAATCTGACGTGGTGAAATATTGTAGGTCATGTCATACATGCCAATTAGTGGGAAAGCCAAATAAACTGATTCCATCAGCACCTCTTCATCCAATCCCGGCTCTTGGTGAGCCCTTCGAGCAAGTTTTACTGGACTATGTGGGCCCATTGCCCAAAACTAAGTCCGGTCATCGGTATATTGTGACTGTCATGTGTGCTGCCACTCGTTTCCCAGAGGCATTTCCATTACGCACTGTTAAAGCTAAAAACGTAGTGAAAGCCCTTACAAAATGTTTCTCTACTTTTGGTTTACCAAAAATCATCCAAACTGATCAAGGAACAAATTTTATGTCAAAAGTATTTGCTCAGGTTTTGAAGGAATTAAATATTAAACACCAAAAATCCAGTCCTTATCATCCAGAGTCTCAGGGTGCTCTAGAACGATTTCATCAAACCTTAAAAACTATGCTGCGTAAATACTGCCATGAATCAGGTCCAAACTGGGATGAAGGTCTTCCACTTCTGTTATTTGCAGTCAGAGAAACCACTCTTGGATCTTGAATCTCTTGGATTCAGTCCATCAGATTTGGTTTTTGGACATACCGTACGTGGTCCACTGCGACTGGTCAGGGTCCAGCTCCAGGCTGTTGGAGTCGCATCAAACTGAACATAATGTGCTGAATTATGTTAGTAGTTTTCGAGAACGTCTGTTCCATGCCTGTCAGTTGGCCCAAGACAACCTGTCAAAGGCACAGTCAAAAATGAAGGTTCATTATGATAAGAAGTCTGTGATCCGCAATTTCACTCCAGGTGAAAAAGTTTTGGTTCTACTCCCTTTGAATGGATCTAGTTTGCATGCTCAGTTTTCTGCTCATTATGAGGTGGACAGAAAAATAAATGACACTAGTTATGTGATCAAAACCCCCGATCGCCAGAAAACACAAAGAGTTTGCCATGTTAACATGCTTAAGAAATATTTTTCCAGAGAAAGCGCTGCTGATAAACAGAGCGTTCCTGTTGCATCTGTTTCTGTGTGTTTTCCACTGCTCTCCTACACACTGGCAGATGATGGTTTGATGGAGAAAAGCGGATGCCTGCCTGTTACTCGTTTGAAAAATTCCGAAGTAATGAGAAATTTGGAATCTTTTCTTTCTCATTTACCACAGTCTGACCGAAAAGATATTACCAATCTGATCAACACAAACAAGTTGCTCTTTTCTGATCATCCACGACAAGCATCAGTGCTTCATCACGATATTGAAGTAGAGGTTAAAAAACCTATTAAGCAACACGCCTATAGAGATAATCCGACAAAGCGTGTCTTGATGCAACAAGAAGTTGGTTATTTGGTTGAGCATGGTTTAGCAGTGCCTAGTAACAGTGCCCTGTCTTTTAGTGCCTAAATCAGACGGTGCTTTTCGCTTCTGCATTCACAATAGGAAGGTTAATGCAGTCACCAAGCCTGATTCTTTCCCGCTTCCAAGAATGGAAGATTGTATTGATCATGTCCGTTCGGCCAAATTTGTTACAAAGCTAGACCTGTTAAAAGGTTACTGGCAGGTTCTGCTAACAGCTAGAGCTTCAGAGATATCTGATTTGTAACTCCTGATCACTTCCTCCAGTATACAGTTATGCCCTTTGGTTTGCGTAATGCACCCGGAACCCTCTTAACGCTTAATGCAAAAGGTATTATGTGGAGTGAAGAATTGTGAAGCTTACTTGGACGATGTAGTAATCTTTTCTAGTACCTGGTCAGAACATTTGGAAACACTGTCAGAGGTGTTTACCCGTTTCCGTCATGCTTCTCTAATTTGGAAAGGCCACCATCACTTATCTCGGAAAGCAGGTTGGACAGGGTTACGTTTGTCCTGTTACTGCAAAAGTGCAGGCAATTATTGACTTCCCTGTCCCACAAACGAAAAGAGAGTTGCTCATGTTTTTGGGGATGTGCAGTTTTTACTGTGGATTTTGCAAGAATTTTTCCGATGTTTTTATTCTCTAACTGATCTTGTAAGTCCTCAGAAACCCTTTGTTTGGTCATCAGCTTGCCAGGTTGCTTTTGAGTCAGCCAAAGCATTATTGTGCAGGACACCAGTGCTGGCGGCTCCAAACTTCGAGCGCCCTTTATAACTGGAAGTTGGCCGCTCCGGATTGGTTCTTGAGGGGACGTGACTCTATATAATGGCGTTGCTGCAGAACATTGATGTCCACTCCTCTGCTCATCCCAAACAGCCACACATGTCAATGCAGCTCTGTTCTAGGTTCAAATAAGGAGTTTGTAGGGGTGAACTGCCATTTATTTTGATACCTCTTTTCTCCTGTGTTTAGTTAGGGAGGTAAGTTTGTGTTTCTTGTTTTGTTATGTTCTCCAGGTAAGCTTGGTTGACCTTTAGATAGTTTTGTTCTGTTTGTTGTTTTGGCCTTAGTTCACCCTGAAGCTACACCCATCTCCTTATAGAAACTTAGATTGTTGTAAATATCTTCAAGTGTAAATAAATCACTCATCACTGGAAGTCATTGTGTGGTTGCTTGAGGTCTGCTTAGGATGGATCACTTTTTTTTCATGTTATGGCCTGGCCACCCCTAGATGGGTGATAACACCTGTTATCAACTTTTTACTTTCTTTAATATAGAAAGCCCTCTTACAACACACTTGGGGGAAATATCAGTCGATGAGGAAAAATCTGATTCCCTCCGCAGCCACAGCCGTAGAGATCGTAAACATGAGTCTGAAAGCTGACTCTGAGCCGAACAACAACATTTCCATCAAGGAAGAGGTACGAACTTTGTTTGTCAGGGGCCTACCAGTTGACATCAAACCATGAGAACTGTACTTTTTTTCAGACCTTTTAAGGGTTATGAAGGGTCACTGATTAAGCTAACATCAAAACAGCCTGTCGGGTTTGTAACTTTTGACAGTCGCTCTGGAGCCGAAGCTGTAGAAAAATGCTCTAAAAGGTATCCGTTTCCATTCCGAAAGTCCCTAGACCCTGGACTTAGAGTTTGCTAAAGCCAACCCAAAGATGGCAAAGAATAAGCTGATGTCCGGGGAGCACGGCAGTGCAGCTGGTAGAGCACCTCACCTCACAGCTAGAAGGTCCTGGGTACAATTACCACCGGGGACGCTGTGGGGGCAGAGGGTGTGTTTGTTACCCTGCATGATCGGCACCCACACCCTGGGTGGGGTTGGCGAAAGGGCCTTTCTGTGTGGAGTTTGCATGTTCTCCCCGTGTTCCCTTGAGCAGCTAATGTGAGCTACTCCCTCAAAAACATGCACTAGTCCTGGGGCTATATACTGCCTCCTCCTGGCCGGCCAGGGCGCCTGAAGGGTTGGGGAGGATCTGGCTGGAATAACGTGATCCTTCCACGCTACGTCCAGCGTAGGGATACCCCGCCCCATCAGGTGAAAAGAAGGGCCTGCTCACTGCCCAATCATGAAGGAGGCTTGGGTTTCAGTGCAGGGCCCTCCCGGGGCTGGCAGAGGGAGAGTGGAACCCCAGGACTGGAACTAGGTAGGAGCACTGGGTGATTAATAATGTGAGAAAACCGTGGGATAAAAAAAATCTTTTTAAAAAAAGAATAAGCTGATGGCCACACCGAACCCCACAAATATCCACCCTCCATACCCGGACTCCATACCCGCTGTACACCACGGAGCTTACTCAGGCGTCACTCACGCAGCCTTCACCTGCTGCCGCTGCGCTTCACGCCCATATGCGCTGGTACCCCACTCCCTCTGAGACTCTCCAGCCTTTTGTTAGATATTTAGCCTCTTGGAACCACACGTTTCTCCACCTGAAGTGATGTTTGCCATGCTCTTCGTTAATTTAATCCAGTTTATATAATGAACAAATGTGCATTAGTATAAACAGTATTCATATATCCAATTGTCTCTGGGGGGGATCTGGAGTTGAAACAATCTTCCTATCAACAATCTGAACTTATCCTTGGCAACTACTGCAGTACTGTTAGAACTCCAGAATAAAATAGAACTCATGCAAACCCAGTCAAACTCCATGGATCTTACCTGCCCAGGAAAACTAAAGTTCCTGTTAAGCTAGTACTTCCATGGGTTGCCGCTGTTCCTGGAAGGTTTAGAGTTGTCAAGTCATTGCATGTTAGTCTTTGGCAGAAATTTTGAATGCAGATTTGTGTATCCTAACTGTCTTATTATTTGTGTTGCCATTAGGCCTAGGCAGCAAAATGTTTTGGTTTTTTCCTGTAGATCCTTGGTCACTTACCTCTGTGTAAGCTAGGGCTTCGTGTAAATGGCTTATCTCGCATGGACCCTGTGAGTGCATCCCTTTGTTTGAACAATGCCCGGCTTCTTTATCAGTGTGTCATTATTTGAGCAAAGGAATGTGCAACATTTTTATTGTAATTTTTTGCGTAATGTATATTTATGCATTTTTGTGCAACTAAATAATGAAGTTGGATGTTTAGTCGTCTCTTGTGTTTGGTGTTAATTTTTGATCCTATATCCTGTTAAAGTAGATAAAGAAGTGCAAGTTGTTTACGGGGGACGTTGGAATTAACTTGAGCCATTCTGCAATTAGATTGCTGTAAAACAACAGCTTCCTCCAAGTCAGCTTTTTTTCCTTTTTTTAACTTTTTGGATGTACTACATGGAGCTGGTCTGCTCTAGTTATATGTTGGGAGACAGATCTTTTTAGTCTAGCTAAGTCTAAATATAATAGATTTGAGTATTAATGCTACTGTTGCCGCTGGATAACTATATACCAGCAGTGCAATTATCGAATTTGTTTTACATAAAACATCATGTAGTCTGTCTGCTGCAGCTACATGTTTGTTTTTACTGATAGGAACAGGTAAATCTAATCTACATCCATCCCGAACAGGCCCACTGAGGAAATATTAGCCACATTTGTCTTCACATTCTTTGTGCCAATGAAATGTCTAAACTTTAAACTTTTCTAAATCTCCGGAGAGACTAAATGAATGGCAGTTTCCACACAGATTCAGATCTTTATTACAATACAGTTTGTAACATGATTACATATATCCCTGAATTAGCAAATACGTTTGGAAAGAGCTGCGTTTTTTGCAGTTTGGCATACAGTATTTGCATTATGTTAGAGTCGAGATAAATAACTAGTTTTATTTTCTGCTTCATTAATAGTGTACGTGGAATGCATTCACAACAAAGAGCATACACAGACAAAACAAAGTGTACACACTTTCCTCAAGGACGTGAACAATTGCCCACAAGAGAGAAGGTTGTGAGGAACTTTGTGGCATATTGCTGCGACTAATTTACCAGCAGCTTGGGGAAGTGCTGAGTGGACACAGCTCGGCAGCTGATTTGGGGCCAGGGCAGGGGCCCCTTGGCGACAGGCAGACACAGCCAAGGAGCTGAGGCAGCGGAAAAAAACTACCACACAAATGCCGAAACACAGTCACTCTTTCCCACACCTTTGCTTTCACACTCTTGTCTTTCACTTTCTTATCAAGCAAACAGGGTGCATGTCAAGGATATGCCACCCTCAAGTGCCAGCTGTAGCTCCTGTCGATGCATGTACTTTACTTTTGTTTGTTATTGTTCCTTTTTTCTTTTGGATTTAGCATCTGTCGCCTTGCTCCTTGCTCACGTCCATGCTGTCTCCCCCCTCAGTGACAAGGGCATCCTATTGTGCCAGATGGACCTCCCACCCAGCCAGCAAACACTCACTTAATAAAAGTTGATCTTGTCACCGTTTTGAAAAGCAGGTGGCATTTCCCCCAAGAACACTGCACAAACACATTCTGGTCCTGCTGTGAATATTCATGATCCCTTCTTTCCTGTTAAAGGTAGACATTTGTTTTTAATAAACCCTTCAAAGACCAAACATCAACCTAAATGTACACCAATCAGCCAAAACATTAAAAATAAAACCATGCATGGGGTTACCTTTTTCACTCAACCAATTCTGACTTCTGCATGCAGAAACTTTGCAAGTTTGGAGTATATACTTTGAGTTTTGTACTGTTATGTTATAGTTGTCAATTGATTATAATTTTTTTTAAGGGAAGAAAGCTATCCAAACCAACCTGTATTTATAATTTTTGGAATCACTTGCAACAAAAAATCAACGGGGATAGGGACATATCTGTTAAGACTTTTGCCCTGCTTTTATTTTAATGGAGACTTTTTTTTAAAGTAATTACCCTTCAAGGCATTATTAGTAAGAGTTCCCTTACTTGTAGTAGAAAGAAGTCATATCACAATGGAACATAAGTCCGCAGACTGTCTGGTTCAGCTGATTTAAAATAAATCAAACTGAAAATAATCAGTGGGATGGAACCTCATGTTTGTGGATAATTGACAGTTATTAATTGTCCATAATAACTGTTAGCAGTAATTAAAAGTCTGTTGACGCTGTTCAGCAGTTAACTGAACAATGTCCATTTTTATGTAAGGGTGCCTTGGTTGAGTTTGTGAGTAGTACAGTATCAATCTACCAGATCAGCTGTGATTTTTCAGTCAATTCTAGCTCTGCCAAACATTGGGAAAACATTAGCATTTTGCATATGACTTTCAGTTCTATAGCAGCATCGGATATGGTAAGGTCCTGCTCTTTCCCTGTCACATAGCTTCCTAAAATTATTTTGGCAATCTAACAATCAGCTGATCTTGCAGATGGATCAACCTGGCAGGCTAAACCAAGGTAACTTGAAATTTAAAAAAAAAATTGTTCAACTGAATTACAGCACCAAATGTAGCAACTGTTTTTTTGTGAAAGCTGGTCAGTCAGACCATGTATTTCTCACTACCTGTTAGCATCCACCACAGTAAAAACATGTTTCTATGTTCAACGGTGAATGGTGATATCACATATTTCTACTACAGATAATGAAACTATTAACGAAAATAACTTCACAGAATCTCATTCCAGAGTTCTGAACTAATCATTTAACAACATAATGAATGTTTGTAAAGAAGATTATTTTTCAATCTTCATCTTGTCCACCACCAAAGCTACTCTAAAACTAAATTACACAGAAGAGAAAGATTTCTTTCCTGCCTTTTGCCTTAACATGGTCACCATGGTTAACTCTGGGATTTCCCAAGGCTGTGAACAATGTTTTGTTCTCCGAATCTGAATGAGGCTTACATGTCTTTGTATGAATTATAAAAAAAAATCTTAATCTTTTACCAAATTTTCAAATGTTACACTTCATTTCCCTTTCCAGAAAACAAATAAAACATAACTTTATAAAATATGTACACTTTTCTCTCTTAATTAATCATCGTTAAGTATTTCAAAACATGATCTAAAGTTATACATTTTAGTACAAGTGGAATAAAGCTCTTTTTATATCTAAATAAAGCTTTGTTTTAATATTGAGGTGGCTGTGGAGACTTGACCCTTGAGGTTTCTCTTTAATTAATTAATGACAACAAAAATACCTTTACTAAAGCTAAGTGGTCCAAACTATTCTCAACCACATATCAATTGGCTCTCATCTTTTACTCCAACTCACAACAACAACACAGCCTAATTGAAATTCAAAGAAATTATTAATGCAATAGTCACTGAGCCACATGCGTGAAAGCAGGAGGAAAGCATCTGGAAGGAAAAATGATATGACCTCAGTTTGTAGCATGGTTGAATTAAAACACCAGTGTGTACATGTCTATACATTTGCTACCCCATTGATGTCTAGACTTCTTGTCTTTTAAAATCAGCTGTGATGTAATCCTTCCTTGGAGTCATGTCTACTCAGTGGTTGATTTTATTTCTAATTTCTATCTCCCCAATGAAGCATCCTGCTAAGCTTTCACCAGCAGCCAGTCCCTGAACAAGGACACCTTGCATAGTGATCAACTGTTTTAACTGCACTGACACATGTTGGCTTTTGCAGCAATTAGAAGTCAACAATAAATGCTGAAAAATTGTTCCTGCTGTGTGGCAGCACATAATGAATTTGATGTACCAGATTCCTGCTGTGACTTTGAGAAAATGAAATAACCAAAAGAAAAATAACATAAAAAGAATCAGTACTCTGAGGCTAGGCCTCCCAAAGGCATCGATTACTGGTTGCAAAGGACAACTATAGGGCAAAGTGATCTCGACCACTGACTAGTAAAAAGCTTTGGGTTTTAGCTTTGGGTTTAGATTAGGGTCATCACAATTACCAGATGATGAACATTGCGGGACTGAGGAATTTATTTAGGTACACTGAAAGCTAAATCTGCATAATATTGCAGCCAAAAAAAGTAACTAATCACCTTACCCTGTAAATAGCTTGAAGTGCTAAAAATACATACTGCATTCGAAACACCATGTTTTTTCAGCACTCTGCAATCCTTAGTTGTGTTCATTTATATCCAGAGGTGTCAAAAGTATTCACATTCAATACTCAAGTAGAAGTATAGATACTAGGGTTTAAAAAGACTTCTGTGGAAGTTGAAGTATCAAGTCAAGTTTTTTACTCAAGTAAAAGTAAAAAAGTGCTTGATTCAAAACTACTTAAAGTATAAAAGTAAAAGTAATGTAATAAAAAAAATGACATTAAAGAATAAAGCTTAAGCCACACCTCCCCCCCAAAAAGAAAGGCCATAAATATATACAAAATTTAATTTTTAGGTTACCTGTTTCAGCTGAAAATATTCCCATTAAAATGTATTAATTTTAGTGCAATGCAATTACATTAAAGAACCATATGTTGACTACTGAGCATTAATAAGTATATATCTTATCTATATATAGTCTTACAACCTCAGCACAGACAAGATTGTGCAGACCCCTGCATTCTCTAATGACCCCCTTGGGGCACACGAACCTCAGGTTGGGAACCACTGTTCTAGAGGCTGAATCCGCGCTGACGAACTGAAGACTGGAACTAAAAGCTCCACTTCAGCCAAAGTTTTGAAATCAGGGAACATTTCTCTGATTCAAGGGATCAGAGATCGGGAAGAGTCTCTGAACCCAGCTTCATAATCGCTTCAGCAGCAGAAAATGTCGTAGCATTCGTTCTTTCGCGGCTGGTTGGCACAGCACCAGGCTCTTTGAAGCGCGTCTTTAACCAGCCTCACTGGGAACAGTCATGTTCCAAAGCCTCCTGGTCTTAGATGATGCTCAGGTGGCTTCATGGGAATCTTCTTATTATACATTTATTGATTCAGTTACTTGTAGGCTACTCCGCGCTTTAACTCCAACGTAAAAATGTCCGCGAGTCTGCACCGAATGGTCAGGGGTGTGAATTTGATCTGTCAAAAACGACAAGTGGCCTTCGGATTTTTCGTCACCGTTGTCAAAAAAACTGACTAATATGGAAAATATTCGGTTAACGGGAACCCGTGTGCACATTATGCAATGAATCGCATGCAAGCGGGTTGTCAGAATGGTAGATGTTTAAAACTATGATCAAACCACTGTCAAATTCTATCCAGTTGGCACATTTTTTTAGATAGTTTTTTTGTGTCTTCTCAATAAAAGACTTAATGAAGCAGGAGTAACGAGGCTATTTTTAAAATGTAAGGAGTAGAAAGTACAGATAATTGCGTGAAAATGTAAGGAGTAGAAGTAAAAAGTAGGCCCATAGATAATACTTCAGTAAAGTATAAATACCCAAAATTTCTACTTAAAAATAACGAAGTATTTGTACTTCGTTACTTGTCACCTTTGTTTATATCCATATCAGTTTTGGTTATATATTTCATTATTTGTATCTTAGCTTCATTAATAACTTAACAAAACCAGTGCACTAAATGTTTAACAGGTGTCAAACAAAAATACCATATATTCTGTATATATTTAGAGTGGTGGTCAAGGAAACTATGGAAGCGTATGTGTAACATAAATCAAATTAAAATGGATTAGCACAAATGCTTTTTCATTTTCAAAATCTAGCTGCTATTTTTGACTCATAAATAAAATTAAAAAGAAATTATCCAAACTGCTTTTTCATTTTACAATTCAACATTGCTCATTCTGTAACTTAATTAAAATTAAATAGAAAAGGACATTTAAGATTTAATTTTCAAATTGCATCCCAGCAAAATAGTTACAAAATTCAATTTGAAATGTCAAAGTTGAAAAATAAAATGCATTGGCAGAAATGCTTTTTCATATTCTGAATACAAATGCCATTTTTGACTCATAAATAAAATTAAAAACAAATCATCCTAACTGCTTTTTCATTTTACAATTCAACAGTGCTCATTCTGTAACTTAATTAAAATTAAATAGAAAAGGGCTTTTAAGATTTAATTTTCAAATTGCATCCCAGCAAAGTGGTTACAAAATTCAATTTGAAATGCCAACGTTGAAAATGAAAATGCATTTGCAGAAATGCATTTTCATTTTCAAATGCCCTTTTGACTCATAAATAAAATGAAAAATTTATTATCCAAACTGCTTTTTCATTTTGCAATTCAGCGTAGCTCGTTCCGTGACCTAATTAAAAAGATAAAGAAAATGTATTGCTTTTTCGTTTTCATCCCTACCCCTGCAAAAGGTGTAACATAATTCAAATCGAATTGGCAATCCCTCACGGCGCAGGAGAATGACGTCAGGGCATTGCGAGAAGATTTCTGTTCCAGCAACAATGGCGGATGAAGCTGGAGACGGAGCAAGCGAAGAGTACAGTTTTAAATGTATGTTTCTTAAAATCTGGCGGTACAAAAATTTTAAACTTAACGCGGTGGTGTTGTTTGGCTTTTGGTGTTAGTACAGACATGTATTATAATATTATATTATCATTATTTGTAAACTATGGCCCATAAACGAGCTCCTATGTTGGTCTAATGGTTCTCCGTCTATTGCCCCGGTGTGTTTACCTTTAAAGCTCTAATATTTTTGATACCCTTTTTATTTTGGTCATTTTATCCAAAAGCAAAAAAAAATTCCTTTAAACTTTCAAAATGATAGATGTGAACAAAACAACTGTCATCGTGTAACAAAGTTTTATAGGCTCAAGATTTTCTTTCACTCAATCTCAGATTTTTGGTTCTTCCTCTTTTCTGTTCAGGAGAATGGGAGTTGGGGGCTATCGTATCACTCAACATGTAAGACAAATTCACACACAGTCAGTCCCCCCAGCTCTGCTAATAGGTAATGCTTTTAGACTGAAGGTCTTATTGAAAATCAGAACATGCTAGTTCAAAACAGAAAGCCCCCACCTCAGGTTAGAACCTAGAGGCTTCTCACTGCAGCCACCCATATTTGAACAACAGCTCTTTTTCACTCTGCAAACTGAAACAGTATACAGCAGCTAATGCAGCCTTGTGGGATATTTTTCTACTAATTCATAAAAAAATGATGGATTATACAATAGATCACCACCAAATTAGTTAGTATGTGGGACAAATAATCCTTAAACTTGCCTCATTATCGTACCTAATCATTGGTTATCACTCCACAGACTTTCACACTAACCAAACATCATGAAGCAGCATCCCCACTAGTTCACCACCAACTGTCACCTCAGGGATCAGCTTTGTGAGTTTACAGCCCTAAGGGCAGGAAGCTCAGCAACATCCAACTCAGCATATTTTTGTCCTGACACTCAACTCGAAGTGTTGCAGTTTGTGCGAGATATCAGGATCAGTGGGATCGGTTGCTTGCATCTCAAATTAATTGGTTCACATTTAGACAATGACCTACTGGAAAGTGGCCCGGTCAGCCAGTTTTAGCTGCAGCTTTCACTCCTATGGGACAATTTTGGGCGGAACCACTAGAAGCTTTCTGCCCTAAACCTTCAAGCATAGCATCTTAACCTTTTTCCTCTGTGGAACAGCCGGCTGCTGAATTCACAAAAGTGGCTTGACATTAACGAAAGCGAAGCTGCTGAGATTGAAACGGTGAAGGTGACGTGATATAAAGACTTTTAGCTAAGGAGCACGTCAGCAAAAGTTCTTAAGTGTATAGTACAAGCCTTGGGGGTCAGGATGATTCCAGAGCTCCATTGCTGTCTGTTTCACTCCAGATAAAAAGGTTAGATACCCACTGAGAGAAAGCAGTGGACTGTGAACTAAACGCAACTGCATTACAGTCAGAAAGTACATATACAGTAGTCTTGGTAAACAGCGAGAAAAATATTTTATAGGAGCAATACCTATTTAAGTACAACATATTTTTATACAACCGACTGTGTTCTTCTTATTATTTATGTTATTTGTTTGTAGAAGACTATATTATTTAGCTTTGTCGCTAAAGGGCTCCAATAATATACATTTTAAATTACAAGGCTTTTTAGATTATGCATGTGGCCTCAGTTACAACTGAACTCTTATTCAAATCTAAGTTAATATTGAAAATACTCATTTTATTTTTAATTATGAGGGCACCAATAATTTTTTGTGTATACTTGGTTACAATTCCATTAGAAACAATATTGGGATTTTTATGCTTACTTACAGTTTTTCTTAAATATATGTTACTTTGCATGAAATAAAAATGAAAGAAATTTAAAATGTATCCTTATTTATGTTTTTCCAATTCAAACATTTTACATGTTGGCACATAAATATATTTTGCTTACTATTGTTCAATTAAGGATTTGCTGCCGTGACAGACATTTTAGAGTGGTATAAAGTTAGAATTTGTGTTTCATTTGTGAATTTGCTAAGATGCCCCCTCCCGGGAGGCAAGCAAGTGTCCCTATCCCCTTAGAATTCCTGAAATTTGACCCGAAAGTATGTAATATACCACATGCTTCAATCCTATGGAGAATATGTGGAGGGAGTTGAAAGTCCGTGTTGCCCAGCGACAGCCCCAAAACATCATAGCTCAAGAGAAGATCTGCATGGAAGAATGGGCCAAAATAGCAGACAGGCATTGAAATTATGTAGAGTCTACATTGCATGTTCAACGTTACATTTTTGAATCATCGTGAGAGTTCAATGTTTATTTAAAATCAGTTTGCACCCAAAATTATTATTTAAACAATGTTGATTTATTACCTACAAACCAATGGAATTACAATTGTATTTCAATTACCTTGAATATTGAAACAACAAAGACATTGCAACATATTAACAGGTCAATGTGTTTTTACTTATATTTCAGTTAATAATACCACAACCAGACAAATTAAACCATATTCTGAAGTCAAAATGTTAATTTATAAATAAATAAATAGCAGATGGTTTACATTCAGGTTAATTCCATTACGTTACAAAGATTGCTCAAAAGATAAACACTTGTGTTCCTGAACGTTTCTTTGAATTTATGTGTAAGTGTCCTGTAATGTTCAGATGAAATCAAATAAATAAATAAAAGTGGAAAATAGTGTACAGGCAGTTAAATAAAAGCCTACTGAGCTAAAGCTGTTAATTTATTAAAAACAGTTTATTAGTTTAATACAATTGATAGTATATAGGTAATGGCAGGTATGTTAGGCATATAACAATACTAAATAGAATTTAACACCTTTTCCTAAACTACATCCAGAAGTTCACAGCCGTAGCCCAGGTGAAGAGGACACTGTTGGGGAAAAGCAAAGAAAACACTCATATCTGCACTCACGATGGAACTTTATGGAGGGTAGACTGTGATTACAACCTAATATCCCAAAAAGTTGGGATGCTTGGTAAAATGTCAATTCAATTCAATTCAATTCAGTTTATTCATATAGCGGCAATTCACAACAGATGTCATCTCAAGGCACTTAACAAGAAGTCATTTCAATACAATTATACAAACATTCCAATCAGTTAAAAAGTTTCCTATTTAAGGAATCCCAGCAGATTGCGTCAGTCATTGGCGTGAAGTTGGGCCCTGTTGATGCAGACTTTCCAACCATAGCAATCCCTCAACAATCCCTCATACTGAGCAAGCATGTAGCGACGGTGGAGAGGAAAAACTCCCCTTTAACAGGAAGAAACCTCCAACAGAACCAGGCTCAGTAGGAGCAGCCATCTGCCACGATCGTCTGGGGGTTTGAGAAGACAAAGCAGAGACACAGAAGGAACAGAAGATCTGATATAGGAGAACTTTCTATGTTACAGAAAGTAAAAAGTTGATAACAGGACACAGTGGATGTTCCCAGTTGATGCCCCCCATCCAACAGGGCATTGCAGCCAAGCAGGATACCAGACCAGGTATATCTTCTATGGAGAGAAAAACACTGAGAGAAAACAAAGTTAACAGTCAAAAGAGCAGAATGTACTGTAATACAACTGGAGAGTAGTAGGAGAAAAGGAAGTAGCAGATCGAAGAAAAGTGGTAAGTCTGTCCTCCAGCAGTCTAAGCCTATAGCAGCATGACTACAGAGCTAGCTCAGGATGACCTAAGCCACTCTAACTATAAGCTTTATCAAAAAGGAAAGTTTTAAGCCTGGCCTTAAAAGTAAGCAGAGTGTCTGCCTCACGGACTAAAACTGGGAGCTGGTTCCACAGGAGAGGAGCCTGATAACTAAAAGATCTGCCTCCCATTCTACTTTTAGAAATCCTAGGAACTACAAGTAAACCTGCAGTCTGAGAGCGAAGCGCTCTGTTGGGAACATATGAAACAATTAGATCTCTGATATATGATGGAGCTTGATTATTAAGGGCTTTGTATGCTTTGTAAGAAGAAGGATCTTAAATTATAGTCTGGATTTAACAGGGAGCCAATGAAGGGAAGTTAAAACAGGAGAAATGTGATCTCTCTTTTTTAATATTGAGTCATTAGCAATAATAGTCAATAAAAACAAATACTGTTATTTTAAAACATGCAAGCCCTATATTTGATAGAGAATAGTGCAAAGACAACATATCAACTGTTGAAGCTGTTTTTTGTAGGGGGGTTATGGTTTTGGGGGGAATTTACGCTCATTTGAAATGTGATAGTTGCCTAGTGTCTCAAAATAGTTGGGATAGGGCCAATGAAATGCTGTAAAAGTTGAATAATGCTAAAAACAATACAATGTGGAACATTAAAAAAACTAATTATATGAACTTTCAACATCCATCTATCCTTCCATCCATTATGTGTACCCGTCCATCCTAAGCAGGATTGGGGGGGTGCCCATCTCCAGCAGTCGCGGGGCGAGGGGCGGGGTACACCCTGGACAGGTTGCCAGTCCATCGTAGGGCAACACAGAGACACATAGGACAAACAACCATGCACGCACACACTCATACCTAAGGGCAATTTTATGCCATGTGCACACATAGCCAAGGTTTTTAAAAAACAAATATTCTCCCCATGTTGTTTAAATAAAAAATCTCTGTCCACACCTAACCACATAAGTGCATTGTAAAGCACATTCATCGACATCCCAAACCTGTAGGGGGCAGTAGTTCCCCCAATTCCTATCTACCAAGAGTAACTTCATATGTTCTAACTTCTACACAGAGCAGTAATTGAGCTTGTAAGAACAAGCAAACAAAAAGCGCTTGGACAATTGATGATGCCAACACATCTCTTAGGGCATAAATGCTCTTTCTGAGTGTAAACACAGGTCGCACAAATGATGTCAGAGCATTCTTATCATGGAAAGTGGTGTTGCAGAGCCGAACACTTTTTCTGTCCACATGCAAATGCTTAAAACGGAGAAAACTCAAATCTTCCCTTTGGCCGAAGTTTTTAAAAAGACTTGTTTTCGGTGACGTAAATCTGCGTTTCCGTGTGGATGATAGGCCAAGCCGTAGAAAAATATCTTTATTTAGTGAGATTCCTGGCTACATTTGGACAGGGCATTAGAGAAACCATTTCACCTAACAGTCATGTTTTTGGACTGTGGGAGGAAAGCGGAGTACCTGGAGAAAACCCACGCAGGGAGAACATGCAAACTCCATGCAGAAAGACTCCAGGCTGGGATTAGAACCTGGGCCTTCTTGCTGCAAGGCAACAGTGCTACTAACTGTGCCACTGTACAGCCCCAAAATAACACATTCGCATTTATTGGTTGATTCTGGGTCTGTTAACAAGCTTTTTTTTTTTACACATGTCCTGTTTGAAGTGTGGATCACATATTTGGTGTCTGAGCACCAAGTAGAAGCCCAACAGATTTACTATCACAAGTGGAGCACTACAGCTTTTGCTATAGTACTCCACTTGATATATATGTGTAAGTAATCTTTATTAGAAATTACTGTGTTGTTTTTTTTTTTGATGCTCCAGGAACACAGAGACGGAAAATAAAGGGGAAGAAAGAAAGTAGATGAAGAAAGGTAGGGAAAAAAGGTTAAGAGGGAGAGAATGAGTGGAAGATACAAGAAAGGAAGGGGAACAAAGAAAACACAAGAAAAAAATCACAATCTTCCTCCACACCAGCAGGACAGCAGGGAGAGGAAAAAAAAAACTCAAACAATGCAAACTGAGAACTAACCGACCACAACCCACAATCATGGTACCTTTATGACAAGATATAGTAATGGTAACCTAAGCCCAAGAATGTCTCTGTAAACACTGGAATCTCCACACCTGTGTGTGTTTGCATGTGTAGGTGTGTGTGTGTGTGTGTGTGTGTGTGTGTGTGTGTGACCAGGTTGGTGCATATTAGGTTTCTCCATATGAGTTTTCAATAGCTGGTGTGAGTAGCCATCAATCCGCCTCCAAGAAATTGATGCAGACACGAAGGAGATCGGAGCCATAGAAACCCAAAGGACCCCCAGAGCACAGGAGCCCCAGCTGGATCAATGAAGGGCTGCCCGGACCCCCAAGAGAGGAGCAGAGGAGAGCCCTGGGGGAACATCCAGGAGCTACAATGCAGGGGCCTGGGGGGCCGCATTGACGAGCCCACAGGCTCCGCTGGCAACTTGCGTGGATCTGCCATGGACCCAGAGGCCCCGGGGGTGCCCCACCCCCCAGCAGGGACCCGACCAGGGACTGGCCGACGAGGGCTGCCAGGCCGCAGTGGCAATGACCAGCCAATGGCCAACATGCGCCGCCGCCACCCCAGGTCAATCCCCACAGCTGACATCCCAATGGCCCCCCCGCCCCAGCGGACAGACGGCATCTCTAGGCCAAGTCCTGCCAGCATCCGGACACCAAGCTCAACCAGCTCCTGAGTGTCACTCCCGCAGAGCAACAAGCATGCAACCAAGGTCAACCAAACCACCAATGGACCGACCAAGCAAGAAGCACAGAACAGAAAATCCAAGTGAAGACGCTGGACACGAACCCCGCTGAGCCACCCGACAGCTACCACCAAACAATGCCCAATCCGGCCCTTCGCAAAGCGGGGCCAGTTCGGGGCTGCGACCGACCAACACCCCGGTCCACCCAGACTTGGCCAGGCAGGCATCAGGGATGAATTGGCATGCGACCTGAGCACCAAGCCCCAGATACAGAGAGCCAACCACGCACCGGCGGGTAGAGGGCAGTCACCAGCAGGGAGGGACGGAGGGGAAATAGGCCCCTCATTTGGTGGGGGGCCTGAGATGCTTCAGGCCAGAAGGCAGCCCAAGACCCAACCTGACAGATACACAGAAACATACAGACACAGTCATGTGTTTCCTCCCTCTTTCACACATACATTCTCATCTGCACACCAAGACACACAAAAAATGATGGTGTACACCAACTCATACTCTTCATACACACTCTATACTCCCAGGTCCAAGTACTGATACCCCAGCAGAGCAACCAGCCCCTGGATCCAGGAGGTGATCCGCCATTCCTCTAGGATGGAGACAAGCATGTTGCCAAAGGTTACACAGTGGCGAAGCAGCCCATCAGCCCAGGCCCCGACCAGACCGCCTGTTCCTCCTCTCGGACCCCAACTCCTGATGGCCAATAGCCAACAGGGGTGTGAAAAGTCCCCTAGCCTCTTTCCTCCCACTCGAGTATGGTGTTGATGCATGTTGTTATAATCTGCATTTAAAACAGAGAGGTGGGATGTCGGAAAGGCAGCCACACATCCCCCAACCCCCACCCCAAACCCTTAGTGTCCAATAGCCACCCCCGTTCACCAAGATCCACCAAGGGAGGGAGGCCCTGGCACAACCGCCTGTTAGGTTCTGTGAATGACAGTGTTTTTCGGTGTCGAGTGAGACCTCTATTCCAGAGAAGATCTTCGCTGGAGAGTCTGAGCAGGCTGATTGGCAACACCTGGCAGTTTCCCAGCAAGCAAAATGAGGGAGAAGGTGGAATATTACATTTCAGACACTTTGATAAGTCCTCACATATCTGGCACCAAAAATTCTGAACAGATGGACAGAACCAGAGTGCATGGATATAATTATCTGGTATATTGCCTGTGCATTGTAAGCAGGTATTAGACGACTTAAAACCCACCCTGAACATCCCTTGACCTGTATAGTGTACTCTATGAAGGATTTTGTATTGTGTTAATTGTAAATTGGGATTTTTAGTTATTGTAAAGTTTCTTAAACATATCTTTGATCCACCTCCCATTTTGAAATAGGAAGGGCCATTGATTCATCTAATGTAAATAATGTCCTGTATATTTTCGACAGCAATTTGGAGGAGTTATGATTGAAAAATCTAAAACTCTGTCTAAAACTCTTGTCAATCCCATTTTGTGTAATTAATGTAATAAATGTTATAAAGTTTGTTCCTTCAAATATATGTTTCAGGTATTCAATTCATTTACACCTCCAGAATGGAAAATGGATCATATATTTTTTTGTAGCATGGGTGTACATCAGCATGGGATTAGTGTGGACGATGTCATTTTTAAAAATTCCCACCATGCTGTCAGAGAGGAGTTGATATTTAAGCTTCTAAAGCATTTGTGTCATTTTATATTTGAGCTTATAAATGGTAGATCTGAAAATGTTATCTTATTGCATAATGTCTGTTCTAAGTCTATCCAGGACTCATCTAGGTAGCTATGTTTTAACCAGCTGAGAAGTATTGGAGCCTGTTGGCAAAGAAATAATAATGAAAGTTCGGTGAATGTAAACCTCCTTTATCTTTGGTTTTCTGCAGTGTTTTTATGCCAGTACGTAGGGGTTCATCTTTCCAAAGAAATTTAGAGACGGAAGAGTTCAGAGATCTAAACCAATCCAGTGATGGTTGCTTGGGATCATTGAGAATAAGCAATTGATTCTGGGCAAAAGTATAATTTTTATTGATGCAACTCTTCCCATAAGTGATGTGGGTAGGGATTTCCATCTAGTAAGATCATCTTCCACTTTTTTTAAAAGTGGGATGTAGTTTAGATTTGTTAAATCTGCCAGTCTTGGTGAGACATTGATACCTACAGTAAATAAGTAATATTCCCTGACTGTAGTTGTGTATTAATGGGATTCTGAAAAGAACAATTGATTGGAAGAACGATAAATTTTAACCAATTTGTAGAATCTGAAACTTTTTGTGAGATTTGTGAATGCTGGAGAAAAAGTAATACATCATCTGCATGAAGACTGATGTTATGTTCTATGTTATTGTAAATTATGCCTTTAATATTATTAGTTTGCAAACAGGGAGGGAGAGATCGGACATCCCAGCCTGGTACCTCTCTGAAAATAAAACCTAGAGGATGTTTGGTTATTAGTCCTGATACATGCTGTTGGTGAACTGTATAATATTTTCAACCAGTTTATAAGATAATTCCTAAAGCCAAATTTATGTAAAGATGCAACAATTTCCAGTTAACTCAATCAAATGCTTTTTCTGCATCCAAAGATAATATATTAGTTTAAATGTTTTTACAGTAAGATTAATCTATTAAATCTAATAATCTAAGTGAATTTGTGGATGAATGTCTCCCTTTTATTAAACCAGTTTGGTCAGGGTGTATTATAAGAGGAGTTACTTTCTCTAACCATTTTGCGAGGGCTTTGCAGATTATTTTAAGATCAACATTATTGAGGGATATGGGACGATAGCTGGTAGGAAACATAGGGTCTTACCTGATTTTAGTAGAAGACTAATGTAGACAGAATTCTTATTTGGTGGAAGACTGCCATTTCCCTTGGTTTCCTGCAGCATTCTGTGGAATGTTGGTGCCAGAATATTCCAGAATTCCTTATAGAACTCTGCCGGAAATCCATCTTGGCCTGGTGTTGTTTTATTAGGTATGGTTTAAAGGGCCTCCTGGAGTTCAGCCGCTGTTAGTGGTGAATCCAGGGCCATCACTTGACTATCTGATAATTTAGGAAGTATTATTTTATCCACAAATTGTTCAACTTCATGATCTGATGGGTTTATCTAGAGGGAGTATAAAGCCTTGTAAAATTCTTTAAAGGTGTTTATTCTTTCAGGATCATATACTGTATTCCTGGTCTGGTCACTAACAGCAGATATTGTCGTTTTTTCTTTCTTTATTTTTGAGCTGGTTAGCCAAAAATCTACCTGATTTATTACCCTGTTTAAAGTTTTGTATCCAATGTCTTTAAATGAAGAACTGGGTCTGTTTAATAATTTCATTTAATTCTAGCTTTGCTTTAGGGATCTTGCAGAGTCTCTCCTTATCCAGGGAGGCTTCTAATGATTTAATATTTTCTTTTAACTTCTGAATATTTTTGTCCAGCCGAGAATAAGAATGGTGGACGTTTGAGAAAATGTTTTATTTCCTATCGTTGGGGTGATAAAGGTCGCCATGCATCGCAAAGTCCATAATCACTCATGTATTGCTTAGCTATATTTATAGATTGCCAGCTGCGCTGCACTGAGCCAGTCTATTTCTTAATTTAAACCAGTGTTTCTCGACCTTTTTAGGCTGAACGCCCATCTAAGTAATGTTGAAATCCCTTACTGCCCCACAAGGTCCCATGCAAACAAACGAAAGGTTTTCTGATACTAAGAGCACTATTTGACCTGCATTGGTATAGCGCTTTTTCAGTTACTGAGCACTGGTTATTAGTGAGCTTTAAGTACAATTACAATTACAAAAAAACTGCAAATATACAATTGGCAGAATTAGCAGATTTCAAACTCGATGGTACACAATTGTCTTGAGAAACAAAAACAAATCAGCCTTGAGTTTGTAACATTTTCTATGACAAAGAGGCAATGAAAAAAGTCTACCATCAAAATGATTGCCCAGAGCAGAGTCATCAGGCTTGTGGGTTTATTAGTGAGACCCTTGGCCTTGGTGGTTTGCTGCCAATTTTTTTATGGATGAACAGAGAGATGTTAACTTGAGCTTAAGTGCACTTGATCCGATTTAACTTGTTTCTGTATATTGATTTAATGTATAGGACTTGACTGAATCCCTGCTCAACAAGATAGGAAGTTTGAAATTTGACCTGGCACATGGGGAGTTGTGTATTCGTGGGTTAAGGAATGAACCCGTACCGAAGGTAGTCCACATTGTAATATTTTTTTTTCTTTTTCTGAACTATTGTCTATTTTGAAGTCCTCTTCTGTTAGCATGCAACCACTCCCTTCAGTGTCAAAAAACGTTCACCGCCCCCTTATATAGTCTGAACGCCCACTAGGGGGGCCCTAAAGCCCACTTTGAGAACCTTTTTTTAAACCAAAGTTGAGGTCCCCCTCAAGAAGCAGTGAGCAATCCAAGTATTCAGAAAGTGCAGAGAAGAAGGAATGGAAGAATAAGGGGTCAGCAACATTTGGGCCATATATACTGACAATACATAACTTTTGATTATGTATGGATAGTTTTATTATTATAAAATCTCCCCTCTCGATCTGTAACTGTGTAATACTGTAAAATTAACTTTTTTTATCTATTATTATTGCTACTCCTCTTTCCCTAAAGTTATAGCATGCAGAAAACAGATTAGGAAACTCAAGGCAAGGCAAGGCAATTTTATTTGTATAGCACATTGAACACATTTCATACATATGACATTAATCATTTAATCGAAGGCAATTCTAAACAAATGGGTTTTTAGTCTCGATTTAAAGCAGTTCAGAGAGCTCTACACTCGTCAGGAAGTCTGTTCTAGATAAGGGGAGCATAGAAACTGAAAGCTGCTTCTACATGTTTAGTTCTGAGTCTAGGGATGTTTAGTAGGCTAGAGTTGGAGGACCTGAGTGGTCTTGGGGATTGGTACCGTGACAACAGCTTTCTTCAACATATTTTGGTGCTAAGCCATGTAATGATTTAAAAACCAGTAGGAGTATTTTGAAGTCTATTCTCTGAGCTACAGGGAGCCAGTGTAAGGACTTTAGAACTGGGGTGATGTGCTCTACTTTCCTGGTTCTAGTGAGGACGCAAGCAGCAGCGTTCTGGATCAGCTGCAGCTGTCTGATTGACTTTTTAGGCAGACCTGTGAAGATGCTGTTGCAGTAATCAATCCGACTAAAGATAAACGCATGGATGAGTTTTTCTAGGTCCTGTTGCAACATCAGTCCTTTAATTCTAGAAATGTGATAGAACGCTGACCTTGTTATTGCCTTTATGTGACCCTGGAGGTTCAGGTCTGAGTCCATTACTACACCTAGGTTTTGTGCCTGATCAGTACTTTCTAGCTGTATTAACTGAAGCTGTGTGCTGACTCTTGATCGTTCCTCTTTGGGTCCAAAATAATTACTTCAGTTTTGTTTCTATTCAGCTGGAGAAAGTTATGGCACATCCAACCATTTATTATTTAATCTTTTAAGTCGGTTAAAGATATTAATTAATTTCTCTCTAGTCCCAGTTCCATAAATATTCCATGTGACAAACCTTAGAGTAGCCTATCTCCAGTGGTCATCGAGCGAAAGGCAGGGTACACCCTGCAGGTCGCGTGTCCATCGCCGGTCCCATTTGTTGAGTTTAATTCACTTTTACTTTGTTTTGGGAATGAGAAACTGGGAAATACTATTGTTTCTAAATAATGTAGATAGGATTATTAGGCCGGGTTCACACCGCAAGCGGCAGCAGAGCAGAATCAGCGCTTTTTTCGGTGCCTATGTTAACAGATGAGAGTGTTCACACCGCACGCAGAGGCTGCAGGGCAGAGCGTTGCAGGAGCAAAACGGGAGCAGCAGTGTTGTGATCAGTTCGGCGCTGGGTCTATATTTGCTGTGCTGCTGACACTCAGTTAAAGTGAAAGTACACCTTTAATGGACAAAATAAATGTGATTTCACACAAAAAGTGCTCTAAATGCACAAAATAAGAACATCTAAGGAGTTTTAACAAGAACTGGAGTATGTTGAAAACTATTATTAAAAAATCTGTATTGATGATAAAGTGACAATGATAATGGCCAAAATACACATATACTGACACGAAAAAGTAATTTTCCCCAAAGGTTGCATTAATGATATCGACTGTGTTTTGAGCAAATGAAATTAAAAATGTATGATTTTTAAATTCATATCTTTTCTTTTTTATGATTTTTTTTTTTTTTTTTACAAAATCTGTCAAAGTACTTACAGTTCTATCCAAAAATAAACTTTTTGGCCAAAATACAAAAACATCTTTAAATAATTTATACTGCTAGTTAAGCCTTAGAGATGTATTTATTATTATTAGTAGTAGCCCTATTCTTGTAACTAGGCCTATATATTGGCAGAAGAACGGATGTTGTTCTGACATCATGCTGACAATCATAAACAACAGCACGTGGTGTCACAGGCGGTGGTCTTCAGAGTACACCTGGAAAGACAATAATGGAAGACACTCGTCTCATCGTGGAAGTTGAGAAATATCAAGTTCTTTATGATCCACACAATGTACTTTACAAAGACTTGCAGGCGAAGGAAAAAGCATAGGATGAAGTTGCAGCGGCTCTTAGTGCAGATGGTAAGTCATTTTATGGTGTTTTTGAAGCTTTTGCTGGCACATGAGCAAACAACTCAATAAAGATAGTCAAATAGCATAGACCGATTAATTTAGGCCTTGCACACATATCTACAGTATAGACATCTATGATCTGGGTCTTTTTTTCTATTTTTGAGAATATGCTCGTTTACATAGTCTCTTTTAAGAAGTTTGCTGTATACATTTATGAATAATCTATAAGATTTTTATGATGGGTAATGTATGTATTTGATGTGTCAGATATTCTGTGTATCAACATATAAAAGAGTTTTCATAGAGGTAAGAGCTAATGTTAAAAATATCAAAAGGTAATATATAATATATAATTCAGATAATAAATAATGAAAAATACATAGATATTTATTTCTTTTATTTATGTTAATATATGTCAAAGTACTTACAGTTCTAGGTTCACCACAACCTCAAAGGCCTGCCACTTTTCTTCTAATACATTGGAATGTTCAGCAGAAAACATGTGTTGGCTACATAAAACCAATGTGTGAAATTGTAGAATTATTGTTCTTTTCAAGAAAAAACTACATTGATTCAATTGGAACCATTTATTTACAATTTCTAAATTACACAAAGCAAGCACACAAATAAGAAAAGCAGGTGATACATGCATATATAATAAACAAGTAAATGCTGATTTCAAGATGAGCAGGAAGTCAGGCTATGAACCATTTGTAATACACATAATTTAAAAAAGTATATTAAATTGGTTTTCAGGGTGTCCTTTGTTAAATTTGCTTGCAAACAAACCCTACACCATATTGTCCTGCCAGGAAACTCTACCTTCACGGGACCTGAAAAATGTGCAACGTTTTTCCTGCACATCATAAGTGTCTCTGCATCCCCTATTTCCACCCATGTTTGTAGCAGGGGCTAGCACTTCCCCTCTCTCTTCTGCCTCATCCAACCACCTTTGATTATCTGATGGGTTTTTAAGGAAGTTGTGAAGAATGCAGGCTGCAGTTACAATAGAGTCAGCATTGTCTGGCTTCACGTTGATCCGTGTATGGAGTACCCTCCATCTGGATGATAGAATCCCAAAGGCACATTCTACAACCATTCTTGCTCGTGACAATTGGTAATTGAACATTTGTCTCCATCGTGGGATTCTGTTCCCTGGAAAACGTATAATATGTTTTCAGTGGGAATGCAGCATTACCCACCATGGTGTACGGCAATGGGCCTTGTACACCAGATCCAGGCAAAGGGCAGTCAGCAGGGACAGACAAAGTTTTGGCCTCCATGCCTCTCCCGAGAGCAGAACCACTGAACACTCCACCATCACATGTTCTGCCAAATTCTTAGACCTGTACAAATGCAAAGCTGTACTCTGCATCTGCTACTGCTAGAAGAACTACTGAGAATGTTATCTTGTAATTAAAAAAACAAGCTACCAGAATGTGCAGGTGACATAATGGTAACGTGCTTCCCATCAATAGCACCTAGGCAGTTTGGGAAGTTAAATTTTTCCCAAAATTTGGACGCTATGGCTCTCCACATGTGCTCTGATGGTCTAGGGAACTGTGATGCCATCATTTGCTCCTTAATTGCTCTACAAGTCATATGGACAGATTCGACAACGGTGGTTTTCCCTAGACGGTACTGGAAGGCCAGACTGGTGAAGCTCTTTCCAGTTCCCAGAAATCTGTTAAAGACAAAAAATATACCTTAAGTTGTTTTTCCCCCTGTATAACATAGGCAGTGTATATACATGTATAAATTCTCATATTAATACACATTTATGTGTTTTACAGTGAACGACTGTAAGCGAAGATGGAAGTTGTTGAGAGATGCTTTTAACAGAAACAAGAAACAAAAATAAATTGCCCAGTGGTTCTGCAGTTGGCATAATCAGGGAAGGGAAGTATGATAAAGTAATGTCATTTCTGTTGCCATACATGCAGCCTAGAAGGTTAGTATGTCACTTGTTGATCTCATATCTTACTCTATTTACTTTTTAATTTTATTTTATGGACAGTTATTACGAAATATAGTTTTAGTGAGAATGAGTACATTATTTTTTTGTGTAATCTAAAAATATACATACGAGTTGGTGCCAATATATTAATATAATATATTTATTAATTTGTAGTTCCAGACACACTTTGCAGAGTGAGCCAGAACCTCTGGACATGACAGTGGCTGAGGAGGATGTGGAGCCAGAGTTTTCTGAACTCACTACAACTTTCAATCCCCTTCCTGCCATACAGAGGCCTGCAACACCATTACTGGCAGGTGAAAGATCAGCTACCCCCACACAACTACCAAGCACCTGCACACCACAAATAACAGCTCACAGAGCTGACACCCTACCCCCACTATACATCCCAGGGTTCAAGCACTGGTGACTGACAGTCAACAACACAAACAGGAACGGAGAAGAACAGTTTCCCTAACTACAACTGAACAACAGTTATTGGACATAATAACACAACCCACTACTCCTGCACCACCAAATGTTCCCAGACAGGAGGACGAAATGTATTATTTTGCCCTCAGTATAGTTCCAAAACTGAACCAGCTGCTTCCTAGAAAGCGTACCAGGGCACAGATACAGATAATGACCTACCTGGCTGACCAGGAGTTAGAAGATGACGGTCAGAGGCAACAAGCAACAGCAACCCACACAGTGTATCATACCAGAGGTCGCCAGCACCCACAATCATCTGGATTTCAGCCTATTCACCCCACACCCACCTACCAAGAGGAACAAACTCATCACCCCCAACATATCACACCTCCCTCAATCTCCACCATGCCTGTTTACCATCAACTGTAGTAATACAGTTTAACATTACAGTGGTTTTAATTTTATTTTATCCAACTATATGTTGTAAATAGTTAAGCAGTTTCAATGTAATAGTTTTTTGAAGGGTTATTTTTGTACTATTTTTCATGTAAACATATTGTAAATCATGCTTGGTTTATAACTTTCTGCATGACTTTGTTTTGATTTTTGTTCAATTTACTTAATAAATCCATTTTATTACTTGATACCCAAGTCAAAGTTTTTTCTTTGCAGTTTGGAACTAGTGCAATAAATGTTTACCTAACTCATTCAAACAAAAAGTAGATGAATACATTCATGTTTACAAATACAAACATTAATATTTGCCCTAGACTTTATTGCTAACATGTTGATCTTACCTCAGTGTAACTGCAAGTCGCTGCTTAGGTTCAATGGACTGCCTGTAGTTTGTTGTTTGCCTTGAAGGGTGGCCTCCAATCAGGGAAAGGATGTAATCCATTTGTTCTGCACTCATCCTGAAGTTTTTGTATTTTTGTATTTTTTATTTTATTTTTTTTAATGTGTCCTGTTTGGGAGTGTGGAGCTCAGAATTGGTGTCTGAGTACCAATTAGAAGCCCAACAGATTTACTTTCACAAGCGGAGCACTACAGCTTTTGTTATAGTACTCCACTTGATATGTGTTAAAAATCTTTATTATGAATTGCTGGGGGTTTTATTTCCTGATGTTAGGGTTTTGATGGACCGGCCCGCCAGGTCCATGAACCGGGAGAGCCGGAGCCCAGGGGCGCCCCACCCCCCAGCAGGGACCCGACAAGGGACCAGCCGACGAGGGGCCCCCGGCACCGCAGGGGCCGCCACGCGCCACCAACACCCTGGACCAATCCCCACCGCCAACATCCCAGCGCCCCACCCCTGCCCCACGTCAGGGCGCCCCACCGATAGCCGCAGCGGACGGACCGCATCCCCAGACCAAGCTCAGCCAGCACCTGGACACCAAGTTGTACCAGCTCCCGAGTCCTGATCCCACGCAACGCAGAGCGCCGAGACCAGGCATCCAACAAAGGCCAGGGCCAGTCCAACCCGCCAATGAACTGACCACGCATGGTGCGCACAGAACAGGTGATCGAACGAGCAGAGACACTGGATCCGTATCCCGCCGAGCCACTGAGCAGGCACCACCCAACAATCCCAAACCTGGCACCCCTAAAAGAGGTGCCCCAACCAACCAAAGGAAGATATCGGCCCAGCGCATCAGCAGACCGACACACCGGCCTCCACAGGCCCGGCCAGGCACGCACCAGGTCCGAACCAGATTGACCACTGACGCACCAGTAGACAGGGGCATCCATCACTGGCGGGGAGTGACGGAGGGGAAATAGGCCCCCATTAAATGTAAGGCCTGAGGTGCGCCAGGCGAGAGGACAGCCCAAGCCCCAACCTGACAGGGAGACAGAGACATACAGACACAGTCATAAGTTGCCTCCCATTTAAACACATACATTCTCACTAACTAACCAAGACACCCAAGAAATGACGCTGTACCCTCACTCACACACCCCATACACAGTTCATGCTCCCGGGTCCAGGTACCGATGCCCCAGTAGAGCCACCAGCCCCCGAACCCAGGAGATGGACCCCCTACCTTCTAGGACGGAGACAAGCAGACCGCCAAGGGCCCCAACGTGGCGAAGCAGCCCGAAAGCCTAGGACCCCGACCAGACCACCTGTTCCTCCTCCAGACCCCAACCCCTGATGGCCCGTAGTGAACAGGGGTGTGAGAAGACCCCTGACCTCTATCCTCCCGCTCGAGTATGGTGTTGATGCGTGTTGTTATAATGTGCATTTAAAACAGAGGGGTGGGATGTGGGGAAGGCAGCCACACATCCCCCAACCCCCACCCCGAGCCCTCAGTGTCTATATGTGATTTAACAGTGGGCACCGGCACCAGAGGTGAAGCTGATTGAACCACTCCCCCTCTGGATGCCGAAAAGTGTGTCCACCCCAAAGTCCTTACATGCTTGTCGCAAGAAAATGTTATAAGTGGGAGTGTCTAAGTTGTATATTAAAATTGGGAAACCCCTCCTCGCACCCCAGTGATGTGTCCATGCCCAAAGACCCTATATGAGTGGTAAAGTGATGGAGCGGGTGGACAGAGGTGTTCGGGAATGGGGAGGGAAGGACTGGGAGACAAAATGTCTTCCCAGGGAGCCAGCTCTCCCACTGACCCCAATAGGCACCGCTGTTCACCGGGATCCACCAGGGGAGGGAGGCCATGGCACATTCAACCCGAGGCCCACGGCCACAGCACCACCAAGCCCCACGGACCCCAAGGCAGTCCCCCCAGCCCCATCCTAGAAGGAGAACTAAACCCACCCTGACATTCGCTCTACTATCAGAACACAAAAGACACTGGACACTTAGGTTGAGTTCCCCCCCCTCCAGCACACCCCTCCCCCCCGTCCAAGTGCCCTCGTAGGGGAAGAGCACCTGTCACTAGTTAGCAATAGCCTCCTCGCCAGCAAAGGAGGCCCCCAGCGCCACCTGCGCATCGGAGGCCCCCACAGCTCAAACCCCAGCAACGTACCTGCCCAGACCAGGAGCAAACCGATGAACCGGGCAGCCGCCCCACCAGGCCGACATCCACCAGCCCGACATCCACCAGCCCCTTTCCCTTGTGGAGCGACCACTGCTGCTCAATGGCCCGGCAGGCAACCAAACCCAGCGCCCCACCCACCTGCCCGAAGGACCATACAGGGACCGGCGATGACAATCTGCCCAGAAAATAGAGAGGCGGCCACGCACGCCGACCAGCCCCAACCCCCACAGGCAACAGAGACCCCACGCCGGCCGACCCCCGGCCAGGACCACAGCTAGGGGGCACAGCGCCCCAGAGCCCCGAATCCCCAGGCCCACCCCAGACCCTACCAGGCCAGTAACCCATGTCCGTCAGTGCAACCCCCCTAAGGCACCGCATGCAGCCATCAGGAGTTACCACCCAAAGCCACCAAAGCCCAACCCCAGGTTGGGGCCACGACGTCCAGCGCCCCGTCCGCCCAGTGATCCCACCGCCAAGGATCCCCCCCAGACACCTCCAACCCCACAAACCCCCACATCAGCAACAATATCCCAAACGACAAAACCAAGTGCCCCCCACCCCTACTAGGTGATGGAGCCGATCTAAGGAGCCCAGAGAGATTGATCAGATATGGAGCTAGAGGCCGTCTTAAGACCAATATGGTCCAACAAGAGATTTCTATTCTGATTAATATTAAGAGCCTTTTTATTTTTCCAGTTCAGGAGGATAGTTTTCTTAGCAATGCATAAGGCAATGTGAACCATTAGAACTGACTTTGTGTCCATGGCGACATCATTTAAATCTCCTAACAGGCAAACTGAGGGAGATGGTGGAATGTTACATTTCAGACACTTTGATAATTCCTCACATATCTGGCACCAAATTTCTTAACAGGTGGACAGAACCAAAGTGCATGAATATAAATATCTGGTATATTGCTTGTGCATTGTAAGCAGGTATTAGACGACGTAAAACCCATCCTAAACATCCGTTGACCTGTATAGTGTACTCTATGATGGATTTTGTATTGTATTAATTGCAAATTAGGATTTTTTGTTATTTTAAAGGTTCTTAAACATATCTGAGACCAGGTGTTTTGGTCAAAGCTGGCTGATAAATCCACCTCCCATTTTGAAATAGGGATGGCTATTGATTTATCTAATGTAGATAAAGTTTTGTATATTTTAGACAGCAATTTGGGGGGGTTGAGACTAAGAAAATCTAAAACTCTTGCTGGAATTTGTAATTCAATTGTATTGAGCCTAAATTTACCTTTTAATAATAGATTTAATTTGTTGATATTCTAAGAATTTTTTTTATCAATTCCATATTCTGTAATTAATGTATTAAATGGGATAAAGTCTGTTCCTTCAAATATATGTTCCGGGTATTCGATTCCATTGCACCTCCAGTCTGGAAAACTTATCATACATTTTTTTTGCAAGATGTCGTGGCTATTCCGGATGGGTGTACGTCTGGATGGGATTATTGTGGACTCTGTCATTTTTAGAAACTCCCACCATGCTGTCAGAGAGGAGCTGATATTAATGCTTTTAAAGCATTTATGTCGTTTTATATTTGAGCTAATAAATGGTAGGTCTGAAAGTTTTATCTTATTGCATAGTGTCTGTTCTACGTCTATCCAGGACTCATCTAGGTAGCAATGTTTTAACCATCTTGAGATGTATTGGAGCCTGTTGGCTAAGAAATAATGACGGAAGTTTGGTAGATCTAGACCTCCTTTTTGACCTCTCTGAAGATAAAACCTAGATGATGTTTGGTTATTAGTCCTGATACATGCTGTTGGTGAACTGTATAATATTTTCAACCAGTTTATAAAAGAATTTCCAAAGCAAAATTTATGTAAGGTTGCAAATAAGAATTTCCAGTTAACTCTATAAAATGCTTTTTCTGCATCTAGAGATAATATATTAGTTTTAATGTTTTTACAGTAAGAAAAATCTTCTAAATCTATTAATCTACGTGAATTTGTGGCTGAATGTCTCCCTTTAATAAAACCAGTTTGATCAGGATGTATTATAAGAGGGGTTACTTTCTCTATCCTTTTTGCGAGGGCTTTGCAGATTGTTTTAAGATCAACATTAATGAGGGATATGGGACGATAGCTGGTAGGAAACACAGGGTCTTTTCCTGATTTTAGTAGAAGACTAATGTAGGCAGAATTCATATTTGGTGGAAGTCGGCCATTTTCCTTGGTTTCCTGCAGCATTCTGTGGATTGTTGGTGCCAGAATATTCCAGAATTCTTTATAGAACTCTGCTGGAAATCCATCTGGGCCTGGAGCCTTTTTATTGGGCATGGTTTGGAGGGCCTCCTGGAGTTCAGCCGCTGTTAGTGGTGAATCCAGGGCCATCGCTTGTCTTTCAGATAATTTAGGTAGTGTTATATTATCCAAAAAATGTTCAATTTCATGGTCTGATGGGTTTATCTATGGTGAGTATAAAGCCTTGTAAAATTATTTAAAGGTGTTGTTTATTCTTCCAGGATCATATACTGTATTCCCAGTCTGATCTTTAATAGCAGAAATAGTTGTTTTTTCTTTATTAATTTTAGGCTGGTTAGCCAAAAATCTACCTGATTTATTAACTTGTTCAAAGTTTTCTATCCTAAGTCTTTGAATTAAGAACTGGGTCTGTTTATTAATAATTTCATTTAATTCTAGCTTTGCTTTACGGATTTTGCCTAGTCTCTCCTCATCTAGAGAAGCTTCTCATGAATTAATAGTTTCTTCTAATTCCTGAATACGTTTTTTTTCTATTTTCTTTTTATTTAATGAGAATGAGATTATTTTACCTCTAATCACAGCTTTCCCTGCCTCCCAAAGAATGGATGGTGACATACCATGTAGATCTTTATATTCCAAATAAGAAGCCCACTCTTTTTCAAAATATTTAATAAATTCTTTATCCTTAAGTAATGATATATTAAATCTCTAATTTTTGCTTTGAGGCGTTTCTGTTTTATTTACTAAAGTTAGAGAAACAGGAGCATGATCGCTAACAGCTATAGAGTGTATCTCAGTGACTGAAATGTCAGTCAACATTGAGCTGCTGACTAACAAATAATCCAGTCGAGAATGCGAATGGTGGACATTTGAGAAGAAAGCATATTTTTTCTCATTGGGGTGAAGAGATCGCCATGCATCGCAAAGTCCATAATCGCTCATGTGCTGTTTGACTATATCTATAGATTTCCAGCTGCGCTGAGTCCCTGCCGTGCTGAGCCTGTCTATTTTTTCATTTAAACCAAAGTTGAGGTCGCCCCCAAGAAGAAGTGAGCAATCCATGTGTTCAAGGAGCACCGAGAAGAAGGAATGAAAGAATGAGGGGTCATCAACATTTGGACCATATATACTGATAATACATAACTTTCGGTTATGTATAGATAGTTTTACTATAATAAATCTACCCTCTGGATCTGTAACTGTATCTATTACTGTAAAATTAACATTTTTATTTATTAATATTGCTACTCCCCTTTGTCTAGAGTTATAGCATGCAGAAAACACATTAGGAAACTCAGGGGATTTAAGATCAACTGCAGCTGAGGTAGATTTATGGGTTTCTTGTAATAAGACGACATCTGCCTTCAATCTTTAAAGCTGGTTAAAAATCTTAACTCTTTTCTGTCTGGTGCCAGCTCCATGAACATTCCATGTGACAAACCTTAGAGTAGCCATAGTTTTGAGACAAAAGTTGTAAAGTCCATATCACCATAGAAACAGATAAACGCAGGTGCATTATTAGTTTGTGCTTGGGGTTGCCTGATTGAAAATCCAAAAGCCGAGATATAAGAAAGAGAAAAATAGAAGATGTTAAGGGTGAGGGTGAGAGAGAAAGAAATAGTTATATTATGAAAAAAATTATTTTTTGTGTGTGTGTGAGTGATAAAAGAAGAAAAAAGGAATGACAAAGACATTTGGTGATAGACGTGAAGATGAGAAAAGAAAAAAGCCAGTATCCCAGTGCTTAGCCCTGGCCCCGCCCACATCGAGTAATGTAAACAACTTTACAGAGCTGTGCTAACATTACGTTATAGTTGACTGATAAAACAACTCTTATCTAGCCAGTGTTACATGACTAATAAAGCCAAGGAGTAAGCTGGGGGTCCCTGAACAGCTGCCCATTAACATACAGTTTATCTACCGCTACTGTAGCTCTGGTGCCTTCACTGATATATTTCTTCCTGATTGGGAACAAAACGCGCCTTCTATCCAGGATCTCCTTCGGATATTGATCATTAACGCTGTAATTGGTTCCCCGCAGCTCTCTGCCCTGGCCTCTGACCTTCTCTTTTTGCTTGTAATGCTCGAATTTAGCAACAATAGGTCGCGGCCGGCTGTTGTTGGGCTTCTTACCTCCGAGCCGGTGGACGTGGTGGAAAGTGATGTTTTTTACCGTGTTGCTTGAGAGCTTTAACCTCTTAAGCCCCATTGCCCCGCCGCCGGTTCACTGTGGGGGAAGGGCGGGGAAATGTCTGAATTTAGCTGACCTGTGGTCACTGATTGCTAAACATGTCCTATCATTATAAACCTCAGAATCTCAGCTAAAGACTCATATAAATATTTTCTGTGACCTCCAAACCCAGAAAAAATAATAAGCAATTAAAGGAACAGTTGTGCTATTTTGCGATTTTTACATGAACACATTCAACCGAACCTGTCGGTCACCCTGCCGAACAGAACCGAGCAAACTTTGCCTTCCCTGAAAGCCAGCATCTCACAGATTCTAAAGCTGCCAGTTTCATCATGCTACGTGCAAATTTCAGCAAATGAGCAGCAAAATAAGCCCAAAAATACCTACAGCATTTGAAAAAGCAGAGCATAAATTTTTCTTACCGTTGTTTTTTCCGTGCTGAAAAGAATAATCCACCGTGATATGACTGTATTTCCAGAATAACTAAAATTTTAATTTTAATTTAAATGTGTTTGAAATGGAAATAAAGCAATGTGAACTTACCCATTATAGAGTACTCTGTCCAAAATCCGCTGTTCAGTTGCTCGCTGCCTCCGCTGCTGGTGTGAAAGCAAAATAGCCGCACACTGCTTCCGCTCTGCCTACCTGCTGCTAACGCGCTGCTTCTGCTCTGCTGCCACTTTCGGTGTGAACCCGGCCTTAGGCTTGTTATTCGGTGGACTTTGCACAGACACCTGAGGAATTTTCCCATGTTCAGGTGTACTGTCCCATCGGATTTTCTGTCCCCCACAGTTTTTTGTTAATTCAGAAAAACAGAGCTTTTTATTTATTTTTTCTAGCGAATGCAAAACGATTTCGTTTTTTTATTTTTTAAAGGAGACATCATGAAAAACCCATTTGAGTTTTAAAGGACATGCTGTAAATGCTATTAACTTCAATTTTGCCTATCAAAGTGTCAACCGCAGCCCCATTGAGTTGCTAAAGACTTGTTTACTGAAATTTAAAAATTTAGTTTTTACTTAAGTCATTCCCACTTTTGCCAAAGAGGGAGCTGCATGTAAAGTGACCAGCCCTTGCCCCTTTGTATCAGAACAGACTTCTCACCCATATTTGAAACATCAACGTTTTTACTGCATAGCTTACATTTAGCGTGTCTTGAATCTGCATCCTTTTGCAGCCAGCTTTCATATTTGTCCATAAAAAGCCACGCATTGTTCAAATTGCATTTCCCTGGCATTCTGAACTCTTTATTTTAGCTTGCATGCCCCAAATTGCTTTAGCATTAACTCCGTGAGCTACATTTAAGGGCCTTGGATGGAGGCGTGTCACCTGCCTGACTAAAAATTTACGAGTCCCCAACTCTATTTATTGATCCGTTTCTTATTTATTTTGCATTACTTTTAAAAGATTTTGTAAAATTCCTCAACTTTTCCAGGGCCTGGAAAAATTTTTTTTTCAAATTCCATTACTTTTCCAGGTATTTCATGACTATACGAACCCTGTGCAACAATTTAAGCATAACAAAAGGACAACATGATAACAAAGACACCTACAGGTTACTACTGAAATCATATTCAGGACCTGCAGCTGGTGGTATTGCGCAGCGCTGGATGCTGACACCACTTCTGAAACACATAATAAGAGTAAAGTCAGAGATATTATTATAACCTCCCATATGAGTATGTGCTTCACCTAACATTGTTAATTGTAACACTTGTAACATGTAAGTTACACAACACAAAGCCTGTAGCTGAACCGTCTAAATTTACTATGTCATCAAATATTTGTTGTTTTTTTTTTATTCCTTGGTCTCCAGTTTTCCCATACCACCCTGTCTCTCATGCCAAGCACACAGACATTGTTGTGATAATCTTCGCTGTTTTTTGGCACCAAGTGCTCCAAGCACAGGTTAATCCATTTTCTGCCATCTGTTAGTCTAGCTGCCAACGTTGTTTGCATTAATAATAATTAATCACACCGACACGTAAATTAGCCATGTAAATTAATTGGACCACAACGGTGGCGCTTTATTCACATAATTTAAACTAGTTCAAATTCAAAGTCTAACAAAAGGCTAACTGAAATGACGGTGTTGTAGCTAACGTTAGCTGCTAACTAGCTCAAATTTGGCTAGCTACTGATATGGATGCCTATAGAGAAGCCATACAGATAGGCTACCATTTTACAGCTACTGTTTAACAATATAGCCCACAATCAAATTCAAGTGTTTTTGTTTAACCATAATTCAGCAAAAACTTACCACAATGATGAGGAAAGCTGGAACGTTAAGAAAAGTTAAAGTAGTCAAAATGGCGTTGGGTAACCGAAGATTTGGAAAGTACCACTCCAGATTCCATATAGGTGACGGAGATGGATTTTTTTTTCTTACAGGATACACACATAACTATGGAGCCCCTAAGTTGGTTTCTCGTGCGCACCACTTACTATCTCTTGTGCACCACTTACTATCTCGTGCGTACCAGTTGCTTTCTTGTGCGCACCAGATACTTTCTTTAGCGAAAACAAGGGGATCAGTTTATTTTTTTAAATTGCAAGGGACAATAACCATAAACTTGAGTGTGGTTTGAAGAATGCTGAGGACCATATTATTACTTATTTATATATAACTGCTCTATTCAACCATTTGAAGTTTCACCTTTATTCAATCAATAAAAGTTGAAAGCCAGACTGTTTTGTCTAGTTTTTCAAACAGCACTGAAAGCTAGCAGGCTGTTGGCTAAGAAGAATCATCCCGATGCTCGGAAGAGACCAGACTGCTAACACTGTAGGCTATGTACATTTGCGGCAGATCGTAGTCTTGAATTTAGAACTACAAAGACAAATAAAATCTCATGAGGAATGAGAGGAGACACTCGCCCGAGAAGACGAATGCGCAACAAAAACATACGTGTTTCCTTAGCAGCTCTGGCTGTTCTACAGAGAATCTCCAGCTTCACTACAGTTAATGGCATATTTACTTTTACTCCAGTTGTTTTGTATTTACAACATATGTGAGAGAGATGAATAAACCCATGCAAGGAGAAACTCTTGGGGAAAAAATATTTATTTTTATGTAGCTTTGGCCTATTCAAATGTCATATTGAATATTATATTGCTTGGAGGATGTGTGCACGGCATGCGGCATTTGTGTATGCGGCATTTGTGCATGCGGCATTTGTGCATGCCTTCATGTATGGAGCAAGTGACGCTGCATGTTTAGAACACCTTTGATTAAAGAGATACTAGTTAATCAGTGTAATTTTAGCCGTGTCAAATTTCGGCTATGGATTAAAAGGAAACATCGGATGCAGTTTAGCTGCTCTGTTTATCCAAAAAGAAATGGTATTAAAAATGTATATTTAGTTTTGTTTTCGCTTCGGACATGCCTATAAAGACATTGCAGCTTTGCTTGCCAGGCGTAACCACCATGTTTTCTCTCAATGACATTTCAAACGTATTTTGACATCATGGAACTTGCTCGGGTGCACATACACCAGCCTTGATCAGGTTGTTACTTTTAAGAGGTATGTTACAAACAACTGCCTATCTCCATGGTTATTGGTGGATCCACACCAAGTGCACTGAGAATGGTATACGCGTCAGGAAGGAAGATGTCCGTTTAATTCTACAAGTTTCCATTCAGATAAACAGTGAAGTTAAATTGCACCCGATGTTCTATTTTACGTATGGGCGATATTATAGCAGGTGACATGTCCCCGGCTAAAATGACACACTCAAAAGGGAGTGCGGTATCAACAGGTGACTGATTAACTGGTATCTCTTTAATCGAATGTGTTCTAAACAACACTTGGTCCATGCATGCAGGCATGCACAAATGGCTCAGGCCCATGCGTGCATCCTCCAAAAAATTGTTACATTATTATAATTAAATGTTTCCTGCTTGAAAGTAGACATATCAGTAAAAAGGACAGACCTTTGAATAGGCCTAATAGGCCTAACTTCAGATGCTTTCAAAGCCGCATAAAAAGAAATTTCTCCTTGCATGGGTTTATTCATCTCTCCCACATATGTTGTAAATACAAAACAACTGCAGTAAAAGTAAAAATGCCATTAACTGTAGTGAAGCTGGAGATTCTCTGCACAGAACAGTCAGTGTTGCCAAGGATACGCGTATGTTTTTGTTGCGCATTCTTTTTCTTCGGCGAGGGTCTCCTTATTTCAGAGATTATCTTTGTCTTTGTAGTTCCAAACTCAAGACTATGATCTGCGGCAAACGTACATAGCCTACAGTGTTAGCAGTCTGGTCTCATCTGAGCATTGGGATGATTCTTCTTAGCTAACAGCCTACTGGCTTTTAGTGCCGTTTGAAAAACTAGACAATACAGTCTGGCTTTCAACTTTCATTGATTGAAAGGTGAAACATCAAACAGATGAATAGAGCACTTATATATGAATAAGTAATTATACTTGTCCTCAGCATTCTTCAAAATACACACACAAGTTTATGGTTATTGTCTCTTGCAATTATAAAAAATAAACTGATCCCCTTGTTTTCGCTCAAGAAAGTATCTGTTGTGCACAAATTACTAAGTGGTGTGCACAAAAAAGGTACTGGTGCACACGAGATAGTAAGTGGTCCACACAAGATAGTAAGTGGTGTGCAGGAAACCAACTTTTTTTTCTTTTCATGTCCCCTTAGGGGCCCTGTACATAACCTCTTTTACACATGAAAGACTTACAAAGGACAAAAATATCACAGTAAATTGCCCATAGATCTCTCTGCGTTTTGAATATATGAAAATATACTTAAACCATAACACATTGTTGATTCAACATTTTTTCAACATTTATTTCTTTCAATATTGATCGACCATCATTGTTTCAAACATAACTGTAAATCAACCATTTTAACCAAACACTCATCATTGAAATAATATTCGTTGCTATGTGTGCAAACTTGGTGAGGAACCTACAGGAAATGTTCGACCTCTGTTATTGCTATCCATAGTAACATTGCAAAGGGTTGAGGTAAACTTTTGTTACTGACCAAATCCTTTTTTTCTGCACCATTCAAAAAAATAAAATTATTTAAAAATCATACAATATGATTTTCTGGATTGTTTTTTACATTCTGTCTCTCACAGTTGAAGTGTACCTATGATGGAAATTACAGACCTCTCTCATCTTTTTAAGAGGGATAACTTGCACAATTTGTGGCTTTTGGCTGCCAAATACTTTTTTTGCCCACTGTAAGGCCTGGTTCACACGACAGGATTTTTAAGCCGATTTTGTCCCGATTCTTCCCCTCCGACATGCCCCGATTATCGGGATGGTTCTAAAGATAATCCTAACATATGTATAGGATGTCGGGACCGCTCCAGTCACATATCAGCCATATTTAACATGTTGGATTGTCTTGGCACAATATCTCAGCGTGTGTGGTGTGTTGTGAGGACAAACGAGCATGCAGCCTTTTGAATGTGATGTGTAGCCAATCAGAAAGTGAGATGACAGGCAACGAAACACCTTGGAAGCATCTATTATTAGTTCCAAGTGTCCGCTCCCTTGCCCGCAGTCCACAAATGCATAGAAACAGAGATCAGACAGAGGAAAGTGTGTAACGACGTCCCAGTGCAAAAAAGCACACCAAACAATAACTGACCTCCATATCTTTGTATAGAAAGTAGAGCCCCCACTCCTTTATCCAAGCCAGGATTTCATTTTTCTCTCTGCTAACTATTCCAGAAACTATTGCCAATGCCTCATTCTTGGCATCCATATTTATTCACTGAAAAGCATATCATGAGGTTTTGTGAGATTTCCTGTCTGAGCTTGGAGCTTTGTGGGTAAAATCGGTTCGTGTGTGATGTCTCGTCATTGCCGTGTGGCTGCACACCACACACTGTAGAATCAAAACAGGAATATCTGTGATTTTTTATCGCGGAGTCTGCAGTCTGAAACTCCTGCAACAGTTTTTGAATCCTGTTGTGTGAACCAGGCCTAAGTAGATATTTATTTCAAGGTTTTAATCAAAGTCCAAAGATGTAACTCAGTATGTAGGAGGAGAATACTACTACTAGCTAACCAAAAGTGGAAACCGGTCTCTCTTTACCTTGTTGTTCCACTTTATTCCAAGTGGTGTTATGGTGCAATTGATTGTGGGAGCAACTAAATAGCATAACTTTGCACCATAAGACAGTGCAGCATCTTGAATTTCATGATGTGACTTGGTCAGTTTCTCTTTTGAGTATAGGTCAGCTATTTCAATAACCTTCAAAGCAATTTTCCATTAGTTAGAACATAATCCACTGTGTGCTTTAAAAACAATATTCTCATATGAAGCTGCTTGTGGTACAATGTTCTATCACATAGACACTTGAAAGGGAGGATGTACGAAAGCCTGGATGTGTGCGGCGGCTCACACACACACTTGTATGTACACACATAATGGTAGGTACATTGGCTATCCTCCTCACATGGGGATGTGCGCTGTGGAACACTTTGAACCAGTACACCATCATTAGCGTGCTAGGTTGCCAGAGGCTATGGGAAAGGGCTACCGCACACAGCTCAGACAGCTCACTGTGTCTCCTGCAAAAAGCCCATGAGGTTCATTATAGAAACACGAGCTCCAGTAGCCAGCACATTTTGAACCAGAAGAAAAGTTATCATGGCCATGATTCAACTCCCTGTATCCTTCACTCAAAGGGGATTTTCTTGGTTTAGCTTCCCAAGGCTCATTTACCAAATTTCAGGGGAGAATCTTAAGGCACTTTGTCATTCCCTCAAAGGAAAAGATACCACTGCAAATAAACAAAATTGAGATCATGTTTTAAATTGGTATTTGCCCTCGAACAGAGCATGTAGGCTGTTCTATACACAGAAACTTTAACAAAAATGAATATTATTGCAAATAACTACAAATACCTACAAAACAAAACATTCCAATAGCGTCTGCAATGTGCTTTGGGTCTTCATCTATTCTTGCCGATAGCTTGCTTCAACAGACAGGTAATATTACAGAGAAATATCATTATCTGAAGGCATTTGCTGACCTTGACTGTGTACAAAATGCAGCTTCACTCATCTCGTCTTCCCAACAGGAGAACAGAGCTGCAACAACAAACACATTGCCTAATCCATGCTGAAGTCAGCGCTCTCAAGAGATGAAACGCAAAAGCAAAGTTTCCCCCTAAATCTGTTATCCCTCACCTCTCCCTCCCTCTCCCTATCTCTTTCTCTCCTCACACATTGCCTTCCCATCTCAAGAACGGTGTCACTTTCACTACTCTCGTGGAAAAAAGTGTTGTCAGCGCTTGTCTCAAAGTGCCGATAAATTTCAGAAAGTCCCACCAAGTAACCTTACACTTGTCAAGTCTAAGTGGTACATATCCAGTACATAGCAGACTCAGAAAGTTGAAAAACTACCCCGACTAGAATTTCTGCAGATTGTGTGGCGTCCGTTGTCTAATATCCCAAATTGCAAAATAACGCTCAGTGCAGCAATGGGAGCTTGTGGACACAAATGTTTGGTTTAGTAAATCAAATGGCAGAAGTTAGACTGAATTTAGTGTAAGACTTAGTATGGTAAGAATGTTATCTCTATTTTTAATAACTTGTGTTAGCATAAACTATTCCCTTTCTCTTGTTGTACATTTGTCTTTAATTTTTTATTTTTTTTACATATATTTTCATGTAAGTTCTAAGCCTACAGCACAAACAGATTCAATATATTCCATTTGTAACTTGTTTCTGATGGCAAGTATGGTCAAAAATAAACTGATTGCTTGGTAAACTCATCTGTTTACAAGCAAATGTTGATCCACATTATGTTCTGCTTAACCAGCAGCACCAGAGGTGGGTGGTAAGTAGTTACATTTACTTAGCTACATTTACTTGAGTAACCTTTTTAACCTTAAATTTATGGCTACTACACCCACTGTGAGTTACATCAATGAATGAGGACCAAGGATGTTTTAGGCAAAGATGCACCCAATAGATGCACTTACAGTTTATGTTAAAGTGAATGTTCTTGTTTGTACACACTCTTCATTGTTCTAATATATATTTTTTCCCCTTCTATCTGCTGAGCATGCTGTGCTATTTGGAGGTTTCAATTGTGTAGTAAAGTGATGTTGGCAGATTATTTTCTAATACTAACAAGCCTTCTTACAAAAGTAAGATGAAAGGCAGTTACACAACCGCGTGACTCAGTGCTTGTTAACTTTTTTTTTTTGCTTTTCCAGAAATATACTGATTGAAATAATCACATCTGTGGCAGAGTTTCGAGACTCACTCTAAGTGATTTCCCCAACAAATGTATAAAATGGACTAAATAATTTTAAAAGGTACATTTTTATTTTTGTCTGGTGGGACAACCTCCCTTTGGAAAAATGGGGATAAGCCCTTGCTTTGTGGCAAAGGCTTGCTAGTATATGGGCAAAATTGTGTGCCATCAGAAACTGAATTTGAATTATTTCTGTTTGAATTTGCATCACTTAAATTGAATCTGAAATGCTCAAAATGAATAAATACTTTGAAAAACTGAATCTTAATTACCCCAATTTGAAGTCACATTTATAGTTTGGAAATGATTGTCACTAAATTGAATTTTATATTCTGAAAATGAATGTATTTGCTTTAAAACTGTATTTCATCTTATTGTAAATTCAGCTATAAAAGGTTCAGTTTCACTTCTACAATTCAATTTCAGTTCTTAAATTCACTTTTTTGTGTCAGACATCTGGGTCCTTGAGAAGCAATCGAGCACAGAGTAATAGAACTACGTTGTACATCAGCCAACCTTCGGCGTCCTGAGCTGGAGAGGGGCAAATATGAAGTTGTCAGATGTCACTCTTCATGTCAAATTAGCAGCGGCCATATTCGCAGGTTGGTAATGAATGTGTTAAACGGATCAGAAGAAGTGTCATGTAAATGATAGCCTAACAGTAACTGATATCCTAACTATAGCTGTTGACTAAAAGCATTAAGTTAGCATAGTGTGGCCTGGGCATTTGTTTACATGAAACTAAAATTGGACGGTACAAAAACTAAAAGCTTAAAGCGATTGTGTTTGTGGGCTGTTGCCATTTGCATAGACATTTTTTTATACTATTTCTGTGGAAATCATTGGTCATAAACGAGCTTATATGGCGGTCCTGTAGTTCTGTATTGCCACTTTTAAAATACTAATTTTACACACCTTATACTTATAGTATTTTTACTACCCATCAAGCACTACAGTACCTGTGATCTCAGTAGAGCGTAGTTGCCCATGTGTTCTGTTGTAAAAACTATAGTTTTGCATTCACAGATCAACACTGTTGGCCTGTTTAACCTCTTCACTTGTTATCTAGTGAGTACAATTCTGGGGAAGATGGACTTGCAGGGAAATGTCACCCTCTTGCTGGCCAAAAACAAATGTGATGATTAAAAACTGACTGCATGTACATGTGTGCTGAAGATGCTCAAGTTAAATACAAATACTATGATTTCCTCTGTTTAGGATGTGGCAGCAAAGGGAAGCTGGAGAGCCCAGGAGAACAGGGACATGGATAAACAGTTGTCTGTTTGTTAATTTATTTTTTCTTGTCACATTTGTTTAATTGTATGATATTTTTTTATAAATGAACTGATTAAAATAATCTAGTATTTCTCATTAACTCATGTTATCAACTGTTTTTGACATGATTGTTTGTTAGACTCAATAACAGCACGGCAACAGACACAATTAAAAGAGTAGTAAAGTTTATTTGAGGAAGCTTTTAAGGTCGTCTCGGGAGAACCAGGAATGAAGCGCCAGGAACTCACAACTGAGGAGAGGTAAGTGCATGGTTAGATTTCTGTTTAAGAGAGGATGATATGATGAAGTTGCGGAGCTTACAGTTGAGGGTTTGGTCTCGGAGCCTGGAGGTGAGGTAAGTAGGAATCTGTAGTCGATCTCTGTGGATGGATACTGATTGTTGTTGTTGCAGGTGTTGGAGCTGGTGGAGGACTGGAGCAGTAATCCGGAAATGATGATAGTGAGAATAACCAGAGTGCTAATGTCAGAGATTGTATCTTACTTGGAGCAGATGACAGGAAAGCAGACGGGCGGGCAGGCGAACGACCGACACTCAGGACGGATGGAGAGGGTACCAGAGGTGAGGTGTTGCAGAGGCTGACCGGGATAAATGCTGGAGAGGTGAGGAGATCCAGAACTGAAGAATCCATAAGTCTTGGAACAAAGGTAGGTGGATCTGCGGGATGTTAACTCTGGTGAGGATCCGAATGGCACGAAGGAGAAAATCTGACTTGGATTTCGTAGGAAGTTGGCCTAGTACCACGCTGACTGCGAGAACCATCTGGCATCAGCTTGCAGCACCCGCTCCCCTTATGAAGCTGGTAGGGGCTGCCTTCATGAGCTGCACCTGTTCAGAGCTGCCTGCCATGCCCCTGTGAAGAAGGTGAGAAACACACAGCAACCAACAGACACAGAAACCTAACAGTTTTATTATTTACAGTTGTTTAACATATGAACATAAAGCTAACTTGGAACAATTAAAAATGATGAAGGAATGAAAAAACAAACAAACTATGAAACAAGAATACTTGTAAGATACCAAAAATATTTACAGAAGGAAAATATATTGTATAGTTTATTGATAGTTTTCCATGCAGCATTAACCTGAATGGCGTTCCTGGACCATTCTTTAAACTTTAATAGAATAAACAAGAAGTCTCTTGGCAGTTTTGCTGGATCTACTGAAGAAAGATCAGAAATGTGGATGGAATGCTGCAATTGAGACTTGTGGCTGGTTTTTTCTGGTTGATAAGAGTGACATCATACTTGGTGGTTTGCAGAGAGTGCTTTGGGTAGCTTCCTTCTACTGTCCACTGCATCGTCTACCAATTGACTTTGCAGGGCTGGGTGAATCGACGGCTGCCACACCACTAAGACGTATTCAGAAGACAGTTGGTCCCACCAGAGAGCACCACTGATGCCTGAAACCAGCAGAGAAAATGTATTCTAAATTTGAGAAATATTTAGATTATATACATATATGATATATTAGTTAATATGACATAGTGACTGTATACATTTAACCACCAGTCATTCAGACGCTGGGCCTAACTAGCCGATGTTAACATGATTTTCCTGAAAACTTGTAGATGAAATAACATTACTTTACCTGGATATGATTATCTCTCAGCCTGAGATTTAAAACAATGGTGATACAGCTGCTGGAGCTCTTTGAGGATTAATTTGTGCCCCTTTCCAGCTCAGGACACTGTAGGTTGGCTGAAGTACGACGTAGTTCTATTACTTTGCACTCAATCACTTCTCAAGGACCCGGATGTCTGAGACAAAAAAATGAATTTGAGAACTGAAATTCAATTGTAGAAGTGAAACTGAATGGTAGAAGTGAAACTGAAATTTTGAAATCTGAATTTATTATAAGATTAAATACAGTTTTAAAGCAAATAATTTCATTTTCAAACTATAAAATTTAAATTTCAATTTAGTGACAATCATTTCCAAACTAAAGATGTGATTTCAAATTAGGCTAATTCAGATTCAGTTTTTCAAAGCATTCACTCAATTTGAACATGTCAGATTCAGTCTCAGTGATGCAAATTTAAACAGAAGTAATTCAAATTCAGTTTCTGATGGCACATAATTCTGCCCATACTAGCCTGAGTGGGCTCATCTGCAAAGTGTATTTCTGCTATTTAAAAAAAAAAAACGCTATAGCAATTTATGTCAATGTTGATTATTTTTAGAATGAAGATTGTATTGTTCTAAAGTTTTAAAATATTCTCTTTTATTCTTTGTCAAATCTGTAGTGCAAACTAGAACATGTTGAGCGTTACACAGTCAGCTTCCAAAGAAAATGCAGGGCAGGACAATAGGGAAAAAAGCTGATTTTGTACGCAACTTTCATTTTAAATGAGAAAGTTACTGTAGCTGTGTGTTTCTTGTTCTAAATTATATTAGACCACAGACCAACAACACTTTAGGTTCTTTCGTCAGAACATCAATCTATTTGTCCCAGTAAAGGAATCACACATCTTACCTGCAGGTGATACTTTTCGCCTGCAGGTAAGATAAAGACTGCTGAGAAAGCACAACGCCCTAATTCAAATCATTCCAATTTTACTATGCAAGTATTTAAGGGTGCAACAACAGCAACTGCTGTCACTGTGAAAAAGCAAAAACAAGCCAAAATTGAATCCTGGCAAAAACGAAATATCTAAATTAATACCAATAGTTGATTCTAAACAGCCTGTCAGAAAATCACATGTGTCACCCTTTGACTCCCTGCCCATTTTAAGCGACTGTCTCACCATAATGAGTAAAGGATGACTGCTGAACTCCCCACTTGTTTAAATCCCTTTTTTTTGGCAGCATTTCCACTAGCTAATTAATTCTCATCCCTAAATGAAATTAAATGGATTTTAGCACTCCTAAACCATCCATATACTTTTCATTACCCCACAGTCTTCCATAATCATTAATTAGTTTGAGTGTTTTATGTATTTCCTGTTAGTTTTGATGAACCGCCAACAAGCAGCAAAGTGGAGGGGGATAAATGGGAAGGAGTAAGGAGGAAAGAGAAAAACCATGTTTATGTGTCAATTATGTGCTAGCTTGGCATCTTAAAAATATGCCAAGCATGTATATAATTTATTGCAGCTAACAGAAGCGCTTCTAATGCAGTGAGAAGATGAGTAATCACAGCCCTGGGCAGCTCCAGTACAGTGAATCCCAGACCACTGCCAGCGTGCCATTCATGCCACAGTACATTTTCTTCACACATTAGATATTAATCATTGCCTACTTCACTAATGCTAATTTTCTTCCATTTTCCATCTTGCCTTTATCAGCTCTGCCTCTCACTTTTCTTTTTTTCCCCTCCTCCTCTTCCAGTCTGTCTGAATTTTTTATGCTCTGCTCTCTTTCATTTACACCTCAAATGTGCAGACAGACAGTCCCAAGGCTGTTGAAACCAAATGTTACAACAGAGGGGGAAAATCAAGTGAAAGAACATGAAACATGTGCTTTATTTTTTGTGTCTGTTTTTGCTCAGCTCTAAATCTGCTTTTATTTTTGTGTCATGCAAGGATATTAATTAAAAATTTGATATAAAGGTCACTACAAGCAGCCCCTCAGGCAAATGTCAGGGAAAACATTTTGAAAGCTGCAGTCTGCCCTCTCTCCTTTTGTCACTGCTTGCACACAACACAGACTCTCCCCTGTGCGTTTTTACCTGTTAACCTGTTCCAACTTCTATTATTGACTTCCCACCCACGATTTCTGTACATGTACACAACACAGTCAGTATTCAGTATTGCCCTGAACAAGTATTTATAGTATGCCTATGACTTTCTTAATTTTTGTTACATCACAACAACCAACTTGAATATCTTTTTGGGATTTTATATATCTCATATAGAACAGAGGATTCAGGAGGAGATCCACAGCCAAGGTGGGAGATAATCTACCAGTCATGCAGTGCAGCATGGGTTACAAGAAGATAGTAATTGCTGAAAGAAATTAGTGTAATTAATAGTTTGGCACAAGCTGTATATGAGATAGAGCAAACATGTGGAAGAAGGTGCTCTGGTCAAAATGAAATCAATATTTTACTTTTTAGCTTATGTGTAAGTGACAATGCATTGTGGCAAAGTAACACTGCACATTACCTTGAACACAGCATCGTTACAGTGATGAAATGATGGCAACATAATTCTGTGAGAACGTTTTTGGGACTGTTCGGACAAGAAAGCTGGTCAGAGTTAAGGAAAATTTTGGATGGAACTAAATAAAGTGCAAACTCGCCGCACGTCACTGGAGAGTGGCATTAGTCGACCATAAAACATAAAGGGATGTTCGACTAATGCCACTCTCCAGTGACGTGCGGCGAGTGCTACGCTGTGGGCTCTTGCTGAATGAAGCTAGGACAGCCTCTGATGTTTCTTCATTAGTGACAGTTTTCTTGCGTCCACATTTTGACAAATCCAACACTGAACCAGTTTCACGAAACTTAGCAAGCAGTTTGCTGACTGTAGCATGGGAGAAGGGTGGTCTTGTAGGGTGTCTTGCATTGAAATCTGCTGCAATGACCCGGTTACTGTGTTCACTAGACATCAACACGATTTCGATCCGCTCCTCACGTGTTAACCTCTTCGACATGTCAATGGCTGTGAACAAAGAGAAACTTGTAAATAACTCATGAAAGAATAAAGTTACGTTGAAACCAAGCACACCATTGTTTTTCTTGTGACATTACCAATAAGTTTGATGTGTCACATGGCCCTCTTCCTATTGAAAAAACAAAAGTTGTATCCAAGATGGCCGACTTCTAAATGGCCACCATGGTCACCACCCATCTTAAGGAGTTTCCCCCCTCACATATCCTAATGTGCCACAAACAGGACTTTGATATCACCTACCATTCTCATGTTATTACGGTGTATCCATATAAATGGCCCACCCTGTATATTATTTGTTTTTATATTATGTTTCCTTCCCCTCCCTTTGGAGTACTATCTACATGGATGTTTACACATTCATCTGGATGGCGATATTTTTCCAATGGATGTCTTTCTGCGAGATTGCAGCAAATAAGGTTTACACCAGAGACTTCCTCATACAAATTGGACTACAGACTAATGTGCATTCCCTCCGTAATAAAATCGACGAACTTCAGGCCAATGTCAACCACCTGTTTGAATATAGAACTGCTTCTATTATGGCATTAACTGAATCGTGGTTAAATAAGAATGAAACGGATGCTACGCTGCACAGTGATGGCTTTGCCCCACCACTCCGACTGCATTGGGACAGTGAATGCACCGGGAAACAACTTGCTGGTGGTGTTTGTCTCTATGTAAACAACAGCTGCTGCTCCACGATTGTGGAGAAGGATAGACTGTGCACTGCAGACATCAAGCTCCTGGCTATCTCCCTGAGACCGTTCTACCTGGCCAGAGAATTCCCACAACTTTTCTTCATTCTGGTTTATATACACCCTAGAGCCAACGCAGTTACAGCAACTGAGCATATTATCAGCTCACTCAGCAGAATAGAACAGATATCACCGGACTCCCCAAAATTTATCCTGGGTGATTTCAATCACTGCTCTCCAGAGAAGTCTCTTAAAGGTTTCCAGCTATATATAACATGCACCACACGTCAGGGGAAGACTTTGGACAGATGCATACAGAGCTCTTCTCCTCCCCCTTCTTGGGTCTGCTGATCACCACACCATCCTGCTTGCTCCTGCATATATAATAGTCATTAGGAGGATAAAGAAGACTGTCCAAAACATCAAACAGTGGACAGCGGAAAGCATTCAGACTGGAATGCTTTGAAACTACAGACTGGGAGTGTCTTCTCTCTCCCACCATCAATAACATCAATGAGCAAGTAGACATTATCTCATCTTACATTTCCTTCTGTGTTGACAACATGATCACATCAAAACCAGTCACCATCTACCCCAACAATAAACCTTGGATCACCAAAGATATCAAGCAGATCCTAAACAAAAAGAAGAGGGTCTTTTGTTCGGGGTCTGAGTTGGAAAAGAAGGAGGTCAATAGGGAGGTCAGGCGGGCCATCGAGGCTGCCAAGCTTAAGTACAAGAATAAAGTAGAGCAGAAATTCACCAGAGGGAATTTACAATCACTATGGGAGGGTCTCAAAACCATGGCCTCCATCAATTCTGCTGCTACCATCCCAAGAACCATCCATGTGGATGGCTGTAGTCCCGTATCTCTCCCGGACGACCTCAACTCCTTTTACACTAGATTTGAAATAGATAATACCACACAGCTGAAGAGTGTAATTTCTACATTTAACCCTGGTGGCTCTGTGTTTACTTTCAACACGCAGGACGTGGTGAGAGCCCTCAGGAGTACCAGAGAGAGCAGCTCACCCGGCTCAGACAAAATCAGTGGCCAGGTTCTGAAGCATTGTCCTGAGCAATTAGGGGATGTGTTCCAAACCCTGTTCCAGTGCTCCATGGACTGTAGCACCGTCCCTCATCTCTGGAAACACTCTACAGTTATTCCCATCCCTAAAAAAAAATAAAATCTCTAAATGACCTTCGACCTGTAGCTCTCACCTCTTTAGTGATAAAAGTTGGAGAGAATTATAAAACATAATTTTATCAGAGCAACGGACTCCCTCATTGATCTCTAACAGTTTGCATATTGCACAGGCAAAGGTGTTGATGATGTAAAGACATTAAATATTGACACCATTCACAAACATCTGGAGCAACCCCACTCTTCAGTTAGCCTACTGTTTGCTGATTTCTCTTCTGCATTTAACACCTTGCAGACTCATATCCTGGCCCAAAAACTATCTTCCCGCTTCCACCTACATGACCAGCTTATTCTGTGGATGCTGAATTTTCTCACCAACAGATCACAGAGAGTACTGGTCAACAACACCTTCTCAGATCTTCGTTTTACCTCAACTGGCTCCCCCCAGGGCTGTGTGCTTTCACCACTTTTCTTCATCCTGTACACCGATGATTGCAGATCCAGACAGCCCAATGTATGCATGTGCAGCCGCCTCTCTCTTTTTCTCTGGGCCGATTGTCATTGCCGGTCCCTGCCGGCCTTGTTTGCTGGTTGGGGTCGGGCGTTTGGCCGGGTTCGGTCGGACTTTCGGGTGGACTGGCCGGGTAGAGGGCGTGCAGGGCAGGTGGGCGGGGCGCTGGGTCTGGTCGCCTGCCGGGCCATTGAGCAGCAGTGGTTGCTCCGCAAGGGAATGGGGCTGGTGGATGTCGGCCTGGTGGGTCGGCTTCCCGGTTCTTCAGTTTGCTCCTGGTCTGGGCAGGTACGTCGCCGGGGTTTGGGCTGTGGGGGCCTCCGATGCGCAGGTGGCGCTGGGGGCCTACTTTGCTGGCGGGGAGGTTATTGCTAACTAGCGACAGGTGCTCTCCCCCTACGTGTGCACTTGGACGGGGGGAGGCGTGTGCGGGAAGGGGGTGAACTCAATCTGGGTGTCTAGTGTCTTTTGTGTTCTGATAGTAGAGCGAATGTCAGGTTGGGTTTAGTTCTCCTTCTGGGATGGGGCTGGGGGGACTGCCTTGGGGTCTGTGGGGCTTGGTGGTGCTGTGGCCGTGGGCCCCGGGTTGAACGTGCCATGGCCTCCCTCCCCTGGTTGATCCCGGTGAACAGCGGTGCATATTGGGGTCAGTGGGGGAGCTGGCTCCCTGGGAAGACATTTTGTCTCCCAGTCCTTCCCTCCCTATCCTCGAACACCTCTGTCCACCCGCTCCATCACTTTACCACTCATATAGGGTCGTTGGGCATGGGCACATCACTGGGGTGCGAGGAAGGGTTTCCTCCTCACTATCCCGTGGCGTCCTGGGTCCCAATTTTAATATACAACTTAGACACTCCCACTTATAACATTTTCATGCGACACACATGTAGGGACTTTGGGGTGGGCACACTTTTCAGTATCCAGAGGGGGAGCGGTTCAATCAGCTTCCCCTCTTGTGCCGGTGCCCACTGTTAAGCCACATATAGACACTGAGGGCTCGGGGTGGGGGTTGGGGGATATGTGGCTGCCTTCCCCACATCCCACCCCTCTGTTTTAAATGCACATTATAACAACACACATCAACACCATACTCGAGCAGGAGGATGGAGGCTAGGGGTCTTCTCACACCCCTGTTTGCTATGGGCCATCAGGGGTTGGGGTCCGGAGGAAGAACAGGTGGTCTGGTCGGGGTCTTAGGCTGTCGGGCTGCTTCGAGACTGTGGGGCCCTTGGCGGTCTGCTTGTCTCCGTCCTAGAAGGTAAGGTAAGGCAAGGCAAGGCAATTTTATTTGTATAGCACACTTTCAACAGCAGGGTAATTCAAGGTACTTTACATGATTTGGTGATTTAAAAAAAAACACATAAAAGAAACACACATTACACATGATACACAATAAAGCAAGAGAAAGATTAAAAAAAGCAAGAGAGCATGACCATATTTCATACATATGACATCAAGGATTTACTCGAAGGCAATTCTAAACAGATGGTTTTTTTTAGTCTCGATTTAAAGCAGTTCAGAGTTTCAGCAGCTCTACACTCGTCAGGAAGTCTGTTCCAGATAAGGGGAGCATATAAACTGAAAGGTGCTTCTCCTTGTTTAGTTCTGAGTCTAGGTATGTTTAGTAGGCTAGACTTGGAGGACCTGAGTGGTCTTGGTGGTTGGTACTGTGACAACAGGTCTTCAACATATTTTGGTGCTAAGCCATGTAATGATTTATAAACTAGTAGAAGTATTTTGAAGTCTATTCTCTGAGCTACAGGGAGCCAGTGTAAGGACTTTAGAACTGGGGTGATGTGCTCTACTTTCCTGGTTCTAGTGAGGACGCGAGCGGCAGCGTTCTGGATCAGCTGCAGCTGTTTGATTGACTTTTTAGGCAGACCTGTGAAGATGCTGTTGCAGTAATCAATCCGACTAAAGATAAACGCATGGATGAGTTTTTCTAGGTCGTGTTGCAAAATCAGTCCTTTAATCCTAGAGATGTTCTTCAGGTGATAGAATGCTGACCTTGTTATTGCCTTTATGTGACGCTGGAGGTTCAGGTCTGAGTCCATTACTACACCTAGGTTTCGAGCCTGATCAGTAGATTCTAGCTGTATTAATTGAAGCTGTGTGCTGACTTTTGATCGTTCCACCTTGGGTCCAAAATAATCTTTTCAGTTTTGTTTTTCTATTCAGCTGGAGAAGTTATGGCACATCCATCCATTTATTTGGTCAATGCATTGATTTAGGGTTTGAATGGGTTCAGAGTCACCTGGTGACATTGTAATGTAGAGCTGAGTGTCATCCGCGTAGTTATGGTAGCTAATGTTATTGGTTGCTATAATCTTGCCTAGTGGGAACATGTAGATAATAATAAGAGGGGCCCCAGGATGGAGCCCTGGGGCACCCCACATGTGATTTCTGTTTGTTCTGATGAAAAGTTTCCTATTGAAACATAGAAGTCCCTGTTCTTTAGGTAAGACTCGAACCAGCCAAGTACTGTACCAGAGAGTCCGACCCAGCTCTCCAGTCGTTCCAATAAAATATCATGATCAACAGTGTCAAATGCTGCACTGAGGTCCAACAGAACCAGCACTGTGGTTCTTCCACAGTCTGCATTTATGCGGATGTCATTGAATACTTTGACGAGGGCAGTCTCGGTGCTGTGGTGAGCATGGAAACCAGACTGAAAAACATCAAACGGTTTGTCATTGTTATGAAGCTATTTAACTGCTGAAACACCGCTTTTTCAATAATCTTACTGATGAATGGAAGATTAGCCTGTAGTTCTGCATTAACGTGTTGTCCAGATTTTTCTTCTTCAGCAGTGGTTTAATAACAGCTGTTTTTAAAGCCTGAGGGAAGACACCCGATAGCAGAGATGAGTTCACTATTTGAACAAGATCAGACCCAATAACAGGAAGAACTTTCTTTAGAAAAGCTGTGGGTAGGATAACAAGACAGCGGGGGGAGGAGCTTATTTGGATAATGATTTTTTTCAAGGCTGTTCTGGTTTAATTCGTGGAATTCAGACATTTTCTCTACATTGTTGTTGATTGGTTTGGCACTGGTTGTGGATTCGATATTGAGGTACAGATTGACCGTCTAATTGTTAGAATCTTTTCAGTGAAAAAGCTGGCAAATTCATTGCAGGCCCTGGTAAAGTTTAGTTCAGGGGCTACTGTCACTAAAGGATTAGTTAGTCTTTCCACTGTTGCAAATAGGGTCTGTGCATTATTAATGTTTCTGTTGATGATTTCAGAAAAGAACGATTCCCTAGCATCTTTTATAGTTAGCTGATATTTATTCAGTCTCTCTTTGTAGATCTCACAGTTAACCTGGAGTCGAGTCTTCCGCCATTTTCTCTGGGCTCAGAGACACTCTCTTTTTTTCACTACGTACCAGTGGATTACTTGTCTTTTTACAATATTACACTCAGACTTCTTTCTACCTGAGATTACTTTCACTTTAGTTGGAGCAATTGGATCCATGATGTCTGAGATTTTCGCAAGGAAATTATCTACCAACTTATTTACTGAGTTTGAGTTGGGAAATGAGGGGGATGTGGTGGAAGGGTAAATACGTTTAAAGGTTTCTACTGAACTGTCCCCTAGAAAATGCTTTTTATAATGGTCTTACTGTGGCTGGATAATTTAGCAGAGATGGTACTTTCAAAGAAAATACAGAAATGGTCAGATAACGCAATATTAATTACAGAGATGTTGGAAATATTTAAACCTTTGCTGATAATTAAGTCCAGAGTGTGTCCTTTATTGTGTGTTGGTTGTTTGACATGCTGGATCAGGCCGAAGTTGTGGAGAGTATCATCTAATGTTTTTGCTTGTCTATCTTGGTGGTTGTCGGTATGGATGTTAAAATCCCCCCCAATGATCAGTTGCTCATAGTCGATACATATTACAGAAAGAAGGTCATTGAAGTCATTAAAGAAGTTAGAGTTACGTTTTGGTGGTTTATATAAACTTAGAAATAAAGCTTTGTTAGGCTCATTTATCTAGGTGGCTAGGTATTCAAAAGAATCAAACGTGCCTAGAGTTACCTTTTTAAAGTTCATTGAGTTGTGAAAAAGGGTGGCTACACCTCCACCTCGTCTGTGCTTTCTGCTCTCGCGTAAGTAATTTAGAGGAGTAGATTCTATTAATGCAGTTGTTTCATTATTTTCATCTAGCCAAGTTTCTGATAAAAAAGGGTGCGTAAATTATGCTCAGTGATGAAGTCATTGATAAGAAAAGACTTCCCGGATAGAGATCTAATGTTTAATAAAGCTAACTTAAGAATTGGGATGATGGGCAGCTGAACCTTCTGACAGGTTATCAATTTGAGATTTTGTTTAATATGAGAGCGTGTGGTTAACGGTTTATGTTTCCTGCTGCTGATAATTGCTGGTATGCTAAGTTCAGGGGTGCCGGGCGAGTTCTGGGAGACAGTACTGGTAGATTTACTGCCCGGTTCCCTCAAATATCAGATATCTGTAATAATCAGTGGGGGGAAGCTCCCAGGCTTATTGACACTAGTCCCAGGCATTTGGTGTAGTCGAAGTTTAGGTGTTAATTGTGTCCCAAATTTGATTTGCTCATTCAGTCTGTCTGTAAAGTTTCTAAATGGAGATTCATTTGATGTGGCTGAGTCACAGGAAGATGAAGACTTAATCTCTGATGGTTGTTTATCTGTTCGCTCCTGTGGTGTCATCATGACTTGCTGTTTTTGTTCTCTATTATCCATGGGCGTCTCAAGGTTAGCTTTTGGGAGCAAGTGTTTTGCTTTCTGATTTTGATAAGAAAAAATGTTTGCTGCTAACAGCTTTACTCCAGCCTTGTTAAGATAATGTTGGCCTTTGAAAAGATGGTTAGCACTTCCAAATACTTTGAAATTATTAATAAATGTGAACGACTTCTCAGCTAATTGTTTCTTCAATCATTTATGGAGCATGCAGAGTCTGCTAAATCTTTCATCATTCCCTTCAGGGACTGGTCCGCTGATGAGGACGTTAACTCCATCAAGTCTCTGTAGGAGTTTAGAAAAGTCTCTTCAGAATCTCTGATTGTCTCATCACGATATCTGCTGATCCAGCGTGAATGACGAGCTTTTCCAAAGCAGGATGTTGGTCCAACATTTTTGGGATTTTTTCTGATATTTCTCTCACTGTATTTTTGTAGCAGCTATAAACTCTGGTGTTCTTGCTACAAAAAGCCTCAATTCCATTAATTGATCCGTCTTGTATGATAACAATCCTTGCTGGGGGGGGTATTACTTTGTTTTGTGTCCGTTTGATGCGGCTGGGTTTCTCCTGGTGGCTTTGACTGGTCCCGGGGGCTGCGTCATCTTTCAGGGAACTCAGGGCTGTGAATCTGTTTTTAAGCGGGATTCCAGGAGGAGAAATATGTCTTGTTTATGGCTGAAACCTCTGGGTCTGGGTTCAGAGCTTTCTCTGTGCCGGAGTTTCTTTTGTTTTTTTCTTCCTCGGAGAACAGGCTGGGGTTGATGATTCCGTGCGTTTTAAAGCTGGCCAGTGTTCATTAGAGTGCGGAGTTCTGCTGCTCAGGCGCCTGTAGGGAGTCTCTGTGACACGGTTAGACCGATGTAACACCGGGCTGATAGGCTGTTCCCTGTGTGTATTCAACGGTAAAGTTGTGTCGTTTCCATAATCAGCGTGGAGATCAAAATTAATTTCCAGACAATGTAGCTTCGTTTCAATGCCCTCAATTCTGTAGAGCAGTTTTTCAAAATCCTCATCTGAGCCAAAAGCCATGTTGATAAGTCCATAAAAAAGTAATCCAAGAAGAGATCCGGTCCAATACAGTAACTCCAGGGGCTGGGTAGATAAAGTAACTAAGAAAAGGTTAAGAAAAGAAAACAAGAAAAGCAAACAGAAAAGAAAATAACGTGAACGGATCTGGAGAGAGACAGAGAGCAGCTGCTCCTCCTTCAGCAGTCAGACACACACTAGGTAGGGGGTCCATCTCCCGGGTCCGGGGGCTGGTTGGTCTACTGGGGCATCGGTACCTGGACCTGGGAGCATAAAGTGTGTATGGGGTGTGTGAGTGAGGGTACAGCGTCATTTCTTGGGTGTCTTGGTGAGTTAGTGAGAATGTATGTGCTTAAGAGGGAGGGAATGTATGACTGTGTCTTTGTCTGCCTGTCAGGTTGGGTCTTGGGCTGCCCTCTCGCCTGGTGCACCTCAGGCCTTTCATTTAATGGGGGGCCTATTTCCCCTCCGTCACTCCCCGCCAGTGACGGATGCCCCTGCCTACTGGTGCGTCGGTGGTCAATCCGGTTCGGAACTGGTGCGTGCCTGGCCGGGCCTGGGGGGGCCGGTGTGTCGGTCGGCCGATGCGCTGGGCCGATATCTTCCCTTGGTTGGTTGGGGCACCTCTTTTAGGGGTGCCAGGTTTGGGATTGTTGGGTGTGCCTGCTCGGTGGCCCGGCTGGATACGGATACAGCGTTTCTGCTCGTTCGATTACCTGTTCTGTGCGCACCATGCGTGGTCGGTTCATTGGCGGGTTGGACCGGCCCTGGCCTTTGTTGGATATCTGGTCTCGGCGCTCTGCGTTGCGCAGGATAGGGACTCTGGAGCTGGTACAACTTGGTGTCCAGGTGCTGGGTGAGCTTGGTCTGAGGATGCCGACCGTCCGCTGCGGCTATCGGTGGGGTGCCCCGACGTGGGGCAGGGGTGGGGCACTGGGATTTTGGCGGTGGGGATTGGCCTAGGGTGGTGGTGGCGTGTGGTGGCTGGTTGCCGGCAGGGCCCGTGGGCTAGTCACTGCTGCCCCCCGGGCCCCTGCATAGTATCCCCTGGACGTTCCCCTGGGGTTCTCCTCTGCTCCTGTCTTGGGGATGCGGTCAGCCCTGCCCGGGGCTCTGGGGGTCCTTTGGACATCTTGGCTCCAATCTCCTTCATGTCTGCATCGATTCCTGGGAGACGGATTGATGCCTGCTCATACCAGCTATCAAACACTCTTATGGAGAAACCTTACATGCACCAGCATGCCCACACACACACGTAGGTGTGGGGTCTCTGGTGTTTACAGATATATTCTTGGGCTGAGGTTATCATTACTAGATCTTGATTCATCGGTACCATGAGTTTTTCTGTGACGTTGTTGTATTTCTATATCCATTTTTGTGTGTTGTGGTTGTGTAGCTCTTAGTTCACGATGTTTGGTTTGTTTTGTCGATGTTCCTTTTTCATTTTTTGTTTTGTTTTGTTTTTTCCCCTCTCTATGGAGGAAGACTTCAATGTTTTCCTGTGTTTTCTTTGTTCCCTTTCCTCTCTTGTATTTTCAACTCACCCTCTCTCTTGACTTTATGTTTCCTACCTCTCTTCTTCATCTTCTTTCTTTCTTCCCCTTAGTTTTCCATCTCCGTGTCCATAACATCAGAAAATCCCCCCCCCCAGCAATTCATAATAAAGATTTTTCACACAAATATCAAGTGGAGTACTCTAGCAAAAGCTGTACTGCTCCGCATGTGAAAGTAAATCTGTTGGGCTTCTACTTGGTACTCAGACACCAATTCTGAGCTCCACACTGTCAAACAGGACACGTAAAAAAAAAAGAAGCTGCTTAGACAGTAATAATTCATCGTCTGCACTTAGAATCTACACTGTCAAATTACAATGTCACATTACCACTCCCTAAATGAGAGCAGGAAACACAGACGAGATGGAGGCGTCGCCACAATTTTTCATAGCTCAATAAGAATTAAAAAGTACTCCTGGGCACATTTGACTCCTTTGAATACGTACCCACAAAAGATCCTAACAAAGCTTTAATTTTAACTTTATATAAACCCCCTTATCCTAACCCCGATTTCTTCACTGATTTTAGCGACCTCTTTCTGTAATGTGTATGGACTATGACCAACTAATCATTGTGGGGGATTTCAACATCCATATTGACAACCCCCAAGATAGATGAGCAAAAATATTAAATGACACCCTTCATAGCTTTGGCCTGACCCAACATGTCAAACAACCAACACACAATCGAGGACACACTCTGGACTTAAAAAAGCATTTCAGTTGAAACCTTTAAACAAATTTACTCTCACCACCATCCCCTTCTTCTTCCAACTGCTGGTCTGCCTTTTCTCCATCCGCCTGTCCGTCTGCCCGCTCCACCTGCAAACACACACAGCCTTGCACAACACCAGCCTCCACCTACTTCCGCTACTAGATCCTACTTGCCTTCCCCAAAGACCAGACGCCTCAGTCATCTTGTGAGTAACCATTTTCATTCTGCCTCACTCAATCACCTGTCTTCATCATCTAATCTCCCCTATCTGCTGCAGTTCCTCCGCATGCCATCGTGGACCCATTCCCTGGCGTTCCTCAGAGACTTTCACATTCACTATTTGTTAAAAAAATATTTCTTATCATATCCAAACTGCGTTCTGATTTTGCTGCTGCCTTTTGAGTCATAAAACCCTGCAAACATGACAGAACAATCTGGCCACCCTGACTCAGCAGCGCAATTTCAGAATGCTGTTTCTCAGCATGGCACGCTTCTGGGCCGACATGAAACTATTATTCAGGACCTAACATGACAATTATCAATTCAGACCTCAACTACCAGCCGTTTAAACCAGCAAATTTTTGATATTTCAACCAAACTATGTCATTCTCCAGATAAATCATCTTCTTCTACTTCCTGCTTCCGGGATGTCGCGTCACCACCCCCTGAACCGTTCTCTGGTGATTTAGAAAAAACAAGAGGATTCCTTCTACAGTGCAAACTAGCCTTCTCTCGTTCTCCCAGAACATTTTCTTTAGACTCCCATAAGATCAGTCATATAATTGGACTTCTCCGGGGAAAGGCCCTCAGATGGGCAGAAGCCTTTGTAAATGAGTCCTCTGTTGAAGACACAACTCTAGCGGAATTTCTAGAGTTATTTAATCGAACTTTTTTTCCGGTCAGAAGCAAGGAGGAGTCGTTCCGTATACTTTGGGCAATTAAGAAGGGAATTCGCCCGGTAGCTGAATTCGCCGTTGATTTCAGAATCCTAGCAGAAGAGTCAGGGTGGAACAATCCAGCATTAAGAGGAGCGTTTTACCAAGCATTAAATGAAAGAATCAAAGCTGATCTCGCCACAAGAGATGACCCTGAAACTCTTGATGAGTTAATTGCCCTTGCCATAAAGGTTGATAGACGATCCCGTGAGAGAATTAAGGCAAAAACTCATTCTTCCACCCATCTAGAACCCAAACCAGATTCCACCATCCCAAAGCAGCTTGCCACCCCGAGAGAGGAGTCTCCTGAGCCCATGATTATTGGCAGAGCTCGTCTCTGTCCTCTAGAAAGACAGAAGAGGATCAAGAATAATTGATGTCTTTACTGCGGCTCCCCTCAACATTACATCTCCCACTGCCCAGTCCCCCCAAAAGAGTCTCCCCGCCAGTGAAGGTAGGGGTCCTGGCGGGGCCTCAACAGCTAAATAGACTATCTGTTTCTGCAACACTCTTCGTTAAAGAAAGGAAAATCCCCTCTCACTGCTCTGCCCTTATTGATTCCGGCTCTGAACAACATCTAATTCATCCTGACCTGGTAAAACAACTGGAAATTCCCATCTTTAAATTAAACCATCCCATTTCAGTTACCGCCTTAGATGGCAGTTCCATGACGCCCATAACCCATCAGACACAACCCATATCATTCATCGTTTCAGGCAATCACCATGAGGAGATCCAGTTTTTTATCTACCCTAACAGCAAATATCCCATCGTTCTTGGATATCCTTGGCTCGTCACACACAACCCACAAATAAATTGGACTCATCGAAGGATCAACTCATGGCGCTCCTATTGCTTAAAATCCTGTCTAAAATCTGCTGTTCCGGACAAATCTGAACCCAGTCCCACCTTTGAACCCATCCCTGATTTAACTAGTTTTCCTAAAGAATATCACGATTTAAGTCAGGTTTTCAGCAAAGATCTGGCTCTCTCTCTACCACCTCATCGCCCTTACGATTGTGCCATTGACCTTCTGCCTGGTGCTCCACTCCCTTCCGGCCGTTTATACAACCTTTCCAACAAGGAAAGAGAGGCAATGGAAAATTATGTTCAGGACTCACTAGATTCCGGCATCATCCGACCTTCATCTTCCCCTCTCGGTGCAGGTTTCTTCTTCGTGGGAAAGAAGGATGGCTCTCTTCGTCCATGTATTGATTACAGAGGTCTAAACCATATCACCATAAAGAACAAATATTATCTCCCATTGCTCTCCTCCGCCTTGGAACCCGTTAGCCAAGCCTATATTTTCTCAAAACTAGATCTCAGGAACGCCTACCATCTCATCCGCATCCGCGAAGGAGATGAGTGGAAGACTGCCTTTAAGACACCCATTGGACATTTTGAATATTTGGTCATGCCTTTTGGATTATCCAACGCACCCGCCGTTTTCCAAAACCTTATTAATGATGTCCTACGTGATTTTCTAAATAAGTTTGTTTTCGTTTACCTCAACGACATCCTCATCTTCTCTTGTTCCCTCCAAGATCACAAGATCCATGTCCGGCAAGTCCTTCAAAGATTGTTGGAAAATCGACTCTACGTCAAAGCAGAAAAGTGTGAGTTCCACGTTTCTTCCACAACTTTTCTTGGTTTCATCCAGGGAGACGGGCAGGTGAAGGCAGATCCAGCAAAGGTTAATACCATCAAGGACTGGCCAGTCCCTGAAACCCGTAAACAACTTCAACGCTTCATGGGCTTTGCAAACTTCTACCGTCGATTCATCAGCAATTACAGCAAACTCGCAGAACCCCTAAACGCTCTCACTTCTTCCAAAAAGACCTTTAAATGGACCCCTGAGACTAACCTTGCCTTCCAGCATCTAAAAGAATCATTCATCCAGGCTTCTACTCTCACTCAACATGACACCACTCAACAATTAATCCTGGAAGTTGATGCTTCGGACACCGCTGTTGGTGCTGTTCTCTCCCAAAGGTCTCCTTCAGATCACAATATTCATCCGTGTGCTTTCTTTTCCAAAAGATTCTCCCCAGCCGAGAGGAACCACGGCATCGGTGACCGAGAGCTTCTAGCAATAAAATTGGCGGAGGAGTAGCGTCACTGGCTGGAGGGTACAGAGATTCCCATCATCGTCTGGACTGATCACAAGAACCTGTCATTCCTTCAAACAGCCAAAAGACTCAACCGCTGGTCCCTTTTCTTCTCCCGCTTCAACCTAAACATCTCCTATCGTCCAGGCTCCAAAAACAAGAAACCGGATGCTCTCTCCAGAATTCACCAGACAGATGAGACACTCCCCGAAGAGACCACAATACTTTCACCTTCCTGTTTCATCGGCTCCCCCACCTGGGACATTGAAAAATCAATCCAAAATGCCCTCCAGAATGAACCCGACCCAGGTGGGGGACCTCCCGGTCGTCTGTATGTGCCATCAGCCATCCGAGCACGGACCATCCACTAGGCCCATGCCTCCATGTTTTCCTGTCATCCCGGTACCAGTCGCACCATTGCCCTCCTACATAGATATTTCTGGTGGCCGTCTCTTAACAAGGACGTAGCCGAGTATATTTCTGCCTGTCACATCTGCAATCAGAATAAATCATCCCATCAACCTCCTGCTGGTCTTCTGCAACCACTCTCCACACCGTCTCGACCCTGGTCTCACATCGCCCTGGATTTTATCACCGGCCTCCCACTTTCTAAAGGTAAAACCGTCATTTTATCTGTCATTGACGGTTTTTCAAAAGCCTGCCATCTCATTGCTTTCCATAAGCTTCCCTCATCCACAGAAACTGTCCGTCAACTTATTCTTCACGTCTTCAAGCTCCATGGTATCCCCACTGAAATAGTCTCAGACCGAGGTCCTCAATTCAAATCAGCCGTCTGGAAACAGTTCTGTTCCGCCCTGGAAGCCACCTCCAAACTCACCTCTGGTTATCATCCTCAATCAAACGGTCAGTGTGAGAGATTAAATCAAGAAACTGAAAACACCCTTCGCTGTCTTTGCAGTTTAAACCCACTCACCTGGTCCATCCATCTCCCTTGGGTCGAGTACTCCCACAATTCACACGTCTCTTCTGCTACCGGATTTTCTCCCTTCGAAATATCACTCGGCTACCAAACTTCTCTTCTCCAAGACTCTTTCCCTGACCCAGTGGTGCCATCGGTCCGTGCTCGCATCCATGCCATAAGACGCATCTGGAACCAAGCTCACACCGCCCTTCAACGCACTCCAGCACAAAATAAACGTTACGCAGGTAAGAAGAGGCGACCAGCACCCCAGTATTCATCAGGTCAACAGGTATGGCTCTCATCTAAAGACTTTCCCCTCAGATCTCACCCAAGAAAACTTGCCCCTCGGTTCCTCGGTCCATTTCCCATCAAGAAAGTCATTAATCCTACTACAGTCAAACTCATGATCCCATCTCATCTCCGTGTTGTCGGCTTTTTCTCACAATGTGCTCTGCAACTCACTTCCTGCTCAGAGAGGCGGGGGCGCCGAACTCCAAAACCCCAGCGGAATCTGTTTCAAAATAAGACCCAGAGCTGAGAGACAAAGAGTAACAAAAAAACACACACAATCATATATCTGGTTTGGAAAAGACGCACCTGCAGATGGGAGCCAGACAAGATCTGACTGACTCCCTGTTCTACAAGGTTGTACCATTTTTATTTGAAAAAGAACAAAGAACATATCACATGACTCCTCTCTCCTCCTTCTACATCTTGACAGGCCATTTATTTTCTCCAGGTCTCTTGACCTTACTATGAACTGGGTTATAACATGACTTAGAGTTGTAGCTGATCCTCCCTGCTTTCAATTCATATCTTTACTCAAGAGTTTGTTTACTTAAAACCTTCAACCCTATAAAATACTGGTAACAGAGTCATGTTTTACTACCCTGAATAATATAAACAGGCCTATTACTTCTAAAGCTTAAAAAAGATATAATTAAAACATATGTACTGCATAATAAAAATAGCCTCAAAAAAGTAGAATACAACAAATCCCTCTTTCAATCTATTTTTCAAATAGATTGACCACTCCTCTGTACTTCCCCATCAGGCTCCATGTGAGGTATTAACAGATATTGACCTTGCACATTATCACCAACAGCTTTTTCAATACACTTTGTGAGCAAAGAACGTATACAAGGAATACAACAACATCCACATAACACCATAGTTGACACAAATACTGCTAAAGAAACCATTATAGACATTGCCAGAGTCTTCCATTTACCAAACATATTATTTAACAAATTGTCCCACATTGAGGTATCTACATCTGATTGTTCTTTCAGCCTATTTGAAAGTATTCTGAGTCCTTCTACTGCCCTAGTTAATTTACCGTCTGCATTAGTATTATTAGGGATAAAAACACAACATTGAGTACCAAAAAGAGAACAGACGCCACCGGTCTGAGCTAGAATCATGTCGACTGCTATTCTATTTTGAAAAGCCATTAAGGAGGTGGCTTTAAGTTGCTCATGAACAGCCTCAAACCCATCTCTAGTATTATTAGCTAATTTCTGTACATTATAATGTATATAGTTTATTCTATCCACGTTCTTGTTCAGGGTACACCACCAACAAATACTTGATTCCCATCCTGCTGAGATTTGATTAACCAATTTATATTCGTCTGGAACACCTCTAGGAACTCCAATGGCATCAATATAAGTTGAATCATCTTCGTGGCTTAAGTCCCTCTTTCTAACATGATTATTCAAAGTGAGAAGAGTCTGGTCTCCTGTGGGATCATAAGTAAATATTGCTACTGGCATAATTAATGTAACAGGTGCACACAATCCTGTCCAATTACTAGGTAATATGGAGCGGAGAGTTTTTCCTCCACACCACCACCAGATGTCAGCACGAGCCTGAAAAGATTTAAGGAAAGTTTGAATTGAATTACAATATGTAATGTTGACTGAACCCACTAGTTTATTTCCAGGCTTACCATTTTTGAAACAAGTGAAATTATTTGGAGCTACTTTACTATCAAAGAAGGGTGGGGTAGCTCTGTTATCAGCTATAGGGAATAAATTTTCCCAGTTACTACAATCTTTGACTGCTTTTTCACCAGATAGCAGGGAAACCAGACAAGTTGTGTTGAGCTCAAAAGGTGCAGGGACCACCTTGAGAACAGGTCGGGCTCCCATGCACACAACACAGTCCTGTCTCGCTTCTTGTCCTGCATGTTCTACCATAAGCAACCAATTATTAGTGGAGCCCCCCACTCCTGTCATCATTTCAAAGTAATCGTCCACCGATGGTTCTTCTTTAATTATACTACCTCTTGCTGCTGAGGCCTGATTTTGACTTACTGAGGTGGAAACATTAAGAGAGTCTTGACATATTGTAATAGGAAATTGAACATCTTTTCCCCCTTTATAAACCCAAATTATAAAGAGAGTACAACTTTCCCCCTTCTGGAGATATTTTAAGGGGAGGAAATCACTCTTAGTTAAATTAACCGTAAGAAGTAATTTATCTGCAGTCTTATCCAATTTAACCAAGGGACGCATGTGTTTTGCAAAAGAGGTAGTGGTATACCTTCTCCAGTCATATCCTAAAGGATCAGCAATTAAAGTGGACCAACTAGTATCTTTTTGATCATTCGTTATGTACCACAAGGGGTAGGTTTTATATTTACTTGCTTGTTGTCCCTTATAAACCAATGTATTTAAAGGAATAGTAATCACTGAAGATCGTCCCTTTGGTATACAAAATTGAGAAAATCCATGATGTGCCTTGGAAGTGCCGCACCGTGAAGAGGGAGATGGTTTAGCCATTAAGTTTCTTCTCTGTCTAATTGAGTGAACTCCAACCTGCGTTTGATTTGAAGAACTATTATAGGGCCATTCATCACAACAGTAAAAGATAATATTGACCAATAACACCATGCAAAAACCTGTGGCGTACAGCACCTTCTTATTTCCCCAAAGATGCATATTTCTGTCTGTGGTGTGATCCTATGTTTATTTTATCCAAAAAAGAAGGATGGCTGTTTGTTTTTTTTGTTTTTTTATCCTAATTCTCAATATTCTTTTAGTAAAAGCAAACTCTAGCAATTGTCACCAACCCTAAAAACATCCTACAAAAACCACATCATAATGAAAAAAAAAGAATAAGTAAAACAAAAATTAGTAGTCAGTCAACCTGATTATACTTTAAACACTCCTTAAAATGTTTTATCTTATTACTAAAAAAGTTTTATAAAACCGTAAATACTGAATATAAAGAAGAAAATCTTACACATAGACTACTTAAAAATTATTTGACACCCTCTTAGGCAGTGTCTAGCAATCTGCACCTGTAAATAAAAATCGGTTAGACAACCTGTAAAATACAAGAAAAATGATTAGTAAGTGTTCAGTCTTTATTATTTTGTTCTCTAGTCTTCGCTCTTGTTTATTTCTCTGGCAGCAGGTGGCTACCAGAGTGATGAAATGATTCAGTACAGTGGACTCTTTATTTTTTCCCAAAGTTACTGTCTTTTCTGCAGATCGCCCTCACTGAAATGACAGTTACTTCATTAACTGAACATTTCCCCCAATAAACACAAATGCACAGACAGGCCCCGCCTCCAATAGCTTCCCCCACCGATTGTGAGGTGGTCAAAACCTGCTGTGAAATGTGTTTGATTTCTTGCGATCTTTTCTCTTCGGTACAATCCCTCTTCGAGAAAAGCAAGTCCAAATTGCTTATCTCGCCCAATTTTGTTGCACACATAGATTACACTGGATGATTACAGCAACTTCAACCAATCTTCTGGGTGGGTCAGGCCCCGCCTCCTGGCTTCGGCAGTCGACACCGCCTAGTCAGAACCGACACCACCCGCTGCAAAGAGATTCTCCCAGGTCAGCAGAGAGCTGCTGCAGCGTGAGGGACAGGAGAGGGGTTGGAAGGAAAAAGGAGACCAGGCCCTTCAGATGCTGATGATCACTGCGAGGGTCCGGGTCAGGGTGCGGTGACACCTGAGGTTCTCTGCCAGCTGTAAATTTAAAGTTGAATTAGACCGCTCGATGACGCCCTATTTCCCCACGCGTCAACGGTGTCAGCCTTACTGTGACCCCAGTAGCAGTAACAAAAACTGCTCTCTTCCACTGTGGTAATTCATAATGTATAACAGAAAACCCGTAGTTCGAATCAGTGTAAATCGTGACGTCTTTATCTCTTCTCCATTTGCATGCTTCAATAAGAGCCCTTATCTCAGCACGCTGTGCGCTCTGCTTGCCGTCCAGCTTCCTTGACACGACAGTATGTAGTGAATCTCCATTCTGCTCAACAACTGCAAAACCTGATTTTAACTGGCCCTGTCCATCTCTAAAAACAACAACCATCCGTATAGAGCACAAAACCTGTAGGTAAAGGATCAGACCGTAAATCAGGACGTATTTTTTGAGCAACAGAATTCAGCCTGACACAGTCATGCTGCTCCCCAGAGGCGGTGATTTGGTCAGCCATGTTTATTCCTTCATGCGTAAAAATAATGTTTGGTGCTTCCAAAACTCTGCTAATCCGCTGCTGACGCAAAGTAGAAAGAGTAAACGTCTCAGAATTAACCAATGCCATAACTCCATGAAATGTCAAAATATTAAGTGGATAACCCCTAACAATGTGTGAAGTTTTCTCCACTAGATGTGCAATTCCTGCTGCATGTCTCGTGCAAGGTGGCTGTCTCATTTCAATAGCTTGCAGCTTTATGCTAAGATACATAAGAATGTATCTCTGACCACGTTTTTTCTGAAACAAAATCCCATTAACCACCTCATCTGTTTCTGATGTGTTAAGAAAAAATGGACATGTATAGTCAGGAGTGGCTAAATCAGCTGCTTGTGCTAGAGCCTGTTTCAACTTGATAAATGCCTCCTCAGCTGGTATGTCCCATTCTAATTTAGCATGCAGATTTTTCATACCATGAGCATTTACAAGAGCCCTGAGTGGTGTGGTAAGGTTTGTGTAATTAGGCACATAATGTCTGGAAAAAATTGTCAGTCCCAGAAATGACAGCATTGAGGATAGCAAAGAGTCAGGCACGACCTTTAAGGCCTCCACTGCATCAGGATGATCTGTTTTTTCTCTGCCATGATTTCTAGAAAGCTGCAAATGTTCCAGAATGGTAGTATCAGAGAGCTGCGTGTCTATTTTGTACATCTGAGTAGAAGGAGAAAAAGAGACTGAAGGTGGGTGTGAACCCAATCCTTTAATTCAACTCCCCTTTTAACCATTCCCCCCAAATCTTTAGCTTGATGTTTCGGATGCAACAAAAGCGATATGTGTGGAAGCGCTTCAGCTTCCATCATATACCATTTATGCTGTTTTGAAGTGAGATGAGCAAACAGTGCCACACCCTCCTTTCCCACAAAGCATGGACCCGAAGCCACAGACCAATTTTGGCCTTCAAGTTCTGTTTCAAATTGTTCCTGGTATAAGGTAGGATCGCCCCTCTCATAGAGGAAGGTAACATGGAAAGGGTCAGGCGGTGGAACAAAAGGCTGGAGTTCAAGCAGCCAAGGCTTCCAGCATCTCAGAAATTCAGCCGCAGAAGATTCATGTGCAGACATCATAGTCAATCTGGCCCAGAAAATATCAGCCACTTGTGAAGTGTCATCCTTCAGCAAAAATTGACCACTCATGGTGTCACAGCAATGCGTACGTCCATACGGAAAAGTCACCATAAGTCCATCAGGGGTACATAGAATAGTAGCACCAAGTTTGATAAGCAGATCTCTGCCTAACAAATTGACAGGCGTGGTTTGAGCAATGACAAAAGGATGTGATAGTCTTTGATCACCCACTGAAACAGGCAATGGTTGAGTTATAGGGAGAGTCATTGGAGCCATATGTAGAGGTGGCTGACCGGGAGGTATAGCGCCCCCTTGTGGGTGTGGGCACTCCCTCACCCAGTGTTCATTGGAGCTACACCTGTGACAACCGTTAGCACCCGGCTGCCCTCTCCCCATGCCTCTAAAATCCCCAAACCTGGCCCCGCCACGTGACCTGCCACGAGGCTGCCATGTCCTATAAGGAGCAGTAAATGACGGATTCGGCGCAGCTCCAGCATACATCACAGGAAAAGAAGGCAGCACTGTCCCTGATCCAACAGTAGGTGCTGCTTCAGCCACCATCTGTATCACTTTTTTTAGACTGATACAAGTCAGTCAATTTATTCTGAGCCTCTTTTAACTGTAGTTTTAACAAAGCCGTCTCCATTTTCTTATTCTCCTCAGCGTCCTTTAACGCAGAATCTTGCACGTCTTGTAAATAATATGTTACGTGTCTTTCCCATGTAGGCTGATCATAAATGTGTGAATCAGGATTCCGTTTCATTAATGTAGCAACAGACTCTGGCATGCCTGCTAAAACTGCTTCTCTAAACCAAATCCGATTATTTCCCGGATCTCGAGGGTGTTCTCCAGTAACTGCAACCCATTTATCTTTACATTTTGCTATATGTTCTGCAGGAGTAACATCAGTTGACCAGGGAAATTTCAAAATTTTAGACGCAGGCGGAGTAGGATATTTTCTTCTGACCCACTCGGCGAGCTCATATGCATGATGTGTGAATGGGACTTCATCAAGTACACCTGCTAGCTGACACTGGAGCATCATCTCATTATAATCTGTCAATGTCAACATTCTACCCATAATAGCTTTCCAATCCCCCACCGCTAGGGTTTGCCCTGAAGTCAACTGATTTAATTTATTTATCCAACAGTTTCCTCCACCAGTCAAAGCAGGGAGTTGCAGAATGATGGCAGATATGTCAGCCATCTTCCATGGTTTGTAAATCACTGAACCATCTGATGCACCCACTAAAGGAAGCATTAAATCAGGGCCTCCACTTGCCCCCAGTGACACCTGAGATCTGGTATTCTTAAATGGTCCTTCACTCCCCTTGTCTCCCAACGTCTGCATATTTTTGACCTGTAGAACGCTAACATTCATCACGTTGACTGGGGCTGGGACCTCTTGAAAGGTTTGCAGCTTGACCCCTTACCACAGATGCTAATCTTTCCTGATTCTACAGCAGTCCATCCATCTGTAGCTGAACCCCAGTTAACCTGTGTTCGTGCTGCTCCATCTCATCCATCAATTTAGCATTATACGCCAAAAACAATTTATCGGTGTCTTCTAATTTGTTGCTAACTAAATTTAGTAGATGTCACTTTTCCTCCCCAGAACACATTCTGTGAGAGACTTCTCTTATACTCCCCTCGGGCATCATGACGAGCCCACCTGGCCGTCATAAGGCCCTGGAACTGGTTTTTATTTTTTTTATTTTTTACCGGGCTTATCAACTAAAACAAAATATAATTTAGAAATGTATATTAACAATTGGGCATCTAAAGTACGCCGGTTTCGTCCCTGTGGAGCAGGAAGTAATTTATATTCGGCTGCCATTGAATATTCGTAACAAAAATCCCAAATGGATTAAAATTTTAAAAAAAATAGGTTATTTGTATTAACTCTATAAATTATTTATTTTAATTGATAAACTATCAATTCGTAGGCCCAAATTTATCCCAATATTAATGCAGTTAACAGTAAAGGCAGGCACCGTTTTTATTTATTTAATTTATTTCTTTTTATAGTGAAGGAGTTTATATATTATTTATTCATGCAACATTAACCTTAATAATGTTTTAGGCAAAGCCGAAACGAAGGAAAGCTAAAAAGGTTTATAACGCACTGTTTATCTTATCATTAATTTATTTATATACGGAGATTATTATTTTATATATATTCTATAGAGTTTACTACCAGTTATTCATAATAACAGTCCTATATATATGTGTTCGACAATGCTTTAGACGTGTTTACGTAGTTGCACAAGGTTGAACGCCTTTATTTCCAGGCGAAACTCATCCAAACTGTGCGTTAGCCGTAAGCTAACTTATGGTGGTACTTTAGCTGACTGAAAATGATATTCCCTTATTCCTCTACAATGTCAAGCTTCTATGCTTATTGTCTGTACAAGAAGCGCGGGCATTGTCTAGGCGTTTAAGATTCGCAGAGGAATTATGGTTTTAGATTCAGTCGGTTAGTTCCCCTAAATGAGAAGTTTATATGCGGCCGGAGTTCAAGAAGCTAAATGGTAGCTTCCTTCCGTCACCGCGACTTCCCCAATCACACACACAAACATCCGAGAGAAAGAAAGAACAACAATTTTCACAATCTCATCAAACACTAACCTCTACCGGAGCCACCTAAAGCCGGACCTTTAAACACAATCCAATTCACGTGGCTCAATCGTGCGTTTGGAAGATACGCCAGCCTCTCCAAGGTAATCCGTCTCGACACAGAGAACACATAGGCTCTAAACTAGCGTCGACCTGTCCGTTTGTCAGCCTCAGAGATTTTCCGACAGCGTCCCATCGGAAGTGAGCGGCCAACTCTCAAGCCCCCTGGTCCGTACTTTGGTCGGCCCTTAACCGAAAGAACAACACGTCAACATTAAATGGAGAACGTTTAAATCGATCAATACCTATTAATTTGGTGTTAGCGCTTTTTCAGATTGATACAAAACCACCCGGGTGTTGATTAGCAAGGATCAATCCAGTCGCTCTCCGATTCTCTGTTGAACTCAAAGAAAAAACACAAAATCACTACAATTGCCACAAAACATGTATCAATCAGTTATGCCACACTCATTACTCACACTCAATCTCTCCCAGCCCTGAGAAAACTCAAAACCAAATCAAATGCCCGCATCCTCCACCATATTGTCGGCTTTTTCTCACAATGTGCTCTGCAACTCACTTCCTGCTCAGAGAGGCGGGGGCGCCGAACTCCAAAACCCCAGCGGAATCTGTTTCAAAATAAGACCCAGAGCTGAGAGACAAAGAGTAACAAAAAAACACACACAATCATATATCTGGTTTGGAAAAGACGCACCTGCAGATGGGAGCCAGACAAGATCTGACTGACTCCCTGTTCTACAAGGTTGTACCATTTTTATTTGAAAAAGAACAAAGAACATATCACATGACTCCTCTCTCCTCCTTCTACATCTTGACAGGCCATTTATTTTCTCCAGGTCTCTTGACCTTACTATGAACTGGGTTATAACATGACTTAGAGTTATAGCTGATCCTCCCTGCTTTCAATTCATATCTTTACTCAAGAGTTTGTTTACTTAAAACCTTCAACCCTATAAAATACTGGTAACAGAGTCATGTTTTACTACCCTGAATAATATAAACAGGCCTATTACTTCTAAAGCTTAAAAAAGATATAATTAAAACATATGTACTGCATAATAAAAATAGCCTCAAAAAAGTAGAATACAACAGTGTTCATCTGGTATTCCACGTGTCCCAGGTCAAACCTGTCTCCTCCAGGACACTGGACACTTTATATGGCTGACAGCTCTACGCCAGCGTACATATGAATACAATTTCATGTTTTTTTTCTTCAAACGCCAAAAGATCGTGTAGCTCACGTTTACAAGCCAGCGTCATTATAGCAGCCTATTGGCTACAGTTTTACATAATGGATAAGCTAATTCGATTCAGGTTATTTTGGTAGGTAGCCTAATTGCCATAATCGTCAATATTATAATATCAAGCTACCACAGATTAATCTGTAAAGTTGAAAAATGGATTTGCATTATAGCCTGAGGCAAGATTCTTTCACCAATAAGACTATCAGCCTGCAGCCAGCAAACAAATGATTGTTTGGCTCACGTGGGGGGCGGAAGTGAGGTATGCCGTAAAGCAGCACTTGAATTTTGTAGTTCTTTTTGTGCACAGGTTACTACCCGCACCCCGAAGTTATGTAGTGCCAGTAAAAGCAATACAGACCCCGTCAGGCTTTGGCATGCGTGTCATTCAACCTATTGTAAGTCGATATAACATCACAAGGGTCTTGGAAATATTTTATGAAAGTTGAAAAACTACATAGTGTTGCTTTAATCGGACTGATTACTGCAACAGTGTCCTCACAGGTCTGCCTAAAAAGTCAATTGGACAGCTGCAGCTGATCCAGAACGCTACTGACAGTGTCCTCACTAGAAACATGAAAGTAGAACACATTACCGCAGTTCTAAAATCCTTACACTGGCTTCCTGTTGCTAAGAGAATAGACTTCAAAATAATCCTACTAGTTTATAAATCATTGAATGGCTTAGCACCAAAATATGTTGAAGACCTATTGTCAACGTACCAGCCACCAGACCATTCAGGCCCTCCAACTCTAGCCTTCTAAACATCCCCAGACTCAAAACCAAAAATGGAGAAGCAGTTTTGAGTTTATATGCCCCCCTTATCTTAAAACAGACTCCCTGGCAACTGCAGAGCTGCTGAAACACTGATCTGCTTTAAATCAAAACTAAAAACGGATCTGTTTAGAATTGCCTTTGAGTAAACGATTAATGTATCATATGCGTTCATGCTTTATTGCTGTTTTTCATGCTTTATTGTGTATCATGTGTTGTGTGTGTTTCATGCTAAATTTTGATTTTAATTTCCAATGTTTTATTCCATATTTTTCTTTATCACCAAATCATGTAAAGCACCTTCAATTAAACTGTTCCTGAAAGTGTGCTATACAAATAAAATTGCCTTGCCTTGCCTTCCAGCAGGACAATAACCCTAAATGTGTTACAGTTGCCCAGCATAAAACTAGACACTACATGTAATTAAGAATCTGTGTCAACAAGCTTCCTATACTTTCTGAGCCTGTTTGCAAAGACAGCTAGCGGCTGTAATTTTAGCAAAAAATTGATTCTACAAGGTACTGTCCAGGGGGACTGAAAACAAGAGCACACAACACTTTTCAGTTTTTATTTGTAAAAGAAAAAGCAAGGAAAAGAAAATGAAAACCATGCATCCTTTTCTTCCACTTCACAATTATGCATTGCTTTGTGTTAGTTAATCACATAACATTCCAGGAAACATGTTAAAGTGTATGATTCCAACATAAAATGTGAAAAAGTTCAAAGGCCATGCATACTGCAGGGAACTGCATATTTATTGTAGATCCCTCAAGTATTCAATTCAATTCAATTCAGTTCATTTATATAGCGCCAATTCACAACAGATGTCATCTCAAGGCACTTAACAAGAAGTCATTTCAATACATTTATACAAACATTCCAATCAGTTAAAAAGTTTCCTATTTAAGGAATCCCAGCAGATTGCGTCAGTCATTGGTGTGAGGTTGGGCCCCGTTGATGCAGACTTTCCAACCACAGCAATCCTTCAGCAATCCCTCATACTGAGCAAGCATGTAGCGACGGTGGAGAGGAAAAACTCTCCTTTAACAGGAAGAAACCTCCAACAGAACCAGGCTTAGTAGGAGCGGCCATCTGCCACGACCGTCTGGGGGTTTGAGAAGACAGAGCAGAAACACAGAAGGAACAGAAGATCTGATATAAGAGAACTTTCTATGTTACAGAAAGTAAAAAGTTAATAACAGGACACAGTGGATGTTCAGTTACTGGGAGGATCATGCCAGTCGATGCCCCCCGTCCAACAGGGCATTGCAGCCAAGCATGATACCAGACCAGGTATATCTTCTATGGAGAGAAAAACACTGAGAGAAAACAAAGTTAACAGTCGAAATAACAGAATGTACTGTAATACAACTGGAGAGTCGTAGGAGAAAAGGAAGTAGCAGAGTGAAGAAAATTGGTAAGTCTGTCCTCCAGCAGTCTAAGCCTCTAGCAGCATAACTACAGAGATAGCTCAGGAAGACCTAAGCCACTCTAACTATAAGCTTTATCAGAAAGGAAAGTTTTAAGCCTGGCCTTAAAAGTAAACAGAGTGTCTGCCTCACGGACTAAAGCTGGGAGCTGGTTCCACAGGAGAGGAGCCTGATAACTAAAAGATCTGCCTCCCATTCTACTTTTAGAAATCCTAGGAATTACAAGTAAACCTGCAGTCTGAGAGCGAAGGGCTCTGTTAGGAACATAAGGAACAATTAGATCTCTGATGTATGATGGAGCTTGATTATTAAGGGCTTTGAATGTAAGAAGAAGGATCTTAAATTCTATTCTGGATTTAACAGGGAGCCAATGAAGGGAAGCTAAAACAGGAGAAATGTGATCTCTCATTTTAATATTCATCAGAACTCTTGCTGCCGCATTTTGGATCAACTGAAGGCTTTTAATGGCATTTTGTGGACTACCTGATAGTAAGGCAAGGCAAGGCAAGGCAATTTTATTTGTATAGCACACTTTCAACAGCAGGGTAATTCAAGGTGCTTTACATGATTTGGTGATTTAAAAGAAACACATAAAAGAAACACACATTACACATGATACACAATAAAGCAAGAGAAAAATAAAAAAAAGCAAGAGAGCATGAACACATGTCAGAAATATTTAAACCTTTGCTGATAATTAAGTCCAGAGTGTGTCCTTTATTGTGTGTTGGTTTTTTGACATGCTATATCAGTCCGAAGTTGTGGAGAGTATCATCTAACGTTTTTGCTTGTCTATCTTGGGGGTTGTCGGTATGGATGTTAAAGTCCCCCACGATGATTAGTTGGTTATTGTCGATACATATTACAGAAAGAAGGTCATTGAAATCATTAAAGAAGTTAGAGTTAATTTTTGGTGGTTTATATAAACTTAGAAATAACGCTTTGTTAGGCTCATTTATCTGGGTGGCTAGGTATTCAAAAGAATCAAACGTGCCCAGAGTTACCTTTTTAAAGTTCATTGAGTTGTGAAAGATGGTGGCTACACCTCCGCCTCGTTTGTGTTTTCTGTTCTCGCTTAAGAAATTATAATTTGGAGGACTGGATTCTATTAATGAAGTTGTTTCGTTATTTTCATCTAGCCAGGTTTCTGATAAAAAAAGGGCGTGTAAATTATGCTCAGTGAAGTAAAGAATTACAGTAGTCCAGCCTTGAGGTAACAAATGCATGGATTAGTTTCTCAGCATCACTCCTGGACAGGATGTTTCTAATTTTAGCAATATTCCGGAGGTGAAAGAAAGAAATCCTAGAAACCAGTTTAATATGGGATTTAAATATCAAGTCTCGGTCAAAAATAACGCCGAGGTTCTTCACGTTATTACTGGGGGCCAATTTAATGCCATCCAGATGAAGTGATTGACTAATCAGTTTCTGTTTAAGAACTTCTGGTCCAAAGACAGCAACTTCTGTTTTGTCAGAATTTAAAAGCAAAAAGTTTAGGGTCATCCATGTTTTTATGTCTTCCATACATGCCTGTAATCTACCTAACTGACTGGGTTCATCAGGATTTATGGATAAGTATAGTTGTGTATCATCTGCATAGCTGTGGATATTTATCCCATGCTGTCTAATGATTCTACCAATTGGGAGCATATATATGGTGAACAGAATTGGTCCAAGCACAGAACCCTGTGGAACTCCACAAGAAACCCTTGAGAGTGAAGAAGATTTATAATTTAGATGAACAAACTGGAATCTATCAGACAAATATGATTTAAACCAGCCTAGTGCTGTTCCTTTGATCCCTGCAACATGTTCAAGCCTTTCTAAGAGAATATTATGATCGACTGTGTCAAAAGCAGCACTGAGATCAAGTATCACAGAAGCAGTTGCTGAAATGATTGGAACTGGGTTTTCCAGACTTCTATCCCTATTCAATTATATTTGAATATATATATATATATATATATATATATATATATATATATATATATATATATATATATATATATATATATTCAATATAATGTCAACAAAAACTTTTGCAAATATGGCTGTGAAAATTTTTGTGTGAAAAAGATTTTGACAGACAAATCTTTAGGAAGCCTGAATACAACTGCAGAGAAGAACATAACAAAAAGGCTCTCTAGTTTCAGAGAAAAGGTCTTTATTACACATGCCCCAAGTTCAGACAGTTTTATTGGCTTCCTACCTTTACTTATCTCAGGACCCAACCACCCTCCTTCCTTTCTGCACCTTCCTCCTGGCTGCCTTCCATGCTCTGATATTTCACTATTGCCAGATGCCACATTAGAGCAGGCAGTGTTGTTCACCCTGAGAGGAACATGCACCTTCATCTCAGAGAGAGAGAGAGAGAGATAGAAAGAGAGAGAGAGAGAAATATGACGAGAAAGGAGTCAAATGATCCATAACATATTATTCTGTCATTTGAAAATAGCATTATAAGGAAATGTTGTCTCTCCAGCATGCAATGCGCTACTGTCCCTGAGGCTCTGGTAACATTTTATGTACACTATTTACTCTGATAGAATTACTTTTTTCTAGCAAAACATTAAAAAATGGTAATTGATTAATCGCATAATCATGAAGTATATCACTTTTTTTTCCTATCCTGTCCTGGCAGCTCGGGGAAACAACAAGGCAGGTCTGGTTGCCTCGCAGTGTCAGCGATGATGAGTAGAGTCAGGAAAATGAGAACAAGAACCAAAAAAATAAAATGACTAACAAATTACCAAAAGAAAATGGGAATTTAATTAAAAATAAAATTATGCAGATTTGCTATTCAAACGCCATCATCACTTTGTGTGGTGAAGTAACAGTGAAATGTTTATTATGAGGACTGAATATGACTGTTTTCTTTTTTTTGACACCCTGCTGCTATATTTGGGAGCCCTGATTTAGAAGTAAGAAAGGAAGTAGTTTCTTGAGTTCCCTCCAATGTGTTGACAAAGTCTGCTCACACTGCTTGTCTGAATGGATGAAAAACACTTGCTTATAAACACTGTAAATTTAAATTCAATTCAGTTTATATATATAGCATTGATTCACAAAATGTCATCTCAAGGCACTTCACTAGAAAATTCATTTCAATGCAATCATACAAACATGCCAATCAGTTTAAAGTTTTAGTTAGTTTCAAATTAAGGAATCCGAGCAAGTTGCATGAAGTCATTGACTGGCAGTAGGCGCCCCGTTGATGCAGACTCCAACCACAGCCATCCCTCATACTGAGAAAGCATGTAGTGACAGTGGAGAGGAAAAACTCCCCTTCAACAGGAAGAAACCTCCAGCAGAACCTGGCTCAGTGCAAGCAGCCATCTGCAATTACCATCTGGGGGTTTGAGAAGGAACTACAAGTAAACCTCCAGTCTGAGAGCAAAGTGCTCTGTTAGGAACTTATTGAACAATCAGATGTCTGATATACAGACCCTTTCCAAAAAATTTGAATATCATGTAAACGTTTATTTATTTCAATAATTCCATTCAAAATGTTAAACTTCCATAGATTATAGATTCAGGGCCCACAACTTAAACGATTTCAAGTATTTAGTTGTTTATTTGTACATAATTTAGGCTTCCAGCTCATACAACCCACGAAAGCAGGAATTGAAAAAAATTAGAATACTGTGAAGAAATCACCATTTGCTTCTCAGTTTTTGCAGAAAAAAAGAAATTAGGATCACATCAAATCAATAAAAATATGGTACTTTCAAAATGATGTGTTTTTTTCAATGCTTTGTAGGGAATCCCTATGCCTTAATCACTGCCACAATGTGGTGTGGCATTGAGGCATCAGCCTGTGGCATTGCCTGGGATGTATTGAAGCCCAGATTTCCTTGACGCTTGCTGTTAGCTCTTTTTTGTATTTCAGTCTGGTGCCCCTCCTTTTCCTCTTGATAACACTCCATAGATTCTCAATGGGTTTTAGGTCCAGCGGGTTGGCTGGCCAGTCAAGCACTGTGATCAAACCATGTTTTGGTACTTCTGGTGGTATGAGCAGTGGCCAGGTCCTGCTGGAAGATGAAATCTGCATCTCCATACAGATCCTCAGCAGAAGGAATCATGCAGTCCTCTAAAACATTCTGGTAGACTGATGCGGTAACCTTGGATTTAAGAGAGCAGAGTTTACCAACACCTGCACCAGACATTGCACTCCAAATCATGACTGACTGTGGATATTTCACACTGGACCTGAAGTAGTTTGGGTTCTGTTCCTCACCTGTCTTCCTCCAAACCCTTGGACTTCGATTCCTGAATGAAAGGGACACTTTACTTTCATCGGAAAAGAGGACCTTGAACCACTGGCCAACAGTCCAGTCCTTCTTCTCCTTGGCCCAGTTGAGACTCTTCTTATGTTGGGTCAGGCTCAGAAGTGGTTTGTCCCGAGGAACCCGACAGGTGTAGCCCATCGCAAGGATGCGTCTGAATGTAGTGGTTTTTAAAGCTGTGAATCCCGCCTCATTCCACTCTTTTTGGATCTCTGCCAGATTAATGAATCTTCTCTTTTTTATAATCCGCTGAAGCCCATGGTCAGCTCTTCTGCTGGTGCATCTTCTCCTCCCACATTTTGCCCTTCCACTAGACTTTCCATTGAGATGCTTGGACATAGCCCTCTGTGAAAAGCCAGCCTCCTTAGCTATGCACTTTTGTGGCTTGCCCATCCTATTGAGGGTATCAATTATGGTCTTCTGGCCAGTTAGCAAGTCTGCAGTGTTCCTTATATTGAACCTAACTGAGACAGTTGAACGAAAGTAAAGCAATTTAATGACACCTGGGAAAACATGTGCAGGTGCTTTGAGTTTAGTAGATGAGTAGTGTGTGACACTAAGTTTAAAACATTCATGCCCTGTAAAATTTTGGCTGATTTCTACACAGTAATCTATTTTTTTAAAAATCCTGTTTTCGTGGGTTTTATGAGCTGGAAGCCTAAATAATGTACAGATGAACAACTAAATACCTGAAATAATTTAAGTTGTGGGCCCTGAATCTATAATCTGTGGAGATTTAAAGTTTTGAATGGAATTTTGGAAATAAATACACTTTTCCATGATATTCGAATTTTTGGGGATTAATTAAACCTTTACTTGTATTTGAAAACACAAAAAGGAAGCATTTTCAGAGCTTGTTTTTGCCTTCGGAACAATTCAGAATCAAACAAGCATAAAAACCTCTGTATATGTCTAACCGACTGAACGGCTCTAAACTGATTACAAATTTCTTAAAAAACAGTTTGTAATTTGTGAAAATGTTGTTTTGACACATTCTTGTTTTTGTCAAAATGATTGCTAAGATCTCATCTACACAATTTTTGTGAGCTTAATATGATGTGTCCACTCATCTTGTGAGTTGGATGTATTGTTGCATGCATCTATCTGTTAGTAAAGCTATAATATAAAATCTGAACCATTTATGTTCCTCCCAGTACACGTGGTTAAGTTCTGTTGTACATCTCCTTGGCAGCAAGCCATGTTGTTTAGGTTACCTTTGTCATGGATAGTCACTCACTTTGCACCAGTTGATCACCTGAATTTCAAGGGAAAAAAGCTCTATCGCCAAACCAATAAAATACGTTTTACTTGTATATACATAAACAACTGAAGAGGCGGAATAAAATAACATATAATACCTTTACCCATGATCCTATTACTCTGCCACATGAAGTCGTTTCTTTCCAAATGTGTGTGAACTGCCGTTTCAGTGATCCCATTTGCACAGGGGATGTGGTGAGATCTTTAAATGTAATCCACTTAATGGCATCCTCCCCATGTGGCAGAAATGCTCTGCGTGATCTCACATATTCATCAAAGACAGGCAAATCACACATTTTTTCTTTAAAAAATTGGAAACTTTTACTGTGTGAACCCTTGCATTGATTGCACATATGAGATAAAGTTCAAAAGCTCTAAAACTTTGGGATATCCTAGCACGGTTCCCAAATGAAGTACACATCAGTGGCAATTGTGCACTCATTTGTATGCAGCAGTTTGGCTCTCACTATAGGGTACTCATTCGTGCTGATCGATGGAAGCAGCAAGTGTGCAAATGAACGGGCACTGTTCTGCAAACTAGGTCTCTCCTTGTTTCATCTCTAAGCTCATGTTTGTAGATGATGTGAGTAGGTCCCATTTGTGAGTATGCATGTCTTCCCATTGAAGTCTTCCACCTACATGCTCAGTATGGTAAAGCTCCCCCTCAACCCCCTTTGAAATTGGAGCTGAACAAGTTCCTACATTAGCATTAGTCAGGGCCATCATTTTACTTACCCGTTCTATTAGGCAGGTGGATGGCGAGTCAGACTGGGTTTTTACATCCCTAATTATTCTCACTTGTCCCCGTTAATCCTTGAGCACCAAGGAACAGTGCAGCTGCAGTGAAGGGTGCAGCTGCCAAGAAAAAGCACATCTGTGCTCTGGGAAAAATAAATAGATAAATATATATATATAAAAAAGAAACACACATGTAGGAGAGGCTATTCATTGCAATAAGAGGACTTTTCTGAAGTGGAAATTTCTTGGCACCAGCAGGTGCAATTTAGAGAGGATTGTGTAGTGCTGAGTCTTGGATTTGTGGGATAGAACGAAAAATTCAGAGAAATTACTTTTAAAAGTTTGTGAAAGAAAATTTTTCTGAAACCTAAAATGAACCACACACTTTAGCAATAAGTAATGAGTAAATTTAAGCTAGGGCTGCACACTAGTAGGGAAACTGATAATTGCTATAATATTGTTGACGAACATTTTCCTTATTTTCACTTTTTAGAGACCTTATCTTATCTCAGTCATTAAAATTCAAATAGAGTGTTATTAAATGCAGTGCGAAGTTATGCAACTTCTCACAGCAAATATATTGATGAGATGCAGAGCATGAATGCATTATATAAGGTGCAATTAAATATAATAAAATACAAAATAATCAGTCTAGTTTTATGAATTGAGATTGTGCAAATGCTGATGTGGCTAGGGCAATAAATTGCCATGTCCACACTGTGAGATGCCTAAGACAGCGCTACAGGGAGACAGGAAGGACCGCTGATCATCTTCGCAGTGGAAGACCACATGTAACAACACCTGCACAGGATCAGTACATCCGAATATCACACCTGCGTGACAGGTACAGGATGGCCACAACAACTGCCCGGGTCACACCAGGAACACACAATCCCTCCATCAGTGCTCAGAGTGTCCGCAATAGGCTGAGAGAGGCTGGACTGAGGGCTTGTAGGCCTGTTGTAAGGCAGGTCCTTACCAGACATCACCAGCAACAACGCCGCCTATGGGCACAAACCCACCTTCGCTGGATCAGACAGGAATGGCAAAAAGTGCTCTTCACTGATGAGTCACGGTTTTGTCTCACCAGGGGTGATGGATGGATTCGTGTTTATCGTCGAAGGAATGAGCGTTACACCGAGGCCTGTACCCTGGAGCGGGATCGATTTGGAGGTGGGGGGTCCGTCATGGTCTGGCGGTATATCACATTACCATCGGACTGAGCTTGTTGTCATTGCAGGCAATCTCAATGCCTTGCGGTACAGGGAAGACATACTCCTCCCTCATGTGGTACCCTTTATGCATGCTCATCTGGACATGATCCTCCAGCAGGACAATGCCACCAGCCATACTGCTCGTTCTGTGCGTGAGTTTCTGCATGAAAGCAATGTCAGTGTTCTGCCATGGCCAGCGAAGAGCCCGGATCTCAATCCCATTTAGCACGTCTGGGACCTGTTGGATCGCAGGGTGAGGGCTAGGGCCATTCCCCCCAAAAATGTCCAGGAACTTGCAAGTGCCTTGGTGGAAGAGTGGGGTAACATCTCACAGCAAGAACTGACAAATCTGTTCCAGTCCATGAGGAGGAGATGCACCACAGTACTGTAAGCAGCTGGTGGCCACACCAGATACTGACTGGTACTTTTGATTTTGAGCCTCCCTTCATTCAATGACACATTATTCTATTTCTGTTAGTCACATGTCTGTGAAACATTTTTAGTTTATGTCTTATGGTGTTGACTCTTTTAGTGTTCATACAAGTATTTACACACATTAAGTTTACTGAAAGTAAAAACAGTTGAAAGTCAGAGGACGTTTCTTTTTTTTCTGAGTTTATATATATATATATATATATATATATATATATATATATATATTAGGGCCAGGACTTAATTAAAAAAATTATCTAAGTCATTAGATGCTTTGTAATTAATTAATCGCATTTTAATCGCATATAAATATTTGACCTAAGAACAATGAGAAGTAAGTTTTTCATATGGATTTGTAGTATACCATTGAATAATGACTGAATACATAAGCTTAGGCAGCAAAATGTTGTTTTTTTTTGTTCAACCAAGTGCCACACACCAGTGCGATTTTGCCATTAAGTATGGAACAGCATATTTTGAGTAAATGCTTGATGTTATATGTATGAAATGTGTTCATGCTCTCTTGCTTTTTTTTATTTTTCTCTTGCTTTATTGTGTATCATGTATAATGTGTGTTTCTTTTATGTGTTTCTTTTAAATCACCAAATCATGTAAAGCACCTTGAATTGCCCTGCTGTTGAAAGTGTGCTATACAAATAAAATTGCCTTGCCTGCCTTGCCTTGCCTTGCCTTGCCTTGCCATATTTAGAAATACAGTAGCCTGTCCGTTCCCTGCGGCTATCGGTGGGGCGCCCCGACGTAGGGCAGGGGTGGGGCGCTGGGATGTTGACGGTGGGGATTGGCCTAGGGTGGTGGTGGCGGCCGGTGGCCGGCTGTGGCCCCTGCAGTGCCGGGGGCCCCTCGTCGGCCGGTCCCTTGTCGGGTCCCTGCTGGGGGGTGGGGTCCATTGACCGGCCCGCCCTGGCGCGGTTGGTTGCCGGCTGGGCCCGTGGGCTCATCACTGCTGCCCCTCGGGCCCCTGCATAGTAGCCGCTGGACGTTCCCCTGGGGTTCTCCTTTGCTCCACTCTTGGGGGATGCGGTCGGCCCCTCCCGGGTCCGCCTGGGGCTCTGGGGGTCATTTTGGACGTCTTTGCTCCGATCTCCTTCATGTCTGCATCGATTCCTGGGAGACGGATTGATGCCTGCTCACACCAACTATCGAACACTCTTATGGAGAAACCTTATATGCACCAGCATGCCAACACACACACATAGATGTGGGGTCTCTGGTGTTTAAGGATATATTCTTGGGCTGAGGTTATCATTACTAGAGCTTGATTAATCGGTACCATGAGTTTTTCTGTGACATTGTTGTTGTATTTTTATATCTATTTTTGTGTGATGTGGTTGTGTAATTCTTAGTTCACAATGTTTGGTTTGTTTTGTCGATGTTCCTTTTTCGTGTTTTGTTTTGTTTTTCCCCCTCTCTCTGCCGTCCTTTGGGTATGGAGGCAGACTTCAATGTCTCCCTGTGTTTTCTTTGTTCCCCTTCCTCTCTTGTATCTTCAACTCACCCTCTCTCTTGACTTTTTGTTTCCTACCTCTCTTCTTCATCTTCCTTCTTTCATCTCCTTAATTTTCCGTCTCCGTGTCCATAACATCAGGAAATAAAAACCCCAACAATTCATAATAAAGATTTTTCACACATATATCAAGTGGAGGACTATAGCAAAAGCTGTACTGCTCCGCTTGTGAAAGTAAATCTGTTGGGCTTCTACTTGGTACTCAGACACCAATTCTGAGCTCCACACTGCCAAACAGGACACACACAAAAAAAAAGAAATATAGTAGCCTAAATTTCAGAAATGCAGGTACTCGTTAGGTAGGTAGACCTTCTGTAAACTGTTTAAGTAAAACAATACTTTCAAGTACATTCAGAACATTGGAAACCCTGACTATTAGTGTAGAAAACATCTCTCTGTTGCTTCAAAGGCCATAACAGACTTTGTTGATTTACCAACAGCTGGTTTAAAAAAAATAAATTCGTTTGAATCCAACTCTCAATATCTTGGCCAAAACAATAGAGTTCAACATAAAGTGCCAGTTGCACCAACAACATAATACATAGTTCAACATAAAGTGTACCATTTAACAAAATGTCCCATCCAAGGGACGAACCAAAGCGGTCTCATCAGCTTCTTTGTCCATGTTCACTGTGGTTTGTTGTTAACTGTCTAATGAACGCTAGTTGGTGCTCCAGTATAATCGGTCCGCCAAAACTCATCCAGTGAGAAACGTTCTGTGGTGCAAAAATAAGTGCGATTAAAATGCGTAAAAAAAATGTAACACGTTATTTTTGTATAATTAATTAATCTTAATTAACACGTTAAAGTCCCGGCCTTAATATATATATATATGATGTTTAGGCAGAAAAATATGTGCTCCTTATTCCGTTCATCCAGTTTTGTTGATCAACATTACCTTTATGAAGTTTAAGATTTATCCTCTCAAATGAACATTAATTCAGCCAACTGGGACTCTCCCATACAAGTGCTGACCTCAAGCGTTCCTTGATACGTTAATTTTCTTTCTGTTATATACATTTTCAATATTAATATGCATTATGGTATTTTCTCTTCAATAAACAAAAATAGTACTGTTGGGATAGGGAGTGGGAAGTGTGATGTGTAAACACAATCTTTATGGAATAGTTTCTAGTAAATGCTGTTTTTCTAACTGTTGTACATTTGTATCTTGTTACTATTGGCAGGAAGTATTGTGTACATTGTCAGACTGATCAAGTCTTTTAGATGTTTGACTTGCGCAGGTTCCACTTTTCCAACAATTGCATTCCAATAAGACTATTCAAATAACAAATTGACCCAATATTTTTCTTGGCCAGAAGATTTTGTGAAATTTTTCTTATCCACATACAGTAAAAAATTTACATAGAGGCTCAAATAAAAACATACACCCTGAATAATATTTGATCAGTTGCCCCTCAATAAATTGTAAAATTACTACAGTTCTTCTGAAGTGATTGTTGCAAAATGTGTTTGCACTGTTGTACACTCAACTTTCAACAATTCAGCAGTTGATTTGAGCTGCAATTAAGCAATTTGGAGGTACATCATTACTTCACCTTTGTGCAAAGCACCTGTACCACCAGCTACCAAACAGAGGCTCAGCATTATGCCTCCACTACCATTTTTAGTACCTCATTTCTGTTAAAGTATGAACTAGTCCTAGCACTTAGGGCTGTAGCAAGTACCCACTCAGCTTAGATAAACTGTAACTATGCCAACATTTTTGCCAATGTGATGATGGCAATAAAAACGTGTGTTGCAGGTACAACCAGCTAACATACATTAAACCAAAGACTGGTATTTATTTTTTCTGAATGAATAATTTTGACCATGTGTGATTATTTTCTAATGTTCAATTGTTGTTTCCAGAAAGTTGTTTTTATATGACCATTCCATCTTTGACAAAGAATGATTCAAATGCATAACTAAAAGCTCCACATTAACATGATAGTTATGCCAGTGATGTAAACGTCTGAACAGAACTGTGCATGCTAACAGATGTACAAATTAAAAATATAAATATGTTATTGGTCATGTGGTTATTTTTACTTTTTCTCTGATCAACCAAGCCTTAGCTCCTTTACCTGACTGTATTTATGTTAGATAAACCAATGGCTCAGTTTTAGCCTGTTGACATTATTGAGGAGTTGTATTACTTTAAAATCTGTTTTCTGAACATTAATTGCAAGGTTGTTTGGTCAAATTAAAAACCAATGTGCTGAAGTGAAGTGATGTGCAGGAGAAAAAAAAGTAGGTCACTAGTAGGCCTCTTTCCTTTCTCCAGCTGTGTGAGCCCATATGTAATCCTCCACACAAGCACATGCACGCATACATACGCGTGCGCACGCGCGCACACGCATGCACACACACACACCCACACACACACATACAGGTGCCAAGCAAAGCCCTTCTTGTACCTTTTTATGGTGGGAGATTTACCCACCCATACCTAATGCCACCAGTTAAGTGTAGAAAAGCTGATAACATGTTGTTCTGTTCTCAGTTTGCCCCAACATTTCATCGCACAGTGCCACCCAAATGACCCATGTTTTTTTTCCTGCTTTTTTGTTTTTGCTTTGTCAACAGAATACAGAGAGCTCCATGTGATGTCACCTCAGTTTGCAGAAAAACAAAGGTTACTGATGCGGTATAGAGCCTGGAAATGTCTCTTAAAAAATAATAATCAAAGTAGTTTTAAACATACTTTGGGTATTTTTTGCTCTCTTTGGCTTCTCCTATGGTTACTGTTACAATTGGATGCTCATGGGCAATTATCCACATTAGGTGATATCACTAAGTGTATATTCTTCTTATTTTTAGGACAGCAAATGACAACATTAGTTAGAATGATTTCAACCCCTGTATTCAAAATTATCCAACAGATATGTAGCTGTCCGTGGTGCTGAAAGAAAAAATATACTACTGGTTTATATCACTGTGATAGGAAAGAGCTGCTCTTGTTATTTTGTTTGAGGGTTTTTTCTTAAAGCATGCTAAATAAACAACCTTGGTTGCAAATAAGGCAAAGTTTCTCCTGATTGGCTTTATAGCAAACATTTGTTGTGTTTAATTGTTAACTTTTTTGATATTTGCTAGATAGTCCCACAGTAATTCCTGAACCTTTCACACCACACAGTTGCTTTTTATGTCAGGGAGTTGTATTTGGCCTGCATGGTTTACTAGTATAATTACAACAGTACTATCCAAACCTTTTGCCACAGGGGCTAAAAAAAACATACAATTTCCCAAATAATTTGAGACAATTGTTGTTGTTTTTTATCGTCCTGGTCTATAAATCCTTTTGGTCTATTTTCAGCAGTAATCACAGGATATAGGTTAGTCTTTCTTCAGAAATGTGTAGCAATTTAATCAAATCTTGATATTCTATTATTCTAAAATTGCAGTTGGGTCACACACAATCTTTCTAAAAACTGCTAATTGCCCCTGAGCTGCACGTTTGACACCCTTGGCATTGAAACATTGCTTGTGCATTTGTGTTTTTTTCCAGTAAAAATAAATAAAAAAGTATTTTTTCACGATAGAGTTTTTATTGTTGTTACACAGCTGTTTCAATTATCCCAACAATGATAAAAACAGAATGAAATTTAACTTTGTCAGCAAGGCAAGGCAACTTTATTTGTATAGCACACTTTCAACAACAAGGCAATCCAAGGTTCTTAAAAGCAAAAGCAAAAATACCCAAATATGGAAAAATAAATACCTGCTCCCTTTTGACTGTATCTTTTCTTTCATTCCTGGCTTCCTTTCTTTCCTCTTATACCCCTCCATTTTACTCAACTGCTCTCCCTGATCCTTCTTCTCTTCACTGCAGCGGCACCATGACCTGGCCTGTCAACGGTGTCGGCTGTAACTCCCCAAAAATCTGAAAGCTCTCCTCTAGCTGCACGCAGTGACAGGATGATTGCCCTTTTCATCATAGCTGTGAGGTCTTAACACGAGCTGATTCCTCTCCAGCGGACGAACTCCACAGAGCTGAGAGAGTGAGGGATGACAGAGAGTGGGAGAAGCAATCTGAGAAAATGATAATAGAGCTAGAAGGCAGTTCATCTAACCAAAAAACAATGCTCAGAAATCTGATGGATTAGTTGAATGTGTCTCATTGAATATTAGAACCAGTTAATTTTGAAGCCATTAAGTCACTCTAACTAAGGTCTTAAACTATTTGGAATTTGATCAAACTCTATTGAAGGAAACATTAAAAGAGGCTGTGCTCAAAGTAAGAGTTGCAAATTTTATTACAAATATTTTAACCTGTTTTCTCTTCTTTCTCCTAAATCTTTTACTGCCTTTTGTCTCGCTTTGCAGATTGGGAGCATCATTAGCTGAGATTCCATCAGTGTCACCAGGATTTGTTGGCTGCCATCTGCTTCATTCAGTTACAGTTACAGATTCATGGTCAAGGGTGAAATGCAAATAAATCCACAACCCCCCTCTAGTAATCATTGCTAATCTATGGCATCCTCCTAATCCTCACTCACTACCTTGCATCCCCTCCATCTGATAAGTGTGTTGTTTTACATGTTGGGGCTTTGCATGTAGCTTTTAGTCATTGTGATATATAAAAAGTAAGTGTAGCCCAGCTGTTCATGTTACCAGTATGCAGTAGTGCCCTTCACAGATAAACTCTGACACAGTTTAAGAAGCCTGTATTGCAATTTTCACAACAATAACTTTTCGGCTTACAGTAGTTTCTTATTACATTCCATTTCTGATATCACAAACATTTTTGAAATATGTGAAAGAAAGAAAGAAAGAAAGAAAGAAAGAAAGAAAGAAAGAAAGAAAGAAAGAAAGAAAGAAAGAAAGAAAGAAAGAAAGAGAAAGAAAGAAAGAAAGAAAAAAAGTTGTTGAAGAGTGATGATGTATAACATTATGGCTACTCAAGAAGAAGGGTTATCGTTACCTTACTCAACTTGTCTTCAGTAGAGTTATCTGTCTTAAGAGTGGCCAAGAGTCAACATTTTTTACTATCCTAGTGTAAAAGGAGTTTTAGATGGAAAGACCGTTTTGGGTAAATAAGGATAAATGCATTTCTTCATGTATTTTTTTCAAGAATCTGACTGAAAAAAAACAACCACATATCAATTAAAAATATTCCTATGAAAAAGTAATTTTTGTTCAATGTACAATTTCAAGTTCTTTCCACAACAATGAGCAATTGTGCTTTGTGGTTCCAGATCACATGTCATCTGTGCATAATACTATGTTTCTGTTCCAAAGTCGTGGCCTGAAAGGCTACTTTAGATTTTTAGCTCAAACCATGTTTTCCCTGTTAAGTTCATGAAGAGGGAAACGAAGACCAATTTTTTACACTTGATCAAGTCTGAATTGATAACCACAGATACATTTTGACATATCTGATAACATTCTTGGTCTGAAAACACATTTCCACTCACCAAATGATCTGCCTAGATGTGCATTTTAATATCAGGCTGATAAAGGAAGTGAAATAGATCCAGTGCCTTTAGCAGGCTACGCTGAATTCAATAGTCTGCTTTAGCCACACGGATAATTAAAAGACGCATTGATCTTGTTCTAACCCATCACATGGGGCCCTTCTTCTCAGGATTCAGTTCCTATTTCCTGCAGGATTTATTTATCACCCACAATGCCACTAGGGTGCTATCACTCACAGTGTAAATAGGGAAAAGGGGACCTAGAAACAAGAGGAGAGAACAAGGGAAATTGTGCTCCCTTGTCAGGATACAGATGGATGGGCTATTAGTAGTCACTGAAGAAAGGGTCAAAGCTTTTCTTCAAGAAAGGTGCGAGAGAGCATCAAATCAAAATCTGAATTTGGTCTACTGTAAATGTTCAAAATGCCGTTGCTTAAAAAACTGCTTCCACAACAGACTTGTAGAAGATTTGCAGCATTTTGCTGCAAACCTTAAAGGACCTAAGCTTCCTCAAGAAGTACGGTCTGCTCTGTCCCTTCTTGTACACGGCTTTACTGTTCAATCTCCAGTCCAGTCTGTTGTCCAGGAGAACTCTGTGGTATTTATACTCCTCAGCCACCTCCACTTCTCCACCATGATGGAAACAGTGTTTGACTTATCCCTGTTTCTTCTGAAATCTACAAACATTTCCTTTGTTTTGTTCCAATTTAAGGTAAGACGATTGCTTTCACACCATGTCACAAAGCGGTCCACCAGTTCTCTGTATTCAGCTTCTTGTCCATTTCTAATACACCCGGTAATTGTAGAGTCATCTGAGTATTTCTGCAGATGACAGATCTCTGATTTGTACTGGAAGTCTCAGGTGTACAGAGTGAAAGAGAATGGTGAGAGTACGGTCCCTGTGCTGCTCCTGTGCTGCTGACCACCTGGTGTGACACACAATTCTCCAGTCTCTCAAACTGTGGTCTGTTTGTCAGGTAGTCATTGATTCAGGCGACTGTCAAGGGCCTCTACCTGTGTCTTCAGGAGTTTCTGACAAAGCAAATCAGGCTGAATTGTGTTAAATGCACGAGAGAAATCGAAGAACACGATCCTCACAGTGCTGCCTGCTTTGTCCAGATGACAGTAGGTTGGTTGAAACAGGTGGATGATGGCATCTTCAACTCCAACTCCACGGCAATAAGCAAACTGCAGCAGGTCCTGACATGTTCTTGTTTGCTTACTCAGGAGGGCCAACAGGAGTCTCTCCAAGACCTTCATGATGTGGCATGTCAGGGCAAAAGGTCTAGAGTCATTGATGACTGATGGGTTATTTTTCTTTGGTTCTGGAACAAGGCATGATGTCTTCAACAACAATGGAACCTTCTCCTTGGTTAGGCTAAAGTTGAAGAGGAGCTGCAGAGTCCCACAGAGCTGTTCTGCACAGGCCTTCAGGACTCTGGGGCTGACACCATCTGGAACTGCAGCCTTGTTCTGGGTCACTTTCTCCAGCTGCCTCTTCACCTGACTCTTAGAGACAGACAAGTGGGAGGGGGAGGCAATGGGGGTAGCACCATCTCCTGGCTTGGTTGGATAAAACATCTGAGGTCTGACAGGAAAGCTGTGGGTCATATGAGAATGGGATGTCTTGTTTGACTGGGGACAGGAGAGGAGGATGCTGAGCTAGTTCCTAAACTGAACCTGTTGAAGAATGTGTTCAGTACATTGGCGCTGTCCAGACTTCCCTCTATCCAACCCTTCCTATGCTTAAAGCCTGTGATCTTTTTCATCCCTGACCAGACATCTCTTATATTGTTCCTCTGCTGGTTGCTCTCCAGCTTCTTCCTGCATGACTCCTTGGTGTCTCCAATCTTAACTTTAAGTTGCTTCTGTAAACTCCACAATAATCACCGGCCTCCCTCCCTGAAGGATCTTTTTTCTTGTTTACCAGTTCCTTCAGGTCACTGGTGATCCATGGTTTGTTATTAGGGAAGCATCTCACTGTTCTGCTGCGGATGGTCCACCTAAGTGTCAATCATTGTTGTGATATGTTTATGTAAGGCCGTCGTACGTGCTCGTCCCTAGGTAGTTTTCGCTTTCTGCGCATGCGCACTTTCAGGTGTATTATGTGTGATGAGTTTGATGCTAGATGATAGCTTGTTTATTGGCCTGTAGCATGCTAAAGTTAGCTATGTTAGCTATAGAGATGCTTGTCGTAAATAGATTTTCACTTACCGGTGGTGAGTCTGACATAGTGGAAACTAGGCTCGTGCATGCTCTCTCGTGCACACGGCGTTCCCTCTCGGGAGCAGATAGAGTGTTGCGCATGTGCATTTTTGAAAAAACTGGAGAGGGCGGGTCTTTTCTAAAACTCTGAAAGATCCTCCACTATACCTCTAATGTCCTCTCCATGTGCTTAGCACTGAATCATCCAATTTGTGCTCTCAAAACAACACTTCAGCTTCGTGTGACCATTTTCTCAAAGTTCTCTTGTCACAGTTCGCCTCTGAACAAGTGGTTCATACTCTGTGCAGAGAAAAACAAGATTGTGATGTGATTGTCCCAGAGGAGGTCTTGGTTTGGACAAGTATGCATCTTTTACATTTTCATAAAACAAATCCAATGTCTTGTTTTCTCTTGTTGAGCAGCTCGATTGAAGATATGGTTTGAACTTCCTCCTCTGTCTCCTTTTTGCTCCTGCTCTGCATCTACGCCTCCTCCTTTTCAACTCATCAGGGATTTGTGGCTTCAGTTGTGGTATTATTTTAGCTTTTGCAATGTTAATCAGCTGCTCCCAGCTGTAAACCACCTTGGGTTAAACTCAAACACTAGGTGTTTGGGTTTAAACCTGCCTGACTTATGCTGCTGGCTGCTGAAGGAGGAACAGACTCTCCCAACCTCTCCTGATCGCTAGCCTTATTCTCTTTTCTTATTTTCTTTTCTTAACTTTTCTTAGGTTTTTTTCTTAGTTACTTTATACACCCAGCCACCAAGTCACTGTATTAGACCGAATCTCTTTTTTGGATTACTGTCTGAAGGACTGTGGATTACCAAAATAGCGTTTTGCTCAGCTGAGGACTTTGAGAAACTGCTCCACAGAATTAAAACAATTGAGACGAAGTTACACCATCTTCAGATTAATTTTGATCCAAATATTGGATATGGAAATGAGACAACTTTACCAATGACTACACGCAGGGAGGAAGAACCTGGCAGCCCGGTGTTACGTCAGTCGAACAATCTCGCATGGAAGTCACAGAACAACGCTACTCCTCCAGCCAAAAGGCTTCTAACGGGTAGAACACCCGATTGGCAATTCGACAAAGATTGGCTTTAAAGCGCACTGAATCTACACCTGCTTTTTCTGCTCCCAGGAAGAAGAAACAAAAGAACCCGCAACCAAAGAGATATCACTCCCCCTGGAATACCGCTGAGAAACGGATTTGCAGCCCTCAGGTCCCCGAAAGAAAACGCAGCCCCTGGGACCAGTCAAGGCCAAAAGGAGAAATCCATCCACATGAAGCGGACACAAAGGAAAGCAACCCCCCCTCACCAAAAGTTCTCATCATACATGACGGATCAATTAATGGTATTGAAGATTTTTGTAGCCAGAACACTAGCGTTATCAGCTGCCCCAAGAATACAGTGAGATAAAAAAAAAATTTAATCCAGACAATTTTAGAACAACACCCTAACCTGGAAAAGATTGTTATCCACACAGGTGCAAATGATGTGGCCAAAAAACATTCAGAAATTCTCAAAACAGACTTCTCTGATCTGCTATAGAGACTTGACATACTTAAAATAAATATATTTATCAGCATACCAGTCCCTAAAGGAAATGATGAAAGGTACAGTAGACTTTGCATGCTTCATAAATGGTTGAAGAGAAAATCTGTTGAAAAATCAATCCCATTTATTAATAACTTTAAAATATTTGGATATCCAAAGCACTTGTTCAAGTCAAATGAACATTATCTTAACAGAGCTGGACTGAGACTCTTGACCTCAAATATTTTCTGTTATCTGAATAAACACCCAAGAGCTAAACTCGAAGCATGGCCTGTGGATACTATCACAGAACAAACATTTCACGACACACACAAAGCAAAGATTACATCATCAACCCAGACAGCTGCACAGACTAACTGAAAAGAAACATTTCCAGCAAGTATCCCAATGTCATCAGACTTATCGATACCTAATGGCTCTCCGTTTAAAGATTTCTCAGATAAACTGAAAGCACAAATTTGAATTGGGTCACAACAAACACCAAAACTTGGACTACATCAGGTCTCTGGGACTAACACTAGATGTACTCTGCCCATGCCCGAACTAGTAATAACGGACATCTGATATGCAAGGGAACCGGACAGTAATCCTACTCCCACCGTCTTCCAGAAGTGGTCCGACCACCCCGAAAAAATCATTCAAGTCATAATAAGCAAGAGAAAACATAAAATGTAAGCCAAATGCACTTATAACAAAACAAATCTTAAATTGATCACCTGTCAGAAGGTTCAGCTAACGATTATGTAACTACTTAGTTAGCTTTATTAAATATTAGGTCTTTATCGGGAAAGTCACTACTAATCAATGAATTCATCACTGAACATTATTTTATCAGAAACCTGGCTAGATGTAAATAATGAAACATCCGAATTGATAGAATCTACTCCTCCAAATTACAATTTCTTAAGTGAGAGCAAGAAACACAGATGAGGTGGAGGCGAAGCCACAATTTTTCACAACTGAATGAACTTTAAAAAAGGTTTCCCTGGGTATATTTGACTCTTTTGAATACCTAGCCACCCAGATAAATGACCCTAAAAAAGCTATATTTCTAAGTTTATATAAACCCCAAAACTTAACTCTTACTTCTTTAATGATTTCTTCATTCCGTAATATGTGTCGATTATGACCAATTAATCATTGTGGAGGACTTTAACATCCATACTAACAACCCCCAGGATAGACTAGCAAAAACATTAAGTGACACTCTTTACAACTTCGGTCTGACCCAGCATGTCAAACAACCAACACACAATAGAGGACACACTCTGGACTGAATTATCTGCAAAGGTTTAAATATATCTGACATCTCGGTAATTGATATTGCGCTATCTGACCATTTCTGTGTTTTCTTTGAAAGTACCATCTCTGCTAAAATATCTAGCCACAGTGAGATAACTTTCAAAAAGTGTTTTCTCAGGAACAGTTCAATTGAAATCTCTAAAAGTATTTACCCTTTCACCACACCCCCCTCATCTCCCAACTCCAACTCAGTAAACAAGCTGGTAGATAATTTTCTCGTGAAAATTTCAGACATCTGTGATGGCTGCTAATGAACCCACATAATTAGTGTAATATGTACACTTTACATTCAAATCTGCATTCAAATCCAGAATCCGTAATACAACACATTTTGTTTTTTTTACATACAGGATTTAATTTGTAGAAAAAAAAACTTGGTTATGATTTATTTTATACAATTTATGGCTTAACACTGTATTCTAAAATAAGTGAGCAGATTTTAGTTTACACTGTTATGGATATGAATTGATCTAACTTTGTTTTTTTCTGAGTTACCTCAGTGGCAGCTGCTCCAGTCCCTTGGCTGAAAGAGGAAGTGGAAAGTGGGTGGAGCAAGCTTCTCTGAAAACCTGCAGATTGGGTCATACCACTGTTCAGGACCATGGGGGGAAAATGGGTTTTGTTGTATTAGTGTTAGTCAATGGCCGCTGGCTGCTCTGCTTTTTGACTACAACACTGGGGGCCGCCATTGCTGTAGTACCGCCATATAGCCGCTAGTCCCCCATTGGAATACATTGCACTTTAGAAACGTTAAAAACAACTTTAATGCCTAATGCGGTGTCTATTTTTTTTAAACTGTCTACAGCAACATATTGCTCCTGTGATTAAGCTGGGTTAAAAAAAAAACAGAGGCACCAGGCTGGTTAACGTAGGATATATTTTCTAAATCTTGCATAATTAATGAGGGCCGGACTTTGATTGACAGGCCGTTTACGTCGGTGCCTGGCCCATCGGCTAGGCTAATAGCTCACTGCGCAGCTGCATGAAGCTAGCAGAGGCTATCTGGCTGTGGACCTGAGCTCAACCTAACACATTCTTCCTGAGTCTTTTCGGTTTGATATATTAGACTATTGAATAAAGTGTGAGCCCAAGTAAAACATGTTTGTAATTACAAAATGTAAGTTTAAAATGTCCCCCCTTGGCTGTTTGACCACTATAACATTTTACTGCTGATATGCAGTGTGCGATTTGTGAAAAAAGCAGAGGGGGTGGATTTTTTCATTTTTTTATTAACTTTTTATTCATGAAAATAACGACAGGTTTGTGTATGCAGGCTGCAGGGCATATTGCACATACATTTACCCTTTGAAAAATGACAGGAAATGTGAAAAACAAAATTATTGTTTACATAAAAAATCAAGATAAGATCAAATATATTAAGATGATTAAAATAAAGATAAGAATTCACTTGACTTATCCAGTCATAGCAGGTGAGATTATTATTTCCCCGTGGCAGCATCAGCAGCACCTTGTCTGCCCTCTCAGACCCATAACTCTCTGCATATTTTTCTGTGGTGAAAAAAATCACCTTGGAACCCAGCCGGGGTCAGGTGCAGAAATACTTTTCAGGTGTAAGAATCCCTCTATACCCTCAGTTTATTAAACCGTGCGCACGGATTTGGGGTGCTGCATGAAAGTATAGATATTCGAGTTATTGTAGCCGGGAGCATGTCCGGGGTAATATTGATCAGTTAAAGTTTTGTCCCCACCACTTAAAAACCTTATGTTCTTTTTGTTTGTTTTATAAACAGTGCATCCCCCTTACAAATTTTTAATATATTCAGTATCCTCTTTAATGCAAGGTGTTCTAATTATACTGCGCTACCAGCTCCATGCTTCCCAGAGGCAAGACACTGTGCGCTTTTTGGTCTATTTCCACAAATTTTGCGATCGGTTTGTCTTCAAAGCCGTATAAAAACAAATATTGCATTTGTTGTGCATGGAGTTGAAACAAACCTGGTCACTAGTGAGATCTTAGTCGTATTATTTAAAAGTTAAAGGAATAATACCCTTTTTTCAGTTTAAAGCTCTGAAAAGGTCCAGCACGATGCCCAAATCAGCGCGCACATAAAACGTGCGTAAGGATATTATTAAACTGAGGGTAGCCTACATATGAACCTCAACATATGAACCTCAAAATTATTTCTGCACCTGACCCCTGCCGGGCTCCGTGCAGAGATGAAGGGAAGATTGTTGAGCGTTTTTATCATTCTTCCTCTAGTCTGTCAAACGGATTCTGGGTTGATTGCGCAGAATCCCCTCTTGAACTCTGCCGCGGAGATGGAACGTGTAAACTGCAGCCATTATTTTATGAAGGTGTTCGCCGATGTTCTTTAATAAAGAATTTTTATTAACCTTACCATAACCTATTATCAATTCAAAGATGCAAACTCTCTGAGGATCAGTATTATTTGTTCTGATAATGAAGCATATGTTTGCGGGAGAAACAGAAAGGCGTTCACAATCTTTAACAACTTTTATTTTCAGGAATAAAAAAATAATAAAAAACATCAAAAAAGGTGAAAAACGGGCTCCTGACTTGACTCCAAGCCCTCCGCCCTCGGCTGTATCAGGATATTGTTGACAGTGGCCTTATTAGTATTCATTTCTGGGGAGTAGAATTTAAATCATTATTAAATTACAATTATTACTGTATTCATCCATTCATAGCAGCACACATGAGGCACTTTCATCCACACGCATCCAACACACATACAGTGCACGCACTTTTCATACAGGGAATTTAATACTTGACACATTATTATACACTATGTATACAGTGAATGTTACACACAAACATATTGCAGATTAGACTACGCTAATAAACATCCTCCACTGGCTTTACATACATTTTGACAGCAATCTGTCTCGAGACTTTTTTTATCCAATTGTCTTCGATATCACGTTGTGATACTTCAGTTTAAATTGCTGTATTTCGTTCTACTGTAATTTTAATAACACTGCATCTTAAAAATTATTTTAAGTTATGAGTTCTTACCTTATGAGATTGGGGGGGGGGGGAAGAGCCGTCGGAGGCGCACAGATGGCTGCAGTAGAATGAAGTGGGAGCTCTATACATACAGTCAATGAGCGGATTAGCCTTTAGCTCAGCTAGCCAGGTTTAGCATCAGAGCTAAAGGCGCGGAAGCAGGATGGGCAGGACTACGACAGAAATACACGCCCCGCGAGGGCCAAGCAGGGCCGAGTCTACAGTGAAGATCCCGCCCTTATGCCCTTTTTAGGAACATGCTGCGTCAGAACCGGGGAGGAGTCTGTAAATCCGCCATGATTTCCCCCATGAACGTGGTCATTTTGGTAAACGGGGAGGAGTGCGGAAATGCTGTCTCTTATTTATACAGTCAATGGTGTTAGTTAGGGGTTTGTGTATTCTACCTCTTTTTGTGTCTGTGTGGACTGATCAGCCACTATTTAAGCTTCCCTTTTGTCTCAGTTAGGGAGGTCTGTTTGTTTGAGTTAGTGTTTTTTGCTGTAGGTTTGAGTAGAGTTCTGTTACTTTGACTTCTTTTATGGGCCCAATAACTTTTTTTGTTAAATTTATTTAATGATACTTTTTGGGTTAAATAAAAACCAACTTTAACCTGTGCCTGATTGTCCTTAACTGCTCGGTCCATCACACATCATTGATTCCATTGCTCTGACTAAAGTGAAAGTAGCCTCAGGTAGAAAGAAGTCTCTGTGGACAAGCAATCCACTAGTACGTAGTGAAAAAAGGGTGTGTTGACGAGCCGAGAGAAAATGGCGGAAAACTCGACTCCAGGTTCACTGTGAGATTTACAAAGAGAGACTGAAAAGATATCAGTTATCTTTAAAAGAAGCTAGGTTATCTTTCTTTTCTGAAATCATTAACAGAAACATTAGTAATGCACGGACTCTATTTACAACAGTGGAAAGACTACCTAATCCTCCAATGACAGTAGCCCCTAAACTAAACTTAACCAGGGCCTGCAATGAATTTGCCAGCTTTTTCACTGAAAAGATTCTAAAACTTAGACAGTCAGTCTGTACCACAGCACCAAACTGACTACCAATGTTATACCCAACTAACACCAATGTAGAAAAAATGTCAGAATTTAATGAATTAAACAAAAAAAAACTTGAAGAAATCCTTATCCAATTAAGCTCCTCCTCTTGCTGTCTTGATATCCTACCCACAGCTCTCCTTAAGAAAGTTTTCCCTGTCATCGGGTCTGACCTGATTAAAATAGTGAACTCATCCCTCCTGTCAGGTATCTTCCCCCAGGCTTTAAAAACACCAGTTATCAAACCACTGCTAAAAAAGAATAATTTGGACAACACGTTAATGCAGAACTACAGGCCAATTTCTAATCTTCAATTCATCAGTAAAATTATTGTAAAAGCTTTGTTTGAGCAGTGAATTAGCTTCGTAACAATGACCAACCGCTTTGATGTTTTTCAGTCTGATTTCCATGCTCCCCACAGCACTAAGACTGCCGTCGTCAATGTTTTCAAAGACATTTGCATAAATACAGACTGTGGTAGAACCACATTGCTGGTTCTGTTGGACCTTACTGCAGCATTTGACACTGTTGACCATGATATATGATTGGAACGACTGGAGAGCTGGGTCGAGCTCTCTGGCACAGTATTTGGCTGGTTTGAGTCTTACGTAAAGAACAGGGATTCTTTGTTTCAATAGGAAACTTTTAATGAGAACGAATAGAAATCACATGTTGGGTCCCCCAGGGCTCTATCCTAGGGCCCCTCTTATTTAATATCTACATGCTCCCCCAAACCCAGATTATAACAGCCAATAAGATTAGCCACCATAACTATGCAGATGATACTCAGCTCTACATTACAATGTCACCAGGTGACTTTGAACCCATCCAAACCCTAGGTGAATGCATGGAGCAAATCAGTGGATGGATGTGCCAAAACTCTCTCCAGCTGAACAGAAACAAAACAGAAGTAATTACTTTTGGACATAAAGAGGAACGATCAAAAGTCAGCACACAGCTTCAGTTAATACAGCTAGAAACTACTGATCACCCGAAATCTAGGTGTAGTTATGGACCCAGACCTGAACCTCCAGGGACACAAATTGGCAATAACAAGGTCAGCCTTCTATCACCTGAAGAACATTTCTAGGATGAAAGGACTGATGTCACAATAAGACCTTGAAAAACTCATCCATGCATTTATATTTTGTCGGATTGATTACTGCAACAGCGTTCTCGCAGGCCTGCCTAAAAAGTCAAGTAGACAGCTGCAGCTGATCCAGAACGCTGCTGCTTATGTCCTTACTAGAACTAGGAGAGTAGAGCACATCACGCTAGTTCTAAAGTCCTTACCCTGGCTCCCTGTAGCTCAGAGAATAAACTTCAAAATACTTTTACTAGTTTATTAATCACTGAATGGTTTAGCACCAACGTATATTGAAGATCTACTGTTACTATACCAACCCACCAGAACACTCAGGTCCTCTAATTCCAGTCTACTCAGCATCCCTAGAATTAGAACCAAACACGGAGAAGCAGCTTTCAGTTTCTATGCTCCTCTAATCTAGAACAAACTTCCAAAAAACTACAAAGCTGCTGAAACATTGAGTTCTTTTAAATCCTAACTAAATCACACAGCAGCTTTGTAGTTTTTTGGAAGTTTGTTCTAGATTAGAGGAACATATATATATATATATATATATATATATATATATATATATATATATATATATATATATATATATATATATATATATATATATATATATATGTGTGTGTGTGTGTGTGTGTGTATTGTTAGAAAATTTGTATTATCATTGATGAGTGTAATACTGTGTATGTTACTGTATAATTCCACATATGGGTGATAAATCCTCTCTAAGAGTTGATTATTTATATATATATATATATATATATATATATATATATATATATATATATATATATATATATATATATATATATATATATATATATATATATATATATATAAAGTATATATATATATATATATATATATATATATATATATATATATATATATATATATATATATATATATATATATATAAAGTATATATATACCCTCCATACACTGGTCACTATCACAACCCCTTTGGATAAGGGTTATAATTACCAGATGATTCAGCAATCTAATAACAAGAAACAGCCAAAGTAGATTTGCTCATGGTTGATGTCCAACTGGTTCATCCAATCATCCAAAAGTTTGAACCAACTGACGTGTTGAGTCCAGTGTGTAAAGTCACAACTAAGCACAAAAAAACAAGGAACAAGCAACTCATCATGGTTAATCATGGTTTTGGCAAGGATGTTGTATATTATCATAAACAGAGATCACAATTCATAGGAAATAGTTCAGTAGGGTTCTGAAGGAACATGAATATTTTTTTTATATTATTAAATTGAGCTTTTTTATATAGCTCCAAATGGCAACAAATGTAATGTCAAAGCCCTTTGCAAATGATGTCCAATGATATGAGATCCATCCATTATCTATGCTGTCTATGCTATGCAGGGTTGGGGCTGGTGCTTATCTCCACCAATCATAGAGTGAGAGGCAGGACACACCCTGGACAGGAGGCCAGTCCGTTGCAGGCCAACACATAGAGACACAGGACAAACAACCATGCGCACACACACACGCATGCACACGCACACACACTGATACCTAAGGACAATTTAGAAATACCAATTAACCTAACTGTCATCTTTGTGGAGGTTGGAAGGAAGACAGGGTACCAGGAGGGAGCCCACGCATGCACAGGGAGAACATGCAAACTCCATCCAGAAAGACCCCAGGCCAGGATTCAAATCTGCGACTATCTTGCTCCAAGGCAACAGTGCTACAAACTTATTATGTCTCCTCCCTGACTCTGGTCTTTACTATAGTGGCATTAAAGATAAATAAAAATGTAGAAAGCAACATTTTGAAATAGAATTAGGATGGGTAGCAGTGATATTACTGTGGAAATTAACCTTGAAGTCCCTCTTATGCCATAGCTATTTTTTCTCAACCACTTATATTTTCTTTTCACCTGTATAGATCCTCCCTGACCCTGCTTTGTTTATTGTGGCAATAAAGATTTATTCCAAATATGTGGAAAGCAGTAAAGTTCTGCACAGAAATGAAAAAGGATTGGGTTTATTCCTAGTATGAACTAACTGACACAGGAAGTACGGGAAACATGTCTTATGCATACCATGCACGTGTTACACACATGTCTGGGTAGTTTTAACAAGTAGTAGATTATTTTCTGTTTTGTTAGGCTATTGATACTACATGAAACAGAAAGTCATTTCTATTGAACGCTCTTCAAAATGGAAAACACAGGTGTAAAGTAAGGCAGATTTCCTTTGATCTTTATAAGTCAGAAAATGGCTCCAAAAAAGCTACTTGCATAAACATACCCATATTTACAGTCAGAGTAATAACTGAAAAGTTTAAAGGAACTGGAACTATGACAAACATGACTAGATAAAGACCAATGCTTATTACAGTGAGATTAATGCTTAGGGGAGCCAAAACATATTTAAATTCACTGCAAAATTTCCATGGGAGATTTTATTATCGTAAAAGTATGAATAGAATAGATACTTTATTGTCCCCAATAGGGAAATTTTACTTCTGAACACAATTAATTTCTTCTAACGCTTTGTACACATCTTTACAAAAGGTTTGAAAAAGTGTTGAGACTGCATTATATTTTTAATTTATGTCTTCAGCATTATATTGTCAGTCCATCTTGCATACAGTCATCTTTTTCTCTTCAATAAGTTTGCTGCTTATTTACTTGTCTAATTATGATTTAAAAAGACAAAAATTAATAGAAATTAGAAATGAAATGACATCTGTGTATGAGTGCCATTTTATTTGCTGCTACATCTATGTCTGATTTTCCAAAATGTATAAAGTAACAATTTAGAGTCAAGTGATTTTATATCTTATTTTATTAGGGGGCATGCAAAGCCAAGCTTAGACAAGGACCCCCCCTACCCCACCACACCACTCCTCCTCCTTAGTCCCCCTTTAGGTGGGTTGGAAATCACAGACTTGTAAGGATGTCATCCCCTCAGACATCACTGTATCAAGTGGCATCATAACAGTTTAAGTGAACCTTCAACAGTGGGTATCTCTCCACTCTGTGGGTGCTTCTTCATGCTACAATAGCTGGTTTATTCCTAAAGTGAAAACCCGCCTAGTTTAAAGTCTAGCACTTCAGCACATTTCAGCGTGATGGGCCTCAGCTACGACGGCTCAGAACACACACAACCACACACACACACATACACCCCATTTAGGGTTGATGAGCGCCGGCTCTCCGGAGACAGCTTGGTGAGAACAGTGAGGTGGAATATCCGTGCCACTGAGCAGGGCCTTGAAATCACTTGAAATGCAGTGAGTGGTGGCGTAAAGCCATAATGGTAACGATTACCAAACTGAGGAGGCATGCTTTAGAGATGGCTTCTATGTCCCTTTGCAGTTAACACCCGGATGCTCTCACCAACCCCCCTCCCCTGGTTTTGCACGGCTGAAAGGTTATCCAAACACTTAGGCCTGGGTACCCGAGCAACATCTAACGCTACTCCAACGCTACAACAATTTCATTTGCATACAAGAAGTCGGATCACGATGCAATTCGAAGAAAATGCTCGAGTCACAAAGAAGGCCATTTCTGAATGGGAATAAAATTACCTATGGGTTCTTATCAGTGGCTCATTTCAGTAACGATATTGAAGATTTCCTGATTCAAAGCTCCCCTGCTATCTCTTTTATTGCGTGTTTGTTCATGTGTGAGTATGAGAGCAAACCGCTGTTCACATTAGCGGACAGATGTGAACAGCCTTCATGGGCAGTCATGAGTGTATCAGGGTAGGCACCCAATGAGCTTTGCTAAATCCAATTGGATTATTGCACTTTAGAACCCATAAACACAAAATATGACAGAACATCAACCCTTATTCAGACATCTTAACAGCTTAATGTTACATTTTTTAAATTATGCATTAGATGCTTATCCAATGTATTGTACATTTTTGTTTTTAAACAGTGTCTATCTTATATTAAGATTTTGTCATGGTACAACATAATAAAGAGTAGTGCAAAATTGTGAAGTGAAAGGAAGAAAATTTATGTTATTTGTTTGTTTTTTAACAAATACAAATCTGAAAGGTGTGTCAGGCCTATGTATTTAGCTCCATTTACTCTGATGCCCATAAGGAAAATCCAGTGCCACCAACTGTCATCAGAAATAACCTAGCTGGCCAATAGAGACAGTCTGTGTGTATTTCAATTTTAGTTTAACTCATCTGTTCTCTGAAGGCCTCAGATGTTTGTCAGAGAACATTAGTGAACAAACAGGATCAAGCAGAGCAACAAACACAGCAGATAAGTTTAAAGCAGGGTTGGGTCATTAAACAATCTCCCAAGCTTTAAACACCCGAAATAAATCTGTTCAATCCATCAGCTGAAAATGAAAAGAGTATGAAACAACTGCAAATTTACCAAAACATGGGCATCCACTTAAATTGATAGACTGGACAATGAGAGCATTCATCAGAGGAGCACTAAGAGGCCTGTGGTAACTCTGAAGGAGAGATGCAGAGATCTACAGATCAGGTAGAAGAATATGTTGACACAACTAGGTGCTCTAACCAGTAGTTATTTTTGTATACCACACATCTAGCATTAGTGTTACAGCCACCTGTTTATACAGGGGAGCTGTTGTATTTTTGTTTATAAGCGTTTCTGTTTTCCTCCATATCTGCATGTCAAGCCCTGCCTGACTTCTCTGCAGTCTGTCCTGGCTCCTCCCTCCTCCTGGAGCCCCTTGAAACCAGCTGTGGATGATCAAGCCATTGGGCAGCTGCTGATTGGCTCCCTTGCCTTTAAAAGACTATTTGCCTCACCTGCAGTTGGGGGGAGCAGCTTGACACTGTCTGTCCCCCCCCAATAGAGTTCTGATTAAACTCTATTGTTGCTCCATTTTAACACCTGACTCCAGGGTTTATGTTACTTCCCCCTTCCCTAGCTGAGCCAGGTCGTAACACTAAGGGAGTAGCAAATAAATCCTGTGGGGACTCCATTTTCGTCAAATGAAATGAACCGACTGTTGGACGTCTGGAAGTCATAGATGGACAGAGCAGACCACATTTCCCAGCAATCCTAGCGGTGACCCCCAACACACTCCTTTTTGTCCGTGGCCACCAATGGTGACATCAACGATGACCTCTCGGCCAAAGGGCTATAAGAGTGGTAGTGGCGGCCATTTCAAATTTGTTCTCAGCAGAGGTTCTTAGCAGAAACTCCTGCCATACAGAGGACATGTCACCGGTGAAGATTCTCGCTGGACCGGGGAGAACTCTCATTTCAACGCTTTGAAGTGCTCATCCTGTTTGTGTATCCAGTTTGAGCGATATCAGGACTGTTCCAAGACAGTTCGTTATGACGTTGACCTGCAAGCCATCCAGCCTGCAGTTGGGACACAGTCCTAAAAATTTTCTTGCTCAATTACGGACACATTCTGCTCTCCTCCTCGTGGACGGGACTTCCCTCAACGCAAAGTAGGAGTGAACTGGTTCATATATGCTAATATTGTGTCTGGGGAGATATAAATAGGAAAAATAGAGTTCTTAACGAGTTAGATCTCGTTCATTGTTGGTTTAAAGTGTTTTTAAGCGCTGAACCTGTTCGCTCATTTGGCGTTGCCGCACGTGAGCTGATCTCACTCTTTCTTTCTTTTTCTTTTCTCTCTTTTCCTCGCTCTCTCTCTTGCCCTCTGAACACCTGGTCGGCAGAGTCGGACTCGGTCCGACCTGCGTTAGCTGGTCTGTTAGCTGAAAGGTTGACTCCATTGTTCCTTAGTCTGTTAGCTAAAGCAGAGGCCTTCCACATGGACACTTCACCCCATGTGCTCTGTCCACTATAGCCAGAGCTAAGTTTTATGGCCCTTTGTCTCCTTACACTATCTGTGACTTGAGTCCCCTGGAGTGAGGGCCACCTCACCTCCCCTCCCCTGCGAAAGTAGGAGCTGTATGTTTGTGTGTGTGTTAATTGTGTTTAAGTCTCACATATTATTTTCTAAGATCTGTAGTAGTTAGTTGCATGCTTTAGAATAGATAGGAATTATTGATTAAATGTTTTGGCTGTAAGATTGATCTATTTACTTAATAAATTCCCCTTAGCTTAAAGAGAAGTGGTCTGTGTTTAAATGATATATATACAATTATTGTTCACAGCGTGTGAATTTACGCCTTCAAGAAGAGACTGGATGTCTGGTCTTCTAAAACAGAAGTGGTGCCTCTAATATTAATACATTAATCTTGAACCTCATCAATAATGATATTAAATTATTGATCATAATTATTGATGGTTATGTAAACCAGAGAAAAACTTGTTCACTCTGTGTCACAGCAATCCAATCTAGAAAGAACAGCATAACACGCCCCATGTGCAGTTTGCCACATACAGGAGAGACGGCAAACGTGTAAGAAAGTGCTGTGGTCAGATGAGACTAAAATAAAACTTTGTGGCCTACATGTAAAATGCCATGAGTGGCAAAACACCATCTTTTTTGTGGTGGCACCATCATGCGGTGGGATGATCACATAATCCTTGAAGAAAATTTGTTAGCACCTGCAAAAGGCTTGAGACAGGGCTGGAGGTTCACCTTCTACCAGGACAATGAGGCCAGTCATACAGGCAGATCAAAGCTATAACTACTTGGCAAAGAAAAATAGGCAAAAACATTTTGGTAGAGACATACTTTAAATATTTGCAGTTGTAACTGAAGCAAAAACATTTTTCATATTTTGATTAAATTTTAAAATATCCGATCCCTTTCTTGTAAGTGCACAGTTATGTCCTGCTTTCTGTTAATCTGTTGCATAAAAAAACCATTTCAGGTTGTTGGTTAAAATGGGACAAACCCCAAGTGCTGCACATGAGTATATAACACACTGATATGTGGAAGGAAACCAGTAAAAGCAAGACTTACCCCTCCTTGTGGTGCTGTGTGTGGATTGTCCTCTTCCTGGCTCTTTCTGCCATTAACATTAACTCTGTCAGGACTATTTATAGTGCGCTAACCTTTTGTCACTGGGCCTCTGTCCAAGCACTCTCTCTTTGGCTTTGCCACTAAATGGCCTCCAGATTGCCACATCCCCTTCTCATCTGGAACTGGAAGGGATAATTATGTTGACTCTTCACTTCAGAAATCTCCACCATTGACCCTTCTGGGGACCGTCTTTTCATCTAAGACACCCCGTGAATGTGAGAGGAAAAGAAAAGTTTTCCCATTTACATGCTGCATTTCAAGCTCAGTTAATTCTAAATGAACTTTGTAACTTCACCTGTGGTCAAGTAAGAGGTTTGTTGTTCCATGTTTGAAAAAACAGATAAAAAGGAAAACTAGCCTTATCTCACTAATAACATGTTAACTATTTCTGATTTACTGATCAAAACAGTCAGGTGGGTAGAAGTACTGGAGAAGCAGTAAATTAAATGTTTCTGGCTCAATCCATGTCCAGATGTCTCTTGCCTAATGACAGCTGCACTCGGTGGATGATCCATTTAACTAATAGACCAGTATTTAAATGCATCTGTTGGAAGGAGGCAGTTGTGTTCCAAATAGGCACATTGTAAGCTGCTGACATTTTTACAGGAAGGAAAAACAGACATGATAAAAATAGGAGCCTGGTTGCTCACTGAAACTCTTTGCTGAGGCAGACGCAGAAGAATTGGTGACATTTAAAATCCCGTCTTTCTTACTGATCTTTTTTGTCATCTGCAAAACTAATTAGTGCATGGTACCAAAGCGGGGATGCAGTGGGTTATAGTTTTTGGAAAAGCAGTTGTATGTTCCCTATATTTTCTGTCTTTGTTTGACAGATTTTGTTCTTCTAAATTCATATTAATTTGGAGAAATACATCAACCTACAGATTTATTGGTGCCCCCTGGTAAAAAATATGTGGAAATAAAAACATTTTAGGACAGTACTATAATCTCACTCAGAAAGGTTTAGAAATGTACAAGGATTTGAGTACATTAATTTATTTGAAACCCACACAAATATTGGGAACAAGTGATTGTAATAGTTTCTCCTCGCACAATATCTCTTAAGCTCCCTTCTTTTCTACTTGCGACACAGGTTTTCTACAGATTTTAGTTCTTCGGACTGAAATGGTCACAGAAAGAGGCAGATTTTGTGTATAGTAGATGTAGAGATCACGGCATGCTTGTTCAAAATACTCGAGTATTTAAAAAAGTTCATGAAGCCCTGTACTGTAACAAGGTCCCAGTGCCTTGGGAAGACAAACAGGTCTACAGCATCAGAGATCCTCTGATGTAATTAACAGTGGGCATGCAGTGATCACATATTTACATATTTACACCAGATGCATCTGGAGAGATCGTTGTTGAAAAGGTCAGTTTTCTAACTAACACATACAGTTCCCGTAGCATTTATCAAAATTCACCTCTGACCATTTATAATAGTACAACACAACATTTTATTTTCCTAAGAGTCTAATGGTTGAGACAAAGACTTCTGTTGAAGTTTTTTTTTGGGGGGGTTGCAGTGAGCCTTTACAAATATATTTTTTAAATTCCCTTATCCTCCAGACTGTATGTGGTGAACATATAAACGTGGGTCCTTGTGATGTATTTTTGTAGTTCCAGTCATTTTAGAATTCCTCATTATTACCCCAAATGTACAGTATGTTTGGGCAAGTTAGACTGAGTAACATGTTTTGTAGCCATTTCCTGACTTTGACTCTGCCCTAATTTAACAACATGGTTTCTTGTTTTTTTCCCCTCTTTTAACTATGGCTAAAATATATGGGCTGCTGTAACATGTCAAACCATGGCTTACTAATTAATTGTAAGAAACTTAAATCAAGTAAATAAAAAAGCTAAGTTTCAATAATGTTACAGAGTTTTTAGAAGTATCACACCAGATGGCATTTTTTCTGAATAAAAGGCCAATTTTGACAATTTCTGTAACAGGAATGCACTTTTGTGCTTGTTTGACTCCATTTGTTTCATGTTAAGAGTCTATATTCAGACACTTCTGAATATTCAGACAATTTTGGTAACAGTTTACAATAAGGGTCACAAAATGTGCTTACCTACTGAGGAACTAGTGAGGAATGAGTCATGGACTAATGATTAATTAATGATTACCTAAGCTTCACACCCACCCCCACATTGGATTTATTAGCTAACGATTCCTGAATTATTACTTAATGGTTGGACAGTCATAAATACCTAATCAGAGACTAATGACTCATCAAGTATTGACCTGCTGATGATTTATCATATATTCCTTAATGATTAGTATTGTAGCTCTTATCCAGAGAGGGGGTCAGATCAGCCAGCTGGACAATGGTAACATTTTGTTAAAAGGTCCTGTTTCCTATTTGCTTAAAAATGTATCTTGATCAATATTAGTTCTGCAGGACTAAGTGTCTAAGTGTCCATCTTATTTTCTATTTTATTGTCCTTTTAATGTTGCTCCTAAGTGTGTCCGCACATGGGGATAGGATTGGGGGGAGGGTAGTATAATTGTGTTCATGCTTAAACTTGTGGGGGGTGGGGGGATAATTTTTATTCTGGATTTTTTGTATGAAAAGCGCTTTATAAATAAAGTTTATCATTATTATTATTATTATAAAAGTACAGTAAAAACTCATAATAACTAACAAATCATTACCTCATCAGTATTTTACGATTAGTTAAGCTCTTAGTGGCTCTTAAAGTAAAGTGAAAAATCAAAATACATGTGACTAAGCCATTGTGCATTTAAGATTTGCTTTGAAAGGATGTAATCATTTGTTGCTAAATTCAAACATTAGGACATTTTTGTATTTTAAGCTGTTATTTTTATTTCTCAACTCTTCTATCAGGCCTACAAAGTTACAGCTGATATCTATTATAATTTTTGTATCTACCCATAGTGAGGATTTACATTTAAATATTTATTATAAATATAAGTTTACCAATTATGCCAATTATGTTTATTGTCACTGTATGAAACAAAATCTATTCACTTGCACATAGATGGAGTATATTCTCAAATTATTCCCATATTTTCTAAGCCATACAAGCCAGCATCAAATATTCAATGTTTTACTTAAGTACTCTGTCTCTAATCTGTTTATGGTATTTTGGGCATTTTATAATCATTATCCACTTCATCACCTCTTGGCCGTTTTTAAGTGCTGTGTTTTACAAAACTTATTACTATTCTGAAAAGAGGTAATGGATGGATGCAGGGAATAAAAAATAAAAAAACTGTCAGAGTGAGATTGCACAACAAATCAACATTACTTTGTATGCATGAAGTGGCCAAAGCTATTGTATCATAAATTGGTATGTGGCAGCAGGCCAGCAGTGCATTGCATTAGTTAGATGCCCTGAGTGTAATAAAATGCAGGGGAAGGAAAGACAGTGGGGGGTGAGGCGCTTTCTGTAGATTGCGATCTTAAAAAGAGAAGCTGCTGAACAATATATCTGGGCAGAGGTTCAGGCCAGCTGGGAAGATTGTATCAGCATTGCAGGATTACATTCAACTAAATGAGATGACATTCACTTTGACAATTAATTTCCTCCTGTTGTATATGCATATAGAAATGGTGGAACTTATTAAATACTGGAGACCAGTTGTAGAAAGAAAAACCTTTTTGCAGATCTCAGCTCTTTCTGTTTTTGTTTAATTAGCTTGCCAAAAACAACTAGCATGTTACATAGCCTGTTATTTATCTTGGGTACTCAACAGAAACACAACCAACACAGAGCATTGCATTTTCTGATAAAAATAAAGAATGTTGTCAACTGTTGTACTTTAATACACAACAGCAAAAAAAACCAAAAACAAATCTATTTATGATCTTCATTGTTCATTCAAGCTAGTGCTAGCAGTGCAGCACTCCTACCTGCTACAGGAAGTGTGGAAAAACAGCAGGTTAAACTTCCCATTAGCCTTGATGTCAAAACTCATGAGATTGTGTATGATATATGATCATTTCTTGTAATCTGCCATGTAGAAGCCATGTAGGAAGACTAATAGTACAGTGTTTCAGTATTTGTGTTTGTGGTAAGGCATGTTACTAAATGCACATGTAGGCTACCAATATGTCCTAATTGCCATAGTGTAGCAAATCTTGATAAATTAAAATATCACTAAAAATGTCTTTATTTACATAAGTTAGTTTAAAAAGTGAAACATAATAGGTAGAGTCATCACATAAAGAGTGCAATAATTTAAGTGTTCATTTTTTGTCTCTTTTGATTACTTTGCCTTACAGCTTATAAATGCGAAAGGTCAGTAAAAAACTGACTTTGGGCCAATAAAAAACAGATTTTTTTAGCAGAACTGTGGTGTCATGCCCATCTCATTTGCAGATATACTCAAATTAATCTGCATTTGTCAGGTGGACTGCTTTAAGGCATAGTGTTGGAACAATCATCTCATCTTGATAATGAACAGAGCAAAAAAATATACAAAAAAATTGGTAGGTTTCAGGAAAAAAAATGTCAAACACTGTTTCTATTACAGGAGAAGAACTGGAGGTGACATGAGACTATAAATAACCTGGTGTTCACCTAGAGAACAGACTGGCTGGAAATACAACACTGAAGCTGAAAGAAAGGGACTTTGCAGACTGTACTTATTGAAGAAGCTTGGCTCCTCCAGTGTTTGTAGCAATATGCTGCATATTTTCTATGAGTCTGTTGTGGAGAATGTGATCTGTTGGAGTGGTAAGGATTGCTATGGAACCTCTGGAAATGATTGGACAAAGAAGGATGCGTCATAAAATAGAGAACATGTTGATCAATCTTATGCATCCTCATGAAACTCTAATACAGCAACATCTGAATTCTCAATCGTGTTGTGGCCATCCATGCCCCTACAGAAAATCTGCCTCGCCTACAACTATCACCATCTACAACAACTCTTTGACCAAACTTTGAAACTGGTAGTTTAAATTACTACAGCTTTAAATTTTATTTTGGGATTCATAAAATATATAAAAGACAGTCACCGTCAGCCGTAAAGGATTGTAAAGAGTTTCGGGTAGATTTATAAGGAGTGGACTGTGGCTGAAGTCAGCGCTTGAGAAGCCACCATACACAGATGTGTCTAGGACATGGCCTATCACAGTTGCATTCGCTGTGTTAAGCTACTCCTGAAGCAAAAATAATGTCAGAGAGAAAAAAAAAAAAAAAAAAAAAATCTTCTGGACTGTTGTTCGGTGGACCAAAGTTCTCTGTTAAAGTGAAAATAAATTTTACATTTCATGTAGAAACAGAGGTCCCAGAGTCTGGAAGAAGAGTGGAGATTCACATAATTCAAGTTAGTTAAGGTCCAGTCAAAGTTGTCCAAGTTAGTGTTGATTTGTGGAGCCATGCCATCAGCTGGTATTGGTTCTGTCAAGTCCAAAGACTAACAGAAGAGTTTGCACCTGCATGCAATCACTGCCAAAGGTATGTGGTTTAACAATCATACTATCAGTCACTGTGGCACTGTGGCAGAAAATTTTGACCTTTTGTCAAAAGTAGCATAAGAGACACCAAAACCAACATTACAAACTAGCTTAAAACAACCTGGGGTTCCATTACGCCTCAGCAGAATGCCAGGCTGGTCGCCTCAATTGCAAGCTGCATTACTGCCGGAATTAATGCTAAAGGGAATGGACTGTACTGTAGTTGGATATACTTTTCAGCTGGCTAACAATTGGTCGAATATAAAATTGCCTTTTTTTAAATAAACCAAACTTTTGGTTATTGTTAGCTGTAAACCATAATCAATAAAATAAGAAGTAAATGAATCACTATTTATGAGTTTTTCTGTTTTAATTGCATTAGTAAAATCTATTCACAGTTTGATTAGATTCTACTATATTGAGATGTGGTCCTATATGAACAACTTCTGCATTACTAAAAAGTTCCTACTTTGAGAAATGGTAAGTTTTACAATGCAGAAATTATCCTGGCTCCTAAAAACATTTATAACTGAAAGTGTACAACCTAATGAAAGAGTACGTGAATTATGACCAAATAAATAACCCATTTAATTGGCAAAACTGAAAATAATTGTATGAGGTTGATGGCCAATTGGAAAAACACTGAGACAACTCCAGAACAAATGCTGTATGAGAGCAAGAAGTGGTTCATCTTTCCGGTGTGGGAAAAAGCGCTCATAAATAAACTATTGATATAGATTTGTCTATTAGTATAATCACATTCTGATTCAATACTGGTGGAATTTGCTGGAGTGCTCAGAAAGAGGTTTTGTAATTAATGTGTATAGCAAGCAATTCTTATCAACTTTAGTGTATTCTTATTGAATGCCCTGAGTTGAGATGTAAAAGCAGAATTGGATCCAATAAAATGTTAATAAAGCTCAGTTTTGTATGATTTTAAAAGCTTTTAATAAAGAATTAAATCCCCTTTCAAAAATGTACATTTAAAAGCAGATCCTCTTGATTTGTAGGATTTTTCTAAATGTTGGCTGAGTGTGTTTTTTGTTTTTTGTTTGTTTTTTAGTTTTTTGTGTTAAAGATGGTGTTTCAAACGTCTAACATTTCTTGCATATTTCTTGCATATTTACCAAAAAATCCATAAGAGCTGACAGCATGCATTACAAATGTAGAATGAGTGTGCTGATTTCCAGATGCAATAATGTTTTAATCTTAACTGTAATTGCCTTGGGAAGCTGTGAATATTTGTTCAGCATTTCATTAGTAAATCGACTTTGTGGCACAAATGATTGTTTTCTTCATACTAGTGGATCCACAGGCTGTATTTGAATTCACATGAAAGAAGATGCTCGGAGACATGTTAGAAAGAAAATACTCTAATAATGTTGCTACAGGTAAAATTTCCTTATTTTGAATAATAGTCATATGCACTCAATTTGTAGGAAATTATTCAGTTGCATTTCTGTAAAATTTTACAAAGAAAACCTTAATTTAGTTTTTTCTTTTTTTACCAATTTTTTTCTTTTATCACAACTTTCAAAAATGTATAAAATATACTGTCATCAAACAACATGCTTAAAGAAAAATACTTTTGCTGATGACCAACAAATTAATACATTCCTGGAAGTGATACCCCTATCATGGGAAACAGCAATAACTAGAAAAGCACTAGGAGAGCGCAGACCTCCGCCAATGCAGCTCCGCTCAGCTCAGCCCCTCCTATGTTGTGATCTAATTCAAACTTTTTTCAATTCCTTGACCATGAAAACATACATTTAGCAGCTTGATTCACACTGATATCATTGTTAGTTCAGTAGTTATTCACGTAAATCACTTTTTTGGTCAAAGAGTTCAAATGAGTCAAACGTGCAAGCAGATGAGGCCATCAACCAGGACAAGGTGAACAACCCCTGGATACGTGAGAAGGACAGACAAAAAAAATAAAGTGGAATTTAAGTCCTCAGTCAGATTTGTGCTTATCTAGTGTCATCTGTTTACAATGTTCAATTATGAAAATTGATCATTAAATACTGTCACCAGTTTATGAGTAGCAGAAATACAAATAATCGTGTGATTATATACTGTATTTTGCAGACAGAGTTACAGGACCCTCTCCCAGACCACTCTTACCCAGGTCACAGCAAATGCTTCCCACAATGGTTCATGGTTATAATACAAGTCAGACCTTTTATAAGAAAAATGTTAAGTGTGTTTCAAAATTTAAGTTCATAGTTAGCTTGGCTTTCTTGGCAGCTCATGTCTCTCCACAGTTATAATGAAATATTTATACTTACAATAGTGTCAATACACTACACAGGACATGAATAAGATATTTGTCCTTTTCTGTGTAAGTGGGATAATGTACATAATTAAAAAGTATTCTCACAGAAATTTAAATGCTGTAATTTGATTATTTTAATAAACTATGTAAACTGGATGGATGCAATGCTGGCATGACTACAGTGCACACATCTGATGTTGCTCACAATGTTTAAAGGGACAGCTCAGGGCATTTGTGTGTTTGCTCAGAGACATGAAAAATTAGAGGGAACATTGGTTAGTAGTGTATTGTATTGTGTAACGTGTGCTGCGCACTTCGATGGTGCGAGCTAATTTTGTTTGGTTTCTGCCAATAGCCATATAACTAAACTGCTGTGTTTAGCTAACATTAGTTAGAATTAGTATATAATGCTGGCATGAATGGTAACAGTGGCTAACTTACAGCTAACAGAACACAGCTATCTAGTCACAAGCGTCAGCGTACGGCCAATTGGCATCACCAAGGTGACAAACTGCTACTCATTAGAATAGCCAACTATTCGATAAAATAATTGCCCGAATAATTGTTTTAAAAATAATCGTTTATCCCCAGCCTTACACACCGGCAGCTGGGTCCTATCTAAAACCAGCATTATGACATATATTTGGATGGGATTTAGCTGTTTTAGTTTTGAACAAAAGATCTCAACTTTTGAATATGTACAGAAAGAACATTTATCGTACTTGCTCAACATGCTTTAAGTACTGTAATTTCTACTGTGTACTTTCTGTACCATGTTTTTCTTTTGCCTAACCCCGCAGCATTTTGAGAATTCAGCTCTACATAAATATTTTAGTCCACTGTGTTTCAAATATATGGTTATTGTACAATCTAAATACCATGCAGTTGATTGGTGATCAAAGATTGGAAGAAACTTTTGGAGTGGTCAGTTTCTTTCCTTCAATAGAAAACTGAAAACTTCTTAAGATCTATGATGTTTTTTTTACAAGTTTGGAGCAGTATGAGAACCCTTAAGTTGATTATTTTTATTTTCAGTGTCAGCTGAGTAAGTTCATCCCTTGCTGGCCCTTGCATTCTATCGAGAAAATGCTGCAGGATCAGCACCTTTAAGGAGCTTTCACTTGTGTCCACCTTCACTTCTATGATTGCTTGACTACTGGGCTTTCAGAATATTTTGCAAGCTAAGCTTGTTCAACAAACTTTGGATGTTCCTGAATAATTGAGGCAAATGAAACCTATTTCGGGAACTTGCAACTTTCTATTTTGTATTTCTTCCCAAACACCTACAAATGTTAGTCAACCAAATGAGGAAATTGCTGTTTAGCTCTTGCTCTTCAAGTATTTCAGGACTTTCACAGGGTATGTAGCTGTTAAGATTCCATACTAAATAAAACATCTACCAGTATATCAAACGTTGTTAAGCAATAGTGACAGACTAAACTTTGGCATGCATGTAAAAAATTGCATCAAATGACTGCAAGAATGTATTCCTGTGAACTGAACTGTTGACTGTGTCCTGTAAAGCCAAAGCATAAAAAGCACCAGAGATAATATGTGGTAAATGTTTGTAACAATTTAAGATTAGTTTACAACTACGCAAAAGAAATGTCATTAAAGCTGCTGTCCGGAGAATATATGAATCTAAGTTTTATAAATCTTAGATAGTGCAGTTCTATACTATGATATACGGCTGGTGCTCCAAAACATGTTATTATAAGTCCTGCTTCCTCCCATAGACCCCTATGCAATTCAAACTGACCGCTGAATGGTTTTATCCAATAGAGTTCAAGTTTCCGCCTTGTCGGCTGTCAGTCATCGTGCATGCACATCGGGCACACCTGTGAAGATGGGGCCGCGCACACAGGCTGCCCCTTGTCTTCCTGTTTACAGTCGCAATATTTGAAGAGAGTGTCAGTCATGGAGAAGTCACTCACCCCTAAAATGTCCATAACAAAATTTAGTGATTCTCAATATCGCTTGCTGCTTTCCTCTTTGACCCACTGTGATGCCACTGGTGATGCACATGCACAATTGTTGAATTGAAGAAGAATTGCAGTTCTTCACTGATCCACTCAGCAAATTCCCATTGACTCCCATGTTAAAAATGCCAACTTCACAGCAGAAATAAAATAATAGTTTACCATCTTGATAACTCTGAAGGGAGTTAATTGTTTTTACAAATCATCCATTCAGATGTCATTTAAGTTTGAAATTATGAATGATAAGTGGCGTGTCCTTTTGATACACAGGTCTCAGCCGACTAATCAGCTTTAACCCTGGTGGCTAGCGGCTTGCTCCCCACTGCTTGCTCCAGGGAAAGCCTTCAGCCTCAGCCTCACGTTAAAAGTCTGAGGCCATTTCATTTCTCTGAATTTGAGCATCAGTTGCATCCGCAATGTTTATTCATGTTCTTATGTTAATCGTGCACTTATTGGACAAAGTTTGCTGCTGTGATATTGATTGCACTGACAGACTGACCAAGAAGCCTCTGCTCCATTTTTATCAGTAAGTAAAATTATATTTCTGCTGTGGTTTTAAGAAAAAGCAGCTTGGTTGAAAATGGATTGAAATGGTCACATTTCTTCTTTACTTTAAATATAGATTATTAAAACTTGTTTTATGTAAAATTTACATAATTTTTGTGAACGTTATGGACCAACAAGGCTTCATTATTTTATTTGACAAAATAATTGAATCTGCCTAGAAGGCAGAGGGATAGCAGTCGCTCAACCAGAGTTTTCTGGCTAAAAGAGCTTGCCAACCTCCGCTAGCTTTGGTTAGCTCCGGGTTAGCTCAGTTAGCTCGTAGCTACATCAGCTCAGAGTGGATGGGTGTCAATCATCCGCCCCCACCCTCAAGGTCCCACTCTCAGCTCTACCTCTTTGCCCATTTCTTTTATTTTATTTTACGGGAGTGACAAGACAAGATGGCGGTGGTGGGAACCGCCCAATGGGCTTTATTTCAGGTCTTCAGAAACCTATGGGTGACGTCATGGAAGCTCCGTCCATCATGTATATATAGAGTCTATAGGTGGAACTAGAGGGAGTGGGAGAGGGATGTTTTGGGAGGATCCTTGGTGCGTTGGATTAAAAAAATATATCTCTCTACCTAAAATAATCCAGACAGCAGCTTTACGAGATTATTTGATGATAAGTTTGTTGTATTTAAACTAGGGACTGTATCCAGATTTTTAAACTCCAATATGGATCTGAGTCAATTACAATGAGGCATTTAACAAAATCCCAGCCAGATTCTGCAACCTCTCTGTTTTTCTTGAAATTGATGGATTTTTTGCAGTGAAAGATTCTGTTTAGCCAACATAGATTACCCTGGTTAAGAAAACGACTATAATGTTCTGGTAATGGATTACCTAAAATGGTCATAGGTTTGTTATTAATTAGGTACAGTTCTGTTAAAAAAGGTTTAGCCTTTCACAGATTTCTCCATCTTTTTTTACACTTAATTGCTTCATCTCAAGAACATTTTAATATAAAAAAACCTGAGTAAATACACAGAAGCAGTTAAATATGCGAAAAACTAATTGCCCTCTAAATCTACATGTTGGCTGTGCCACCTGTTGGGATTCCGTCAAATGAACTGAACAGTCTGTTGGACGGCTGAAAGCAATTTTTCATAGATGGACTGAGCAGACAACATTTCCCAGCAATCCTAGCGGTGACCCTCAACACACTCCTATTGGTCTGTGGCCACCAATGGTGTCATTAATGGTGACATCAACGATGACATCACGGCCAAAGGGCTATAGGGGGTTGTGGCGGCCATTTCAAAAGGTTCTCAGCAGAGGTTCTTAGCAGAAACTCCTGTTACACAGAGGACATCTCACCGGTGAAGATTATCTTTTGTTCTGACCCGCTGGACCGGGAAGAACTCTCATTTCAATGCTTTGAAGTGCTCATCCTGTTTGTGTAGCCAGTTTGAGCGATATCAGGAATGTTCCAAGACAGTTCGTTACGACATCGATCTGTAGGCCATCCAGCCTGCAGTTGGGCCACACGGTCCTTATCCTGCTCAAGGTTTTATAACTCTTCCTTTTCTTGCTCAACTACGGACACATCTTGCTCTCCTTCTCGTGGACCGGATGTCCCTCAATGCAAAGTAGGACTGAACTGGTTAATTTATGCTAATCTTGTGTCTGGGCGGAGATAGAGAAAATATAGTTTTTAGAGTTAGATCTCGTTGATTGTTGGTTTAAAGTGTTTTTAAGCACGGAACCTTTTTGCTCATTTGGTGTCGCCACACGCATTAGTTTGAGCTGTATTTGCTGTGTTGGAAACTGTTTTATCCTGAGCGGATATTTCTTTCTTTCTTTCTTTCTTTCTTTCTTTCTTTCTTTCTTTCTTTCTTTCTTTCTTTCTTTCTTTCTTTCTTTCTTTCTTTCTTTCTTTCTTTCTTTCTTTCTTTCTTTCTTTCTTTCTTTCTTATGAATGCTTCACCCCATGTGCTCTGTCCACTATAGCCAGAGCTAAGTTTTATGGTCCTTTGTCTCCTACCATGTGTAGTTCTCCATCTTGGCACAGAACTAGTTTTATGACTCTTTGTCTCCTAGGCTATCTGTGACTTGACCCCCCTGGAGTGAGGGCCACCTCCCTCCCTGAACAAAGCCTGAGCTGTCTGTTTCTCCCTGATCCATTTCATGTTAATTGTGTTTAATTTTCACATAATATTGTTTTCTAAGATCTGTAGTAGTTAGGTGCATGCGATGGGATTACTTGGAGTAATGCGTACAATTAATGTCCACGGCGTAAGAACTTATTCCTTCATCTATTGTTTAATTATCTCAGCCTTATCAGGCAGGCAATCATAAACATAAACTGAGACTGAACAATTTGGCTATATATATTCCTAGAATCCACCAGGTGGTGCCCACAAACTTCGTAATTTTTACATACAATTATTAATCTTATTAATAATTGCACTAGGCAATTATTCATAATTATTCATAGCCAAATCCTACCTATCTGTGGCACAACATAATTGGTTCCCTGTGTGAGGGACGCTGAGTGGACATAATTGTTCTGCATACATTTAAGTAACACAGATTGTGACATTTTTGGAGTTATTATTCCAAACCTTGAAGCAGACAGGTGTTCTCTCTCTTAAAAATGTCCTCGCTTGCCTTTGAAGCTCAATTAAGCTACATAGATCAATTTCACGTGAGTTTGATGCTGCATTGTGTGGTTTTAGATGTTTAATTCAGCTTAAACAGTGGACTTTAATCAAAGTTTTCTGCATGCTGTTGCTCAGAAGCTGCGACTTAACTTAGGGTGCTTTGTGCAAAACACAGCCCGAGCTAACCTGCAGGTATACCTATCAGATAACCTACATTTGGACTATTCTTATTATTTAAAGTACATTTAAATTAATTGTTCAAATTTCTCAAAAACTGTACTCAATCTGCAACTTATCTCAGTGTGCTTTGTGCAAAACACAGGAGCAATGACCTAACCTGCAGTTAATTTAATTACTAAATGTTAAACTTATTATTCAAATTGCATTTAAATTGATTATCCAAATTTTCCAGAACCTGAAATTCCAAAATTAAACCTTTATTGTGGTTTTGTAAACACAACTCCCTGTTCCAACTAGCAGTTAACTTCATGATAACCTGCGTTTATTCTTATAGCATTTAAATGCAGTTGCATTTTTTTTTTATTAGCTATCTTTGCTACTATATGGTTAACAGTTTTTACTATTATATTTATTACTACTTATTTTACTTATATTAGCTCTGGTTATTTTACATTTTTACTTATTAATCCTTCTTCCAGTCTTTCCTCTGTGGGAGCCCTCTGCCTCGGGGGCGGGGTTCGGCTGCGGTGGCCTGGGTGCTCACCAGGTAGTGCTCAGGTGGAGGCGGGGGTCTCTACCCTCCCTCCTCTGGGCACCCTGTGTCGGTGCCCTGGCTGCTGCAGTGGACCTGCTGCTGTCGGGGCAGACGGTTCTCCTGATGGCGTTTTCCTTACGTACCTGACTCATCTGAGCTCAGCCCAGTGTCTACCAATGATCTTACGCGTTTTGGGAAGATGTCTGTGTGTGTTTGTGGTTGGATGTGTGCCAGTGTGTGTCTGTGTATGTCTGGGAAATGGGTTTGGGAAGGGGGAATAACTGTCTTTTCATTTTATAATTGTGGGGAAGGGATGGGAATCTGGGTTATGTGGGGTGATTTTAATCTTTAAAGCACTTTGAGCTGCATTTTTTGTATGAAAGGTGCTTTATAAATAAAGTTTGATTGATTGAAATGAACTGTTCAGATTTTCAATACCCGTGCTCAAACAATTAAACTGAGGACAGTGTGCTCTGTGTTAACTGCAGATCACAGCCTGGGTTAGCTTGCAGCTAATCCCATATGCTGCTATCACAGTGACCTAGCCTGCAGTTAATTCACCATTTCACTTGACGTTTCTTGGAGAGATTTTGCAAATATATGATATTTGTCTTCCCTTGTGTGTAACCTTTTAAGCATGTATGTTGCCTGATTTAACTTGCAGAGTTAATTTGATACTGGCTAACTTACTGCTAATCTTACTAGAGAGAGTGATTTTCATAACTACATTGCTGAGATTTCCTTAAAGAATCGGAAAAGCAATTTTAACACTTAAAGTGGGTGATAAGTCATAGAGCGATCTGTCAGCCTATGCACCAGTTAAACACAAATAGCAATTTTATCACTGATAACAGTGTTGGGTAAGTCACAAGTAGATTTCATAGCTTGTGCACCTATTTAACCGCACAGAACCACACCCATATATGTATAGGGGAGAGTGCATATTTATAAGAGGTGTTTTGAAGTGTCCATTGAAGTGCACGTTGTTGTTGCTATTCAGCAACTCTTTTGACAGTTAAGGCTTGGTTGCTTTGCTGTTTGTTGTCGTTGCTTTTCAGCAACTCTTTTGACAGCTAAGGCTTGGTTGCTTTGCTTTTCAGCAACTCTTTTGACAGCTAAGGCTTGGTTGCTTTGCTTTTCAGCAACTCTCTTGTGTTGTATTCTACTTTTTTGAGGCTATTTTTTATTATGCAGTACATATGTTTTAATTATCTTTTTTAAGTTTTAGAAGTAATAGGCCTGTTTATATTATTCAGGGTAGTAAAACATGACTCTGTTACCAGTATTTTATAGGGTTGAAGGTTTTAAGTAAACAAACTCTTGAGTAAAGATATGAACTGAAAGCAGGGAGGATCAGCTATAACTCTAGTTCATGTTACAACCCAGTAAATGGTACTCATGGTACGGTTAGGAGACCTGGAGAAAATAAATGACCTGTCAAGATGTAGAAGGAGGAGAGAGGAGTCATGTGATATGTTCTTTGTTCTTTTTCAAATAAAAATGGTACAGCCTTGTAGAACAGCGAGTCAGTCAGATCTTGTCTGGCTCCCATCTGCAGGTGCGTCTTATCTGTTGTTTGTGTGTGTTGTTTTTTACTCTCTGTCTCTCAGCTCTGGGTCTTATTTTGAAACAGTTCCCGCTGGGGTTTTGGAGTTCGGCGCCCCCACCTCTCTGAGCAGGAAGTGAGTTGCAGAGCACATTATGATAGAAGCCGACAAAATGGTGGAGGATGCGGGCATTGTATTTGGTTTTGAGTTTTCTCAGGGCTGGGAGAGATTGAGTGTGAGTAATGAGTGTGGCATAACTGATTGATACATGTGTTTGTGGCAATTGTAGTGATTTTGTGTTTTTTCTTTGAGTTCAACAGAGAATCGGAGAGCGACTGGATTGATCCTTGCTAATCAACACCCGGGTGGTTTTGTATCAATCTGAAAAAGCGCTAACACCAAATTAATAGGTATTGATCGATTTAAACGTTGTCCATTTAATGTTGACGTGTTGTTCTTTCGGATGAGGGCCGACCAAAGTACGGACCAGGGGGCTTGAGAGTTGGCCGCTCGCTTCCGATGGGACGCTGTCGGAAAATCTCTGAGGCTGACAAGCAGAAGAGACAGCAGTTTTAGGGCCTGGGTGCTCTCTGTTGCCTAGACGGATTACCTTGGAGAGGCCGGCGTATCTTCCAAACGCACGTTTGAGCCACGTGAATTGGATTGTGTTTAAAGGTCCGGCTTTAGGTGGCTCCGGTAGAGGTTAGTGTTTGATGAGATTGTGAAAATTGTTGTTCTTTCTTTCTCTCGGATGTTTGTGTGGGTGATTGGGGAAGTCGCGGTGACGGAAGGAAGCTACCAGGTAGCTTCTTGCAATCCGGCCACACATAAACTTCTCATTTAGGGGAACTAACCGACTGAATCTAAAACCATAATTCCTCTGCGAATCTTAAACGCCTAGACAATGCCCGCGCTTCTTGTATAGACAATAAGCGTAGAAGCTTGACATTGTAGAGGAATAAGGGAATATCATTTTCAGTCGGCTAAAGTACCACCATAAGTTAGCTTACGGCTAACGCACAGTTTGGATGAGTTTCGCCTGGAAATAAAGGCGTTCAACCTTGTGCAACTACGTAAACACGTCTAAAGCATTGTCTAACACATATATATAGGACTGTTATTATGGATAACTGGTAGTAAACTCTATAGAATATATATAAAATAACTTTTTATGATAACGGAGCGGTCACGTTTGGCTTCCGGTTGAGCTAGGTTGCTCATGATGACAGCTAATCTTTGGTAGCTTAGCTTCCGAACTGTATTTATTTGGCTCGGTTAAACAGTCATTCGAGTATTGATGGCGAAGTGTGGTTTTGTTGGAGGCATTTTGTTCTTGTCTTTGGTTGGTTTACTTATGAGTACGGTTTGTTAGGTTTAGCATCGTAGTGCAGAATTAGCCATCTGTGCACCGGCGTATTCATTCCGCGGTGTGACACGGAAGTTTTATTGGGCCGGACTTTGATCTGTCAGTCCGGCGGAGTTTTTTTTTTTTTTTTTTGGGCAAACTGTTGACGATTTTGTGTTGCAAAGCGAGTTTTAAACGTATTTCTTTTGGTATATGTTTTAATGATAAATAAAAATTGCTTTATATTGGGAGAATTCTATTTCTTCGTGTGTTTCACCAAAGTGTGCGTCCCGAGTTTTGGCGCAGGCCGGACTCTATTAGGAATTCTTTGATTTTTAGATGAAACGGCAATAATCTCCGTATATAAATAAATTAATGATAAGATAAACAGTGCGTTATAAACCTTTTTAGCTTTCCTTCGTTTCGGCTTTGCCTAAAACATTATTAAGGTTAATGTTGCATGGATAAATAATATATAAACTCCTTCACTATAAAAAGAAATAAATTAAATAAATAAAAACGGTGCCTGCCTTTACTGTTAATTGCATTAATATTGGGATAAATTTGGGCCTATGAATTGATAGTTTATCAATTAAAATAAATAATTTATAGAGTTAATACAAATAACCTATTTTGTTAAATTTTAATCCATTTTGGATTTTTGTTACGAATATTCAATGGCAGCCGAATATAAATTACTTCCTGCTCCACAGGGACGAAACTGGCGTACTTTAGATGCCCAATTGTTAATATACATTTCTAAATTATATTCTGTTTTAGTTGATAAGCCCGGTAAAGAGGATAAAAACCAATTCCAGGGCCTTATGACGGCCATTTGGGCTCGTCATGGTGCCCGAGGAGACGACAAAAGAAGTTTGTCACAAATGTGTTTTGAGGAAGGGAAACGTTATGCAGATAAAGCTAAAACAGCAAAGAGCATCACTGGTGCTAAAATGAGACACTTAAAAGCTGAGAAAATGTGGAAAACATGGGGTTTAGCAGGACAGGGTATTGATCATTTGTGTGTTACTGCAGAAAATAGTTTTTCGGGAGACCATATCCCTCCCCCATATCAACCTATGTACCCAATATTGACGACCTCTGGTCAAACACATATTTCATGGGGCTTGGAGACAGACAATGGCCAGATTATACTTCAAAACACGCAGGGTGAGAGTTCACCATCTCTTTGTGAGCCACCCCCGGTGGGCATTACTCCTCCCCTTCCTTCAAGCAGTGCAGTGTTGCACTGGAGTGGCCTCCCACAGAGGTCTGTAGCCCATGAACCATTGACTAAAAAACCACAGGGTGATTTAAAGGTAAAAGATGATGGACAAGATTATAAATTGCGTTTTGAAGTCATCGGTAAAGGGGTTGTAGAACACACTGGGGAGGAAAAACGACAGCTATTAAAATTAGTAGAACAAGACACCGATAAATTGTTTTTGGCGTATAATGCTAAATTGATAGATGAGATGGAGCAGCACGAACACAGGTTAACTAAAGTTCAGCTACAGATGGATGGACTGCTGCAGAATCAGGAAAGATTAGCATCTGTGGTAAGGGGTCAAGCTGCAGATTTTTCAGGGAATGCAAGCCCCAGTCAACGTGATGAATGTGCGGCGGTTTTACAGGTCAAAAATATGCAGACGTTGGGAGACAAGGGGAGTGAAGGACCATTTAAGAATACCAGATCTCAGGTGTCACTGGGGGCAAGTGGAGGCCCTGATTTAATGCTTCCTTTAGTGGGAGCATCAGATGGTTCAGTAATTTACAAACCATGGAAGATGGCTGACATATCTGCCATCATTCTGCAACTCCCTGCTTTGACTGGTGGAGGAAACTGTTGGATAAATAAATTAAATCAGCTGACTTCAGGGCAAACCCTAGCGGTGGGGGATTGGAAAGCTATTATGGGTAGAATGTTGACATTGACAGATTATAATGAGATGATGCTCCAGTGTCAGCTAGCATGTGTACTTGATGAAGCCCCATTCACGCATTATGCATATGAGCTGGCCGAGTGGGTCAGAAGAAAATATCCTACTCCGGCTGCGTCTAAAATTTTGAAATTTCCCTGGTCAACTGATGTTACTCCCGCAGAACATATAGCAAAATGTAAAGATAAATGGGTTGCAGTTACTGGAGAACACCCTCGAGATCTGGGAAATAATCGGATTTGGTTTAGAGAAGCAGTTTTAGCAGGCATGCCAGAGTCTGTTGCTACATTAATGAAACGGAATCCTGATTCACACATTTATGATCAGCCTACATGGGAAAGACACGTAACATATTATTTACAAGACGTGCAAGATTCTGCGTTAAAGGACGCTGAGGAGAATAAGAAAATGGAGACTGCTTTGTTAAAACTACAGTTAAAAGAGGCTCAGAATAAATTGACTGACTTGTATCAGTCTAAAGAAAGTGAAGCAGATGGTGGCTGAAGCAGCACCTACTGTTGGATCAGCGACAGTGCTGCCTTCTTTTCCTGTGATGTATGCTGGAGCTGCGCTGAATCCGCCATTTACTGCTCCTTATAGGACATGGCAGCCTCGTGGCAGGTCACGTGGCAGGGCCAGGTTTGGGGATTTTAGAGGCATGGGGAGAGGGCAGCCGGGTGCTAACGGTTGTCACAGGTGTGGCTCCAATGAACACTGGGTGAGGGAGTGCCCACACCCACAAGGGGGCGCTATACCTCCCGGTCAGCCACCTCTACATATGGCTCCAATGACTCTCCCTATAACTCAACCATTGCCTGTTTCAGTGGGTGATCAAAGACTATCACATCCTTTTGTCATTGCTCAAACCACGCCTGTCAACTTGTTAGGCAGAGATCTGCTTATCAAACTTGGTGCTACTATTCTATGTACCCCTGATGGACTTATGGTGACTTTTCCGAATGGACGTACGCATTGCTGTGACACCATGAGTGGTAAATTTTTGCTGAAGGATGACACTTCACAAGTGGCTGATATTTTCTGGGCCAGATTGACTACGATGTCTGCACATGAATCTTCTGCGGCTGACTTTCTGAGATGCTGGAAGCCTTGGCTGCTTGAACTCCAGCCTTTTGTTCCACCGCCTGATCCTTTCCATGTGACCTTCCTCTATGAGAGAGGCGATCCTACTTTATATCAGGAACAATTTGAAACAGAACTTGAAGGCCAAAGTTGGTCTGTGGCTTCGGGTCCATGCTTTGTGGGAAAGGAGGGTGTGGCACTGTATGCTCATCTGACTTCAGAGCAGCATAAATGGTATATGATGGAAGCTGAAGCGCTTCCACACATATCGCTTTTGTTGCATCCGAAACATCAAGCAAAAGATTTGGGGGGAAATGTTAAAAGGGGAGTTGAATTAAAGGATTGGGTTCCTACCCAGATACATTCAGTCTCTTTTTCTCCTTCTACTCAGATGTACAAAATAGACACGCAGCTCTCTGATACTACCATTCTGGAACATTTGCAGCTTTCTAGAAATCATGGCAGAGAAAAAACAGATCATCCTGATGCAGTAGAGGCCTTAAAGGTCGTGCCTGACTCTTTGTGGTCAGATGGTCCCACTGATGTTGGTCTAGTGCAAACCACACCCATCACATTTGAGATGAAACATTCTGATCCAATCTGGCATTCTCAGTACCCACATAAACCTCAGGCTGAGGAAGGTATTGCAGACACTATTGCAGGCTTACTTGAAGCTGGAGTTTTAGAACCATCAAACTCTTCATATAACACCCCTATTCTTCCTGTGGAAAAACAAGGTACTGGTAAATACAGAATGGCACATGAATTGCGTGCTATTAATGAGGCCCTTAGAACCCCTCCCATTTCTACACCAAATCCGTAGACAGCTCTGGCATCACTGACTCCTGATTTAAAATGGTTTACCTGCATAGATTTGGCTAATGCATTTTTCTGTTTACCGCTCCATCCTTCTGTCAGGGATATTTTTTCATTTACATTCAGGGGCAGGAAGCTACGTTATAGTAGGCTTCCGCAGGGTTTTGCTTTATCTCCAGGTATTTTTAATCAGGTGTTGAAGCAGTCATTAAGCACTGTACAGCTCCCTCCAGACTGTGTACTGACCCAATATGTGGACGATTTACTTTTAGCATCCCCTACTGTTGAAAAGTGCATAGCAGCGACTCTAGTTGTGTTGCAACATTTGGGAAAAGAGGGATTTAAAGTCTCCCGCGATAAGCTTCAGTTGGTCAGGCAGGAAGTCCAGTTCCTGGGGCGAAGGGTGACCGCTCAAGGCGCTGGACTGACGGACACCCACAAGAATGCTATTTTGGCCCATTCTAAACCTCTCACTGTTAAATCAATGCTGTCATTTCTGGGACTGACAAATTTTTCCAGACATTATGTGCCTAATTACACAAACCTTACCACACCACTCAGGGCTCTTGTAAATGCTCATGGTATGAAAAATCTGCATGCTAAATTAGAATGGGACATACCGGCTGAGGAGGCATTTATTAAGTTGAAACAGGCTCTAGCACAAGCAGCTGATTTAGCCACTCCTGACTATACATGTCAATTTTTTCTTAACACATCAGAAACAGATGGGGTGGTTAATGGGATTTTGTTTCAGAAAAAAGGTGGTCAGAGATACATTCTTATGTATCTTAGCATAAAGCTGCAAGCTATTGAAATGAGACAGCCACCTTGCACGAGACATGCAGCAGGAATTGCACACCTAGTGGAGAAAACTTCACACATTGTTAGGGGTTATCCACTTAATATTTTGACATCTCATGGAGTTATGGCATTGGTTAATTCTGAGACGTTTACTCTTTCTACTTTGCGTCAGCAGCGGATTAGCAGAGTGTTGGAGGCACCAAACATTATTTTTTACGCATGAAGGAATAAACATGGCTGACCAAATCACCGCCTCTGGGGAGCAGCATGACTGTGTCAGGCTGAATTCTGTTGCTCAAAAAATACGTCCTGATTTACGGTCTGATCCTTTACCTACAGGTTTTGTGCTCTATACAGATGGGTGTTGTTTTAGAGATGGACAGGGCCAGTTAAAATCAGGTTTTGCAGTTGTTGAGCAGAATGGGGATTCACTACATACTGTCGTGTCAGGGAAGCTGGACAGCAAGCAGAGCGCACAGCGTGCTGAGATAAGGGCTCTTATTGAAGCATGCAAATGGGGAAGAGATAAAGACGTCATGATTTACACTGATTCGAACTACGGGTTTTCTGTTATACATTATGAATTACCACAGTGGAAGAGAGCAGGTTTTGTTACTGCTACTGGGGTCACAGCAAGGCTGACACTGTTGACGCGTGGGGAAATAGGGCGTCATCGAGCGGTCTAATTCAACTTTAAATTTACAGCTGGCAGAGAACCTCAGGTTTCATCGCACCCTGACCCGGACCCTCGCAGTGATCATCAGCATCTGAAGGGCCTGGTCTCCTCCTTCCTTCCGACCCCTCTCCTGTCCCTCACGCTGCAGCAGCTCTCTGCTGACCTGGGAAAATCTCTTTGCAGCGGGTGGTGTCGGTTCTGACTAGGCGGTGTCGACTGCCGAAGCCAGGAGGCGGGGCCTGACCCACCCAGAAGATTGGTTGAAGTTGTTGTAATCATCCAGTGTAATCTATATGTGCAAAAAAAATTGGGCGAGATAAGCAATTTGGACTTGCTTTTCTCGAAGAGGGATTGTACCGAAGAGAAAAGATCGCAAGAAATCAGACACATTTCACAGCAGGTTTTGACCACCTCACAATCGGTGGGGGAAGCTATTGGAGGCGGGGCCTGTCTGTGCATTTGTGTTTATTGGGGGAAATGTTCAGTTAATGAAGTAACTGTCATTTCAGTGAGGGCGATCTGCAGAAAAGACAGTAACTTTGGGAAAAAATAAAGAGTCCACTGTACTGAATCTTTTCATCACTCTGGTAGCCACCTGCTGCCAGAGAAATAAACAAGAGCGAAGACTAGAGAACAAAATAATAAAGACTGAACACTTACTAATCATTTTTCTTGTATTTTACAGGTTGTCTAACCGATTTTTATTTACAGGTGCAGATTGCTAGACATGGCCTAAGAGGGTGTCAAATAATTTTTAAGTAGTCGATTTGTAAGATTTTCTTCTTTATATTCAGTATTTACGGTTTTATAAAACTTTTTTAGTAATAAGCTAAAATATTTTAAGGAGTGTTTAAAGTATAATCAGGTTGACTGACTACTAATTCTTGTTTTACTTATTCTTTTTTCATTATGATGTGGTTTTTGTAGGATGTTTTTAGGGTTGGTGACAATTGCTAGAGTTTGCTTTTACTAAAAGAATATTGAGAATTAGGTTAAAACATAAAAAACAATAATGATAAATTAGAAAAAAGTATTGCTTAAAGGTAAAGATAAAGAAAAAAAACCAGACTCTTCTCACTTTGAATAATCATGTTAGAAAGAGGGACGATTTGTTAAAGAATATGTTTGGTAAATGGAAGACTCTGGCAATGTCTATAATGGTTTCTTTAGCAGTATTTGTGTCAACTATGGTGTTATGTGGATGTTGTTGTATTCCTTGTATACGTTCTTTGCTCACAAAGTGTATTGAAAAAGCTGTTGGTGATAATGTGCAAGGTCAATATCTGTTACTCCCTCACATGGAGCCTGAAGGGGAAGTACAGAGGAGTGGTCAATCTATTTGAAAAATAGATTGAAAGAGGGATTTGTTGTATTCTACTTTTTTGAGGCTATTTTTTATTATGCAGTACATATGTTTTAATTATCTTTTTTAAGCTTTAGAAGTAATAGGCCTGTTTATATTATTCAGGGTAGTAAAACATGACTCTGTTACCAGTATTTTATAGGGTTGAAGGTTTTAAGTAAACAAACTCTTGAGTAAAGATATGAACTGAAAGCAGGGAGGATCAGCTATAACTCTAGTTCATGTTACAACCCAGTAAATGGTACTCATGGTACGGTTAGGAGACCTGGAGAAAATAAATGACCTGTCAAGATGTAGAAGGAGGAGAGAGGAGTCATGTGATATGTTCTTTGTTCTTTTTCAAATAAAAATGGTACAGCCTTGTAGAACAGCGAGTCAGTCAGATCTTGTCTGGCTCCCATCTGCAGGTGCGTCTTATCTGTTGTTTGTGTGTGTTGTTTTTTACTCTCTGTCTCTCAGCTCTGGGTCTTATTTTGAAACAGTTCCCGCTGGGGTTTTGGAGTTCGGCGCCCCCACCTCTCTGAGCAGGAAGTGAGTTGCAGAGCACATTATGATAGAAGCCGACACTTGACAGCTAAGGCTAGGTTGCTTTGCTGTTTGTTGTTGTTGCTTTTCAGCAACTCTTTTGACAGCTAAGGCTTGGTTGCTTTGCTGTTTGTCATTGTTGCTGTTGCTATTTAGCAACTGTTTTGACAGCTAAAGCTTGGCTGCTTTGCTGTTTGTTTTCTTGTTGTCATTTGCCTTCCAATAGCTTCAACAGATGGAGAAATCAGGTCCCCAGGCATCTTCAGCTGTGGCTCTCCAGGGGTTCACAGACTTACAGGTGCAACAGATCATTGGCAATGTCATCAGCTTGTCCTCAGAGGAACGTGTTTGCTTAGGTGGTTATGACATTGTTGAGTGTGAAGAAAGAATACAGGCATTGGTGGAATTCATGAAAAAGCCAGATAAGAAGGTTCACATTTCAGATATTTTTGGACAACTTGCCTTGCTTTACCAACGGACAATGAAATTAGAGGCTGAAAGATGTGCCAAATTGACTCAGGAACGTGATGAAACCCTGGACAGGGAGCAAGCAACTAGAACAGAGCTCTACAAAGCAGAAGCAAGGGTTGAACTGACTGAGAATAGGCTGAAGGAGCTAGTGAAACCTGAGAACAGGAGGATAAGCCTCCTTTCCACAGAAGAAGAGGTGGAAGAGCAGACAGGGGAAACACCTTGTCCAAGGTTTACACCCCACATTAAAGTCACACCTCTCACCTCCACAGAACCTAGAGTAGGTGTTAATGTTAATTTGACAGCTGTCACTGTCAACGCAGCAAGCCACAGAGCCTGGGCTCTGCAGGGGGTCCAAAGTGGAGGAGCAGCATGCATGCAGCTGATCTGACTCGCAGCAGCGTTCCTGATATAAAAAAGAAGAGCGGGGGACGTGGGTGCACGGTTCCAGCGGGTCAGTAGATCTAACACCAACTCCAGTTCAGCAAATAGATCTAATAGGACTGCTTTAAGGAATCTACAATGGGTACCCCATCCAGATGCCTCCAGTGGCGTGATCTACAATGAGCGCCAGCATCCATTGTGCATCATTATGCAGGGGACGCTGCAGTATTTGTACTTCACACAATTAATTCACCAATAAGTGCAATTTCTATATAATCTGAATAGATAAATACATATGAACATACTGTGATATAATTCTTATGTGCAACATATTTTCATTCAGATTGTCCTTTTTATTCTCAGTTCAGAGATGGGATGGGGGGGGGGGTGACTGCTGGTTGTGTGTCCGTGTCCGCAAAGCTCTACAAGTTTGAAATTGTGGCTTTCATTTTCATTTTTGCCATCTCTCCTGCTGTGCTGTCAGTGTCCTCTGTGTCCACAAAGTGCGTAAGCAAGGTCCTTAGTGTGCTTAAAGTTGCGCACATTTTTCCGTCACGTTTTTTTCTATAAATTCCAAACTTTGCGTAGAAAGTTGCTTACGTAGTTTTCAGACCCCGTTTTGTGCGTAAGCAAGCTTTATAAATGAAACCCCAGGCCTCTGCAACACTAGGTGCTTTCTCTGTTAAGCAGAAGAAACATGAACCGCCGAGAGAATTTTATTGTCGCTTAAGAACTGCGTATTTCCAAACACGGAGCGCTCCTTGTTTAGAGGAAGATCAGACTTTCAAATCGTTATTTCTTCATCACCTGCACGAATCTATTCACTTTCAAGTGACTATGTACAGCAGGACGAGGAAACTAAGGATGCAGGAAATCCGGAAATCCTACCTATCAGTGGCACAGCACACCCTTTTTGGCAACCACTACTATCAAGTTTTTGATTACTAGAAATTAGTCTTTTACAGCACTGTATAAGATTTGTGGCACATTCTTCTTTACATACATACATACATACATACATACATACATACATACATACATACATACATACATACATACATACATACATACATACATACATACATACATACATACATACATACATACAGTACATAGTGGGGCAAACAATTATTTGTCAGCCACCGATTGTGCAAGTTGTCTTATTTAAAAAGATGTGAGGTCTGTAATTTAATTTTCATCATAGGTACACTTCAATTTTAACCCCTACTTTCCACCGTACATGTAAATTACATGTAACGTCTGTGAAGCTTGATACGGAGCTGATAGCCGCGGTTGTGACACAGAGTGTGCAATCCATGTGTGGTTTACATAACCATCAATAATTATGATCAATAATTTAAGATTAATATAATTATTGATGAGATTCAAGTTTTTAATCTAATAATTAAAGTTTGGGGCAACAGCTCCTTTTCTTTAGGAGCAAGTTGTAATACCAGACACCCAGTCTCTTTGGAAAAGTATAAGTTCAAAATGCTGTGGACAATAATTGCACACATATACCAATTAATCACAGAAAACCTCTATTTAAGTTAAGAGGAATGTATTAAGAAAATAGATCAACTTTACAGCCAAAGCAATTCGTCAATAATTCACATCTATTCTAAAGCATCCATGCAAACAAATTATTACTGATCCTAGAAAATGAATAATGTGTGTATGGAACAATAATAAGCATCAGAAAATCACTTCAAAACACATTTTATCATAAAAAGAGAGGAAGAAAGTCATGCGTTAGTTTCTTCCCACAGGTATAAACTAAGTCATGCACAGACGTGGATGCTAAAGGAGGGTAGTCACCGGCATGTGAGTCAATCCCTCGCTCCAAGGGGCTCAAACAAAGACTAGACCCATGGGGAACAAAGAACAATGAAATTGGCTTTGGCTAACAATGGAGCTGAGCAACAGGGCATGTGCTGGCTCCTTCTCGTGGGTAGGCCACGGCTTTGATACAGAAACAAGGGACAATGGAGTTTGCTTTTGGCTGACAAGCCCACTGGACAAAACCCAAATGCTGCGCAAAATATAATCATAGTGGGTGAGAGAGAAAAAATGAGAGAGAGAGATGGGATAAAAACCAGTTTAAACACACAGGAAATAAAACGGCTCACAAACTCATGCGTGCAGCGACGCTAATGAGCAAACAGTTTCAGCGCTTAAACACTTCAACCACCAATGAATGAGGTCTAAGTCGTTCTGACCTATAATTCCCCTATTTACCTTCCCAGACACAAGATTAAAATAAATGAGCCGGATAAGTCCTACTTTTGGTTGAGGGAGGTCCAGTCCACAAAGAGGGGAGCAAAGTGTGTCCGTAGTTGGGCGAAAGAGGGAACAACAGTGCGCACAGAGGTCTTCAGAATCACGGTCCCAGTTGAAGGCCGGAAGGCTACGAATAAACACCGGGGACTGTCTTTCTAAAGAATTGCCTTGGAACAGTCCTGCTGCCAACCAGGCACTGGATACACGTACGGACACTGGATAGACAGTGGCACAAGTTTTCCAGCAGGTCAGAAATAAAGGATTTACTGGTGGATAGTGTCCCCTTCAATCGCAGGGCAATGCCAAAGACAAATAATGGCGCTTCTTGCTGCCCCTTTTATAAACTTCACGATGTCATCGTAGGCCACGGACCAATAGGAATATGTTGGGAGCACAGCTGGGAAGGCTGGGAAAACAGTATGTTCAGTTTATTCATGGAAAATGGGTCCCAACACTGCTATTGTAGTCAATGGGACTGTTTCCACCAGGCACAAAGCAGTGCAAATCGGACGCGTCTCGGAATCTTCACGGCCTTCTCCTAAATGTATGCGTCAGGTCTATTTTTTAATGCTCTACACTTCCAAAACACATTAATCTCAGCAGTTTAGATTGGACCAGACAGAAAATCAGACAAGAAAGCAGAGTAAATAATCCAGAAATTTGAAAAATAAATGACCTGTCCAGATTACCAATTGCTTAAAGTGGAACTGAACCCCATGAAAAAGCATAATCCCGCCCCACAGACAACATTTGAAAAATTCTACCAAAGTGGGCAATGCCAGGAGGCAGAGAGGGGCATGGCCAAGTGTTGAGGATGAGCGGAGGGGGGGACGTGGGGGTGTAGTCAAGACAGTGACAGCTAGCTTATCTGATGCTGAAACATGGACAGTGACCGAAGTGACATTGGCAGTTTTGCGATTGATTGACCTGACCGACGTTCATCTCTTTTGATGCAGCGGCGGCCTTGGGCAGCGCTGACTCAGTACCCTGAGTCTGAGAGATGGTTTTATACGCAAAACCCATGGGGCGTGTCTGTGAGACCATGTCTGTGACGTGAAGAGTGGAAAAGATGTACTGCTCTCTGCCAATCACAAATTTCAAATGCAGTAGCCACACTTCAACCCTAAGAGCCAGCACTAAGACGTTTTTAGACCAAAAAGTGTAGAAATAAACAAGTTTACACGAAAAATGTAAAAAAAAATCCCAGAAACTTTTTTTTTGTATTTTATCATGGACGACTAGAATTTATTCCTTCAAGTGGAGAATCACCCAGTTTAGGATACCAGTGATCATTTTTACAAGAACAGCATGAAAAAGTAGAAGGGATGGGCAGAAATACATGCAGTTTTGGGAATGGATGGTAAATTATACTACTTATTAACATAGTATTATTTTTCCCCCTGCGCACTACCCTTTAAGTTATGCAATATCAATTCTCCTGTGATTTCATAATCACAGTCTATTACATTACGCGCCACTTGCGCGTCTGGTGGGAAGTGGGGGTGAGAGAGAAAATGTAAAAACAAATTCCAGGAAATTACATTGTATGATTTTAGATGTTTATTCATATAATTATTTATGTTAAGCAAGAATTCTGGCCCTCACAGACCTGTTACAACTTCTTTAAGAAGCTCTTCTATCCTCCACTCTTTACCTGTATTAATGGCACCTGTTTGAACTCATTATCTGTATAAAAGACACTTTTCTACACCTTCAAACAGTCAGACTCCAACTTCCACAATGGCCAAGGCCAGAGAGCCGTCTAAGGACACCAGTGACAAGATTGTACACCTGCACAAGACTAGGATGAGCTAATTTACAATAGGCAAGCAGCTTGATGAGAAGAGATCAACCGTTGGAGCAATTAATAGAAAATGGAATAAATACAAGATCACTGACAATCTCTCTTGACTCCATGAAAGATCTCACCTCGTGGGGTACACATGATCTTGAGAACAGTGAGGAAACAGCCCAGAACTACACGGGGGAAACTGGTCAATGATCTGAAGAGAGCAGGGACCACATTAACAAAGGTTACTATTAGTAACACACTACTTTGTCATGGATTAAAATCTTGCAAGTTCCCCTGCTTAAGCCAGCACATGTCCAGGGGTCTCATTTATAAAACATTGCGTAGAATCCCTACTAAAAGTGTACGTACGACCAAAACAAAAAGAGATTTCTGATTTATAAAACCATTCCTACGCACAAGTGTAAGGAATTTCCCCTTTATAAATCACAGTCTTCTTGGAAGTTTGCGCACATGAATTTGGCTCATATCCCACCCTGAACACGCCCAAATCCGGCTATAAAAGGTCAATGCAAAGCAGGACATGAATATTGATGCATATGAAGAAGAGGGGAAATATGGCAACAACAAAAAAAAACAAGAAGAGAAACTTTACGGAGATGGAGATTGAAGTGCTAGTGGGTGAGGTGGAGGCTAGAAGAGACATTTAATTTGGTGGACACAGCAGTGGTGTCACAAATAAAAGGAAGAACTGCAAGTGGCAGCATGTGGCATCTGCAGTGCAGACTGTCAGTGCAACTGGCAGGACGGTACCCAAAATAAAAAAAAGTGGTCGGACTTCAAAGTCGAGGCAAAAAAAAAACTTGCCTCCTACCTCCAGAGTGGGTCTGCTACTGGAGGGGGTACGTGTACACCCGAGCTGACACCACTGGACGGAAGATGGCAAGTATCATGGAAACATCAAGCGTGTACGGTATTGTGTCAGAGAAGGAGGGCGACACCGACCTGGCAGAAACGACAGATGAACCCGGTAAAGCACCTTTTGTATATATTTTATTACGTGGCTACGTTAACAAATGTGAGCATATTTTAAGGAGACAGACTAATATGCCGTGTCTTTTCAGCTCTTCCACAGTCGGTAGGTGGCGAGGATGAGGAGGCTGAGGAAGATGAGGTTGCCCAGCGTCTGGCTGCCCCCAGCACCAGTGCTGCCGGTGCCCGTGGTGCATTCAGCAGTGGTTGGGTTCTGACTGAAGCTGTGATGCAGACACAGAGAGACACCATCAGCGCCATCAATTCTGTGACAAACGAATTAAAGGAAATAGTGTGCTGTGCGACATAGTGACAGCCATTGGTACCTTAAATTATACAATAAAAATTTTTTAATAAATGAACCTTGTCGTTGTTATCTCAAATGCCGCATTACATCCTGGCGGATCCTTGCTCCCTGGGTGAAGGCCTTCTGTCGTGGAGGAGGCAGCTGTGGGTCGGGGTTCTCATGCTGGGGAGGGGGTAGGCCAGGAGGGAGGGGAATTCCAATTCTCAGTGCCATGTTATGAAGAATTCCACATGCCCTCACGATCTTGCAGACCTTTGTAGGGTGGTATAATGGTCTGCCACCCGAGGCATCTAATGACCGCCACCTACATTTTAACAGGCCTATGGCACGCTCCACGACTGAGCGCGCACGCGTGTGACAGGAGTTGTAGCGCATTTCCTCTGCTGTCTGTGGGTCTGGGAACGGGGTCAGAAGCCAGCTCCTGAGAGGGTAGCCACTATCACCTGCAAGTGATAACACGTTTAATTCAGGCATCAACAACCAGTATTTCTAATGACAGTGAGGACTTACCGAGCAGCCAGCCATCACGCACAGCGCCTGCCTGCAGTCTGTTCCCTGCACTGCTGTGTGTCAAGATAAAGGAGTCGTGTGTTGACCCAGGCCATCGTGCCACCATATTAGTGATCATCATGTGTGAATCACAAATGATTTTCACATTAATACTGTGTACATGTTTCCGATTGACGAAAACAAATTCATCCTCGGATGGGGCCCTTTTAGCAATGTGGGTGCAGTCAATTGCGCCGATTATGTTTGGGAAACCGGACATTGCTGCAAATTGCATCTTAATTTCGGCCTGCTCCCCCACAGTATATGGAAACGTGATGTATCGCCTGCTCATTTTAATGATCCCATCCAAGACTGCAGGCATTATTGCGCTCAGGGACAGCTGTGATATCCCAGACCTAGTAAATAAATATAACATATTTGAAGGCATTATTTCCAAAAAGGGACTTTGGGCAGAATAGTAAGAATCATGTCACTCAGACACATACCTGTCGGCTAATTCCCGCTGGTAACAACCAGTTGCAAGAAACCCCAGTGTGGTGAGCACCTGCAGCTGGACCGGAATGGCACGGTTGCACCTGGACGGTCTCTCCAAAACCGGGCCCAATTCAGCACAGAGATCCAAGAGCACAGCTCTAGGGAATCTGAATCTGCTTATTAGCCAGTCATCATCATGGGCAAGGAGGTCCGCATAATCCCTGAACACGCGTTCTCTCCTAATCCTTCCATTTGCAAAATCTTCTAGCAACGCCAGTGCATCCATCTCAAATATTACGCTTGAAAGTAGTTGGGGTATTTCTATTGGCAGCAATAAGACTGACTGCTTCCTTCCTTGGCACAATGAACGTGCCAATCAATGATATATGGTACAGATGATTCAATTTATTAATTGGCATACAGTCCCGGCCCTTTTATCTGAGTTTAAGGTTTTGAGATACATTTTATGTATTTATTTTAAGATTGAAAAATGTTTTAGAAGAGCTATAGCTCACTGCAAAGCTACAATATAGATTTCATTGCTGGTTTGGATATTTATAATAACATGAATCCATAATTAATGTTTGGTGTGAGGTGAAATGTTATGTTTGAGAGGAGTAATATGCAGTCTGGCTGCAGTTCACCACCTCACCAACTGCGTCGTCGATTCCCCCCGTCTCCAAAATGTCCGTACGCACGGGTCAGAGTTGGTGTACAGGTGCGCACATTTCCCCGTCAAGTCTGGTTTTTATAAATCACAACTTTTGCTGTGAAAGTGGCGTACCCCAGTTTCAGGCCCCGTTTTGTGCGTACGCAACGTTCATAAATGAGACCCCAGGTCTGTCTAAAGTTTGCCAGAGACCATCTGGATGATCCAGAAGAGGATTAGGAGAATGTCATGTGGTCAGATGAGACCAAAGCAGGAGTCTTTGTATAAACGCCACTCGTTGTGTTTGGAGGGTTAAGAATGTTGAGTTGCATCCCTTGCAACACCATACCCACTATGAAGCATTAGGATAGAAACATTATGCATGGGGGCTGCTTTTCTTCAAAGGGGACAGGACAACTGATCCCTATCAGGCAAAGGGTGAATGGGTCCATGTATCATGAGATATTGTGCAAAAACCTTCTTCCATCAGTGAGACCATTGAAGCTGAAACGTAGGTGGATCTTCCAGCATGACAATGATCCCCAAAACACAGCCCAGGCAACAAATAAGTGTCTACGTAAAAAGCATTTAAAGGTTCTGCAATGGCCTCGCCAGTCTCCAGACCTCAATCTAATAGAGAATCTGTGGAGGGAGTTGACAACTTGCACAATTGGTGGCTGCTAAATACTTTTTGCCCCATAATAATTGGTTGAATTTAGCCACAATGGAGGGTTTTCAAGCAACAGCCTATTGGCTTACAATCACACACCAACATCTGTGATTGAGCTTAGTCAGATTTTGATATTGAAAGAGGCATTGATCAGAACTCTGATTTAATACTTGGGACTAAATCAGGATATCCCTTGGTTATCTATAAACATAGTACATGAAAGGAAGAAGACAAAGGGTCAACAAATATATATATACATATATAAATATATATATATTTGTGTGTATATATATATACATACATATATATATATGTGTGTATATATATATATATATATATATATATATATATATATATATATATATATATATATATATATACATATATGTGTATATATATGTATATATATATACATATGTGTATGTGTGTGTGCATGTTTTATGAAAAAATACAGCTAAAAGATTTAACCTTTTTTTAATGCTTTCAAAAGCGGTTGCACAAAAACAAACTCTTATGTGCTGTAGCATGCTTGTTTACAACCTTGTCAATGGAATAGATTGGCTGCATCGTCTGCTCCACAGATATAGATTCATGCTTCATCACTATGGTGTCTTATATGGAGTTGATTATAACTCTCAAAGGCGCTTAATTAAACTGTGCATAGCAAAGGCTGTTTTTTTAAGTTAATTATTCACCTTTGGACAAGGGTAAAGCCTTTAGATTTACTGAGTTTCCGAATACAGTATAAGCGACCCAACAGGCTAAGTACCCCATAAATTAATCAGCCCTAGCAAACAATTTTCCCTGAAATAGTGTTCTGAGGCACATCTCATGTTCATATGGTGTTTTTAAAAGCTCCATACGCCTTGATTTTTGAGGAGACATTGTATAATTTAATACTGAAGACCATTTTGACTTTAACACGGTTTGAAATGTAGGATCCAGCTATACTTTGGTTTATTTGTACTTACTATATGTAACAGTATTGACATTCAGCTGATCGTTTTTGGCAGTGAAAGTCTTAAACATTAACTACCCAACATTAGTTTGAATAACAGAAGATTATTAAAAATATTTAGCATAATGAATTAAGGTTTAACAAGTTTATTCACACAGCTACTTCTAAATATTGTTGTTGTATATTTGTCATTTTGTATTCTATGCCACACACCTCTTGAGGGTTGATATTTAACCTAACTTGGTATATATTGATTTAGCAAATAATGTACAGTGCAGTGCTGCTTTGTCTTCCTTCACTCTGGGGACTTTGACCACACTCGCTGCCTTACTGGAAAGGTATGCTCTTCCCATTCCTGTACATCGTGAATAAAGTGCTCTTTCCTAGAGCAATATTTGCTGTGGAAAAATGATCCATGTCAAACTGACTATACCGATTTTTTTAATATTTATTTTAATTTAAACCCATTTAAGTAAACAATATTAAGAATTCTTCCGGTGCAACTATAAGGCTGATGCTTGAGCCAGTTCATTACAGGTTCAATACACAGTAAGTAACAGCCATATTCCCAGTTTGATGCCACTTTATTGTGTCAGCCACAACATCTCCTACCGTACTTGTTTGATCGTTCCTTTGTTGAACTCACAATTTTTGTATTAAATCTTTGTGCAGTAACATAGTGTAGCACATGTTAATTTGAGATGCTAACCCCAAAAACAGATAATGTAAAAATCAACATTCTTGTTCATAATCTCTGTTTTAAATGACAATCATGGGGTTGTTTACTTGAGGAATACCTATGGCATAGGACAGAAGCGTATGTCTTATAATCAATATTCAAAATTCATGCCACTCAATTAAGACGGTTGTGTGTTGATCGTGAGAACCCAGGACATGGTGATACGAAAATACTGACCTAAACAGTCAGAGAGATGATTAAAACCTTTAACCTGTTGGAGGAGTAACTAACAAGGGTAGTAAGGGAGCCCAAGTTAGGGAGTCGGGGAAAAAACCTCTTTAAAGTTTTCTTTAAAAGAACTATGCCCTTTTTGTTGCTGCCAAAAAGTTTCAGAATGTATAGCACCAAAGAACTTAAATTATTTTAAGGCTTTTTATCCAAAATTACCAAGAGAGCCAAACCATGTAAAGGTACTATATGTTTCTAGTGTTTCTTGTTTTAAAAGCAGGTAGGTAAAGACTGTTTGATAGCACATTTCCACAACCTTTGTTAAATAAACTGCTATACAAAGAATAAAATAGTTGTAGCTTTAAATGTTGCTAAAAAAAGTTTCACATGAGTCCACATCTCTTAAATAGCAAACAAACTTACTAAAACATAATTTCAGATTTTGGTGTTGATATTGCCTCAGATTGCAGTGTTACTAATAGCTATTACTAATGAACCAGCTACTAACTCAATTTCTGTAGTGTTCTAGCTCTATTGAGGGGTGTGAGGATGATGGGAGGAATGGATCAGTCAGCAGGTGATGGGGAGGGCACAGTCAGCCATAGAGCATAGATACCTATGTGAGAAAGAACTATACACACCAAAACACTCACATTTAAGAGAAACGTAGAGAGGCAAATTACCCAAACAAACGTGTTTTTCAACTGTAGGAGAAAGCTGGATAACCTAAATAAAATCCATGTATGTAAATGTAAACGCACCAAATGAAACACAACCTGAAACACATCATACTAAGGTAGCAGGTTTTTAGCATACTAAAGAAAAGAAACTCATTAGAGAGTACCAAAAATGTAGCTTGTTTCTGAATCTCTATGTTTGAAAAGGAGCAGTCATTTACCATATTATATTTTGTGGAAAATCAAGTCTCATGTAATTTCAACAATTTACCTATAAGGTAAATTGGTGAAATTGGAGAAAATATTTGGAGAAAATATTTTCCCCTATTCTTTTTTTTTTTTTTTTTTACAGAAACAATCAAGTAAAACGACTGAATCATAGGTTGCAATACCACTAATAGTAATTGAGCTACACAAATGCGCATGCAAACACTCTAAACTTGCATGAAATACTAATCAATAGGCACAAATTTTATTTTTGAAAAGTTATGTATGTCAGTGTATGTATGCTGTTAATTAACTCATATTTACATTAAACCAAAACAGCACAAAATACCACTTACAACCATTTTAGGCAAATATATACAACTGCTGTGCATCAAACATTGATCTAATCATGCAGAACTATGAAGTTGACACTATGGAAAATTTGATTTAACTGGGTATTACTTCCACAATTTTTAATTTTCCAGCCCTGTTAGAGATGGATTATTATTATTAGATTGTTCTTCAGATACATGGATAAATCCTTCTAATTAGAGTGTTCGTAGCTTCTGCTTCTTGCTTGTTATTGTTTTATCAAAAGAACATTACTCAGGCATACCACACTCTAATATGATAGATCAATTTCTTCCCTGTCAACACAAGAAAATCACAGGAAAGACGCAGGTGCTGTATCAAGGGAGAATTGTTTTTGTGTGTACATCAATAAAAACTGAAATGAGAATCCACATCCAATACAAGATATAATCCTGGAGCATAAAATAAAACTAACAGCTAGTAGTAGATATTTTTAGGCAACCTTAGGCAACGGGGACTGAGCAGCAAAAAAAAAGAGATGGGTGTTTATGTTAAAATTAGTTAAAAGCTGGAAGCGCATGAAAATACCATAATTGCCCAATACATTGACCTAAACTTCGCAGAGAGTCAAAGGGGCATTGTCAAAAGGAAAATGAGTGAGAGACTCAACAATGCAGTAGCTAATAAAGAAACCTGGGCTTCATCCAGTTCCAGTTAGTTTTTGTATCCAAACTTTCTGAGAAACAGAATTTTATTTAGCTTTTAGCAATAATCAGCAGAAATAGACAAGACAACACCAAATTCTGCCTAATGAATCGACATGATAGAGGAGTTGTACTTTGTGAATTTACTCAATAAATTAAATTAAAGAGGCTATATGTAATTTTCTGAAATTTAAACTCACGACTGACACCTGTGGCCAACTGCTCTTCCTTTCTGCTCGCTGTCGCAGCGCGCGCTCGTATGCCAGTCGCTCTCAATCTTCGATCTTTTTCTGGCAATTGTCAGGGGTTAAACTTTTTTAGTCTAATGTGGAGTTACTGTTGGTGTCAGAGTTGTCCAGGGTCTCTCTGTGTATTCGCACAATCCTTTGCACTGCTTGCAAGTGTAATTGCTGACTAGCGGTGGTGGCAGTGATCTGAAACGTTTAACATGAACACACTTGACGTCACATCTGCAGACAGCGCGGGAAAAATCCGACCCGACAGAAAATAGGAAAAATTGGATACAAGCTTATAGGTGCACCCACTGTGAGCTGACAAGGTGTCAGTATGCTCATCAGGAGATGTTTGAGTCATAAATGGTCAAATAAAAAGGCTATTGTTACGTTTATTTTGGGAAAAAAGTTGCATATAGCCCCTTTCCCTTTTCAGTGATAATGTTTGTTGTAGTCTTACAGAATACAATTTTGTCTTAATATAAAACGTTAACATCATATTGACTGTGCTGCTCCCTTGGATGTTAGCAAATTTCAGTTGATGTAAAAATTAATTCGTCAGGTTTTGTTTTTGTTTTTTGGGAAGTCTAGTATAATTCAAACACAGTACCTCCTTATTGAATTTAGCCTAATCAATACATCGAAACCTTAAACTTCAATTGTAAGCCCAGTCCACATTCTGACCACTCACAGATGTTTAAACACAGGCTTGAACAATCCATCTTCTTTTCCCAACACACTTTTGCACAAATGGAATTTTTCAAAGTGTTCCATGAGAATGACAGTTAAAGGCAATGATTTTAACTCATCTGTAGATGTGTTGAACAGATTGGTGGAGATGCCATCAGGGACTCATTTTGCATACGGTTTAAAATTAATCTGATTTTGTGAAGGAAAACAATTAACCTTGAGCACTGCCCTGTCCAGGGCATACTTCCACTGGTTTCTGAAGCAGAGTCCAGTTGTTTGGCATTATATGAGAACATTCACAGATATTAAAGAACTACCAATAGTGACTGAGCGGTTATGTCTTAAAGGCTTGATTTTGGATGTCTCTTTTAAGATCTGGGACTTATGGTATGGTACACCTTTACCAGTACATTTGCATGGAAAATGAACAACCACTAAGAGCTAACAGAGACGTGTGAAGATATAACTATAAAATTGGCTTGGTTTCTTTAAACAATAACATGTAAACCTGATATTACAATGAGCTAAAGCTTCTGGGAAAAGGTGCTACCACAAATAGACGACATGGAAAAGTCAATGTTCTTACACAAAAAATAAGTACCCAAAAGAGATAACATACCAATCTGAAACAGCAGTCCTGTTATTTCCTGACTGTAATGTTGCACCAAGCAACTTTTCAACAAATGAGATGAAATTCAGGAAAAAGTGCTTGAGTATTTTGTGACCTTCGAATTGAGTTCATGCGTTGCGAGTCTTCAAACTAAATTTACCATGGCCCTAGTGGAGGTTAATGTTTGCCCTCCCATCTGGTGTTTTATAATCATCCCCTGTTATCTATGACAAAGGAGAATGCAGGGAATACAGCTGTAGCATGCAACAGCCATCTTTTTCCATTTACCCCTTTACTCTCCTGGCCATTTCACCATCATTTGTGAAATCAGCTGTAGCAGCGGGAAGAGAGTCGGCACAAAATGTACTTCCCGGAGTGTCTATTTCATGCCAAGAGGAGAGGAAACGGTGGATGCAGCTGAGTAGAATGAGCGAGAGAGGAAAAGGTAATGAATAGAACAGTTGGAAAGCTAGCTGGAGATGGCCTCTGAACATTTGTCACTCCAACAGGAGTTGTCTTTGTCGTGATATTGGATTTTTGGTTTATTATTGTTTTGCGAAAAGAGGATATTGTTTTGTTTGATTTCCAACAATACTTCACATGTCATTTAGGTACATTGCTTTAGATGCGGATAAAGAAAGAGGCTTCCCACATCTTAGACTGTATCATATAGGATTCTGGAAATAATATGCAATTCATGCCCTTTTCTTGCCTCATGCATGAGCAAAGAACAAAAAGCAATCTAATCCTACAGGCTATTCCATGGGGAGGCCACGGTGCTGTCACGCTACCTTATTGTTCCTCAGGGACCAGAAATAGGCAGAATTGGTGACTGTTGGCACATCAAGTCGCAGCACTTCAATCCAATGTGATTGGCCTTGCTCTTTCAAAAAAATATTGGATCATAACATCTAACGGTCAATAAGAGTTCTGCTCAACTTTGCTTATACTTTCCAACTAACAGGGGAAAAATTGAAGACAGTAAATAATTGTCTTTGCCTAGGTCATTTTCCAATTCCTCTGAAAATCTCATGGTCTGAAATCTGCAAGGGCCTCTATGAAAAGTGCTTTTTTTAAAGAAGTCTAATCTGGATACATCAACAAGTAGCCTAATTACAGGTCCATATCTGACCTAATGTTCTTGGAAAAAACAGGGGTTATCAACAAATCTACACTTTAATAGTAAAAAAAACTCCTAGTGCCTAGTGCTTTTCATCAAATTACTCGACCACTGCAATAAAACTGTTGGTAAATAATTTAAATTACACATCTTAGTACAGACACATCTAAAACCTCCATCTTATTACTGGATCCTGGTGCTGCATTTGAAAAGGCTTGCAATCGGTGTTCTACTAGACTCAATGAGGCCAAAGGTGTTATTATGGACTTGGATTAAAATTGTATTTGCCTCATTAAGTATTTTTCTACATCTGCCAACCAACATTGCCAGTCCAAAAAGTTTCCTTTTAAATCAGGACAGAAAGACTCCATCCTCATTTCATCAGGTTATATTATTTTCTGAGTGTCATTACTGTTTAATTGATCAAACAGCAGGAACTCATCCGACATCCATCTGCTTTAGTCAGGAGCAACGATAAAATGACTTCCTGTTTGTAAAACCTACAGATTTTAAAATCTAGTGGTTCTGGGCCTGTAAATACATTTTACATTTGCTTGTCAGGTGTGTTAGTTGCTACTAACATAGCATTTATGGTCATCTTAATAAACTAATAATTACAACATCATAACATTTAGCAGCAGTAGTTCGGCTAAGTGATTCAATATTTACTCAAAAACCAACTTTCTGAAAACCTGAGATGTGCAAAAACTCTGCTTTACATTGCCTTGGTAAAACTTATTTGTGTGTGAATATGCTTAATTGACCAAAATTTTATTTATTTCTAGTATATCTGCATTTCACCTCAGCTGGGCTTTCTATCTGCTCCACTTCCCTTCCTCTTCTGTATCGGTTTCCTGCCAGCCTCTTTACCCTGACTTCCCCTGTTTCCTCTTGTACCCCATTCTCAGGAGAAGCCCTTGGCTTGAAGCACTCTTGAGAAAATGAAGGGGGCAAATATACATGTGTGATGTTCAGGACTGGATAATGGTGCACTTGTTCAATGTAATTGGCCTGGAAAAGCGCTGTAATTTGTAACTGGAGAACCTTGACGTGACTTGAGAAAAATGTAAATGTGCTGCAGAGGAGCCCCTTGGTTAATCAGTTCTCACAAAGAGAATACTTTAAGTTCATTAGTGATCCATTTGCATATTCGCCCTCATAAAGGAAGTGTTAATCCCAAATGAACCTCTATCAGAGAAATTGGTTTATTTTATAATTTCTCTTATTGCCCCAACTGAAGAGTATGCTTGCAATCACAGCAAAATATGTCTTTCAATTAATAGTCAATAGACTGTCTTTCATGAATTATGTTTTATGCAGTGCATATGTTTAGCTTTAATATGCACACAGTAACAAGGCTAATGGAGCACATTTGAGAGTATTTAGGCGTTATTCAGAAATTTCAGATATTTTTTTAAAGAACATTTGCTGTTGTAGTATCTAAAACTGAGACAACTACACTAGAAGTACAAAAAGAAAAAGAAATGTTGCATATTTGGATGGAAGACCACACAATAAAAAGTACAATCTCCCTAATGACAACAACAATCAACTTGCTACATTAGCAGACTTAAATGCAATGCAGAGAGAAAAGCTCTAAATGAAGGACCATAAAAAAAGTGAATAAAGTCTTTTAATGTGGTAATTTCTTCTGGGTTATTTTCTCATTCTGGCAAGACTGCACATAAGAATTACAATACTTTTAGCTTTGAAAAGGGAAGTTTCATAATTTCCGCAAAGAAATATGGACTTGTAATTTTAATTAAATGTACTTTCTGGTAGATCAAAGTATTTCAAATGCTGCTCTAATGTGGAAAACATGGGTCATGTAAATTAAATGAGCAAACAGTACACAATATTGATAACATCATTTTTAAATTTCACTAATAAATTTTCTTTCCATGTAGAAACAACACACTACACCAAGGCAAGATGGGTCCAGGGCATCATGTTAAAGTAAATATGTTTTTGTGCTTTCACTATTAAATATTATCTAAATGTATTCACACAATGTCCTTTGACAAGATGTATCATAAAAATCTACCAAAGAAACATATTTAATCTACCACTTTAATTCTAAATTAAACATTTAAGTTTTTTGAAGCTTGAGAGCACTTTTGTAACAAACATTCTGAATTAAAAGGTCAAAGATTGTGAAAAAAAAGAAGTTTTTACATGAAAAATTTTCACTTTGCATTACAGCTATCACAAAAATGTATTTTCTCATTGTTTCTCATGTAACAGTCACCACCATTGATAGGAGGGGGGGGGGGGGTTAAGGACAGCACAACCAGCCTTTTCTGATGCCCAGCTGGTGCCTGTCATTTGCTAAGTAAAATTCAAAAAAATTTTTGTCTATATTTGTACTATTTGCATTAGAAAATAATGTATAAAGAACTGCCATCTAATTATACTTTTTCCTTCCTGTGTAAGTGCCACTGTGAAGCTAGTCATAGTTTAGCTTAGCAGTTCTGGCCGTCCCCCAGAACATCTCTTTAGGCTTGTCAGCCTCTGATTCCTGGATGTTACCTAATCTGAAGGAGGAAATGATGCATTGAGGAAGAGAGGTTGAGAGAGTTGAAAACAAACCCATCAATGTGATTGGTTTTCTGGACAGAGGCCAGTGAGGGTACAGAAGAAGGGAGGGAGAGAAAATGGAAAGTAGGAGAGAGGGAGGGTAGTTGGTACAGAAAGAAGGCAGGGGTGATTGTCTTCAAGCCTTTTAACTGCTCCCAGAGAGGTCAAGAAGATGCAAAGTCTGTTGGGCATTTCTGTACTTGATCCCAGCATGTGTGAGGGAGTCCTTCTGCATACCTGTCCGAGCCAATCTCAGCTTACTGTCTATTTTGTTCTACTGCCATACCCACACTGTACATGTGTTTCCAGAATTGGACAATAACAACCTCCCCCACCCCCCACACCCCCCCCAAACTGTATGACGAAGCTTATTGTTTTTTTTGCTTGTATTGTTTTGAAAGTATACTTTGAAATATGTCCATGTGAAGGGGATACACCATCATTGTTTACCATTCCATCTTTTCCACCAGTGCAGGGACAAGGTTGACATGGATAATACTCTTTTTAGTCAGAGATTCAATTATCTCATTGAGAAAATGAAGTGTTCCATTAGTGTTCTCACTCTCCGCTTTATGTATTGACTCTCTACATCAAACAGGACATGGAGAGGGTTAGATTTCCAGTCACCACGTAACCTTCTGGGGATACATTTCTCTCTGTTACTTTTTTAAAATCCTAAATTAAATAGAAACAAGCTAATCCTAGCAGACTTTGAGCATCCACTGAGCTAGCCTATGATCAAGCTTTGAGTTAGCGACATAAAAGAGAGCTATGATATTTAAATCCTGTAATTTGGCTAATCAACTCCCCAGTTGTAACAAGTATTTATGGTCATCTCAATAAACTAATAATTACAACAGCATAACATTTAGCAGCAGTAGTTCTGCTAAGTGATTCAATGTTTATGGTTTAAAGTATATGTGGCCAGTATTTTCAAACTCAACATGATTTTTATATAGCCACATGTTCAGTTCAGTTCAGTTTATTTTGTTTCAGTCACACAAAATATGTTTTACATTTTTCATACAATCAGTACTCAATTCATGTGAAACCAAAACAGGCAGAAGCAAAAGCTTGTTTGCCTTATTTAACCTTTTAACTCAATATAAGTTACCTTGCATTATGCAATTGGAACAAGTATAAAATAAAATATACAATATATATCCAACATAAGGAACACACATTTATTATTTCACATATCTCTCAAAAATAGACCGGGAGATCATCTTTTTAAATGTAAAGAAAGCGTGACAGTTCTTCACCTCTTCACTCTCATTATTCCATAACTGAGCCCCACAAAAGGACAAACACCTTTGTTTGTACCCTTTAGTAGCTTTTGGCAAAACAAATTTGCAATCATCTCTTAAATTATATTTAGTTTTTTGAAGCTGAAAGTATTTTTGAACACTTTCTGGAAGATTTAACTGTTTTGCTTTAAACATAATTTGAATTGTTTTGTAATAAATTATATCATGAAGTTTCATAAGGTTGGATTTGATAAATAATGGATGCGTATGGTCATAATACCCAGCATTATTTATCAGACGTATGGCACGTTTCTGTAATAGAACTATATCATTAAGTGTGGTTTTAAAGGTATGGCCCCATAGTTCCACACAGTAGGTCAAATATGGAAGTATTAAAGTACAGTAAATTATAAACAAAGCTTTATTACTAAGAAAATCTTTTGTTTTATACAGTATACCAAGGGCTTTTGATATTTTGGCCTTAATATATAGTACATGATGTTTCCATGTGAATTTGGAGTCAATCACAACCCCGAGAAATTTTACATCGAAGACTCTTTTAATTTCAATGCCATCTATTTTAAGTTTTATTTCCTGAGTCTCTGTTTTACTTCCGAATACCAAAAACTTTGTTTTAGATATATTTAATGACAGCTTGTTTATGTCAAACCAGATTTTAAGCAGGTCTAGTTCCCTTTCTATCAACACCAAAAGTTCATTTAATCTTTTACCTGAACATAGTATGGTTGTGTCATCTGCAAACATAATATATTTAAAAAGGTGAGACCAATTACAAATATCATTAATAAAAATAATAAAGAGTTTTGGACCAATCACAGAACCTTGTGGTATTCCACATGTTATGTTCTTGAGTCCAGACATTGCAGTTTTTACCTGTACACATTGTTGACGATTTTCCAGATAACTTTTAATCCAGGAGAGAACATTGCCTCGAATCCCATACTTTTCAAGCTTTTTTAGTAATTGTTTGTGGTCAATAGTATCGAAAGCTCGCTTTAAATCAATAAATATACCGATTGAAAATTCACTTTTTTCTAAAGCAGAGCTGACCTCTTCAAACATATTCATAACGGCATATGTTGTTGTCCGTTTTTCTCGAAAACCATATTGTTGTTGATTTAATAATTGATTTTTTTCCAAAAACTTATCTAACTGTGTAACAAAAAGTTTCTCTAAGATTTTTGAGAATTGTGGAAGGATTGATATTGGCCTGTAATTTTCCATAAGATGTTTGTTACCACTCTTAAATACAGGAATAACCTTTGCTATCTTCATGTTGTCCGGTACAATTCCATACAGAAATGACTGATTACAAACATGAGACAGTGGCTTTGCAATTAAATCAGTAACTTCTTTGACAATCCATATATCTATTTGATTTATATCGGTTGTTTTTTTATTTTTAAAAGCTTTGACTGTATTAATAACATCCATTTCTGATACCCCACCTAAGAACATTGACTTCATATTGGTATTTATTGTGTTTCTAAAGAGATCCTTGTTTTTATTCTGCAGAGAAATTTTTCGTGCAAGTGATGGTCCCATGTCAACAAAATAATGATTAAATTCCTCCGCTATGTTATGTATATTTTCTACTTTAGTATCTGTATTCTTCAAAAAATAATATGGCACTTCTTTATTATGACATCTATTTAAAACCTGATTTATTACATTCCACGTTTGTTTGATATTGTTTTTACTGTTTTCAAATATTCTATCGTAATAGAGTTTCTTTTGTGTCCTTAAGAGTGAGGTTAGTTTGTTTTTGTACATTTTATACTCCCTCTCATTTTCACTAGTTCTATTTTTTATGAATTTCATATATAATACAGTTTTTCTTTGACAAGCTTTCACCAAGCCAGTTGTCATCCATGGGTTTCTCTTCCTTTTGTCTTTTTGATGGGACATCTTCAGTGGACAGTGGCGATCATAAATTTCCAACCATTTGGACAAAAATGCCATATAGGCCTCATTTGGATCGTCAACAAAAACACCATCCCATTCACAATGTAAAAGCTCAGTCTTAAATGCTGCAATCCCTTCAGGTGTTCTACTTCTTGCCAAAGTGGTTACAGAATTTTGCATCTTTTTTGACTTGATATTTTGAATACACATAAACACTGGGAAATGATCTGTAATGTCACACAACAGAAGACCACTTGATGTTGTATTATGTGTATTGGTAAAGATATTATCTATAAGAGTTGCACAGTTTTGAATTACCCTGGTTGGTTTGTCAATGGTAGGTCTTAATCCATAACTAAACATGTCATTCATAAAATCAAAAGTTAATTTATTTGTTTTCCATTTTAATAAATCAATATTGAAATCGCCGCACACAAAGACAGATTTCTTATTGCTTAAGTTTCCTAATACTTTTGGTAAGCAAGTCAGGAATTGTTCTATGTGTGCACCAGGGGCTCTATAAATACAACATAAGACTATACTTTGATTTTTCTCAATTTTAATCTGTATAGTTAGACTCTCCATTACATCATCTATAACTAAACTATCCATAATCTCACAATAGTAATTCTTTTGAACATAAAAAGCGACTCCACCACCTTTCTTATTTTTTCTGTTAATGTTATAAAAATCATAACCTTCTAACATAAATACATCACTTGTTTCATCTGTTAGCCAAGTCTCTGATATGGCAACCACTTGGAATGTGCATGCAGATCTTAAACATTCTTTAATTTGTTCAAAATTTGCATTGAGACTCCTACTATTAAAATGTATGATGGAAAAAACCATTTAAATTAAGATTTTTCAATTGTTCCTCTGAATAATATGCAGCATTTATATTATATGCGCTAAATAAATGTGCTTCAGGATCAATATCAAAATCAAAGTCTTTGCTGTCTGTCAGTTCGTGATAATTCAACATTAATTCCTTGTTTGTTTGACCGGTGTTATTTCCCCCATAATTACTGTACACCGATAATAATTGTGCATGTTAAAGATGTTGTTAACATACCATATGGTTCCAAGTAGCATGTCATTCATATTGCTCCAGTTCTTTTAAGTTCTTGATGGGTTTGACTTTACCAGATCCATTCATTTTTATGTAGACTTTTCCATTTCTTGTCCACGTCGATTGGATTTTTTGCTGCTTTCTGAGAAAACGTCCTTGTCTTGCTATGTCACCATTTTTCTTTGTTAAGTGTTCATTTAGATAGATTCCTGTACCCCTCAGTTTGCTGGATTGTCTCAATAGCTCTATCTTGTGTTTAAGGTAGGCAAACTGTATCACAAAAGTTGGTTTCATTTTGATGTCCTTCTTGGGAATTGAGTAGCAGGTAGAGATATTTCCTTCCTCGAGGGTAATGTTCCGTCTTCTGAAGAAATCAAGAAGTTGTTGCTCCATAGTTTGTAGTTCTTCTGTGGTGTTATCTGCTCCTTCATTCTGCCCAACTACAGTCTTGGCATAGCTGCGGTACTTTATATCCAGCCCAGTGACTACAACATCCCTAGCTAGAGATTGTTGCTCCATATCACCAAGCCTCTGTTCCAAAATCTCAATCTTTTTATCTCTTTGAATAATTTTTTCCTTTAGTTCACGCACCTCTTCCAGGAGTTGAATTAAGTTGTTTTGTTGTTGGCCAATTTTACTCATCTCTTGTCCCATGAAGTTTAAGGATTGTTTTATCTCTTCAAGTTCCTTTGATAATGCCTTTGTAGTCGCCATAATTAGACTACAGCTGTTTCAGGTAACTTAGATGAACTGCTCTGAGTTTTTTTGCAGTAGGCCCAATGGCCGTGCTCTCAAAATACCTCTTTCAGAATTCAGTCTTGGTGCAATATTCCCAAAATAGGAACACATACCACTTCTGCATCCACTATATAGTCGTATTCTTGGTAGATGACTTTAGATTCCATTGATTTTTGTTGGATTGTTGAGAGACACTGAGCAGGAAGATGCAGCAGCAGCCATCTTGGAAAGCCTACACGGTTTGAAGACCAGATGTTCTTCTTTGATTTTATTAATTTCTATTTAAGAAAAGCAATCCTACCTTGTTGTCATATTTCCAGCACTCTCTATGCTTATTTGTACCTATGGTTATGATGTTTAGAGGGACGTTTGTTTTCAATTAATCTATGACATAGAAGAAACAAATCCCATGTTAAGATCTAATATTTATTTATTTTTCAATACAAAACACCAAAAAGGCCCCTAATGTTCCTTTTGAAATACAGAGCTGTGTTTTGCTTTTGTGTTGCACTTAAAAGTTTCATATCATGAAAACTAATTTTAATATCAGACAAAGACAACCTCAGTAAATACAAAATGCAGTTTTCAAATGATGATTTTTATTTATCAAGGGGGAAAAAACGATCCAAACCAACCTGGCCCTGACAAACAAACAAACAAAAAAATTCAAAGGACCATCTCAAAAAACCCCCCAAAAAAATTATAATTTTAAAGATCAAAGATTTCTGGAAAAACTTTCTGTGGACTGGTAAGTCAAAAGTGGAAAATTTTGGAAGGGGTGTGGATCGCTGAACGTGCCATACAAATAACTCAGTTCTTCAGTAACAGAAATTCTAACCTGCTATTAAATATGATGTAGTGATACTGTAATGGTCTTTGTTGCTTCAGGACATGGACCAGTAATAGATTAAAACATGCATCTTGTGCTCTTGAAAGTTTCCTGAACGGAAACGTAGAGCCTTCAGTTGGTGATCTTACGTTCTAACACACTTGCATTACGTTGCAGGACAATCTGATGGACCAGCATGCCCACCTCTGAATGATAAAAAAACAAAGAACATATTTTTTAAAAGACATTTTCAAAGTCCAGAATTAAATCCGATTTGGATGCGGTGGCATGGCCTTAAACTGGCTGTTTATGTTCAAAGACCTTCCAGTGTCCCTAAATAAAAACAATTCTGCAAAAATAAATTGTTGCCCAGTAATCCTCCACAGAAAAATAAATTCATTGCGAGGGTGGCACTACTAATTAGGGTTAAGTGACAATCTTTCATATTCCGAAAGTTTAAAATAGCTAAAACTGTAACAAACGAGGCTGAACAAGAACCCATTGCCCTTTCACACAGTGAGGAGGATGGGAAGGAAAATTTATAAATTTGCAAAGCCCACTGGTAAAGAACAGTTGCAATGTTTCCTTTGCTAGATTATGTAACTGGAATAAAATAGTTTATTAGTAGGCTTTTAAAAAAATCTTTTCCAGGGTTATCCAAGAATGAGAACATGATTACTTATTTTTTCAGGTTTCAAGTTTTTTCAGGGCTTTATTTCTGTTTAAAGCAGCTCTTCCCAATCACAGAGCAAAAGTAATGTGTTCTGTTACATACATTAATAGGTACAGATTGCTGAAAAAAAAACAAAAAACAAAATACCGATAAACAAACCATGCACATTTCAAACTAGTATCTAAGCCCTTGTCATCAAGTATACATACAGGGAGATATTTGTGACTAAATATGAATTAATTTGGTGATGTTTCTTACCTAGAATTCTTGACATTTAACTTTGCAGCCAAATACTTCACTGTTATGGTAATACAAGGTCACTTGTCGTACTGTCATAGATTTAGCAAATAAGATATCTACAAAATACTAAATAAAACCAGAATTAATTTTCAAAATTACTTGAACATGGATAAGTCAAAAACGGTACATTATGATAGTAATGGTTTCCTTCTATGTCTGTCATTATTTCCTCATAAATTCATAATCTCCAAACATGATTCTTGGTCCTGTATAATGTAGTCTCCATACATATCTTCTGACATTTGGTACCCAAACTTTTGCTTTGTGCCATCCAAAACTGGGAGCTTACAGCAGCATTTTAAAACACGACTTCTTTCTCTGGTTTTTGCGTTCTCCTATCTATATGCCTGGCTCGTGCCTCCTCTCTGCAAATGTTTCAGTCCAGTTTTGGGTGAAGACAGACCAACTGTGTATTAAAGTGACAGTGAGAAAGGAGGGAATGAGAGAAAGAGGCAAAGGGAGCAGAACTGCAGGACAGCTTGGAGAGCAGCATGAGGCCATGCTTGTCACTTCTCCTTCCACCCATCGCATCTACTGGCAATAGGCTTATGCACACAAGAGCGCCTACTGTACCTGGGCATCTGCGGAGCTCCGCTAGGTGGGTGGGGGAGCACCACAGGCTTCGCACCTCTTTAGCAGCCAGGCAATCTGCTTCGTGAGCCCCAGGCCTGCCTGTTGGAATGAGGAGGACACACTGACACGCTCACACACAAAACACGCCTGCCACCCACTGAGGAGCATGGTCAGAGCTGAGGCAAGATGGTAGATGAGGCACAACACACACATGCCCACATCCAGCCTTTACTCAGCGATGAACTGACACAGCAGAAATTCCCAATCAGGGGATACTTAAACCACAGGGGGGGACTTTAAGAGATGCCGGGGAGAATGTGAAAAAAAAGTTTTTATGATTTTATTTAAAAGAGACTTTACAAAAGGGATAATTTTTTTAAATGTTAAAATTTTGTTATCTATTTGGCAACAAATGAGGCACAGCAGTTTATAATTTGTGACTTGAGATTGTGATAAAGTATTTAACTGGAATTATGAATCAATATCTTAGAGTCATGGTATATTTTAGAAATAATTGGCAGTATGGAGGCTAGCTGCATCTAACTCAGCTTCCACCAGACAGAGAACATAGTCCCTATATGGGGCCATTGTATGCCAATTGAATGCCATCAGAACCTGGTTGGAATGAGCAGCAAAGTTGACGATCACAATTTATCCAAAAACATCATAGAACAGCTTCATCTTGAGCAATGTCAAGTCAGTACTATGAAAAAGGTTTCTGTGAGAAAAGAGAGATTTCTGATTACAAAAATTAGTAAAATAAGTATGCGACATAGTATCACACCTAGTGTAGTAAAGTAGTACATGCTAACCACCAGAGAAGCTAAGTCCCATATGTAGTTGAACAAATTTTAAGTTAAATAGTGTTACGTCAACACAGTGCTAAGAGTGACGGTGTACTTAAATCCAAGCGATTGCTGTTTGTGCTTTTTGCTGAAAGCATACATTGTTTGTGGCACGTCATTAAAAAAAGTTTAAACTAGAGGAACAGCCAAACAAAAATTTTAGTATTTTGGAAAACATGCCTTTTTTAAACTATGGAATGGCTAGAAAACTGGAATAGTTCAAGGGAAGGGATTCAAGCTATGAGATTTCATTTAAGATTGCTCAACTCAAATTATAAGAATGTTTCCATGATGCACTCTGGGATAAAATAAATATACATTTTATCAAGGCCTTCATCTCGTTGAAGTTTTCTAAAACTAAATCTTAGAAAATGTAAATGTAAAGTGATTCTTCATTCCTAAACCTTTGTGTATGTAGATATAAAAAAAGTAGCTTTTTGTAGTGCAAGTGTAGTGCAACAAGTTTATTATTTTTTAGAGATGTTTAGCTGCCTAAATTCTTTTGTTTCCTGAAAAAATGTGGTTATATTTTAAAAACATAAAATTCAACCAGATGTTGGAGGAAAATAATTATATCTCCAAAAAATGTAATACATTTCAAATTTTCCATGCTGTCTGTGTATCCACTCTGAATTCCGAGACTGCATACATTCACTGCTTACTACGTTGCATTTGTAATGTTTTAATAGCTACTTGACCCCACCTACTTTTCTTCTGTAAACCAATTTCTATTCGTAGTAAATGGTAAAAAATGTTCCTATAATGCAATCTCCAATTCACGTCCTCCCACAATAGTTTCTCCACCCAATTCCTCTTTTTATTGGTGGTCTAAAAAAAACCGATGCAACAGCTGTTCAGGCCACAGATATTTGTACAACAGAAAGAAACATAACAGTCTTAAATGTGTAACTAGGGGTTGACATCCTCATATCCCTTGAGGTCACTTTCTCCCAATGCCTCTGAATGCATTCTCCAGATATAGGCACGAGCCCCCTCTCCCCTGCAGCCCCAACCGCCCTCCCCAACTCTACTTCCTATTCCTCAGTGGAAGAGCTCTGGGCGTCTAGAGTAAGGATTGAACAGCTGTTTGAATTAAATCTGCAAGAGTGAGTCTAGACGGGGCCAGGTTTATTGAAGCGATGTCGACTGTCAGATTGATGGAAGACAAGGGGGAGATGGCTCGGGTTGTTACAGGCACAGCCAAACTGGATTCTCTCGCTGTAAGCTGCTGTAAATCTTGTCTGTTTGATAGGGAGATTAGTTGTAATTCTGAGGACATAAACACAGTGTTAGCTTTAAAGTGAAGTTGGCTAGGACAACATAAACATAGGGAGAGACTTAAACCAAATAGACATCCCAGTTAATTTACTGGATCACACTGTTGCTTTAACTATGAAAATATGTTTTGTGTATCATTTTTTTTCCAGTAGCTATTCCCAGAACACACACGCACACACGCACGCACACACGCACAAAAAGTTCAGTCAATCAATTTAATGATATTATTATTTTGAACTATTTTGGTGGGAAGAGAACAGCGGTCGTTAACCAAAAGTTCTTCAAGGTCAATATGGACTGACATTGTCGTACAGTATTTAATTAATTCTGTTAAAATATGATGTACAATGCAATGAAAAAGTATTTGCCCAGCCACAAATGTTCTTCTATTTCATTTTCTGTCACACTTAAATGTTTTCAGATCAGTACAATATATTAGATGAAGATAACCTGATGATACACAAAACGCAATTGTCAAATTGTTCAATTTATTAAAGGAGCATGGGGCAGAATGAAGAAACGAAGCTCACGAGCGACACGGCCGCACGGGAGCGCGCACAAAAGCTTCACAAAAAAAACATACCTCTTCACAGTGACATACTTCTTTTTCGTAGTCCCACTGTTTAGTGTGCTGTGAGTCGTCCTTGGTCGTTTCTCAGTTGCGGAAGAATCCATTCTCACAATTGAATCAATGGAGGTCTGCGACCATTTTTCTTCCTCTTTTAAAGCTGTTGGGAACGCACAAGCAGTGTCAACTGACGTCACACCGGTAGGCGCAGGAAATTTGGGGCCCGAACTGCAGCACATTTTGCACTACACAGCCAGTTTAAGAAAATGGAGCGATACATGGGTGGGCTCATTCTTTTAGGTTTATAATGCTTCATCACCTAACAGCATTAAAAAAACTGGACATGGATGTTTACTTTATTTACAAATTCTGCCCCATGTTCCTTTAAGTGAAAAGGGTTTTTTCAAACCAAATACGTAAAAAGAAAACTAGGTGACTTATGAATTAACAGTGATTAACCACATATTTTGGAAAGATTAGATACATTTTCACAGTTTCTCAAGACATCACCTAACCTGTCTGACAACATAAGGAATAATTTAAAAATGAATTCAATAATAAAGTCAGTGACACATTTTTAGTCTGAAAAGTGTTACAAAAGCCAATTTTAAAGGTTTGATTTTCCAGTGAACCTCAAAAGAAAAAGACAGGACAGGAGTGAATCTTAGAAGTGAATGGCTTGCATAAATTTCTAAAAGTGTGTCTCAACAATTCATCCAGGAGGTCACAAAAGAAGCCAGAAAAACATGTGAAACACTGCAGAGTTCACTAGGCTTTGCTTGTGGACTTAAATAACCAGGATTTTAGGTTTTGCAACATCCCTGTACAAAAATACACTAACATCACATGTGCAACCTGTGTTTACACTCAAACAGCGTGTCTCTGTCTGGTATTAAATGTTGTTTAGTTCTCAGGTAAATACGTTTTCATTGCTCTGCATTTTAACTTTTTTGTTGTTGAACATTGATGCCTTAAATGCAGAGTAGGACATTTTACACATCGAAATTAAATATTAAGACCATGTCATCTTGTTGCTTTTGCATTCTTTCCTTGTTACAAATGTTGTCCTCTGGTTTAAATTCTGATACCCAAATATGTATAACACCAAAATGAAAATAGTGGATAAAATAGCAAAAATTGAAATGGATGTCAGCTTTATAAAACAAGCTTGACAAGATTTAAATAAATAAATTAGGTTGTGAACATGATCCAACTACTTTGAGCGCCTTACAAAACAGGACAGACATGAAGGTTCTAAAATATATAATTTTTTTCATTACTTCTGTCTGAAAAATGCTGTAATTGTGAACCCAAAGTTTTCTTCTTTTTGATGGCCAACAATTTTGTTTCCGTTACACTAACTGAAGCAATATAAATTATGATACACATACAATACCATCCACATGTACTAACACCCTTTACAAGTATGTGTAAAAAGCCAAACAATATGCATTTTTTACATTGCAGTAACGGTGTCAAACTGAGAAAAAAAAATCAGTTTTATTCCCCTTTCTTTTATTTACCTTCCACATCATCCTGGATACTGACAGTAGTGGCAAGATGAACTTGAGTCTTTTTTTAGAGCTGAAACCGTTTCTGACAGTTATTTCTCTATCTGAAGATATGGGAAAGTTTAAATGAAAAGCTATGTTCAACACATATTTCTAATGTAGAGAGATGACGTCTGAATGTAGATGTCACATATGAGAACATATACTTTGTACTTACCATCAAACACCAACACAATTGACTTTTTTAAAGATTAATTTTAGTCATTAGTCAGTTTTGCTTACATTTGTAGATGATAATATTACATGACCAAAACAGAGAAAACAAAACATGACTGCAGCTGCACGAGCAAAACCACTCATAATCCATTGCCCTGGCCTTTTGATATGACATCTGTCACTTTGCATTTGAATGAGAAGTTAAATTCCAGATCTGATGCTCAGGTGCACATCATAAGTACTTTAGCTGTTCACACATGTCAGCAGAGACACACTGGTTAATCTGAGGCAACACAGCGTTCTGACCTTCTATTGGTTCAGATGACACTCATCAAAAATTTTATAACATTTCAATGACAAGCAATAGAGCCTGTAGACTGTTCGCTAAGTTACGCTTCATTAGACAACTTTCCTAGGTCCTGATCTAAAACTTGTGAGATAGTATTATCCAGCCAACACATCACCATGTGGATCCTTTACACATCTGGAAGTTGTACCCAAGAAAAAAACATTCTTGTGATGGCCCACACTGACTCTTTCTGACCTCTTGGCAGATTAAAAAAGAATTATCTTGATGTCACACAATGATGCAATGTTTTTGAGATGTTGCCATAAAATATCATAGGTGTCCCACCATTTTACTCAAAGGTTTTTGACTTAATCTGTGAAAACTTAAAGCCATGGCATAAACACCAGTGCTTTACCAAATTGGTAAAACATTAAATAATACACATAAACATTTGCATTTGAAGCAGTAAAAAATAAATGTAAAGATATTCTTAAATTTATCAAGTAGAAATTATTTAGGTAATTCTACTGTTTGTGACCTAAAACAGGACAGTTTAGCCTAATTTAATGTCAATGAGTTAAAGAGTGTCTGTAAATATCTGGTTTCAACTGTAGGTGAAGGAGGCGTGGCAGACGTTCTTAACAGATTCTTTCACAGTGTGGTAGAGGAATCAGATTACTGTGATAGATAACATGTAAATTACATGTAAAACAACTGATATATAAAAATAGATTTTAAAGAATTGCACAGTGAATGTGGACATTTCATGTAAATGTGTCTTGCAGAGGCACATTCTGCGGGTGAGGTGGTGTACTATATGTGGCATCCTGTCACTGTTTGCCTTTTCACAGCAATTGTGTGGTAGCATCTGCAACAGTGTGTACAATGTGTACACTCCTTTTAAATGTGTATGCATAAAAGATGTAGACACTGATTGTGTCTCACCAAGTCTTTTGAAAGTGACTCTGACAGTTTGGATAACAGTGCTTGCCTACACTGCAGACACGCGCACACAGAACCACTGTGCGTTGCTCTCACATATTGGGCTCCTCCAACAATGAGGGTTGGGGGCCAGCTTATAATTATCTTGCCTGCCAAGTGGCATTATATATCATCAAAGGCTCGACGCTGGCCCAAAGGAAGTCCAGAAATGTGGCAGTGCCATTGTACCCCTAATAAGGTCAGTGCTGTGGCATCGTAAATTACAGTTATTTGTAACATTTAGACAACAAATGTGGTCAGACGTCAGCGGCCTCACACATGGAGGTTTTTAGCCCTGAAGGAAGAAAAAAAACACAGGTTCAACCTTTGCAAATCTAAATCAGAAGTAGTGAGCAAAGTACTGTTATATTGAAACAAGAAATACTGGAGAAAGGAATGAAAGGGAGAAACAACGAAACAAATATTTGTATGATTCACAAGCTGAAAGGCATTTTCTTTTTCAGTTAACTTTGCAAGCAAACTGGTGGTTGGGGAGTGTGTTATTGATCTAAATGAATGTTGTTTCACTGTCTATCAGTTGTTTTTTCTGATTATTTTCTATGTACTGGGGGTAGCCCAAAACCAAACTACAAGTTTAAAATCTGGTCAACTTTACATTTAAGAAATACTTTGTTTTAATGTTGCAAGTAACAGCTATAATAACTTTGGAATTTTACTTAGTCATTTTGCTATAAAATGATTTGATTGTAATAACAAACATGTTGTTTTATCAATGAGTCACAATGTCATTGAGCACATTAGGCTTATTCTAGTTAATTGTCATAATAAAAAATCCTACTAAGTTACGAGCCAGAAAACAAACTCTATAAATATAAATGTGAGTAAAAAATAGATGAAAAGTCCATGTTAACTCAGGTCAAGTGCAATCATAGTGCCAAGTTGAAGTCATTCAGCTATTGGATCCCTGTTTTGGTCTGTCCTTGTCTTGAATATACCAACTCTCTAAATAACTTTGAGACTTGAATGGGCTACTTTGAAATACTCTGCTGTTAAAGATGAAGTTAGACATGTAGAGGTATAAGCTTATTCCTTCATAAAGTTGCTTATTTATATGTGCTTCCTTACCCTGATTGAACCAGTTACTAGGCAACAAGACTATACTGTGAAAATAAGTGGCTTATGTCTGAAATTGCCCCTGCAACGGATAAATTTACACACAAAATAGTTTTTCAGGTAATAAGAAAAACATTTTATACATATATTATGCAGTCATGCAAGTCATGCAAATGACCTATATTGTTCCAATTTGTATACTGCGACCATCATTTTCAAACAGCTAACTGAACTAGTACTGAGAAAGACACACTGTAGTTGATTTTAAAAAGTAACTAAACCCAAAAACAACTTTTTTTTTACTTATAAACTGTATAAATGGGTGTTTACTAATGCAATCTTTCAGTTTCTGGGATTTTTATTTTCATTTTCGTGTAAACTTGTTAAATTCTACACTTTTCTAAAAATGTCTTGGTGCTGCCCTCTTAGGGTCGAAGTGTGGCTACTGCATTTGAAATTTGTGATTGGCAGAGAGCAGTACATCTTTTCCACTCCTCACGTCACAGGCAGGGTCTCACAGACATGTCCCGTGGGTTTAGGTATAAAACCATCTCTCAGACACACTCACCCCGTGGCGAGTTTGGAGTTGGAATTGCGAGTTGTGATCAATTGCATTTTTCAGGTTACCATTATTATCACACTAGCACTTAGTTAGCATAGCTGTAATGGTGACTCTCCATCGAGATGTCGGTCAGCCATCATGATGGACGATGATATCATCCATCAGCACAACCCTATTTTCCATTGGATTGAGATCTGGAGAGTTAGGCCCCTTCATAACCTACAAATGCTTTTTACGTAGCCACACCTTCATTGGCCAGGCAGGAATCAGTGTCATGCTGGAAGATCCAGCAATGTTTCATCTTCAATCTCTCTAACTGATGGAAGGAGATTTTTGTCCAAAATCTCACAGGTCTGGGGGTTCGAGAAGACAGAGCAGAAACACAGAACAAAAATAACTGATGTAAGAGTACTTTCTATATTAAAGAAATAAAGTTCAATATTTAGTGAAGCAGAGTAGGCAATAATAAAATCTTCTCTGATGTGTATTATGTACCATATTCTGTGTTGGTATAGAACAACTTCTTCTATATACTACTAACTGACCAGTAATAACTTGTATTTTGACCGGTCAAGGCACTGATGTATGTTTATCTCTACTATCAGGCTCAACAACCAGATGAAGAAGACTGATTTTGTTCTTGGAACTACTGTGGAACCACTGGAGATGATGATGCAAAAAAGGATTCTTCATAAAACATAAAAAAGTATGGACAACCCTGAGCATCCTCTTCATGAGAATGTCATACAACAACAGAGTGTCTTCAGAGGCTTCTTCAGTTTTGCTGCAATACAGACCGCTACAGGAAATCCTTCCTGCCCGCAGCCATCATTATCTATACATGTCATCAATCTAAACACACGTAAACCTACCAAAACCATGATATATATATATATATATATATATATATATATATATATATATATATATATATATATATATATATATATATATATATATATATATATATATATATATATATATATATATATATATATATATATATATATATATATATATATATATATATATATATATATATATATATATATATATATATATATATATATATATATATATATATATATAATTACAGTAGCTTGGATCAGAGTGCACTTTTTTTTCAAATAATACATGCAGCTCATAAAATCCAAAGTCTTTCCAGATTTTTGTATTGAATCGGTATACAACACGTCTGCTTTTTTGTTTGGGTTACCATTTATCAGCGCATCTCATGTCGCATTTAGGGACAAATGAAGGCATCTATATTCCCATTTTGAGTTAATCTGTTTAAATCTCACAATAACTTTGAGTGGATATTATAACCGGGTGACATGCACTATATTCTGAATCTAATCTTAAACCGTGTTAAGCCTGTCAGGCATGGGCTACGCACTTCCACACTTCCTACTTTCTGGCTCTTGTTCATTTATACTGCGTAATAGGGTGGATGTGACAGATTGATTCCAAGTGACAGATGGTATGTGCCCAAGATGGCCATTAATACTTCAATCCAATACTGTAGTGAGGTTTTCTGAATCATTGTATCATATTGCAATTTAAAATCTGTTGGCTCTGGCTAAAGTTTGAGTGTGTGGTTGAACAAGTCCATGTCAGTGGCTACATGTTGATATGGTCAAAAACCTCACCTATCCAGGTGGTATAGGTATTCCATCTGGAGTCCTTAACACTTTTCTAATCTTGGAAATCAGGTCAGTAAATGTATTAAAGGATCTAAATTACATCCATCCAATATCACCTTTGCCAATCACATCTGCACGCCACGGATTAAACAAATCATTTAAGTTGTGGCAGTTATTCAAGTTGAATGTCACCTTAGCAGGAATCATTCCCTCAAGGAGCAGCATTTATTAAAATGGTATATTGTCTCCAGCAGGAGTATGGCTGCACTGTGCCTCTTCTCTCCCAACATAGTTCTTTTCATTTTCAATGGATGAGTGTTTTATGCTCAAGGCTTACTTAAGCAGTGAATGCTGCAGATTAAAACTGCTCTCCTTCTCATTTAAGACACAATGCCTTTGTCCAGTCACTGTTTTTGCTCTTCTATAGCTATCCTATATTATGTGTTTACAATAAACTAATTCCTGCCCATTTGTGGTAGGCCATGAATTATGGGAGTGACAAAAAAAGGGTCACTCAGCAGCATTAGTCGTACAGGCTCTAAGCGCTGTTTTGTTAGGCTTGACTAGCTTTTGTAATTATGTTCGCCCCGCAACCTCCCCCTGACCGTGGCCCAGAACTGCAGAATTCAAACTACTGAGGTATAAAATGCATTCCACTTTGCTCTGCAATCACAGCCGAGTCTAATTTAAAAAGACTTTGTTTCATTTCACGCATTGGTCATTTAAGTATATAACTAAATGGTTTAGAAACTTTTTTAACTGCCCCAATTGCTTTAAGAGTGGAAGTGAGTATGATGTTCAGTCACGTAAAAAGGAATTACAAAGTAATTTTTTTGTCATTACAATCTGATGCAAAACATGGGCTTCTACCTCCTGAAGCATTGCATATGTTGTAATGTTTAACATTTTGTTAAAGAGAAAAAACATGTTTTATTATTTGTTTTTGGTCAGCAGTATATTTATCTTCTTAAACAGTTTTGATTTTAGCCCTTTTTTTAATCTAGTTTCCTTAAGACCGAATTGTGTTCATGGAAAGCAACAGCTGACACTAAATTTGGTCATAATACATCTGGAGGCAAAAACAGTTTAGAACCACTTTTGAAATCGCAAAGGAATGGCCTGATGAGGACATAATTTGGTGCTAAGGGTGTAACAAGATCTTTGATATTAAAATGCCACAATTTGTCTTGTCAAAATGAAGTCTGTCACATGAAGCCCTATTTAAACTTAATTCCCTTTCTCACTGTGGTTTTGACTGGTGGAAGTGATGCTTTATGAGCCATACATATGAAGGTGGTTCCTTTAATCACAGTTGTCAAACTCCACTCCTCAAGGGCCAGTGTCCTGCAACTTTTAAATTCATTTCTGCTTCAACACACCTGAATGACATGAGTAGCTCATTAGGACTCTTTGGAAGTTAATTGTATGCCAAGAAGGAAATTCAAGCATTTGATTCAGGTGTGTTGGAATGGGGACACATTTAAAAGTTGTGTTGATGGAGGTGAAACTGTTTCTTAGGCTGGCACCCAACACTTCCTTCAGGTTCCACTCTGCCTGCCTACTCTCCTCTCTGCATTTGAGTCCTAATTATTATAAAGATGGCAATTCTCCTTTAAAACGTTTTGTATTGTAGCATTTTGGGTGCCCAGTAAAAAAAGAAACAGTCTGACAGACAAAATACCAACAATTTCTAAGCAATGTGAAAATACAGCTGTATACCACAGCTGAAGATCCATCCATTCATCCATTTTCTGTACCCGTCCATCCAATCTATGAAGGGTTGCGGGGAGGCTGGTGCCTATCTTCCGCAGTCACGGGCCGAAAGGCGAGGTACACCCTGGACAGGTCGCCAGTCCATCTCAGACAACAGCTGAAGATGTCAGTTGATTTGTAGCTTCCTATTGATAGCAAAGGGAATAGTTATTTCACCCTTTTTAACAGAATATGGACTGCATTAGATAATTTCTAATTCTTAATCTGAAACTCTGAAATTTACGAAACCTTTATTCTACAAGGTCAGCCTTCTATCCCCTGAAGAACATTTCTAGGATTAAAGGACCTCTAATCCCAGTCTACTCAACATCCCTAGAATTAGAACCAAACATGGAGAAGCAGCTTTTAGTTTCTATTCTTCTCTAATCTGGAACAAACTTCCAGACAACTGCAAAGCTGCTGAAACACTGAGTTCTTTTAAATCAAGGATAAAAACCCATCTGTTTAGAGCTGCTTTTCGGTGATGTTTTCATGTATCATATGTTTTGTGTTTTTGTGTGTTTCATGCTTTTTTTTACTTTATCCTAAATTAATGTCTGCTTTTGAGTAATGTTTTTACATGTCATATGCTCTGTGTATGTTATTGCTATTTTTACTTTATCCCCCAAGGTGTCAAACGTGTTCACATTCAATACTCAAGTAGAAGTATAGATACTAGGGTTTAAAACGACTTCTGTAGAAGTTGAAGTATCAAGTCAAGTATTTTACTCAAGTTAAATTAAAAAGGTACTGGATTCAAAACTACTTAAAGTATTAAAATGAAAGTAATGTAATTTAAAAATGACATTAAAGAACAAAGCTTAAACAGTTATATAAAAATGTTAATATTGAAACATTTGGTATACACTAGGCTACTTGTTTCAGATGCATACATGTCCATTAAAATTTATGCATTTTAGTGCAATGCAAATACATCAATACATTTAATAATTAATGCATCTGCTTTGTCCTGGCTGGACTGTGAAGTGGTTTGTGTCATGCACAGGGGTCAGGTACACAAAAAATCTACATTTTTAAGTCATCAGTTGTGACCTACACAAACCATTTGATTTTCTTTAACCCTTGATAGTCCCTGGGGCATTTTTTTGCGCAGGCGGGTGTGTTTTTTTAGAATAAGATGTGCATTTTGGAGAAGTTTAACAGAAATATTTTTTTTTTCTCTTACTAAATTTAAAACATTGTATATTCATCACAGTAACATAAAGGTCCCTTAATATCCACATATTTTTTTATTTTTTATTTTTACTTGCCACTGTTCCTGCGGCCATCATAGACTGAAATTGTAATTTTTACTTTTTTTAACCAGAATGAGTGATTTCTTTATAAATGCCGGGCCATTGAATAAAGATGAATTTAAATTATTCACATTTTTGGGATCTTATGGCCCCTGAATTCATAATGCAATATGTATTTCTAACAAATATGGTATGAGTGTTTTTTAGAGATGTCATACATTGGTGTGCATGCTTGGTTTCATAATTTTTATGAATTTTGTTTCTACAGTCTGCATCAAAAAAATCTGGCATTTTCAGAAGAGAAATATCAGAGCAAAATCCTAATGGACAATTTTATATGTATTTTGTTTGTGTGATTGCGCACATGTGCATGGATTTATGACTCAAAGCAGTTTATAAATATTCAGATGAAAGATGTGTCTGTGCTTTTTGGGTGGTGTGGGTGTGGTGGGGTGACAGGGTGGTGATGGGATGTATATGCCTCTGCAGAAAACTATTATTTTCATCAAAGCCTCGCCATAGCTAAAAAAATATTGAAGATGCTGCAAAATGTTAAGATTTACTGACAAATTTACTGTTGCATATTGTAATGTAAACAAATACAAAGGATATGCACCAATCAAAGTTCATCAAAGCACGCTATCAAAGGAACAACAGCTAAGCTTCCAAGATGTAACATTTAAGCAAAAATAAACCCCTGCGGGACTGAATTTGTTTACATAGGTGTCCTTGCAGAAAAAGTTAATTTCTATGGCTCAGATCGCGGTTGGTCGCTTCCTAACTCAAGCATGACACGTCGCCTAAATGTAGCCCAAGCCTTGGAGCTTTTTGAAGAGCTGGATGATCAGGATGCACTGTAATAGCCTATGTATATTAGATTTTATATTTTTGAGCTCATCTCAACCTATTCCTGTCGCTGTGGGACCAGACGCTGGCCAATGGCGCTGTTTAGTAACATTCTAGATATCAGCGCTTACAACGCGCTGGTCCTTTGGCTGTCGATCAACCCTGGCTGGTGCCATAAAAAGCCCTACCGCCGAAGGGTGTTCCTGCAGGAACTCGGGACCTCCCTGGTGAGGCCGGTGATGGAGTGCCGCAAACACTTGCTGCGCTAATTGCAGCAACTACTAGATTGTAATCTATCAAAATGACAAGAGGCATTCAGATTTTCCGTCAACATTCTAAAAAACTGAAAATATTTGGTTAACGGAACCCCTCTGTGCAGTGTATGCAATGGATCTTGGGTGTCAGAATGGTTGGATGTTTAAAACTATTATCAAACCGGAGTCAAATTCTATCCAGTTGGCGCATATTTGTACTTCGCTACTTGACACCTTTGTTTATCCCCTAATCATGTAAAGCACATTTAATTATCTTGTTGTTGAAAGTGTGCTATACAAATAAAATTGACCGCTTGACTGTATTTGATGTGTAGGTTGGACAAATCCAGGAAGTTGTATAAACACAACTGTCTGAGATGACATCTGCACACCCTGTATGTCCGAGGTTGGAACCAATAGGTATGTAAGGGTGCTCACATTTATCATATCATCCTGCAGTAGAAATCTTTTACAACCCATTGCTGATATTGCATGCTTACCAACTTCCTTCTAATGTAGTGTAGGGCTTTGGGTTTGATATGATACTTGTCCTTAATTTCAAACTTAATTGCATGTTTATTATCCACAAAATACAATTTGGACTTTCACTATCGGAACAATGAAAAACAGGACTTGACTTCCAAGTCCCTAAACTGACTGTACAAGGTCTTCATAAGGAAGGCCTTAGTATTTTGCACCAAAGTGTAATTACTGTTAATTGTGATTTTTTTTTAAAATGGTGTAGTATAGGACAGTAATGTGTGAGAAAAAAAATGTCACCTAATCTTGCTAAACTTATCTCACAGAATTTAATTGCCTCAGCTTAATGAGTTACAATCAACGGTTCTTGCTTGCAATCTTCTGGTGGCATCCTGGAGTGAGTTTTGTTCAGTGGTTCGAGGTGGAGGGGAGTGCTTTGCCTTAATGAAACCCAGCGTGCAGTCCTGCAAAGGAAAAGCAGAACACAGTGATTAGAAGCTAACACAAACACAGAAAATGGCAGCAAACAGTGATTAGGATGTAATTGTAATCCTGTGAAAGAAAGGGAGAATTGCTATTCTTAAAAATCAGTCGTGGAAGGGGTTAATTACCATCAGGAAAGTGCAGGAGGTTACAAAATAGTGTTTGAAGTACAATTTCTTCATTTTCAATTATGTTAACTAGTTTTCATGTTAAAATATGTTAAAAGAATTAAACAAATTAAATTATTTTGTATTTACAGAAGGACTGATAAGTGCTTAAAAAGACCTGTATTAATCTGCATGCTATCAAACTAAATAAAATGAATAAATGCATGTTAAAGAAAAAAATAAAGACAGTTACAAGGGAAAGTCTTGAACAAACATTGTAATTTAAATTGTAAATTGCCACTGTCCATTGGTGCTCTTTGGTCTCTGCTGCCAGGATCATCCCCAAAAAAGCCAAAGGTGTCCAGTCTGCATTGTCAGTGGTTTTATCTCCACTGTCCAACTCAACAAAAAAGGCGGAGCTGAGCAGCAGCTTATTCCCATGGGGCATTATAATGATGACATGAGCTTCCTAAAGGGCTCATTAACTATATCATCCAGTGGAGACCCCCTTGAAAGCACATAAAAGACACTGTCTGAATGTACAAGCAGTAGAAGCAAGTTCTTGCTGGGATTATGGGCCAATTTACAGAGTGTGAACAAGAGCAGGCTCATGCATACTGCGTCCAGTCCTCAGCTACGTCGACTGACAGAACAAAATCTTTGTTTCTCAAGCAGAAAGGAACGCTTGAATGAAACAACAGAAAGTTGTGACTTTTCCCATCATGTCAGCATAACAAGACAGTTGCCCCTGACCCCTCCGTAAAGAGCCTGCTAGCTTCTTCCATTCCTCGCTAGTCTTCCCTGCACACTCCCCCTCTCCTTCTGCTCTCGTCGGCCATGAGTCAAACTTCTTCCTTAATCAGCACAATGCTCTCCAGGGCAGGTGTTAGTGAGCTTTTTTCTGGCATCTTGATCATCCCTCAGGGAGTGATATGGCCTCCAATGCAGGGCACACAGCAGGAGATGTCATTGGGTGGAGAGCCACCCATGGTGGCGACAGAATTCTGCAAATTGCTCTCTCCTCGGCGAGAGGGAAAGGTTGGGGTAAGGGATTAATCAAGGGTGCAATGCAGAGAGCAGACTGAAGTACAGTATGTGGTTAGTAGCATACATGAGGCCCATTAGCTGTACTTGACAAAGATATGATTAGAAGGGCTGCTGAAAACATTTATTGCACCAATTTATTCGTTATTAATGTAACTTTATAATGATGACATGCTTTTGCAAGACCTGGTTATAGTCAAGTCTGAGATTCTGAGTCAAATGATTTCAATAATAAGTGTGTCAAGTCACAACAAATGTTGTCTTTGGGCACTTTATAAACCAACTCATATTCAGTTGTATGTAAATATTACTTCGGCCCAAATCCAAATTATTCCCATAGTTGTTAAAATCTATATGAAAAAAGTATAAATCAGTCCAAATTGTAACACAATACAATTTCAATTTATCATATAACGCCATCTGGTAGAAAGTCTATTCAATGAAACCAAACCAGTTGTTGACTTTATATAAGGAAACTTTCAGCAGATAAACAGCCATCTTTCACAACATTCTATGCACTTCTATAAAAGCAAAACACTGTTCAAAAAGGTATGTCTACAAAAATATATAACAAAACACAGGGGCACTAATTCAGGAGTACTTTCTGTGTAGTGTATTTTAGAGTTATGGAAGTTGTGTTAAGACATCTCAGTTCAGTTCTGTGTGGAGTTTGCATGTTCTCCCCATGTTCCCTTGAGCAGCTAATGTGAGCTACTCCCACAAAAACATTCACTAGTCCTGGGGCTGTATACTGTCTCCTCCTGGCCGGCCGGGGCACCTGAAGGGATGGTTAGGATCTGGCTGGAATAACGTGATCCTTCCACGTGCTACGTCCAGCTGGAGAAACCCCGCCCTGTCAGGTAAAAAGAAGGGCCTGCTCACTGCCCAAGCATGAAGGAGGCTTGGGTTTCAGTGCAGGGCCCTCCCGGGGCTGGCAGAGGGAGAGCAGAACCCCAGGACTGAAACCAAGGTAGGAGCACTGGGTGATAAATAATGGGGAAAAACCGTGGGACAAAAAAAATCTAAAGAAAAAAAAAAAGACATCTCAGTTACAATTGTTGGATGGATGTTGGCAATCATCTTTTCATTTTAATTTATACATAAAGATTATATCAACAACCTCTTGCCCCATGACTGCTGGAGATAGGCACCAGCCCCCCATGACATGTTGCTTACACTTTTAAATAGTTGAAAGTTTTTTCTCTGTAGCCCACTGAGTTTTGCTGGAGAATATACAGCTTCAAGGCTGTCCGAAAACACTGGACAGTAAGGTAATGAAATGTTATTGTAATGTTATGACATAGCCTACTGAATGCTTGTCAGACCATCTCACATTTCATAATAGAAGTTCAAAGTAATCCAATAAAATCTTACATTTTGTCCTATATATTTGCCTTTTAAATTCCCATGCATTAGAACTGTATTCTTTTACTACTTTAAATATGAAACAAAGAAAAAAAACTGATTTCTGAATTGAAATCTATCTTTTTCTGAGACGCTAACATATTGTCATTCATTTTTTCCAAAGTCACTGCTGATTTTAGGTCTACAAACTTCAGACTCCAACTTGCATCATGTCTCTTTCAATTTCTGAATGTAGTATTCCACCAGTTGATCATGGGAAATATTAATGTTTTTTTTTTGCAGCTCATATGGATTAAATACCTGATAGACGTTTTTCAGCTTATCTTTGGTGACTTTTTACAAATATCCAGTGGGAAAAATACTGCCTCCTTCCTGACATGTGTTGTCTGTCTCTCTAGCCTTTAAGCAGTACCTGAGTTTAGCCCAGACAAGGTGTGATGTAATAGATTATAGACTATACCATACGTAGTAAGGTGCCTAAATTAGAATTTATTTTCAATGCATGCATGTCAAAATGGTGTCATGTGTCATCTAATATAATGGCTTCTAATTTTATATCTTAGTTCAATTTAATGTTTAATGTTTTATGTTTTGGAAAATTACATCTGAAAACGGCAAAACCCGTTAATAATTTAGTTCTATCAATCTTTCTTCACTTGCTGCTGTTGCTCTCCCTTTTCTCTTCTTTACTTGAATGTCCCATTCTTTTCCCATTTGTATTTGCTTTTTCCATCTCTCTCCTTCCACCAGTGAACTCCCCATTTTTTTTTTATTTAGAATTAGATTGCTCACATCACCGTGCACATACAATCATTCATACACAATTTCAATATTGCTGTCTCTCTCTCACTTTAGCTTTAGCTGTTGGATCTCCTCTTCTCCCTCTCATCACTTGGTCTTCTCTCATCATTGGTTCTGTCTTGAATGGTCTGTTTGGCTCTATCAATAACGCCAAAATGGTAAAAGAGCAAATACAGTAAAGCAAAGCTTTACTTGATTCCTTTATTATGCCTTCAATGATGCACTGTTATTGAGGAGTTTTTAATTAGCTTCGATCTATATTTTAATAAGTATTATGATAGTTGGAAGTAAAGGACCTTTCTTATTAATAATCTATAACACAGTGTTAGAATATTTCATTGTTACCAGTTCACATGCCTAATGATGCTGGTGCCTCTGCTGGAGCTGCAGCTACAGATCCTCTCTTTAGGTCATCTCTCCTACCCTCTACAAAATGCAAACTAATAATACAAAACGCAAACTAAATATACTATGCAAACAACTGGGCTACATCAAATCATGATACATTTAGAGTGTTACAAATGTGTTTACTTGGTTAGCAATCTCTAGCACAAGGAAATTCAACGTAAATAACTGTGACCAATTTCCATGTTTGATTGAAACACCTTTGCTGCTGGCTCCTTCTCTGTCTGTGGCTCATCTTTGCTTCCTTCTACAAAATTATTAAATCAAATCAAAGAGTGCAACAGACCAACAGAAAACAACTCACACATGTAGTAATACAATAATGTAATACAAACAAGCGTACAATAAAACCAAATCAACAAGTTCAACAACAATGGAAGCAGTCAGCCTTCCTGTCTAAAGCAGAAGCTCTCAAATGGGGAATACTGTCAGCAGGAGGAATGTGAGTTTTATATATATATATATATATATATTATAGTCAACATTGCTATATTAGTGCTTCCCACATCAAGTTTGCAATGATATTTTTTCTCTGTTGGACCGTACTCTGTAATTAAAGGGTTATTTTGTTGCTTTTGTATTAGTAATTTTTCATGAATGTCCTTAGTCAATGTGCTTACTAAGGATAACTAATTTGCTACCAACAGGACAGCTAAATAAAATCATGCATAATCCAGCATTTGCCTTTGTGAATCATTTAATTTTACAAAAAATAAATTCTTACCCTTGGCCTCTCTCTAGAAAAAGCTAAGGAATTACAACAGTTTTTTTCAGTATTTTTTCTATGATCCATTGATTTCTGTTAGTCATAGAAATATTGCTAATTGTAATACATCTTCTGGTTTGGTACTATGCAATTTTCTGAGCATGAATGAACAGACTGGCCTCGTTGGAAGAGGGGAGGGGCCGTGCTCATAAAAGTAGTGTAGGAACTCTTTTTAATGGTAAATTTGTGATCACAAACTTGTCATAAAATTGCAACTATTTTTCCTCACAAAAAGCTTAATGAATACGTGGAGACATACATTTCAAATTAGCTACAGTAAGGCTATAAACGTTGTGGTAGTGAGTATTTGCTCATACTTAACAGTTGTCCCTATGCAAATTAACAAGAAAGAAAGAAAAGAATGTTTTAGGAACTAATTGTTTTTATTTTCAGGAAGCTTAATCTGCACACTGAAATTATTTACAGAGGAAGTCCATTCAGGTCTGTTTCTGCAACCATCTGAAAACTGAATTTTTGGATAAGATTACAGAAAATGTTCTAAATCATTCCCATATAGGTCTTATTTGGGCAGATTTTGCTGCACTGGAGAATATGACTACTCCAAAATCTGAAGTTTTTTTCTAAAGGTTTTTTGCAGTCAAGTACGTCTCAGCTCTCTACGAAAATGTTCTGTCTTTATCTGACCTTCCACCATTTCTGGTTCTTGCTATAATTAAAAAGAACTGGACAAGAAAATGCTTGAATATATTTTGCTAACTTAAAGCTTTTTTGGTTTATGGTGTAAATTATTTATATTTGCAGATTTTAATATCATTGTTTTTACCTTCTAAGAAGGCAATTATTAGAATTAACATTGAGAATATGTCATGTCTCACATTAAGATCTGAAATGTTTTTTAGCCAGGTGTTTGAGTTGTACAAGTTTCAAATGTTCCATTGTAATTACACTTGTTGCAAAACAGGTACCAATAGAAGTACGATTTTATTTTTCATAAAATGCTTGAAAATATATTTTCTTGTTTTTTGCCAGATCTACAGCTACATCTTTGCTTCACTTCAAAAAAAACAAATTAGCTTTCACCCAGAAAGCCTTTTGTTATTTTATCCTAACATGCATTTCGGTACCTCTGAATTTTCTCTTCACGGTTTCACTGGGTCCTCTTTCACAAATGTGCTACTAATAGGATGACTCCTTTATAAATATTGGATGTAATAAAAGCTTTAAGAGTGTTTTCACCTGAGTGGGTTGGTTAATGAATGTTTCCAAAAATCACAGTTAGAAATTGCATTACACATTAATTCCTTGCTTCAGTTTAGGCAGATAATTTCAACTTAATGGTGGCATCAGCAAATAAAAGTTTCGGGAAAAAGTTTTAATACTATGCATTTAAGTGTAAAATAAAAATTAAAACCTGTAAAATAAAATGTATTTACATGCATTTCAATAAAGAATTCTGCTAGATTTTTAATATGTTAATTTCAAATGCTGTGTTTTTGCTGTTGGGTAGTTTTAACCCAAGATGTCTTGATCCTAGTTCAGGCTCACAGTTCCAATCAAGGCTTTTTTTAATTAATGTTATATTTTAGTTTCTAATAAACATTTTAAATCTACTGTCTGTAAATGTATACCTGTGTGAAAAAGTACGTTCTTCTCCCTTACACCTAATAACTGTTTGTGCAAACATTAGTGGCAACAGCTAAAGAGACCATGGCTCAGTGGGTAGAGTAGATGTCTTGCATTCACAAGGATGTAGGTTGGATTCCAGTTTACTCCTCTCACATGTTGATGTGCTTCTGTGCACTTAACTACACTGTATGTCAGTGTATGCAGTGTTGAGAAAGTTCAATTTCTAAGTTCAAAGTTCAGTTCACACATTGTGAAATGAACTAGTTCAGCTCATAGTTCATAATTCAACTTTTAAAACTAAGTTCATGGTTCTTCTTTTTGTTCAATATGTTCCGAGCTATTACCCTCAGAATACTGGCATTTTTCAACCGTCAGTTGCCACCCATTTAGTCGGCACTCGTACCCAGCTCGGGCTTTTGCCCCAACAATATATTCTCAAAAACATGAGGACAAATGTTCTTTTTCGATGGTCTTTTTTAAATGAGGATTTATCAAAGAACCTAAGGTAGGAGCCAGGCTAAGTTAGGAAACCAAGGGTGTACCTAAAAGTGCAATATTCAAACTGCAAAACAATAAAACTGCTGCTTCATTCACTGGAATTTGCTTCAATGCTTTGCAATTTCATGACGCATACATGTCCGTCCTCTGTGACTAGTGTTGCCTGTAGTGCCGTGCAGAGACCTTTAAAGGGGCAAGTGCTCAAAGTTAAAAAGGGGCACATAGAGCAAGCTTTTAAACAGCAACATCATTTATGGCAGTGTTTTTTAACTCTGATTATCAAGGCATATACGGCCCTGCATGTTTTAAATGTTTCCCTGTTTCAGCACAACTGATTTCAGTTGATGGCTGATGAACAGGCTTTTACTGGACTACAATCATCTGAACCAGGTGTTAAAGAAGGGAAACATTAAAAACATGCATGGCAGTGTGGCTTGAGGACCAGGGTTGGGAAACACTGATTTATGACATACCATCCTGAATAACAACAACCGATATTGATCAAGAATCTAATAGGGAATTGCAACATAATATTTTAACGTCATCAGTTGGGGACTATGCAAAGCAAAAGTAGCCTATTATTTATCTAATGGGGTAGAATGTTGCTGTTGAGAGTTAGGGCTATGTTGATCTGAGACTGTAGACATTGAAAAGACCATGGGGAGCCTAAGTCACGCCTCCCTGGGTGCCCTCTGCCAAAAAAATGAATGAGAGTCAGAGGACCGATAAAAGTTATTTTCTGATTCAGTTTGAAATGTGCCATGGATTGAACATATGATGTCCGTGAATTTTAAAGACACATTTTGATGCAGAGAAAACACTAATTTTCGACCGGCGGCAAAAGTTACTTTAGGCTTTGTGTAAAAACACTTAGTGGACTCCAACTGAAGGAGAAGAAGGAGAAAAATGGCAGTGAGATTAGCTGACTTCGCCTCCTTCCTCCAGGACGAAGGAAAGAGCATTAAACATGGAGAAAACCACTATAAATGTGGAAAGTGGCAGCTATGCTGGGAGAGAAATTGTCGGTTGAGTGAGAGTCAGCATGCAGCTCCACAAGGTCTCGGTGAGTATCTTAAGTGATAGCTAGTGCTAGCTAGCATTAGCTCCGTGACCTCATATATGCGACTTCTGATTTGTAGGCATTTTAATTGCGAATTTTTACAATTAAATAAATCCTAAATCACTTTACAGTCAAAAATTGAGGTACATCATATGTGTGATTCAGGACGTAAGACAAAGCGGACCAGAAAATAACTTTTATTGCTCCATTGACTTCCATTCATGGTTTTTTCGGCCAGGGGACCCATGGGCCAACAGGAAGGGGAGGAGATTTAGGCTTCCCATATGAGAGCTGGTAGCTGATTAAACATTACTGCAAGGACAGTTGGGAAGAATAAATAAATAAAAATGGTTTTATGTAACTTCACTGTCAGGACTTTATTTTAAAAAAACATTCTTGACGATAATTTGATAGTTGGAGGGCCCAGTTTGGAGTCTCGTCTACCATGGGCTTGGAACAAATGTCAGGTGGTGCTTGTTAGTAAAAAAACAGGTAAGGTTTTGTCGCACAGTAGCACGATGCTTACGCAGCATGCTCATTTTACTTCCTCAGTGGCCACAAGACAACTTAACATGTATAGGCTATAGTAATCTAGAACTCCTGTGTACTATAGAGTATAACGTACTTACCGGTCTTACCTCTGCCTCACTCACTCACAAAGCAGCTGAGGACGTGGCGGAGGCAAAGGATGAACATTAGCTAATGGTCTGTTTTAGCCCATTGTCCTGCTACATGACCTACATATACTTAAGGTTATGCTAAGAAATTGATTGCCAAACATTCTCCTTCAGTATTCTTGGGCAGAGGGCAGTTCTTCAGTTATGATAAGCAGCATTCAGACCATTACACTATCATCATGTTTGACTGTCATTATGATGTTCATTTTCTGAAAGGTGGTGTCAGTTTTACTATAAATTTCAGAGGACACACAACATCCAAACAGATATTGTTAGGTCCTGACCTCTCTTTGGGATGATTAGGATGTTTTTTGGATATTGATAAAATTTTACAACCATCTATATGGAGACTAATTAAATTGTTCGACTTCAGGAGATGTATGTTTTTACTGTGAGCATTTCCCTGTGTCATTCCAGGAAATGCATGATAGTGGTGTAACACATTTTGTTGATGATGACTCAGTTCCTGCAAGTACCTCAGAAAGCCACAGCGGTGAACCAGCATGCATTACATGGAAACATTGCTGCACATTGGTACAGTTGGTACCACTGTTGCCTTGCAGAAAGAAGGTCCTGAGTTCAAATCCTGGTCTGGGGTCTTTCTGCATGGAGTTTGCATGTTCTCCTGTGGGTTCTCTCTGGGTACTCCAGCTTATATATAATTGATATAAATAATTTAACTGAAAGTGAATTCACTTTGTAGAGGGAAAATGTTTGTATTTACTAGCAACTTCAGTAAAAATGACCTAAAGTCAAAAATATGCTTTTTCTAGACTATTAAAACTGTATGGGGAGTATTATCACAGAGCGCACACAACAGTCTGAAAAGCATGTTCTACCAGCTATAGCATTTCACAGTATGGTGGATGTGGTGACTGCACTAGCTACAGAGAAATTGCACCTTTGATATAAGTCAAGATTGAACAGAGGGTTTGAGGGGAACCCTCCCACAAGCTGTCTGCATACACAGAGACTTGCATTGATTGAACCTGGTGTTATGCTGTGCTGCTGAGATGTCAGAAAACTATCTCCACCTTTTTGACAACTTTGCTTTATAGATTCTTGTTGGTAGACTGCAGATGAGATCCGTTACAGTTCCAAAAGGAGAAGCACTCTGACTGTAAGTTAATTTTAATAAGGGAGGAACTTCTGAGTCAAGATCTGTGTGTAAAAAAGCAGCTACTTGGTGCCATACTTCTCGTTGTCTGGTTGCCAGACAAAGATTTAAACTGTTGCAGAAAATCCAGAAACAGAAGATTATCTTTTTTACTTGTGACAACTGGCAAACCACAGTCAGCAAGTGAGATTTTGCAACAACTTGTTTACAGAGCCTTAATTTTGTTGGTCATACTGCCATGGTCTGATAGGCTCTACACATTCTGAAAGAATGCTTATGCTTTTAAAAGGTGCGGTGATAAAAATGTAAGCTACATAGCTTGTTACCTCATTCCAACAAGGAGAAAACCCCTTAAAACTGAGAAAAATTGACATTTAAAACAAATGTTAATTGCAATTCTAATTGGACATCCAGTTCTAAATTGCAGGGTTTAGGAGAGTGTTGTGTCCTTACATCTTGAACTCGTACAAAAAGTATGTACAAAGATTTGTTGAACAGGTAGGGACACGGCTATCTCCGTTGGAGGTGCTTTTTAGGGATTTTTTCCAAATGCCAGTGCACCGCCAAGGATTGTCATTACCTTGCCAATTACTTGATGGTCAGTGGAGACACTTTTCTAGATCCCAAATGGAATCCAAACAGACAGATCTTCATTGACAACATTTCACCTGCACAGTCTCAACTCTTTGTCTTGTAATCTGAATTTGACATATCAAGGATGATATGCCAGCAAACCTGATGGAATTATTTGCTGACATTGGTTGCAAAATATGAAATTTGTTTAAGTTCATGGGGTTAACACACATTTTTCAGGCCAAAATGTTCCACTTTTCCGGATTTAAACTTCCAGTGTCCTTTTTAAGGCTTTTCCAAAAATTAAGAATAGGACGTGGGCTCTAGATTTAAACTACAGCATCTCAAACAGGGCTGAACCTTTTGTTATAGGTATTAGAGTCTGAAAAAAAAAAAAAAAAATATTGTAACTATATTATATTTTCCTTTTCTATTTTTATTAAACTCTGTAATGTAGACCAAATCCCAGTTTTTAAGACTCCATGAAAACCCAGTGCTTATGTTCTGTTAATAAGATGATGAAAATTCCAGCATAAATTCTCATGTTTACTTCCACAAAATCAAAACTGTAAATGAGACATTAATTACCACTGTTGTAACAGTGAGTCAATATTGACTAAACCAGTCCTGCTAACTCTCAAAAGTGCCTCTTACAAATCTGCTGCAGCAAAAAATGAGTGATATGTTCACTTTAATCCTAATAGTACGAGATATTACTGAAAGTGCTGAAAAAACCTTTGAAAAATTGTATTGTTTGCATGTTTGAGCGGGGCCCTGATAACCTTGGATCCCCTGGATCGATCCACAGACATAGATGCTGATTTTATGCCCAATATGAACATGAATGTTGTCAAGCCCTACCTCTAAATAAACAGCAGAGCCTGTGCTATAATGCCATATGAATCTGTTTTTTATACCTGCTCTAAATGCAACTAAAACAACAACTAAATGATAAATGACATACTTTTTTATACCACAACCCCCTTTGTGGTGAATTTGCCACATATATGTCTCTAAAGTCTAGTTTATACTTCTCAGTCAGCGGAGGTGGGGAGACACGCAGCGCCATCATCCGTTGAAAGCAAGGGGTCTCCGACAGACAGGCAAGGATGGACGGAGTAGAGCCCAATTTTTAAACTATCCGCCGAATGCAATGGAGAGTGCACGTCTATGATTGGTCAGAGAAGTATAAAAGGAAAACGTCTCCGCAATATATGTAAGTGTGAGTGAAAACTTGCTGATGGAGAAAGGATGAATGACTGAATGTAGAGAAAAGCTTCATTCGATTCAGTCAAGCTTTCGGGATTATCAAAAATATTAACCTCATCTAAACCTTCAAATTGTATGTTGGACCCAATCCCAACCAACTTATTTAAGGAAGTGTTCCCTTTAGTTACTGGCACCATTTTAGATGAATGGATGAATTTGGATGAATCTATCCTTAGTAAATTGATACATACCACAGGAACTTAAGGTTGCTGTAATTAAACCCTTAATTAAGAAACCTTCCCTCGATCAAGATGACTTAGTTAATTACAGACCTATATCTAACCTTCCTTTCTAATCCTTAAGAAAATAGTTGCTAGTATAGTACAGTATATGAGCATCTAACGACCTGTTTGAAGAATCTCAGTCAGGTTGAGCTCATCACAGCAATGAAACAGCACTGATGAAGGTTACTTATGATTTCACCTAGCCTCAGATAATGGACTTATGAGTGTTCTGGTCTTGTTAGATCTCAGTGCTGCTTTTGACACATTTGATCATAATATTCTCTTAGAAAGGCTTGAACATGTTGCAGGGATCAAAAGAACAGCACTAGGCTGGTTTAAATCATATTTGTCTGACAGATTCCAGTTTGTTCATGTAAATGATAAATCTTCTTCATACTCATGGGTTACTTGTGGAGTACCACAGGGTTCTGTGTTTGGACCAATTCTTTTTAATATATATAAATGCTTCCGATTGGTAAAATCATTTGACAGCATGGGATAAATTTCCATAGTTATGCCGATGATACAGAATTATATTTATCCATTAATCCTGATGAATCAAGTCAGTTAGGTAGATTACAGGCGTGTCTGGAAGACATAAAAACCTGGATGACTCTAAAGTTTTTCTCTTAAATTCTGACAAGACATAAATTGCCGTCTTTGGACCAGAAGCTTTAAAAAAGAAACTGCTTAGTCAATCACTTCATCTGGATGGTATTAAATTGGCCTCTAGTGATAACGTAAAGAACCTCGGCTTTATTTTTGACCAAGACTTGACATTCAAATCCCATATTAAACAGGTTTCTAGGATTTCCTTCTTTCACCTTCGGAATATTGCTAAAATTAGAAACATCCTGTCCAGGAAGGATGCTGAGAAAGTAGTCCATGCATTTGTTATCTCAAGGCTGGACTACCCTAATTGTTTACTATTAGGAAGTCCACAAAATGTAATTAACAACCTTCAGTTGTTCCAAAATGCAGCAGAAAGAGTTCTGATGAATATTAAAAAGCGAGATCACATTTCTCCTATTTTTGCCTCCCATCATTGGCTCCCTGTTAAATCCAGAATATAATTTAAGATCCTCCTTCTTACATCAATCAATCAATCTTTATTTATAAAGTGGTTTTCGTAAAAAAATCCATCTCAAAGTCCTTTACAGATTAAAACTACCAAACATAAAACCACATTTCCATCCCTCCCCCACAGAATTAAAATCATGATCACAGTTATACCCCCCTTCCCCCAACCCAATCCTCATACATATATACTTAAAAGCAACACAACAGGACATTGGGCCGAGTATAGATGAGCCAGGTAAGGAAACGCCATCAGAGGAACCATCTGCACCGGCAGCAGCACATCAACAGCAGCAGCTGAGGCACCGACACAGGGCACCCAGTGGTGGCAAGGCCAAGACCCCCACCTCCACCCAATCTCCACCTGGAGAGCACCCGGGCAGCCACAGCCGACCACCGCTCCCAAGGCAGACGGTTCCCCCAGAGGATAAACTGGAAGGAATATTAAAATAACAGGTTGAGATTTAAAAAATAACTTGGATAAATGTGATAAGATTAAATAGTAAAACATTGATGACATTTAATCAATTATAACATACACAACAATTAAACAGACAATAATAAACAGTAATCAGTTAAAAGCTAGGCTAAAAAGGTGAGTCTTGAGCCTGCTCTTAAAAACATGAATGTTCTCTGCGGCCCTGATGTCCTCTGGCAGCCTGTTCCAGAGGTGAGGGCCATAATACTTAAAAGACACCTCACCGTGAATGTGTATTCTGCCCGCGAGGGTTTATAAGGTAAAAGCAGTTCTGAAAGATAAGAAGGCCCAAGACCATTAAGACACTTAAAAACCATTAAAAGAACCTTAAAATTGATCCTAAAACATACGGGGAGCCAATGCAATGAGTTTAAAACAGGTGCAATGTGCTCTCGCCTCCCGGTCTTCGTCAGAACACATGCCACTGAATTCCGTAGAGGTTGTAAACTTGATACACTCTTTTTGGGAAGACCAGAAAGCAGGGCACTACAGTAGTCAATTCTACTGGAGATAAAAGCATGCATCAGTAGCTGCGTTTACATGGACACAAGTAATCAGATTAAAAGCCTGATCGGAATGAAAATGCTTCATGTAAACACGGCATTCGGAATACTCTGATCCGATCGCTGTTCATGTAAACATTTATTCCGAATGTCGGTCACTACTGCGCATGTCTGTTACGACATGCGTAGACGTACATTACCTCTGCATAAAACACTAAAGAGATTCGGATTAGAATTTGACTGAGTACACAACAATAAAGGCTTGTAGGTGTAAAACCGTGACCAGAAAAAAATAAAACCACGCTCTTAAGAACTTAGTACCGCTCCATTTTAAACACTCGCAGCCATGTTTGTTTACAGCGGAAGTCTGCTAGTTCTTCTTCTACAACGGTTTCTAGTATTTTGGACCGTTCTGCGCATGTCAAAATGATTTATTCCGATTGAACCTGTGGCGGACGTAAACGCTTGTTATAATCGGAATAATTTTTCAGGGCTCATGTACACAGTCAAATTCTAATCCGAAGTATGATCCGATCAAATACATTTTGCACATCTAAACGCAGCCATTGTCTCCGTGTTGGCCCAAGAGAGAATAGGGCGGTCTCTGGCAATGTTCTTTAGATGAGAAAAACCTATTTCAGTAATGTTTTTAATGTGAGGGATAAAAGTCAGCTCAGAGTCAAAAATCACACCCAGGTTCTTCACTTGTAAAGAAAGGTTAAAAGACAATGATTGTAGTTTTGGTAAAAGTTTATCTCTCTAAACCTCAGGACCGATGACTAAAACTTCATTTTTGTCCTGGTTGAGCTGGAGAAAGTTTTCTGCCATCCAGGATTTGATGTAGGCTATATATATAAAGCCCTTAATAATCAAGCTCCATCATACATCAAAGATCTGATTGTTCCATATGTTCCTTACAGAGCACTTCACTCTCAGACGGCAGGTTTACTGGTGGTTCCTAGGATTTCTAAAAGCAGAATGGGAGGCAGATCTTTTAGTTATCAGGCTCCTCTCAGGTGGAACCAGCTGCCAGTTTTAGTTCGTGAGGTAGACACCCTGTCTACTTTCAAGGCCAAGCTTAAAACTTTCCTTTTTGATAAAGCTTATAGTTAGAGTGGCTTAGGTAATCCTGAGCTATCTTTATAGTCATGCTGCTATAGGCTTAGAATGCTGGAGGACAGACTGACCACTTTCCTTCACCCTTCTACTTTTATCTTCTACAACTCTCCAGTTGCATTATTTGCTGTTATTTTGTCTGTTAACTTTGTTTCCCTCAGTGTTCTTCTTTTTCTTCACTCCATAGAAGCTACACCTGGTTTGGTATTCTGCTCAGCTGGAATCTCTTGTTGGACGAGGGGCATCAACTGGGATGATGCTCCCAGAAACTGAGCATCCCCTTGTCCTGTTAACTTTTGAGTTTCTTTAATATAGAGAGTACTCTTACATCAGTTCTTTTTGCTTTTTTTGTGTCTCTGTTCTGTCTACTCGAACCCCCAGACGGTCATGGCAATTGGCTGCTCGTACTGAGCCAGGTTCTTATGGATGTTTCTTCCTGTTAAACTGGAGTCAATGACTCAATGCAATCTGTTGGGATTCATTACATGTAAAACTTTTAAACTGATTGGAATGTTTGCATAAATGTATTGAAATGACTTTTCTTGTAAAGTGTCTTGAGATGACATCTGTTGTGAATCGTCGCCATATAAATAAACTGAATTGAATTGAATTAAAGCGCTTTGTGGTCCTCTGACTGAAAAAGCGCTATACAAATGCAGACCATTTACCATTCCAGAACAGGAAGTAACACGGACTGCTCAGAGCCAAATGTTCTGTTACTGCCAGACTGTGTTTTGGTTTGTCTCAATCTCTGAGTGTGCTGTCAATCTCATTTCTGTGCATATAGCTTCATTCTATTGGCCTTGACGATTCCAAAGAGGTGTCATATTGCCGTTTGTCCAATCAGTCATGGAGATACAAGGGTGCGTAAATACATCCATGTTGCTAAGGGCAAAGCCCAGTTTTGTCTGTTTCATAAATAGGAAATTTATAGAAAAGATTATTTAAAATTATTAAAAAACTGTTGTATTTGAATGCTTTGAAACCATCTAGTCACATAATAATTAAAAATATTGTATTCTACATGAGAAATGTAAAATGGCAAAGTGTGCCACAGATTGGTACACTGAACCAACCTTGCCTGAAATTTCTTTTTTTTACGTGTCCTGTCTGGCAGTGTGGCACTCAGAATTGATGTCTTGAGTACCAAGTAGAAGCCCAACAGATTTACTTTCACAAGTGGAGCATTACGGCCTTTGCTCCGCTTGATATATATCTATAAGAAATCTTTATTAGAAATTGCTGTAGGATTTGTTTCTGATATTATGGACCCGGAGATGGAAAATAAAGGGGAATAAAGAAAGAACATGAAGAGAGGTAGGAAAAAAGTTAAGAAGGAGAGGATAAGTTGAAGATACAAGAGCGACAAGCCCACGGGCTCTGCCAGCAACCGGCTACGCCAGGGTGGTCCAGCCATGGGCCCGGAGACCCAAGGCCCCCCTGACGGCTGCCGGGTCGTGGAGACCATGGCCAGCCAATGGCCATCATGCCAGGCTGCCACCCAGGGCCAATCCCCAGAGCTGGCATCCCAATATTTTTCCCAATCCCAATTTTTTTTCACGCAAACAAAAAATAATTTTTTTTACAATGTGCCATGTTCATTTACACTTCAGCGATAACACAAAAACTGATATTTACACATCTCAATGATTCTCACAAGGGTTACCTTTATTATTTGACCAAAAAGTAATCAAATAGACCTTATGGTTACATAAATATAGTAATTTAATTACAGGCATGTCATTTTAGAGCAGATCTCTAAAAAAAAGAGGTTAAAGTATGATTCATAATTCAACCACAGTAGAAGTGGCATGTATGGGAGAGCTCCAAGGCAAAAAACTCAAAAGTCCATATTTCTTTTCTTTTTTTTTTACCTGTCCTGTCTAGCAGAGTGGCACTCAGAATTGTTGTCTGACTACCAAGTAGAAGCCCAACAGATTTTTCACAAGTGGAGCGTTACAGCTGTTGCTATAGGAGGATCTTTATTGACATTGTTGTGCGCAGATGCGGGCAGTTGGGTGGCAGGAAAACAAACCAAAATGGAAGGCGGTATAGATGCGGCGAATGCTTTTAAGAGAGTTAGCGGCAAAATCCCCAATATATACACACTTTAACGTCTGAAGACAGGAAAAGGTTTACAGAGAAGCTTAAAACATACCTGTTGCATCTGATTCAGGGGTTGTTGTCAGTGTTGCCAACTTAGCGACTTTGTCGCTATTTCTAACGACTTTTCAGACCCCCTTAACGACTTTTTTTCCAAAAAGCGCCTAGCGACAAATCCAGCGACATTTCTACCCACCCTTAGCTACTTTCTGTGAAACTTTGTCGTCGATATTTCCTGCATTTTAGAGACCCAGCTTGCTCCTTCCCGACGCTCAGAAAGGGAATGATCTGTGCATGATCAAACTATTTCCACTGACCAATCATAAACCTTTTTCGGTTCATTTCATCCACTCACAAACAAAGTTGTTTAATGTTAATTCAAAAGTAAAAAATAAATCTGCATGTATATAAGACCGATCTTTCAGCTGGAATTAAGGCAGAAGCTTATCAGTACTAAGCTGCATCTCACACCTGTGGTGCATTCAAGGAACGTTCGAAATGTATGGTGAGTTCAAAAAAGTAGGAAATTTAAAACTTATGACAAAAAAATCCACTGAAAATAATATAAGCAATAAACTTATGTTTAATGGTGGTTGGCAAGAAACATATGATGCATGCTAAATATGCCCTACTTATTTTTAAAAAGTACTAAAAAACAAACATTTATATTCTCTCTATTAATTTCCTCTTGAGATATCTCAGCAAATGTATGTTTCATAACTTTAAATCTTTTTAAAAGGTATTTGATGTCCATTTGCAATTTAATAGCTTGTCAATTTTGTACTAGTTTTCTCCAGTTTACTTCAGAATAATAGAATATGTTCCACAGTCTCTTCCTGAAGAAGAAGTCAAATTTCCCTGTAGCATGTTTCCGCTGTTAAAACAATGTATTATTTAAATAATGTATTATTTAACATGTATGATAAAATCTTAATCTAAATATAATTTTTTTTCTCCTTTTGTTTCAATCATCATCACGTGATGACATCATCATTATGCAAATTAGCGTATGACGTCATCTGGCGACATCTAGCGACTTTCTGGGGAACTTCAGCTACTTTCTGTCGGAGACAGTTGGCAACACTGGTTGTTGTTGCTGCAGCACTCAGGCGGTCAAACACTGTGCATCTTTCGGTTTGTAGTTGGTGTATTTTGGCAAGGTGTTTGGTCAAAGTACTTGTATTCCCGCCTTTGCAAGCAAAGCTTTTATTACATATGTGGCAGCGTGCATTGTCGGCATCTATTTTCGTATAATGAAGCCAAATTTTGGATCTTTTCGTTCGCTTTGCCATCATATCTGTAACCCCTCCTTTCCACCGGACGCGTAAGCAGCACGTTACAGGAGCAGCACGTCATACGCAGCTGATAGCCACCACTGTAGTCAATAGAACCCTTTCCACCTCGCGGGAGGGGGCGATTTTGGATATTCCCTGACATAACACAAACTTATTGGCGAATATAAAACAGACATAACATAAAACACAAACCTTTTGGAGCCATGTTGTTGTCTTTTCCTGGTTATTATAGTCATAGACGTTTATATATGTCTATGGTTGTTGTGTTTACTGACGAAACCACGCGTGATTTTGCTAATCTCGCGATTTCGTGCTCTCTCCGTGACAGCTGCTTCCCTGCTGCTATGCGCCTCATACGCACCCGGTGGAAAGGAGGGGTTAGGCGAACACACACATGAGCGCGCAGCAGTCGCCACTCTGTCCCCGCAGCGTGTGTGCTTGTTAAGGAGGAGTGGGCTGCAATACAGTGTTTTGCTTTCGTTTATATCTCCCGCAAAACATGAATATGACCTTAATTTTACCGTTAAGAGGACCGATAAGGCTGAAGCTTATCGGTCCGGTTGGACTGTCAGAATCAGCCCCGGGGCCAATTTAATACCGGGTTTCGGTACCCATCCCTAATTGTTACCTTTTGATTAATTTTATCATCCTGTTTTACCTAATATTAATACGGATTTTAGAGATCTTCTTTACATTGTCACGTTTAAGTTTGAAAATAAATACATTTTGAAGTACATATCGCTGTATTTGGCTTTAGACAAGGTGCCACAATGCTCAAGAAATCTTTAATAAAAACCCTTTTTTTACTGCGTAGATTTCCCCAGATTACTCTAAGAGGGTGTGGGCTCAGCCCCCAATGTTTCCAGGTCCAGGAAACGCCCCTGCTCTGGACCATTTACTTATGACAAATTAAAGGCTTTCAAAAGTCTGGAGGCCTACGATTACTTTATTTCAAGAAAAGTTGGGCCAATCTCTTCTACGAAACAGAAAGTTGTGGTCCTTCTGAAAGCAGAGGTCAGACCTGGCCAAGCAGAGTCTCAGGCCATGTGCACACGTAGCCGTTTTTTTTTTTAAACAAATATTTCCTCCCCTCTGTTTAAAATAATAACATTGTGCACACAACATCGTTTTCAAACAACTTGTCGTTTATATCAACCCACATAAATACGCAGTCGAGCGCCATAATAATTATGCCAAACCTATGGGCGGCAGTATGGGGAAAATAATAAAACCATGCAAGCCAATCAAAATCCTCGACACCAACGAATAACACGAGAGACTTCCTTTTCCTTTCAAAACAGCAAACACGTCTTGGTAGGGAAAGCTGCAGTAAAAATGCTGATCCGTGCTGTCCTTCGCCTCTGCTCCTCCAACCAGTAGAGAAGTTGGTGCAAATACAAACAGGCGAAAAGTGTTTGCACAAAAGTACAAATTAGTAGCACCTTAACAGCATCCATGATAATCCTGATTTTGATCCGTAGCCAAGCAAACTGTAAATAGGGCGCTCCCATGACGTTAAGCATTTTCTGGCGCATTTTTTGTTACGTTGAGAACCTAAAACCCAGTGTTTCCCAGTTGACACGGCAACACATAACCGGCGTTATCAGAAATCTCCACTTTGGTCGGCGTTTTTAGAAATAATCGTTTTCTGTGATAAAAACAGGGTTTTCGTATAAATGAGAGGCCAAACCGCAGGGAAATATCTGCGTTTTTCCTTCCTTTAAAAGAGGGGCCTCAGCGTGATTCACATCTCCCATGGATGATCGCTAAAGAGCACGGCAAAATCCTCACTGCCCACTGCGACTGCAAAGCTGGGTAAATCTTCATTGATCAGTGTCCTTATTTAGTTTTGGAAATGTAGTCGCTGTTGTACAATTTTAGTAGTACAGTAGAATGATCATTTTAATGGCGTCTGGTCTCCGGTGAAAAACAGAATATCACCGATTACAACGTTCTTTTAAATTCAGTCTTGGAGAAACATGCAGTCATGTAGCGACTTTAATGTTCAAAGTAGAAGCAGCTCTCAGGATAGGACTAACAACTGCTGCACGTTGGCATACCGGTGAAGCTTGCAGGTATCAAAGCACTGCTGCACAATATATATTTTAAAATTCTGATAAGGTTAAAAAGACATGGATCCTTTATCAATATGATTTAGTTGAAAAAAATGATGTTTTCATCCAAAATTATAGGAATCTAGAAATTAATGCTGCAAGAATCCAGGCTTTCTTCGGATCGTCTGGGTTTAATATCCTTATTGCCTGGAGCCATCTCTTTCGTTTTTCATGATCCTTTTTGGAGAAAATTCAGAAGAAAAAAAAACTTTTATCAGGCCCCCAACAATTAACCACACAGCAAGAATGAACTTTCAGCTTTGCTAAATCATCCTCGAAAGATGCAAAACAATAGAATTACATGTAGAATACGGTGCTTCCTGCCCCATAGTACCATGATTCATTGCGGGAAGACATAAACATTGACGTCACAAAAGATCCTCCTATAGTACTTCACTTGATATATGTGTAAGAATTCTTCATTAGAAATTGCTGTGGTTTTTTGTTTTTTTTATATCATGGACACTGAGACGGAAAATAATAGGGAAAAATGAAAGAAGATGAAGAGAGGTAGGAAAAAAGTCCATATTTCTTTACCCACGAAACAACTTGATCTCTACAAATGCTGCTCTACAAAGAACCTGGAGGAAGCGGCTGAGGAGATGACGTCTCCTGCTGGGAGGCGATCCATTCCCTCAACAGCTGGCACATATTCGACCAAGGTCGGTTACATCTCCACGCTACACGCACCACCGGTTCTCTCCCATGCCTTCTTCGCCCTATTTCCAGGTGGCCCTCCCAGGGCTCCTCTCACTCCCCCTGTTTCAGCCAGCTGGCTAGATGCAGCTGCAACTGCGGCTTCATCTGCCACAGCAGGATCAGGTCATCCTCACATCTGTGAAGACCAACTATTTAAAATTTTCTATGGGGACAAATTGGCCTATCTCTGCTCCAGGGGGGATCCAACGCCTTGCTGCAAACGGCGACTCTATCGAGGCAGAGCTGCTTCCGGGGTGGAAGTCCGAACTGTCCGATCGCCCCTGTTCCTCCCTGCCTCGATCCGCACGCCAGATTCAGCACTGACCTGCCCGCTGGCTTCAGCCTGCTCGGCCCCGAAGGGTCCCAGTCTCAGAGCCAGTTCCAGTCCCAGAGCCTGCCGTCATCGTGGCTGCAATCTTCCTGGCAGTCACAGCGGCAGCTCTCCAGTGACTGACATTCCCCCATGGGTCACTTGAGCTCCCAGGGAGGGTCAAGGAGGACCCTTCGCTGCAGCCTCTTCGCCGCCGACCGCTGTCGGTCGAGCCTCCAGATTCAGCTCAGCTGGCCTCCGCGCCGCCAGACTTAACTTAGCCGGCCTCCGCGCCACCAGATTCAACTCAGGCCTCTTTGTCACCGCCGACCTCAATTGGCCAGGCCTCTTTGTCGCCGCTGACCTCAACCAGCCAGATCTCTTTGTCGCCGCCAACCTCAACTGGCCAGGCATCTTCGTCGCTGCCGAACTCAACCGGCCAGGCCTCTTCGTTGTCGCGTCCGACCGACCAGGCCTCTTCGTCGCAGCCAACTGGTCATGCATCTCAGCGACTGCCTGGTCCTTAGAAGAGGACTCCTTTTTTTTTTTTTTTTTTTTTTTCGCTGTCTGCTGAAGGAGGAGCAGCTGCTCTCTGTCTCTCTCCAGATCCGTTCACTTATTTTCTTTTCTGTTTGCTTTTCTTGTTTTCTTTCTTAACCTTTTCTTAGTTACTTTATTTTCCCAACCCCTGAAGTTACTGTATTGGACCAGATCTCTTCTTGGATTTCTTTTCTATGGACTTATCAACATGGCTTTTTGCTCAGCTGAAGATTTTGAAAAACTGCTCCACAGAATTGAGGGCATTGAAACGAAGCTACGTCGTCTGGAAATTAATTTTGATCTCCACGCTGAATATGGACAAAATGACACAACTTTACCTTTACCTTTGAATACAAACAGCCCTGTGTTACATAGGTCTAACCATGTCACAGAGACTCCCTACAGGCGTCTGAGCGGCAGAACTCCGCACTATAATGAAAACTGGCCAGCTTTAAAACGCATGAAATCAACCCCAGCCTGTTCTCCGAGGAAGAAAAAACAAAAGAAACTCAGACACAGAGAAACCTCTGAACCCAGAACTGCCGCTTCTGCTAAAAGTGAACAAAAGAGGTTTCAGCCAAAAACAAGAGATATTTCTCCACCTGGAATCCCGCTGAAAAACAGATTTGCAGCCTTGAGTTCCCCGTAAGATGACGCATCCCCCGGGACCAGTCAAAGCCACCAGGAGAAACCCAGCCGCATCAAACAGACACATAACAAAGTAAGAGCGCCCCCAGCAAAGACTGTTATCATACAAGACGGATCAATTAATGGAATTGAGGCTTTTTGTAGCAAGAATACCAAAGTTTATAGCTGCTACAAAAATACAGTGAGAGAAATATCAGAAAAAATCCCTAAAATCTTGGACCAACATCCTGCTTTGGAAAAGCTCGTCATTCACGCTGGATCAGCAGATATCGCGATGAGACAATCAGAGATTCTGAAGAGAGACTTTTCTGATCTCCTACAGAGACTTGATGGACTTAACGTAAACATCCTCATCAGCGGACCAGTCCCTGAAGGGAATGATGAAAGATTTAGCAGACTCCGCATGCTCCATAAATGGTTGAAGAAACAATCAGCTGAGAAGTCGTTCACATTTATTAATAATTTCAAAGTATTTGGAAGTGTGAATCATCTGTTCAAAGCAGGAATGCGCTATTTGAACAGGTCCGGAGTAAGGCTGTTAGCAGCCAACATTTTTTCTTATCAACATCAGAAAGCAAAACACTTGCTCCCAAAAGCTGACCTTGAGGCGCCCAACAAAAACAGCAAGTCATGATGACACCACAGGACCGAACAGATAAACAACCATCAGAGATTAAGTCTTCATCTTCCTGTGACTCAGCCACATCAAATGAGTCTCCATTTAGAAACTTTACAGACAGACTGAATGAGCAAATCAAATTTGGGACACAATTAACACCTAAACTTAGACTACACCAAACGCCTGGGACTAGTGTCCATAAGCCTGGGAGCTTCCGCCCACTGATTATTACAGATATCTGATATTTGAGGGAACCGGGCAATAAATCCACCCCTACCGTCTCCCAGAATTCACCCGGCACCCCTGAGGCTATATCAGTGATTATCAGCAGCAGGAAACATAAACCGCTAACCACACGCTCTCATATTAAACAAAATCTCAAATTGATAACCTGTCAGAAGGTTCAGCTGCCCATCATCACAATACTTAAGTTAGCTTTATTAAACATTAGATCTCTATCCGGGAAGTCTTTTCTTATCAATGACTTCATCACTGAGCATAATTTACACACCCTTTTTTATCAGAAACTTGGCTAGATGAAAATAACGAAACAACTTCATTAATAGAATCCAGTCCTCCAAATTATAATTTCTTAAGCGAGAACAGAAAACACAAACGAGGCGGAGGTGTAGCCACCATCTTTCACAAATCAATGAACTTTAAAAAGGTAACTCTGGGCACGTTTGATTCTTTTGAATACCTAGCCACCCAGATAAATGAGCCTAACAAAGCGTTATTTCTAAGTTTATATAAACCACCAAAACTTAACTCTAACTTCTTTAATGATTTCAATGACCTTCTTTCTGTAATATGTATCGACTATGACCAACTAATCATCGTGGGGGACTTTAACATCCATACCGACAACCCCCAAGATAGACAAGCAAAAACGTTAGATGATACTCTCCACAACTTCGGACTGATCCAGCATGTCAAACAACCAACACACAATAAAGGACACACTCTGGACTTAATTATCAGCAAAGGTTTAAATATTTCTGACATCTCTGTAATTAATATTGCATTATCTGACCATTTCTGTATTTTCTTTCAAAGGACCATCTCTGCTAAATTATCCAGCCACAGTAAGACCACTATAAAAAAGCGTTTTCTAGGGTACAGTTCAGTAGAAACCTTTAAACGTATTTATCCTTCCACCACATCCCCCTCATCTCCCAACTCAAACTCAGTAAATAAGTTGGTAGATAATTTCCTTGCGAAAATCTCAGACATCATGGATTCCATTGCTCCAACTAAAGTGAAAGTAGTCTCAGGTAGAAAGAAGTCTCCGTGGACAAGTATTCCACTGGTACGTAGTGAAAAAAGAGAGTGTCGACGAGCCGAGAGAAAATGGCGGAAAACTCGACTCCAGGTTCACTGTGAGATCTACAAAGAGAGACTGAATAGATATCAGCTAACTATAAAAGATGCTAGGGAATCGTTCTTTTCTGAAATCATCAACAGAAACATTAATAACGCACGGACTCTATTTGCAACAGTGGAAAGACTAACTAATCCTTTAGTGACAGTAGCCCCTGAACTAAACTCTACCAGGGCCTGCAATGAATTTGCCAGCTTTTTCACTGAAAAGATTCTAACAATTAGACGGTCAATCTGTACCTCAATATCGAACCCACAACCAGTGCCATCCCCAATCAACAACAATGTAGAGAAAATGTCTGAATTCCACGAATTAAACCAGAACAGCCTTGAAAAAATCATTATCCAATTAAGCTCCTCCTCCTGCTGTCTTGATATCCTACCCACAGCTTTTCTAAAGAAGGTTCTTCCTGTTATTGGTTCTGATCTTGTTCAAATAGTGAACTCATCACTGCTATCAGGTGTCTTCCCTCAGGCTTTAAAAACAGCAGTTATTAAACCACTGCTAAAGAAGAAAAATCTGGACAACACGTTAATGCAGAACTACAGGCCAATCTCTAATCTCCCATTCATCAGTAAGATTATTGAAAAAGCTGTGTTTCAGCAGTTAAATGGCTTCATAACAATGACAAACCGTTTTGATGCTTTTCAGTCTGGTTTCCGTGCTCACCACAGCACCGAGACTGTCCTCGTCAAAGTATTTAATGACATCCACATAAATACAGACTGTGGAAGAACCACAGTGCTGGTTCTGTTGGACCTCAGTGCAGCATTTGACACTGTTGATCATGATATTTTATTGGAACGACTGGAGAGCTGGGTCGGACTCTCTGGTACAGTACTTGGCTGGTTCGAGTCTTACCTAAAGAACAGGGACTTCTATGTTTCAATAGGAAACTTTTCATCAGAACGAACAGAAATCACATGTGGGGTGCCCCAGGGCTCCATCCTGGGGCCCCTCTTATTTAATATCTACATGCTCCCACTAGGCAAGATTATAGCGACCAATAACATTAGCTACCATAAATACGCAGATGACACTCAGCTCTACATTACAATGTCACCAGGTGACTCTGAACCCATTCAAACCCTAAATCAATGCATTGACCAAATAAATGGATGGATGTGCCATAACTTTCTCCAGCTGAATAGAAACAAAACTGAAGTGATTATTTTTGGACCCAAGGAGGAACGATCAAGAGTCAGCACACAGCTTCAATTAATACAGCTAGAAACTACTGATCAGGTTCGTAACCTAGGTGTAGTAATGGACTCAGACCTGAACCTCCAGGGTCACATAAAGGTAATAACAAGGTCAGCGTTCTATCACCTGAAGAACATCTCTAGGATTAAAGGACTGATTTTGCAACACGACCTAGAAAAACTCATCCATGCGTTTATCTTTAGTCGGATTGATTACTGCAACAGCATCTTCACAGGTCTGCCTAAAAAGTCAATCAGACAGCTGCAGCTGATCCAGAACGCTGCCGCTCGCGTCCTCACTAGAACCAGGAAAGTAGAGCACATCACCCCAGTTCTAAAGTCCTTACACTGGCTCCCTGTAGCTCAGAGAATAGACTTTAAAATACTTTTACTAGTTTATAAATCATTACATGGCTTAGCACCAAAATATGTTGAAGACCTGTTGTCATGGTACCAACCACCAAGACCACTCAGGTCCTCCAACTCTAGCCTACTAAACATCCCTAGACTCAGAACTAAACATGGAGAAGCAGCTTTCAGTTTCTATGCTCCCCTTATCTGGAACGGACTTCCTGACGAGTGTAGAGCTGCTGAAACTCTGAACTGCTTTAAATCGAGACTAAAAACCCATCTGTTTAGAATTGCCTTTGAGTAAATGCTTGATGTTATATGTATGAAATGTGTTCATGCTCTCTTGCTTTTTTTTTTTTTCTCTTGCTTTATTGTGTATCATGTGTAATGTGTGTTTCTTTTATGTGTTTCTTTTAAATCACCAAATCATGTAAAGCACCTTGAATTACCCTGCTGTTGAAAGTGTGCTATACAAATAAAATTGCCTTGCCTTGCCTTGCCTTGGGCCATCCCCCAGACCTCAGCCCGGCAACGGGACGTCCATCCGGCTGTCCGCCGGATCTCCAGCTCCTCATAGGTGGACCCGGGCTCTCCTTCCGTGGCCCCCCTCCGCCCACCCTGGCAGGGGTGCTTCCTTTTTTTTCTTCTCTCCTCTTTCCACTGCGTCTGGAATCCACCTTTAAAGGGGGGGGGGGTCCTGTCATGCTGCCCTCTCCTCATCACTGTCCTCACCTGTCTCTCCAGTGTAGACTACAGGCCAAAAGTTTTGAAGTACAAAAAGAAAAGGAATTATTTGTGCACTTTACAACAACATAACTAAATCAAAGATAACCAAACATAATTACATTTATCTTTACAAAAGCTATTTTCTTACAATTTGACAAAAAACATTGGTTTACTCTTTAATCAAAAGACATGAACAAAAATGTGTTTTCCAACTGAGGAAAACGTAGGGAAACCCTACTACCAAAATAAAAGCTAATTTTGCACTCTTTGGCAAAAATAACTTCAATAAATCACTTCTTGCAGCCATCTACCAGTCTCTGACATCAGTTCAAGAAAAGTTTGCCCCACTTCTCACTTTCAGCTGTAAGATGTTTGAGGGTTTTTTGCATGTAAACCCTATTTTCCCTAGGTCATGGTCATTTTATGGGGTTCAGTTCTGTTTCTTGCTTTAATCTTTTTAAAGATGGTCTTACATTTTCAAGCATACTCTGATACATGATAGAACTCAATGTGAATTCTGTGATAGTGAGATGGCCAGGTCTTGTAAAGTAAAGGATCTCCAAACCATAGGTGTTTTCAAAAGGCACACTGTGGTGGCATATTAGGGTAATATTGCCAGCTCAGCCGGCCTCCGCACCACCAGATTCACCTCAACCGGCCGGGCCTCTTTGTCGCCACCGACCTTAACCGGCCAGGCCTCTTTGTCACCACCAACCTCAACCGGCAAGGCCTCTTCGTCGCCGCCGACCTCAATCGGACAGGCATTTTTGTCGCCGCCGACATCAACCGCCCAGGCCTCTTCGTCGCCACCGACATCAACCGGCAAGGCCTCTTCGTCGCCGCCGACCTCAACCGGCCAGGCCTCTTTGTTGCCGCCGACCTCAACCGGCCAGGCCTCTTTGTTGCCGCCAACCTCAACCGGCCAGGCCTCTTCGTCGCCACAGAACTCAACCGGCCAGGCCTCTTTGTCGCCGCCGAACTCAACCGACCAGGTCTCATCATTGTCGCCTCTGACCGGCCAGGCCTCTTCGTCGCCGCCAACCGGTCATCCATCTCAGCAACTGCCTGGTCCTCAGAAGAGGACCACCGGGCCGTCTGCCAGAACTCAGCCCGGCAACGGGACGTTCATCTGGCTGTCTGCCGGATCTCCAGGTCCTCATAGGTGGACCATCGGCCAGACCGCTGTCCAGCCAGAGGACGCCACCTGGGCCGTCCGCTCGACCGCCGTCCAGCCAGGGACACCACCCTGACCGTCCGCCAGACCTCCAGGTCCTCAGGGGCCGACCACCCGGCTCTCCGCCAGACTTCCAGGGGCATACCCACAGAGACTCAGTCTGCTGTCATCATCATCATCACCTCCACCAACAGCATTCAATAAACATCCTTGCACCTTTTCACGGCTTCTGCGTTTGGGTCCATGCACCACACCGCCAGTTCCTGACACTGAGGCTGCTTTGGGGTTTCAACACTTGGATGACTTCCCTTAACTGATGGAACCATAAATTCTGCTTTTTACCAGAACATCTTCAAGGAGAATGTATAAATGAATTATTTGTGTACTTGCAGTCAAAAAGATTTCAAATTATGCAGAGATTGTTAATTTGAACATGGAACATAGAATAGATGTAAATATAGGTACTAAGTCTGCTAAATTTTAAAATTAGGAGTGTTTGGGCATTACTCCAAACACTTTGCAGCAAAGAGTTTCTGATGTGATCCTTTGTGTGTTCCAAACATACATCAAGAGGCACATTTTGTTCAAAACAGATTCTGTTTAATTCTCTGAAACTAACCTTGATAATCACGATTATGATAAAAATAATCACAGTTATGACTTTTATTTCCATAATCCATCACCTTTCAACGGAGGTAGGGGCTAATTTGGTCAAGCAATGTCAAAATTAGCAAAATAAATAAAATTATATTTGAGAGCTATTGCCAGAAGTACATCATAAATATCCAAAAGAACAAAGAACAAGATAGTAGAAAACCTGTGCTTTCATTTCTCACATTTCTTGCCCTCTAGGTTACAAGAAACCCCTAAGATGTAAATGAATTAAAAGGGAGAAAAATTGGATCGTGTATTGCTGGCCCAAAAAATCTGCAGCTCTGTCTTGGGTCTTCTTCTCACTGCCCTCGCTCTTTCCCCCTCATCTGCTCTCTCTTCTAATTAGCTTCTACAGCAAATGCAGACTGGACAGGGATCTATAATGGAGCCAGATGTTCGAGGAGATTTCACCCCGCAGGGGAATGTTTTGTTTACTATGAGATGAAAACAACTTTCTTGCCCTCACTCTCCTTTTGGGGGTTGTTTATGTGCAAAAAAAGAAGAAAAACACATTTTCCTGACTTCCCCGATTGCGAATCAGTTGCCAAGAACCAGTTCAAAAAGACATTCCAATTTGTATAAGGTTTAGCTCTTCAATACGTATTTCTTATTAAATCACATTTTGGCTAGAAAACCAAAAAGAAAATCTACAAAAAGGAATACACAATGTAAATGGCATAATGCACAATCTGTAATATTTGAATCCGCATCAGCTGCATCAGCAAAAAAGTCCCTTCTTACCTTCACTTTTTTTCCCCTCTTCATCCAACAAAAGTGTGACAACCATAATTCCAGCTCATTTCTTATCAGTGCAAAATTGACATGTAACCTATTTTTGATATGATTAACTTAGCTTTGGTGTAGCCTGCCGGAGGAACGGTCTTAATCAACAGCAAGAGGCTGTTGCTGCTGGGCCAAGAGCACCCGGGTTCATACATCAGCAGCAACATGAAAAAACAAATGAAAACACTCGGAATCAAATCCATCTGCATCTCGCAGTGATTCGCGGAGCAGGATTAGGATAGCAAGTCAATGATCCCGACGCTGAGTGTCACTGCCGGGTATGAGATTGGACAGTAATACCCTCACATTCATCAGCGTCTTCAGATCCAGTGAGGTTGTAATTGGGTAGTGCTTGAGGCTCCAACAGCTGATAAGGTTGATTAGTCTAACAGCAATGAAGGACACTGAAGAGCTTTATAAGCAGCAGGCAGAAATGAGATGGACTTCTAAAGGGGAGAAGAAGTTCATTAGACTGAAAAACTTTGTGTCCAATTTATTGGAAATGTTTGCAAAATAGTCACTGGATCATGCAATGAAAAATATCCAGTTCTGTAAATAAAACAGAATGCAAAAATTAAATGAAAAAAAATTAAAGATAAATATGTGAACATGTAAAGAATTCATTAAAATATGAATTGGTGTGTCATTAGTACAACTGCATCGCAACAAATTAGATTAACAAATAGTGAAATGTAAAGTGCTCTCAAGAAAGAAAATGTATTTGCCCCTATACAGATTTATTCTGTTTTTTATTTGTTGTCATAATAAAATGTTGCAGCTTATTAACAAGGCTTAAAAATAAAAATAAGCTGAGGAAACACAAAATGCTGTTTTAAAAGGATGATTTCACATGTGATGGGGTTAAAATGTACCCCAACCAATTTGGACCTATGTTTAAAAAATGTAATTGCCCCTTCATTGTAATCAACTATATTTTTGGAACAGTGGAGTTCAATTTCGAATAGCTACCTGACCTGTAGAATCAAGAAACCCATTCAAATGAATCCATCAGAAAACGTGAAGTAGGCAAAAGCATTTCAAAAAGAAACACATCATCAAAGTTACTAACATCTACTGTATTAGTCATTCCCCATGCTTTGAGACTCCAGTGAGCAACAGTGAGAGCCAATATAAACAAATAGGAACACTTGAAACCTTGGTGAACCATCCCAAAACCTGCCAGCCAACAAAAAAATACTTCAGGAGGACACTAACAACTTATCCATTTAGTCACAAAAGAACCCAGAACAACATCTAATGCACTGTAGTCCTCAATTGTCTCATATAGGGTCAATGTTGCTATGCTGTCGATCTGCTGCTGCCTATGCAGATGGCTCCCCTGATGGCGTTTCCTTACCTGGCTGATCTGTTCTTAGCCCAAAGTCCTTGTTTACTGTTGCTTTTAGGTGTATGCGTACATGGGAGATGGGTTGGGAGGAGGGGGGGGTATAACTGTGATCATGTTTTTGTTCTCTGTGTGTGTGTGGGGGGAAGGGGGTATGTGGGGTCATTTTAATCTGTAAAGCACTTTGAGATGCTATTTTATATGAAAAGCAGTTTATAAATAAATTTTGATTTGATGCTCATGATTCTACAACAAGCTGGGCAAAAATGGCATTTGTTTTTTGCAATTTTGCATTTTGTTTTGAAATCAAGGTTTCAGAATCTAGAGTACTTGTGGAGGGGGATGGAATTGAAGTGTTTTGGGGTCCCGGGTGAAGTTTCCATAATCAGATATTGGAGAGTCATGCCATGTTTTATCAAGTCCTAAGTCTTGTACCAGGACATCTAAAGAACCTAATGCTTCCCTCTGCTGACAAGCTTTGTGGAAATGCTGATTTCATTTTCAAGCAGGACTTGGCACCTGCATGCACTGTCAAAAGTACTACTTACTTTAATAACCATGATTTACTCTGCTTGATTGATCAGCACACTCACCTCACCTAAGCCCCACAGAGAGTCTGATGTATTGTCGAGATAAAGATGGAAGACAATAGACACAACACTGAAGATGTACTTAAGCCAACTGTTAATGCGACTTGCTCTTCCTTACACTTCAGCAGAGCCATGAGTTAATTACATCCATGCCACACAGCATTCATGGACTAGTTCATGCAAAACGACCCCAGATGCATGGACATTTTTGTATTAAAGCAATTTTTTTATTGATCTTATGCAATATTATTATTTGTATTTTCATTAGATTTAAGCTATTATTAAAAATACAAAATAAAAATGGAATTACAAAAAAGAAAATCCTTTTTGATTTTCTAATTTGTTGAGATGGACCTGTATAACAAATTACTTACTTTCAAATTTAGGATAAAGTTATCAAATTTATCAACTCCTTTTAAACGATATACATAAAATAAATTATTTAAAAAGCCTGGCCCAATATTTGAAAAATTACTTTAACACATCTTTCCATGAAAATACATCTTTGAGGCTCTTCCCTGCAGAAACCACGTACTGTCTTTTGAATCTCACCCACCTCTACTGGTTTTTGTAGCTGAGAGAGGAAACTAAGAGGGAAGGGAGTGAGGAGGGTGGTGGCGGGGGGGGGGCACTATCACGTTAGCATAAAGTAAAATCTTTTGTGAAATGCCAATTCAATTAGCACGTCCTCGTTCAGCTCGTTCTTCCTAAAAGAGGCTTTTGCGTCTTTTACAAGGATGATGTGCAGTAAAAAAGGCACATTTAGTAAACTGTGAGGCCCTCTGGCTGTCCTCTAGGATTATTTGAACTAGGTGGCTAATGAAATTGATCCATAAAATCCACCGGGCACCCTGTGAAATTCCGAGTGAAACACGAGTACACTGTGGTAAGAGGTCTCCTGGGAAGTCAAAATCAGAAATGGGATGATCCTTGTCAGTGGGAATTTGTGTTGCTTGGAACACTTAACTGTATTGATTATTGACGGGATGATCCTTGTCAGTGGGAATTTGTGTTGCTTGGAACACTTAACTGTATTGATTATTGACAAGTATTCCTATGGTTGGTCATGAAATGGACAAACCCCAACTCAGAAAATTGTCACTCTTCCTGTGATCTGTGTGATAGTAGTCCGTCTGAAAATAATGTATAGTTCTACAGCCTGATATAATATTCTGATTTAGATCAACCCCCTTATCCTAATTCAATAATATCTAGAAGATAATAAGGAAAAAAGGGAAATGTGGCAAAGTTGAGGCTTTAAATCAATGGAGCACTGACTAATGGAGAGTGTCAGTGTAGACTACAGGCCAAAGGTTTTGAAGTAGAAAAAGAAAATGAATTATTTGTACACTTTGCAACAACATAACTAAATCAAAGATAACCAAACATAATTACATTTATCTTTACAAAAGTTATTTAGTTACAATTTAACAAAAAACATTGGTGGAAAACTAGCCAAATAAGGAAAACGTAGGGAAACCCTACCACCAAAATAAAAGCTAATGTTGCACTCTTTGGCAAAAATAACTTCAATAAGTCATTTCTTGCAGCCATCTACCAGTCTCTGACATCAGTTCAAGAAAAGTTTGCCCCACTTATCACTTTCAGCTGTGAGATGTTTGAGGGTTTTTTTGCATGTAAAGCCCATTTCCCCTAGGTCATGGTCATTTTGTGGAGTTCAGTTCTGTTTCTTGCTTTAATTTTTTTAAAGCTGGTCTCACATTTTCAAGCACACTCTGATACATGATAGAACTCAATGTGAATTCTGTGATAGTGAGATGGCAAGGTCTTGTGCAGTAAAGGATCTCCAAACCATAGGTGTTTTCAAAAGGCACACTGTAGTGGCATATTAGGGTAATATTGCTGGCACAGTATGTCTTATGAATGCACCGTGGCGGCATGACGAGGTGCGAATATTGCGCCTTCATGGCGGCATGCTTGATAATAATTCTAACGCAATACTGCCGCAATGCTGGACTTATGAATGAAGATCACGCTTTGGTGCAACAGACGGTGATGTCATGATGCGTGGAATGTGCGCTGAGCCCCAGCTGGCAACAGTATGTAAAATGCAAGTAAACATGGGGAGTTCATTTAGCATTTGTTAACTATATCAGCTAAAATGGCAAACTTGAGTGATGCAGAGGTCCGGGAGTTTTTGGCCTTTAGAGCTGAAGACCAGATCGCCAGACAGTTCCCAGGGACTTTGAAGGACAGCCGCTTTTTGAAGCGGCTCCCAAAAAGACTTGAGGAGTGGGGCTTCAATCTGGATAAAAATCTAGTTACAGTAAGTCCAAGCTATTTTGTATGTTTACCATGGACTCTTTTGTCTCATGGTTTATATGCAACCCTGCACGTTGACAGTCTGGACACCATTTCCACACACCTCTTTATCCTGCCATCGCATAATCTTTTGTGGAAAACACCTGATCATAGCACACTGATCACTGGCTAAGCACTTATGAATGATCAAAAGGTTCACTGATCCCGGCATTGATGCCAGGCCTGATGGCATTGTCTTTGGAAACAGCCTCACGATTCTTTCAGTACCATGCTTCACAGTTGGTGTGGGCCACTTGTCCTTAAAGGTTGGATATGGAACATGAACACTATAGCGACATCTAGTCGGTCTAAGTTGTAGCTACAACAATAGAAAAATAATTCCAGCTGTTGGGTTGCCTGGTTCGCTGTCGATACGTCCAGTGACCAGCCTGAACTGTGTCCAGTGAGGAATGTATTTTAGAGCAGTTTAACTGACAGCTAAAGTTAGCAAGTGATTTAGCTTACTGATCCAGGAGGAAAGTCGCGGTTTCCGCATGTGTTTGACACCGTGGACATGTTTTATGTGGGTCCATCCAGTGTAGGCTTCCCCTAAAACTACTCTAGTTTCTGTTCTTCTCCGGTCACTCCTCTCCTGAGACAGATAACGATATCTCCTCTAGGGCTCTGAAGCTGCTGCTAGACTTGCAGACTCAGCCATTTTTCCCAATACCAGCCGAGTTGTACCGACCACATAGTTGGATCATAGAGACCGTATCTGGCACCCCACAGCCGCTACTGGCTGGTAGGTGTAAACATTTCGTCATTGTCGTGCCCGTTAAAATTTATATTTTATTATATTTTAATTCTATTTTAATATATTTTAAATTTCAATTGATTTAAATGATTTCATTTTGCACCATTTGAAACACCCATGGAGGTATTATTAAAATTATTATTTTTTAAATAGCTTTTTATGAAAATGTTCCATATTCAACCTTTAATTTGTGTATTCAGTTTATGCTAATAATGTCCTCTGTTCTGGTTTCCAAATAACTGAATAGACTATCTATCCAAGAACATCAATCCAGGAGTCCTGGTCTTTTTCTACATTCTTAAAATTAAACTTAAGTCTGGCTTTCATGCTTTTCTTAGGGAGCAAAAACTTCATTCTTGAACACTACAGATTAAAGTTAATCTCTCCATTCTGTTTCTGATTGTAGTCATGCCCTTTCATTTCAGCAGTAAAAAAACCAAACAATCCTGCTACAGATATGGAGATAAAGTTTTAGGGTTTTTGGAAACTTCCTTTAGCATTTTGCGGCCTGCTTTTGAGAGTGAATTTGCTGGGACAAAAGTTCACCACTGAATTTTCCATACAGTGGAATGGCCAATTTCAAGTTATTTTGAAACATCTTTAAAACCCTTCACAGACTCACAAGCTGCTACAATACCCTTTCCAAATGTCTTGGATAGCTCTTTGGAACTCATTTTAATATTCATTGTCACTTCAATAGTCAGAAGCACACCAAATTAAATAACAGATTCAAACAGAGCAAGCATCCTTTTATCTCTCCCACAGTTCAAAACATGACAGTGGGGTTTCTATTCCACACTTAAGTTGCCCTTATATATGAATGTCTGTCTACATGTTTGATTGTCTTCTGTGTCTCTGTGTTACCCTTTAATGGACTGTTAACCTGCCCAGTCAGTATAAACAATGGATGGATAGATTGCTGTAAAATTTTATCGTTTGGCATTGAAGTTGTGATTCAGTGTGGTTTTAATTATAGAGGCTTTTATTAGTAAAACTGAACATATATTCTTCAGCAACACCAAACAAATACTCTCCCTGCTATACTGGATAATGGCTGTAATAACATAAAACTCTATAAACATGACTATATGGCTTTTTAAAGCAATGATTATCAGATTTTTTACACAGTGACTTTTAACTTCCTATAGTATCGTTGCGGAGCTAGCTGGGTAGTACATAAAAAGTAACACCAGCGAGAGATTCTGTTTCAGTTATGTGATTTTTGTCCTCCTCTTTTGCAACGTTATAACAAGTATAATTTTGAAGTGAAAAGTTTCTATTTAGTTAAGACACTATATTTGTTAGCATCCACAGGAGGCACACTTCTGGCATAAACACTCAACAGTTACTCAAATAGGCACAGCTGTTTAATTGCTTGTTAACATACATTTGAACCCATCCAATTCCTAAGTAACTGCATCAAGCAAATCAATGGATGGATGTGCAAGAACTTTCTCCAGCTAAATAGAAACAAAGCAGAAGTAATTACTTTTGGACCTAAAGAGGAATGATCAAGAGTCAGCACATAGCTTCAGTTAATACAGCTAGAAACTATTGATCAGGCCCAAATCCTGATGAGGGCCTTTTTTGGGCCCTCATCAGGAGATGTTTGAGTCATAAATGGTCAAATAAAAAGGCTATTGTTACATTTATTTTGGGGGAAAAAGTTGCATATAGCCTCTTTAAACAATCAATCTAATGGAGCACCTTTGGGATATGGTGGAGTAGGAGATTAACATCATGGACTCTGCACAATGTTATCATTTCAATATGGACCACACTCTGATTAATGTTTCTGACATCTTGTTGAATCTATGTCACCGAGAATTACAGCAGTTCTAACAGCAATAGAGATGTCTAATCTGATACTAGCAAGGTGTACATAATAAAGTGTCTGAAGTGTAAACACACAAATTGACATAACATTACGACATTCATGACTTCAAGTTTTTTCCCTTTTTGAAGTGATATTATGATTCAGTCTTAATAGGCCCAAACATAGAAATTAAACAGAACTTATAAAGTACTTATTTGGTAAGTTTATTCCAAGTTAAGTTATCTGAAAGAGATGAGAAAGAGAACAAAATTGTGAAAATACAATTGACTTTTTAATTAATAAAAGCACCATCAAAGGACTAGGAGTAAAAATTTATAACAGATGTATAACAGATGCTTGGTGCAAAATCGTTAATGAGAAACTTCACTGTACTCAACTCCTACTAAAAGGCTCCAGGTGACTCACATTATACTTCTTTTTTTCTTTTTTTTCTTTTTTTACCAGACTTTCTGGAGTGTATTTAGCTGGAAGGAAACCCAGCAGACCTCAAATTATCTACCTCCTCTTTTCATCATTTCAGCTCTCTTGCACACCATTCCTTTACTTTTGGACATTTTACCCACAGTTATATCTGTTCTCGTTCGCACATTATTTTCTTGCTTTCTTCTTCACTCTCCACTCAGCTCTGTGTGTCTGCCAATTTCATGCCAGGCCAGTCCTTGGAGAATCACCAAGGGCATTGGAAACAATCAGACAACTCTTCCCTTTCAAACACAAGAAAAAGAAAGTTCTTAATAATCAGCCATTTACTTTCCTTACTTTCTGTTGCAATTAGTAAAATGTGAGATGGGAATTATTTTTAGATGTGGGCCTCATTTCCTATTTTATTTTTCACAGTTCTAGATTATTTATCTAAATACAGCAGTGTGCAAGTAAGCGTTCTGTGGCCCCGAGCTATTTTCCACATGGGCAACCGTGAAGTCGTATTGACACTAAACATATGGTCGGACCTGTTTTGAGATACACTTGCAGACTCCCAACGTTTCACTTGTCTTAATGAATAATACCACGGTGGATTCTAGCGTCTGGAATCAGTGGAATTCTTCAACAGCACCAGCTATGCTTTCATGCTTGAATTAATGCAGCTTGTATCCAGCTCTACATGATCCTGGGGAGCACAACGCTTTGTAATGTAATTTTGCAAAATTATGAGGGGAGGGACTAAAAAAAACAGAGAGTCATTCGGGCTGTTATAAATGGCCCATTTTATCTAGATTCCCATTCCAGTTCAGCAACAGTAAAAAGATTTGAGTCTGAGCAAAATCAATTATATTTTTACGGTACTAAACCACCAATCTATAACGATATATCCCTTTTGTTATTGAAATGCATTTCTTTGAGAGGAGCCTGGCTCAGTTTCAAGACTGGATCCGTTCCTGTGTGTACTGAGCGGAAGAAACCTAATACTAAGTGACAGGATAGGGAAAGAAAATAATGAGATCTCATAAATATAGCCAGGAAGACAAAGAATCCACTACTTCTCCGACAAAAGGGCATATTCCTGTCCCCAGACCTTTATTTCAGTGACCTGCATGGGTTGTTAAAGTAGGAAAAGCATAAGGATGTGTTTTAGTTTGAGGCAAAAGCATGGTTTATGCTGTCTTGTTTAACCATTTGATGGTCGAACTGAAAGGTAAAATTACCTGGTTACTTCTATCTAAAACTGTATCCCTGAGGCACCCCTATGAGATAAACTAACTTTTTAGCAAATTCCAATCTTGGACCATAAACAGTGTTGGACTATGTATTATAAAGCTGTATCTATACCTCAGACCTCAGGATGCATTAAAAAAGTATGCCAAACTTCATTTACAAACTGCAAGTAAAATTAGAATCACACATTTATTTAGAAGAGATGTCTAAAAGGATTCCAGCAGCAAGGCAGCAAGAGAGAGAGCAAGACTTCAGGAGGAAGGTCAGACAGTTTTATTGGGTATCTGGTTACTATGAAGTCATGAGGAACAAAGTTGCAGATAGTCTTTCAAAACTACACTTTAAAAAAGTTAGATATAGATGTTTCCTGTTTCAAATTGAATATTGGGCCCGATAGCGAACTAAATGGCAGAGACAATGGGGAAAAGGAAAAAAAGGTAGGCTACACACTAGTTCAAGAAGTTAGGCACTGCTATGTGAATGTGGCTTACCTGACGTTAAGCACATTCTGATAGAGAACAGGAGATATAAAACTGAGTAATAAATTATTTAAAGAACTTTCAAATATATAAATGTCAGTGTTTTCTATTGAATCTGTGCTTGGCCATTATGAAAATAAGCTGATGACAAAAGCATTACTAATTTTCTGAATGCCTATAATTTATTAGCATTGGTGTGAATTGTTGGTGTAGATTCTGTTCATCTCTGGTTGGGAATAATAGACTCAGAAGATCCTACTCTAAAGCAAACTCAAAAAGACAAAGCTACTAGTTTTTCCTCTTAAACGTTTAATCTCGGTTTTGAAGCTTTGTAGGTTGGGAAATGTCTGCAGCCTTTTAGAAGTCTCAGCATTAAGCACTTATATAGTCAGTTTTGTCGTCAAGTCACCATCTCTCGGGTCCAAGTCACACTTGAGTCCTTGGTGTTCGAGTCCAAGTGCAAGTCCAAGTCAAGTCTAAAGGTCTCACACGCTAAGTTCCAAGTTCCAAAAAAAAAACTTCCACTTCCTGACCTTCCTTTGAGCAGATTGAGTTTCTGGAGCATCACATTTGTGGGGTCAATTAAACGCTCAAAATGGCCAGAAAAAGAGAACTTTCATCTGAAACTCGAAAGTCTATTCTTGTTCTTAGAAATGAAGGCTATTCCATGCGAGAAATTGCTAAGAAATTGAAGATTTCCTACAACGGTGTGTACTACTCCGTTCAGAGGACAGCACAAACAGGCTCTAACCAGAGTAGAAAAAGAAGTGGGAGGCCGCGTTGCACAACTGAGCAAGAAGATAAGTACATTAGAGTCTCTAGTTTGAGAAACAGACGCCTCACAGGTCCCCAACTGGCATCTTCATTAAATAGTACCCGCAAAACACCAGTGTCAACATCTACAGTGAAGAGGCGGCTGCGGGATTCTGGGCTTCAGGGCAGAGTGGCAAAGAAAAAGCCATATCTGAGACTGGCCAATAAAAGAAAAAGATTAAGATGGGCAAAAGAACACAGGCATTGGACAGAGGAAGACTGGAAAAAAGTGTTGTGGACGGATGAATCCAAGTTTGAGGTGTTTGGATCACAAAGAAGAACGTTTGTGAGACGCAGAACAACTGAAAAGATGCTGGAAGAATGCCTGACGCCATCTGTTAAGCATGGTGGAGGTAATGTGATGGTCTGGGGTTGCTTTGGTGCTGGTAAGGTGGGAGATTTGTACAGGGTAAAAGGGATTCTGAATAAGGAAGGCTATCACTCCATTTTGCAACGCCATGCCATACCCAGTGGACAGCGCTTGATTGGAGCCAATTTCATCCTACAACAGGACAATGACCCAAAACACACCTCTAAATTGTGCAAGAACTATTTAGAGAAGAAGCAGGCAGCTGGTATTCTATCGGTAATGGAGTGGCCAGCGCAGTCACCAGATTTGAACCCCATTGAGCTGTTGTGGGAGCAGCTTGACCGTATGGTACGCAAGAAGTGCCCATCCAACCAATCCAAATTGTGGGAGCTGCTTCTAGAAGCGTGGGGTGCAATTTCTCCAGATTACCTCAACAAATTAACAGCTAGAATGCCAAAGGTCTGCAATGCTGTAATTGCTGCAAATGGAGGATTCTTTGACGAAAGCAAAGTTTGATGTAAAAAAAATCTTATTTCAAATACAAATCATTATTTCTAACCTTGTCAATGTCTTGACTCTATTTTCTATTCATTTCACAACGTATGGTGGTGAATAACTGTGACTTTTCATGGAAAACACAAAATTGTTTGGGTGACCCCAAACTTTTGAACGGTAGTGTATATATTTTAATTGATATAAAATATTGTCCAAAAATTACTATTAGATATGTTTATTTCACAATGTATAACGGCACAAACTTTAATTAAAAAGTTTCATAAACCTGACCTGTGAAGTAAGAGGGGGGAGTAATATGCTTTGCGCTGCGTCAGCTCAGTAGGTAGCTATCAGGTCAAGCGGTCATTTTATGGAGTCAGTGTTCACTAGTTTTGGATTCCATTAATTTTTCTAAAGAAACTGTAAATTATTGTGTTTGTGGAGGCTATTCAAACACCAGCCTGTTAGGACATTGAGTCCACAGGTTTCACCCCCCAAAAGAAATGGCACTATCTTCCGTGTCTGGGAGGGTTAGGGTCATCAGTGGATGGATGTGCCATAATTTTCTCCAGATAAAAAGAAACAAAACAGAAGTAATTACTTTTGGACCTAAAGAGGAACGATCAACAGTAAGCACACAGCTTCAGGTAATTAGGTAGAAACTACTGATTAGCCCCGAAATCTAGGTCTAGTAATGGATTCAGACCTGAACCTCCAGGGTCATATAAAGGCAATAACAAGGTCAGCGTTCTATCCCCTGAAGAACATTTCTAGGATTAAAAGACTGATATCGCAACAGGACCTCGAAAAACTCATCCATGCGTTTATCTTTAGTCAGATTGATTACTGGAACAGCGTTCTCACAGGTCTGCCTAAAAAGTCAACTAGACAGTTGGAGCTGATCCCAAAAACTGCTGCTCGTGTCCTCACTAGAACCAGGAAAGTAGAGCACATCTCCCCAGTTCTAAAGCCATTACACTGGCTCCCTGTAGCTCAGAGAATAGACTTCAAAATACTTTTACTAGTTTATAAATCATTGAATGGCTTAGCCCCAAAGTATCTTGAAGATCTACTGTCAATATATCAACCTCCCAGACCACTCAGCTCCTCTAATTCCAGTATATTCAACATCCCTAGAATTAGAACCAAACATGGAGAAGCAGCTTTCAGTTTCTATGCTCCTCTTATCTGGAACAAACTTCCAGAAAACTGCAAAGCTGCTGAAACACTAAGTTCTTTTAAATTAAACTAAAAACATATCTGTTTAGCGCTGCCTTTGAGTAATGCTTTGGCTCATGTTTTTGTGTGGTTCTTGCTTTATTGCTGTTTTTACTTGATGTGTTTTGTCTATGTTTTACTACTATTTTTATTTTACCCCTTTACAACCACTTGAATCTTCCATTGTACCAATCCTAGGATTTAAAGAGGACATATTATGCCTATTTTTAAACAAGTTATAATAAGTCTATGGTCTGTATAAAACATGTTAATGAAGGTCTTTGTATAAGCAAGCTTTCAGTGTCCTTCAGAATGAGCTATTTGGAGTGTTTTTCGAGGCAGCAGAGAACTACATAGCAACACAAAGTATAAAAGTGAATTTTGCTTAATATGTCCCCTTTAAGGATCTCTCTCTCTCTCTCTCTCTCTCTCTCTCTCTCTCTCTCTCTCTCTCTATATATATATATATATATATATATATATATATATATATATATATATATATATATATATATATATATATACACATATATATATATATATATATATATATATATATATATATATATATATATATATATATATATATATATATATATATATATATATATATAAATGCTATGCAAATAACATTGCCTTGCCTTGTCTAAATAGGCTTATAGTGTATTGAACAGGGCTTTTCTACTAATCGAAAGCTTGAACTTGGACCAACCAAGAACTTCCCTAAAACTTGATATTATTTTGAATAGAAAATATGGAGAAACCATAACTGATCCTTAATTTTCACAAACCGCTCTTATTTCTTCTTAACCCTCATTACTGTTACATAAAATTATAAAATTCTACAGGCTTTGAAACTGCATTGAAACTTCACTAAATGCCCTAAACTATTCTATTGAATTGATCATGTCCAAGTCTCAGAACACTTTCAACCAACCTGACAAACTCAAAAAATGACCCATTACTGATTACTTAATAATAAGAAAAGTATTTTAAAAATGACCCTTTACTTCACCCAGTTACGTTTTAATCTAACAATTTGACCTTTTTCATTAATAATCCCCTTAAATAATACCCTAAGCAGTATTAGTTTGCTTTTTAAAACATTTGCCCTTCCTGAGGACTTTAGCTATTTAATCACTTTTTATTTGTCAGGCCAGCTGGTGAAACTTGATGATGCCAGTGGATTTTATTTTGCTTGATCTTGATGCCTCATAACTCTAAAACCTTATTAAGGTTGATTAGCAGTTTGTTGAGCTTGTGCTTTTGTGTGCATTTCTGTCATGTTTAAATCCTGACAAATAGCATCTTGGCTTACCCCGACAAACACACAGTAGCACACACGTACAAACACACACATTTTATCCCTCAGAGCTTCCAAGCTCAATAAATAGCTTGTAGTAACTTGATTTGTGAAAAACCTGTATGTTGAATGACAAGCTAGAAAAACATTAAAATAAGTAAAAACTGAAAATATAATTGAATAACAACAGGACGCAACTGCTTGCTTGCAGTTAAAATGAAGTGAAATTAAATTATTTATTTCTTAGCGGGGGTAATTTTTTTTGTAGACAGGTCTTAAATCAATTATACTCAAGTCATAAACATAAAATTGAGGTAGGCTTAATAAAGGTTTACTGCATGAACAAATTATAGGATTGATTTATTGTTTTTATAATTAGCTTTTTAGATTAAGACTCCAAACCAAACTAAAAAACACAAGCCTAATGTGTCCTCTATAAACTATTATAACTTGGGATATGGCTGTTCAGAATTAACCTAATGCAAGGCTCCTATCCCTTAAAGTGCCTGAAATTAAACCCAACTATAATTCAGCTGTTCTAGTTCACTTTCCAAAAAATTGTTCAGTCACAATGTACAATATGCAAATATTAGAAATCATAGGTGGAATCTTGTCGAAGCGTATCAGTCAGGAGAAGGATGTGGAAAAAAAACAATACATTAGATATACCACAGAATACAGTAAACAAGGTCATTATGTAAGGGAGGCTACAAGGAATCCAACATTAAGACTGAAATACTTCAATCTCTTGAAATATTGTGGAAGAATGTGTTACATTTTAAAATAACACAATTGGAGCTGGAATAAAATTCTAAAGGTTGGTCTGACACAGAATGGAAAGCATCACAAAAATAACCCCATACCCACAGTGAAACATGGAGATGGCAAAGTTGTGATCTGTGGATTCTTTTCTCCAGATTGAACACTTTGAGTGAGTCACAGTGAGTTCAAATAAACATAAGAATCTCTTCACTAGATAAAAGGTTTCGGAATGGTCTTATCACATTCCAGAATTAAATCCAGGAGAATAATCTGGGCAATAACCTGAAGTGACCTGAAAAGAGCTTTTGCAAGGTACAGAGGACAAATATTAGCAGGTAAGGATTTTCAATGTTACTGTTACTGCAATCAGAAAATTATGGATTCGCTTCCAGCTTCCTCTAGTCACATGTTGATGTGCCCCTGGATACAGTGTATCGCCTTATGAATGTGTGTTTTTGTTTGCAACCAGGTCAGTGTGGGTCTAGCGTAAAGCACCTTGATTGGAAGAATTGCAAAGTCTATTTACTAATATATAAGCCTCCTATCAAAGGTGATTGAATCCTGAAATATGATTAAAATATGTTTAACAAAGTATTAATTTAAGACTGTGCACACTTATGCAATAGGTAAGTGCTCCTTGTTTAATTTTTTAGATTTTTTCTTTACTTGATAGCCGTATTACCAATTGAGATAACAGCAGCGCATGCTGTAAATTAACCTTGACATTATTTAAAAGAAAAGCATACATCAGAGTTGGTACAGTAAAGGTTCCTGGGACAAGGAGCAAATATAAAGGTTCAGGTTAACTGACAGGCCAGCTGGTGTGAGCTTCCGACCAAAGTCACTTTAGGCGCTTGCTCCATTCTCACCTTCATCTTTGCTGAAGTTGCTGAGTTACCGTACAATTTGTGTGTTTTACAGTAAAATCAAGTAGCAGATCAAAAGTATAACTTATTATTCCTGTTTCATGTATTTTAATTTAAAAGTGTAAAAACTGGCTGCCCTCTAAAGTGAAATGCAATTATTTAATTTCTCAAATTTCACTTGTTTTAAGGAATTTAATTTTTAAATTTTTTATTTTTTTTACACAGAACGTAAGTTTATGAGTTTTCTAATGTTTAACTGTCAGTTCTAATTTTCCCTGAGCCCTGGCTGTTTTAAGCTTTTCAGCATTGATTTAACTCATGCTTGAATGTTGACTTCATTTAAAGTTTTAAAGGAACTGTATGTAAGATTGTGGCCAAAACAGGTACTGCAATCACTTTCAAAATACTGTACAGCGGTGTATCACCTCCCGCAGCCCCCTGACTCGAGGTTGCCAGATAGGCTGCAGGATCCAGCAGGAACGTAGGCTGCTACAAGGAGCTTCCAATGGCAAGTGACGAGTCCTACACTATTTTTTTTCTATTAATTATGTTTAATTATAATGACAGAGAAACGTGCTCTGACATTGCACCGCTAATGTTAGCAATGACGACTCGCCGTTTTTATTTCCCAAACAATTCCTTATCTTTTCAATTCCACGAACCTCCTCCTCCATATGCGCTAATGTTCCACGAACATGCATAACTTTGTTCGACTGTCATGAATATTTCAAATGTCCATTTACATGAAGTACAAGTTAGCCAAACATAGATGAATCTCACCTGTCCAGGATTTAATTAGCAACGTTGCCGTCTGTCTTCAAATTCTTCTCTGTTTTCAGCCGTCTCCATCTTGCAAAGGCATCTCCTTTACAAATTCTTGTTTTATTTCAGACTTTGTCACGGCGTATTTCTGAATGATAACGAGGTATTTTAGGTGTAGTAACATTAGACATTTTTTTATCTGAAACGCTTTTGTAGCTGCAGCTGTAGTAACTAGAGCAGAGCTGGCAACCCCGATGCCGAAACACCACTGACTTTGTGGTTGGTAGATAGGTGGAGGGTGGCGCTTCAGGCCAAAACACAAGATGACAACAACATCAGTTGAGGGCTACAACTTCACTTTTTAAATGGCAATATCCTGGCCGTACTACTGTTGTCATTGATATTAGTATTTGAAATTAACAGGATTTCTTAATGTCAAGTGACATACCAGGGCCATTTTATGATTAATTGAAATATATTTCTTACATACAGCTCCTTTAAGACCAACCGTCCTCTTTTCCCCAGACACATTTTGTCCCCGGGCATCCGGGTGGATTTCGTAATTGATGAAAATGTCAGGGATTTAATCGTTTTTCAGGAGACCAATAAGCATACTTAAACTGACTGGTATGATGCACACACCCTTTCTCTCATGTGACGTCCTCCCCAAGCTGCTGTCTAGTGGGTGATCCATTCAGACAGAACAGACAGCAGGCTGTGCTGCGTTGTGATGCCCTGAGTTCCAGTGCGTGCGCAGCGTTGTGATTTTGTACAACAAAGTGCAAGTGTAGCTTTACAAATGAACAGAGCTGGCATAGCTTGCATATGTGTTTCTGTGTGTGACAAAAGTGGCTAAGATCCCATAGGTCCACATGGACACAAAACTATAATAACGCTGTGCAAAGTGAGACTTCATCTATAAATTGACTGAGGAGGATGAAGATGAAAACTAAAGTATACTGTCAGGATCGCCGGTGGACAGGGAGAGGCGATCGGGTGAAGCTTGGCGCTCCAGACGCGGATGGGAGTCCCCCTGGATTAAAGGCGCAGGGTGGAGCAGGCTGCTGAGCTGATGAAAAGAGACTGGTTAGGTTGGATGGCAACGACTGGTAGGAGGAAGACTTCTGGTTTGACGAGTAGGAGCTCTGGGCATTGGATTACCGATGACTGAGCGATGTGAAGGTGAGTGGAAGGGTCTTTTAAACTGAGGGGAGAGTGGAGTGATTGTCAGGAAGCTCATCAGACACGGCTGGTCTGAGTTGGAGCTGATGACTTCCTGACAGAGCCCCCCCCTCTAGGTCCGGCTCCTGAAGGGCCTGGACGGTCTGGATGACAGCTGTGAAAGTCAGAGACGAGGGAGGGGTCCAGGACGTGCCGGGACGGCACCCAGGAGCGTTCCTCAGGACCATAGCCCTGCCAATCCACCAGATACTGGTACCCCCTGCCGCGGGGTCGAGAGTCCAGAATCCGCCTCACTGTGTAGGCCGGACCACCGTCGATGAAACGAGGGGGGGGTGGGGAGATTGCCGGAGGAGACAGAGGCGAGGTGACGTGGTGTTTGAGGAGGGAGCAGTGGAACACCGGGTGGACCTTGAGGGAGGCTGGAAGGCGGAGACGGTATGTGACCGGGTTGATGCTTCGTAGGACTGGATACGGGCCGATGAAGCGGGGGGTCAACTTCCGACAGTCAGTCGGCAGCTTGAGATGCCGAGTGGAGAGCCAGACCAGGTCCCCTGGGTGAAAGGTGGGACCGGAACGGTGGCGACGGCGGTGCTGTTCCACATAACCGGAGGTTGCCCGTCTGATGGCGGCCCGAGCACGGATCCACATGGCCTTGGCGCGGCGTATCAGTTGTTGGGCCGCTGGCACCTCTACCTCTGGTTCCTGGTGAGAGAAGATGGATGGTTGGTAGCCGTTGCAGACCTCGAAAGGCGACATGCCTGTGGCGGAGGAGACCTGGAGGTTGAGGGAATACCCCAGCCCACAGCAACGCACGCGGCCAGGTGGAGGGCTGCGTTGAGGCGAAGCATCTGAGGTATTTTCCCACCTGCTGGTTGGCCCTCTCTGTTTGGCCGTTGGTCTCCGGATGAAAGCCGGACGAGAGGCTGGCAGTTGCTCCGATAAGACAGCAAAAGGCTTTCCAGAACTTAGCGGAGAACTGGGGCCCACGGTCGGAGACAATGTCCTGGGGGAAGCCGTGCAACCGCACCACGTGTTCCAGGACCAGCTCGGCTGTTCCTTTGGCCGTGGGCAGGCCAGGCAGTGCAACGAGGTGGACCGCTTTGGAAAAACGGTCTACAAAGGTGGCGATGGTGTTCAAGCCATCTGCGGTGGGGAGTCCCGTCACAAAGTCCACCCCGATATGGGACCAAGGGCGAGTTGGAACAGGTAGAGGTCGAAGGGGTCCCAATCGTGGTTGGGTGGTGGACTTGGCTCTGGCACAGGTGGTGCAAGCGCCGACGAAGCTGCTGACGTCCTGTGCCATAGTGGGCCACCATAGGGCGCGGCGGATGAATTTGAGGGTCCTAGCAATGCCTGGATGACCGGCTATGGCTGAAGAATGACCCCAAAGCAGAGCCTCCTGGCGGCAACTGGTTGGGACGTAGAGACGGTTTGGTGGTGTCTCCGGCGGTGCTGGTTCCTGAACCAGTGCCGATCGGATAGAGTCCTCCAGCGGCCACTGGAGAGACGCCAAGATGCGGTGGGGGGGTATGATGGCATCTGGCTGAATCGGGACGGTGGCTTGGGAGTGCTGACGGGAGAGGGCGTCAGCCTTACCGTTTTTGGAACCGGGCCGGTAGGAGAGGTGAAAGTTGTAGTGTTCAAAGAGAAGCGCCCAGCGAGCCTGGCGAGGGTTTAGCTGCTTGGCATTACGAATGTGGAGGAGGTTCTGGTGGTCTGTCCAGATTAGGAATGGCTCGGACGTCCCTACGAGCAGATGGCGCCACTCCTCCAGAGCCCACTTCACCGCCAGAAGCTCACGGTCACCAACCCCATAGCGCTGCTGTGTGGGAGTGAACTTCCGAGAAAAGAAGCAGCAAGGGTGTAGCTTCTGGTCCGGGCCGCGTTGGGACAAGATTGCCCCGACCCCAACCTCTGAGGCATCCACTTCGACGGTGAAGGTCTTGGCTGGGTCTGGATGGATGAGGATGGGAGCTGAGGTGAACAGCGTGATGACTTGGTTGAACGCTTGTCGGGCCTCGGGGGGTAGACTGAACAAGCGTGGCCGGTCGGTCGACTTTGTAAGGTTGGTGAGTGGAGCAACAATCGTGCTGTAGTTCCGGATGAACCGTCTGTAGAAATTTGCAAAGCCAAGGAAGGACTGGAGCTGTCTGAGGGTCCGGGGCAGTGGCCATTCCTTCACTGCTGCCACCTTCTGGGGATCCATGGCTACCCCTTCAGCCGAGATGACGTAGCCTAGGAAGGTGGTGGAGCACTGGTGGAAAGCGCACTTCTCCAATTTGCAGAATAGATTATTCTGGAGGAGGCGCTCAAGGACGGCTCGGACATGTCGGACGTGATCCATCTCAGAGGTGGAGTAGACCAGGATGTCATCCAGATATACGAATACCCACCGTCCGAGCATGTCCCTCAGCACATCATTGAGCAGCCGCTGGAACACTGCTGGGCTGTTGCAGAGACCGAATGACATCACCAAGTACTCCCAGTGGCCAGAGGGGGTGCTGAACGCCGTCTTCCCTTCATCCCCTTCTCGAATGCGAACCCGATTGTAGGCATTCCGGAGGTCGAGCCGAGTAAAAATGGTTGCATGGGAAAGGGAGTCCAGAATAGTGTTCAGCAGGGGGAGTGGATGGCGATCCTTTATGGTGACCTGATTTAGTCCTCTGTAATCGATGCAGGGACGCAGCGTCCCCTCCTTCGTTTTAACAAAGAAGAAGCCGGCCGATGCTGGAGAAGTGGATGGGCGGATGAATCCTTGGTCTAGAGATTCGGCAATGTAAGTCTCCATCTGGGCTGATTCCGCTTATGAGAGAGGAAACTGACGGGTGCGTGGAGGCTCCGCCCCTGACATCAGGTTGATAGCCATATCATAGGATCGATGCGGTGGTAGCTTGGCAGCTCGGCTTTTACTGAAGACCTCCGCCAGGTCTTTGTAGGGCGGAGGGATATCTTCCAGGGCGGGCGCCGATATGGTCTCGAGCGGGGTTGACGATGGGGGACGGAGACACCTCTTTGAACAGTCGGGACCCCAGCTGAGTATCCGCTGCGCCGACCAGGAGATGTGCGGATCGTGTGTATGGAACCAAGGATAGCCCAGGATGAGTGGCGCAGAGCAGGAAGCGATGACGAGGAACTGGATGAGCTCTGTGTGATCCCCCACCCACAGGCGGATCTTGATGGTGCGATGTCGGACAGGGTAGGGCTGCAGGGGGTGTCCGTCGACGGAAGTCACCGGGACTGGACTGCAAAGGGTCTCCAGCGGTATCTGGAGCTTCGTGGCTAGTTGGGTGGAGATGAAATTCTCCGCCGCTCCAGTGTCGAGCAGAGCGCCGAATGTATGCTGTGGATTGCGATGAATGAGCTGGACAGGAAGAAGGAAGCGAGCTGGTCCTGTCGGGCCAGGTAAGACCCCCTCGAGTCTCACCTGGCCTGGTCGTTTCCCGGTCGGTGAGGGCACTGCAGGCGGCGATGTTTGGGCGACCCACAGTAGGCGCAGAGCCCTTCCCGGAAACGTCGATCCCGCTCCTTCGGTGACAGATGCCCTAGCTGCATCGGCTCCTCTCTGTCGCCGGAGTAGGAGCGGTCGGGAGCAGTGCTGGGCTCAACTGAGCGGAGTGAAGCGGGACGCAGTGGTGGAAGACGGGATGGTGTTCTAGGGCGGCTCATGACTCGACGGTCGATCTCGAGAGCCAGATTGACAGCCTCGTCAAGGGATTTGGGAGCTTCTCTGCCAACCATCTCGTCCCGGATATAGTTGGCGAGACCCTCCAAAAAGAGCGATCGCAGGACCGCATTCCCCAGGCTAGCTTAGCCGCGAGCGTCCTGAACTCTGCAGCGAAGAGGTGAACAGGCTGGTCTTGTTGACGGAGATGAAGGAGTTGAGTCTCCGCGTCCACTTCACTGCAGGGCGGCACAAAAGTTTTGCGCAGCTCTGCAACGAACTGGACGTAATCGTTGCAGAGCACGGACCTCCGATTGTAGAGGGCAGCCGCCCATTCTTGTGCCTGCCCGGAAAGGAGGGAGGTGAGCAGAGCTACCCTGGGAGCGGAGGAGGCGTACATTGAGGGCTGACACTCAAAAATCATGTCCAGGGTGGCTAACAAACCGTCTGGCTTGCCGTCAGACCCATTCCACTTATCCGGGAGGCAGATCCTAGGTTCGGTGGTGGAAGACGGTCATTGCTGGAGGGTGTTGACGAGCCCGGCTAGCCTGATATGGGCCTCAGACAGAGTGTCGATTTTAGCACTGAGACGATCCACCAGAGCCCGGAGGTGTATCACCTCAGACCGAAGGGCCTCTACCTCCGCTGGAGCGCTCGTTGAGGGCTCAGTCATCCTGTCAGGATCGCCGTTGGACAGGGAGAGGCGATCGGGTGAAGCTTGGCGCTCCAGACGCGGATGGGAGTCCCCCTGGATTAAAGGCGCAGGGTGGAGCAGGCTGCTGAGCTGATGAAAAGAGACTGGTTAGGTTGGATGGCAACGACTGGTAGGAGGAAGACTTCTGGTTTAACGAGTAGGAGCTCTGGGCATTGGATTACCGATGACTGAGCGATGTGAAGGTGAGTGGAAGGGTCTTTTAAACTGAGGGGAGAGTGGAGTAATTGTCAGGAAGCTCATCAGACACGGCTGGTCTGAGTTGGAGCTGATGACTTCCTGACAGTATACACTTTTTTTGTATTTTAGTGACTGCTGCTTTTTACTTTTATTATTACATTGAAAAGACAATAATACTTGTTTTCTCAGAATATTATTTCAGATTGTCTTTTTCTAGTATGAAAAGTGGACTATTATTTTAAGTGGGAAATTTTCTAATTCGGAAGAGTAATTATTTATGATTATTATTTATTTATTATTATTATTTATTTATTAATTTCCAGATTTAAAGTCCTTTTTGTACTTATGAAAGTCTATCTGAAGTTTGTTATTTAACTGTTAAATTTTAATCACATGGAGAAATGTTAAAATTAAAAGTCTTGGCCCAGTCCTGAAAGTGTTTCAGACCAAAGCAAATATTTAATTCAATTGCATTTGAAGGAAGCAAGAGAATAAATGGTCTTCAAAGCTACTCTTGCATTTTATAAAACAAGCCTTAATGAAAGCGTGGCAAACAGACTTGGAAGAAAGACATTCAAAGCTTATTAGAAGACATATAGGAAACACAGCAAGATGTAAAAGACGATACTCTGGTCTGACCAAACCAAACTTTAAAATGTTGGCTTACATGCAAAATGCTAGGTGAGCACACAGTGGTGGCAGTATTATTGTGTGGGTGTTTCTTTCTTCAGCTCAGCTGGTTAGAGTTCATGCAAAGATGGATGGAGCTCACTACAGCTCAACCCTGAAGAAAACTTGTCAGAGGCTTGATAAGAGTTGCTCATAGAAGCCATACATCTATCTACCCATGCTGTTTTGTTGATTGAGATGGTGTAATTTAGAATATAGAGCCAATATCCTAGTCTTGTTGCTGAGCTTAGACTAAGAATGTTTTCTAGAAAAATAACATAGGGATCCAAAAATAATGTTTGAATGCTATGCCTTTCTTTTAAGAAGTCTGAGATACTGATCCTTTTTCTACAAAGCCAATTTTTTTCTTCATTAAAATATTGCAAATTTAGTTTATTGTTAAGCAGTTAAGAAGAAAATTTAATAAAAATTAAATAATTCATGTGTTTCTAATTAAAATCGTGGGGCCCGAGGATACATTTAACTTGCCGATTTTGACTCTGTGGCAAGAAAATTGGACCCCACTGTGCCTGTGGTTTCTTTGCAAGATGAAATCCTTCCACTTATCGCAATGCAAGCACTTCCCTGTTTATTTGTTATGAGAGTTATACATTCAGCAAATTCACATGCACATGTACAGTCTCATTCATTTGTGCAGCAGAATAGATGGATATTGATGACAGCACAATAACAAGAAGTGTAATTAATGTCCAGGTTATACTGGAAGGATGTGGACGGCAATGTGGGCTATTTATCAACAGCGAGCTTATTCTCACCCCATTGTGCCGTCTGAGTCAGTTGACTGAGTTGAATCTCAATTGCAGGCTCAACCTCACACACTCTTCCCATCAGTATCTCAAAACGCAGGAAGATCCTGGCCTAAGTCAAGTTTCTCCCCCCTGCCTCCACCTCACTTTTTTCCTCACTTGTCAACACTTTAGTGTGCACAGTGTGCTGCTGAGGAGAGGAGGAAAAGACACACTCAAACACACGCGGGTTTATGGAAAAGCAAATCTGAACGAGAGGAGTCCGTCACACACGCGGCGGGACTCAAAGTAGATTACAGAACTCCTGAGGAAATATCTCATAGCCTCAAACTGACAGTGAAAGGGGATTGAACTTGGCTGAGACCAAAACCAAACATTTACACTTCTCCTGAAATACATTACATTATTCGAGGAGATGAAGCACACAAGACCTTTAGAAAGAAAAGCAAAAAAGGGAAAAGATGAACCAATTTCCTTCTCTATTCATAGTTTGTAAAAAATCACCACATCTTGCTGTGTTTTATCATTATTCTATCCCACTAGTGACTAACTGTTATAGCTGAGTGAAAAATGCTTTCCATTTTCAGATGCCTTGCAAGCAAGAAACCAGCATCCCCTTCCTCAAAAACACTGGTGTCAATACTGAGAAAGCAGAGATATAATATGATATGATAGACTGCCGACCTTTCTCCGAGGTCTGAGATGTCAGTGGAATGACAAATAAACCATTAAGCCCCGGTGAGAATGCTGATGGTGAGCAATACAAAAGCTCCGGACTTTCCAATCATTCTTCTATCACTTTAAAGTGCATGCTGGAAAAAGTTCAGTTCAAACAACAGCTGTCATGGGTGTACGTACGAAGAAACAAAGGGGAGATGGAGGGCAGGAAATGTAAATCAGTCTTGCCTCTACCTCCAACACTCTGTGATTGCAGCTCTTCATCCTCAATGCTCTTGACTCTTGAGCTTAAGTATGTCAGCAAACAGCTAATTATGTATTTAAAACATGTTTGCGTTTGCCAGCCATGAAATGTCCTACTCAGCAAAGGTGTGAAATTATTTCATTGTTATTGTTCCATATGAATCTGTGTATCATTCATGCTTTCCATTTCCAAGTGAAAGTGTGATTGGTTTTTTGTCATTTGTTTTTTAATTAGATACAAAAAACAAAAAGTCTTCTTTTTCATCTTTTAAATATTAGTCTCTGAGAAAAAAAGCAAATTTGAAAAACGGGGTTTCGTGACCGAATTTGATTTTAATTAGGGCTGTCAAATGATTAAAAAAATTTAGATAATTAATAACAGGGTAGCAGTGAATTAATCACGATTAATTAACATTCCTAAATATGACTGAAAAACTACTATTTTCTGTGTAAATAAAGGACAAAACCGGATGCCGTTGCACTTTTTTAAAGGAAATACTGGATAGATCTATGGAATGTTTGTTTTGAACTCCGCAATCACATTTACACATGGCCTTTTTAACCCATTTATCTCTTAGCCAGTTACTAAGGCAAGCTAACTGGTTAACATTTTCTGAATGAAAAGCTGACAGTTTCTTATTAATATTAGACAACCCTCAGTGCATCAGCTGCTGCTGTTGATCCGCTGCTGACGGTGCAGATTACTCCCTTGATGGCGTTTCCAAACCTAACCTGGCTCATCTGTACTCGGCCCAGTGTCCATTTTATTGTCTATTTTAATGTCCTTTTAATGTTGCTTCAGAGTTTGTCTGCACACGGGATAGGATTAGGGGGGAGGAGGGTATAAATGTGTCCATGCTTAAATTTGTTGGGGGGGGGGGGTGATATATGTGGGGTAATTTGTATTTTGTAAAGCATTTTGAACTGCATTTCTTTTGTATGAAAAGCGCTTTATAAATAAAGTTTAATTGATTGGTTAATCAGGATCTACAACAACTCCTTGAAGAATTAAATAGTATGAGCTACAACAACACTTATTTTCCCTCTGGGATCAATAAATTATTTTTGATAATTAATTATATTCTTCTGAACAAGAGGGGTTATTTCATTAAAAACACAAGTGCCAATGGTGTTGAACCAAAGCTTTACATAACTCAATTTCCCACTGTTATTATTTGCAGTTATCTTGAAGCTGCAGTGTCGGTTAGCTATGTTAGCCTGTTTGTTAGCCAAAGCTTACCTGATGTGAAGTTATCGCTGCAGATTATTGCATTTTTAATCATCTTCTCATTCCAATCGCTTCCTCTGATCGTTTACAACACCTGATTGCATCTCTTTATGCAGAGTAAATGCACAGTAGAGCAGGGATTGATGTAGACTGATAATCCCTCTAACTGACCTGTGACAGAGAAGACACGTTCACATGGAACCATGGATGCAGTTCAGATCTGCCATGCTGTTTACGTACGGAGCACTGAACGCAGCGCGTGCTGAATTGTTGGATAAACAGGGTGGACCATTAATATTAGGAATGTTAATTAATCGTGATTAATCATAATTAATTCACAACTACCATGTGATTAATTCGATAAAGAAATTTTATCTTTTGACAGCCCTACTTCTTAACATAAATTTTAAAAGTATTTTATCATGCTATATTGCCAAAATAATTTGCTTGTCTGCCTTCACATACGTAAAAATCTAATTACATCTCATTCTTAATCCACAGTGTTTAATATGAGTCTTTAAATGGGGGATTTTTGACCACACTTTCAGAAACACATTTGTGTGGTCAGAAAACTGATGCTGGACAAGAAGCCTTGACTCATAATGTCTGTTCTAATGCCTGCAAATGTGTTCTATGAAGTTAAAGTCAAGTGCATTCATCCCCTCCTGGACCCAGCTTTATACACTGGTGTGCAGCAATGTTGGGACAGGAGAAAGGGATCTCCAAACTGTTTGCATAAAGTTTGGGATAATAAACTTGTCTAAAATGTTTTAGTATGTCAAGGGATTAGGGGAGCCTAGCACAACTCCAAAAAATAGAGCCAAGTTGTGTGCCAAATTACAACCAAACTGGACCTGCTTTAGATATATACATAATGTGCATCCTTTAGATCAAAGTCCAACACAGCAACATGGTTACACAGATAGGCCAAAAGAAACTGGAGTTTCCGGGTTAATATGAATGTTTGTTTACCTCTTTGATGATCATCTCTACCCTCCCTCCTCTGGGCGCCTAGTGTCTACCAATGATCTTGCGCGTTTTGGGAAGGTGTCTGTGTGAGTATGTGTGTGGATGTGTGCCTGTGTGCGTCAGTGTGTGTTTGGGAAATGGGTTTGGGAAGGGGTAATAGCTGTCATTTCGTTTTTATAATTGTGGGGAAAGGATGTGAATGTGGGTTATGTGGGGTCATTTTAATCTGTAAAACACTTTGAGCTGCATTTTTTTGAATGAAAGGTGCTTTATAAATAAAGTTTGCTTGATTGATTGATTGATTTACAAGCTTAAACATATTTCTTAGGGAAAGAGGGTGACAGAAAAGACCGAAAGAAACTTTTTTCTCTTATGTGATGTTTAATCACATTATGACAAAAATATGACCTCTTTGTATATTGATTTGTTAATTTATTTTTGATGGAAATCTAAATAAATAAATTATAGATTTTGTTAAGCTTTTAGAAATCAAAACAAGCAAACAAAATCAATCACAATATTTTTTTTTAAAAACAACAGTTTTGTTGTAAATGTCTTAAGCTGTTTAAATTACTTTTATTTTTTCTATTTTTGTTTGCAATTATGTGTTTTATATTTTGTTGGTGAATAATACTGTTGTTCGGTCATTTACTGTCTCTTTTTGTATTTTACATACCCAGGTAAACAAAAACAAAATGAAGGTCGTTCTGTGAAAAATAATCTACATATCAGTGTGTCTTTTATTTTAAATGCAAAAAACAGAGTATTTTAGGGAATTTTATATGATCACTGTCTTTACCTGTCTGATAAATGTGGAAAAAAAGAAAAGTTTTATGTTTAATGTGAGCTTAATGTAGAGATATAGGAAACGGTGCAAATCTCCTTCAGGTTTCCAGATGCACAGGTCAGTAAGTTATCACTAGGTTTTACCTCATGTAAACAGAGTGTAGCCCAGTAGAATGTCTAAGTGGGGATTACAGTGAATTATACTGAACGCATTTGTGAAAAATGCAAGTACTAATATTTTTCATTTTAGGATATAGGGCTAAATTGTCAGATTTTCTACATTTTCTGACAGTAAAGGAGATAATGATAGAGAACAATTTCCTAAATAAGAACAAAGGCAGGCTGTAAAAACACATGAAAGATACACCAGACTTTGAAAATTACATGCCATAAATAACATAATTTAGTGCATCCAAAAATAATCTCTTGCTGTTCCTAAGGCTGCTGTAACTCTGTTTCTTATATTGCCATGTATGCAGGCGTAACAAAAAGTGTATATTACATAGGTCTAAATCTGAAAAAAATTAAACACATTTTGTTGAAAATCATGCCCAATCACCTGTATTAAACTTGTTTGTCACATTTGATACTTATTTAGTATAATGGGTGTATTGGATTGAAAGGTGTAGAATTCTGTTATCTAGAGACAGAATACATTACGTTTGCCGTAGCATCACGCTCCTTTTTTATTATTTCTTCAGTTTACGATTGAATGCCCCCAAGTGTATACCCACACATATGTATTAACCATTCAAGTTGTTTTGTAATGAAAAAAATCAGACTATGCATATTTATTTCATAGGATTTTCCATCTTTAATGCGACTTGTATAACTCGGTTGATAAAAAAAACATTTTAAAAGATCAATAAAAAGAAAAAAATATATATATATATATATTACCTAACATCAAATGCAATGTTCTCCAAAGAACTCACAAAGCACCTGAGATTTTTTTATCAAAAGGTACAGAAAAAGTCAGAATAAGGCTTCAAAAGTATTGAGAATGCATTGTATACAACATGAGATTCTCAGCACATTCAAATATCAGCCAGTGCAGGCACAAAACCTCCAGACTTCTACTAGAATACTGAAAATGAGAATAAACTTCATATTTCACCACTACTAGAATACCAAAGCATACAGCCAGATCCACAAAAGAATGGCTTCACTAGAAGAAGACCAAACCTTTGGATTGGCCCAGTCAGAACCCAGACCTGCATCTGACTGAACATCTGTGGAGCAGCAACCCACAGAAGGTGCTTTAATGGTTGCCTTTTAGTTTATTACTGCCCCTAAAAGATTTCATTTTTCCATGACAATTCAACAGAACAATTTTGCTGGATATACATTTTAACTTTTTTAGAAGTTAAAGACTCCCAAGTTACTCAGACTCACATGCTACATCTGGCTCTTGAAGTTCTGTGCAATATCCTAAGCTTTTAATAAGATTCGATTTTGTACTTAATTGTGCACAGACTTATTTAGATTTACATCATGTTTCTCTACGTCATACAAAAGGCAGATCAGCTTCATGGAATGAAGCCTGAAAAAAGCTGTGTATACGCTATTGCCACCTTCTACCCCAACAATGTTCTGAATCAGTCATCCAAATGCTTCTCACACAACCTGACCAACAATGCAGAAAAGGGTTCAGCCTCTTTTATATAGCAGCAGATAGAGCAGAAATCTGCATCGGGCACTTTGTGTACAATACATGTCCTCCTCTCGCATCTGTCCTCTAAGCCCTCTGGCTGAACACACTCCATTGTATTGCTCATGTTGAGTCGCTGGAAAAACTGTCACCAGCGCTCTCATCCTGTGTCATCATCTGGGTCTCTTTAGAGAGGAGCGGCTGTGGCTCTGTCATTCGTGGTGTTTACATGTGTGTTTGTGGGTGGGCTCCGATCCCTCTGTTTCTGTTGAACTGACTGGCATGGCAGCAGGGAGGGCAGACACTAATCTAATGTGCCAGGTTGAGAGGACTGCATGGGTTTCCCATCACTTCCACAAATAAACAACTTACTCTTAGAGAAGTAATGCTGCCACATTAAGCCAGTAGGCTGGCAAAATGACCAAGGTATGTGCAAAGTTGTTTGATTAGAGAGATTTGGATCATTTTCAGACAAATTTTGTGTTCCAGTTCAAAGCAGCTGTACATTATGTTATTAGGTTTAAAGTACTTTACTTGTATACTTCATCCTAAGTGATAAGATAGTTTGTAAGAGAACAGACTGCATTTAAAGAGCACTTTTTATGGAACAGTCACAGCAGAAAATGCTAAACTAAGCAATATTAAAAATAACTAGATGACTAGGTTAGAATGACATTTAAAACAGAAAGCTGAGCAAACAAAACCATAAATGAAAAAAATATTTAGATATAACAAATATGAGCAATAAAACTCTGGAATTCTAGCATTTAGAAATGTAACCATACGGCAAATAAAAATAGAGAAGACACACATTTATATTTGATTTATTATGAAATCTAAAATAGTGCTTCAAAAGTGAAAATTGGTTTTACGGATTTAATGTTGAATTAAAAGAAATTGAACAAAATAAAATCTTACTTGTAATGAGTATAAAATTCAATTCAGTTCAATTAAAGGTCATAGTTTCTAAAGTTTAAGTAAAACTTTAGTTTTAAATCTGGGTATTTTTTTTTTCTTATGCAAAAGTAAAGATGACTTGTGTTACACCCAGTTTTACAGCACAAAGGAATAGTATATTATAATAATGTATTGGTCTACAATAAATGAACTAGCATGAACCAGAAATTGCACTACTGATGCAATCCTTTGTTTATGCAGATGTCACTCAAAACTTTGACGAGGGCAGTCTCAGTGCTGTGGTGAGCACAGAAACCAGACTGAAAAACGTCAAAGCGGTTGGTCATCGTTGTGAAGCTATTTAACTGCTGAAACACAGCTTTTCAATAATTTTACAGTTAAATGAAAGTTTAGAAATTGGCCTGTAGATCTGCATTAACATGTTGTCCAGATTATTATTTTTTAGCATTGGTTTAATAATTGCTGGTTTTAAAGCCTGGGGGAAGAGACCTGACAGGAGGGATGAGTTAACTATCTTAATCAGATCAGACCCAATGACAGGGAAAACTTACCTTAGGAAAACTGTGGGTAGGATATCAAGACGTGTGCGCATGCGTCGGCGTCCTTCTACAGAGAGACTTGCCAAACTTCGGCTCCCTAACAAACACGGTTTTAACTGGTTTTAAATCGTTTTGATGACTGTTTTTAACCGATTTTAACACCACTGACTTTTAGCAACTTGTTTTTATCGGGGGCGTTTTTTATCCGAGCACGGACAACTTTTTATTTCGTCATGCCTTCACTCACCTGCACCCCCGGATGTGATGGCTGTTTTAAATTAACACAAAAAGTTCTGGAGCTGGAGCAGAGGATCTCCACGCTCCATCAAATCCAGGACCACGAGCGCGACGTGGACATCATCTTCGGCCGGACTTTCGCCGCCGCCAACAGTGCTCAGCTGGCGGACACAATTCCCTGCCAGCCCGGTGAAGCTGCGGAGGGGGAATCCATCCCTGGACTCGGACTGCCGAACGCCGGAGGAGCAACAACAACTGCAGAGGAGGACTGCTGGTTCCATCTGGGGGCAAAGCCAAAAGCCCTCATCAGCTCAACACCGGTGCTCCAGGGTGTCTGGTCCATGGTCGGAACCGGCCGCGGTGGGGGGGCCCGGAGCAGCCGCCACCGCTCTCCTTCACCCGGCCTCCCATTGTCAAACCGCTTCGGTGCCCTGGAGCACGACTTTCCTCCTCTGACTGTCCCTCCGGACGCCCTGAAACACCGCAGCTCTGCAGGACTGCCGCCCATCCCCTCCCAGCAGCCGGAGCAGCAGCCGGGCTCCCGCAGCCCTCCACGTCGCGCTAAACCCAGGACTCGCCGAGGATTGCTCCACTACACCCCGAACCCACGGAACGAGCCCTCGGCGCCGACTACACATCGCTGCAGTCCTGGGGAAGCTAATCCGCCCAACATCCAGCTGGTCCTGGACGGTGAAAGATCCTCTGCCCAGCATCAACTTGTTGACCAGCCGCCCACCAGGCTCATCATTGGAGACTCTATTATCAGGAATGTAAGGATGAGAGGAGCGGTCACACTGTGTTTTCCTGGAGCCACCGTAAAGGATATTACTGAACAGATCCTGGACCATATCCAACATCACCCATCTGTGAGTAGAGTTATTATTCACGCTGGAACCAACGACATTCGTAAACAGCAATCTGAGCTCCTGAAGCTGGATTTTATTAATTTGTTTAATCTTTTAAAATACACACATGTGTCTGTTTTTATTTCTGGCCCCACCCCCACTGTTGGCAGAGGTATTGGTCGTTTTAGCAGACTTTTATCTCTTAACACCTGGCTTTCCTCTGCCACCGTGATGCACAATATTGGTTTTATGGACAATTTTAACATTTTCTGGGGCAGGAGTCAATTGTTTGGTCCAGATGGACTACATCTTAATAGACAGGGTGCCCGCATGCTGTCAATGAGCCTGGCATTCCCTCGCCCCCCCCTGTCTACCACACCAGCCCCAGCTGCACCTGCCCTCCATGCCCCTTCTGCCACATCGTGATGTGCAGCTGGTCCCTGCTCCTATGAACTCAGTTCTGATTTTAACAGTAATTCACATATCGGACTTGGACCTTGCCCTAAATCATCTATACCCGTTATTATCAGCAGAGAGCGGACAAATAATAAAAAACGTAGCAAACGCAACTCTAATAATCTCAAACAGTTACCAAAAGTCCTACACCCAGTAGATCATACAGTCACTCCATCTCCAACCACTATTAATATGGCACTTTTAAATGTCCGCTCTCTGCTGAATAAAACTTTTATAATAAATGACCTAATTTTAGATCATAATATACATTGTTTATTTTTAACAGAAACATGGCTGAGTACAGATGCCCCTGTTGCTCTTACAGAGGCCTCCCCACCAAATTTTAACTTCACTTATTCCACGAGGAGTTGCAAAAGGGGAGGCGGAACTGCTTTTATTAGTTCATCAACGCTTTCTGCCAAACCTGTTTTATTTGATAATTTTAGTACTTTTGAATATAATGCAACTGTTTTTAGCACTCCTCAGATTTTATGTGTCACAGTTTACAGGCCTCCTAAAAAGAGTGCACTTTTTGTTCAAGAATTTTCAGAGTTTTTATCAATTTTGTACAACTCCTTTGAAAGGATCATTTTAGCTGGTGATTTTAATCTACACATGGATAACCTTTTAGAACCTTTATCAACAGAATTTTTAAATATTTTGAATTATATGGATTTTAGTCTGCATGTCATGCAGCCAACTCACAACAGAGGACACACCCTGGACTTGGTCATCACGCATGGCCTGTCCACCCGTGTGTCCTCTGTTGTTGACTTGGCTGTCTCTGACCATTACTGCGTGTTTTTTAACATCACCAGTTTTATCCAGCAGGAGACCTCTGTGAGAACTGTCAGGAAGCGCCATCTAACCCCTGAAGTGGCTGCAGGTTTTCTAGAAGTTTTCCAAAAGTTTCCTCCTACTCTCTTACCTGCCCCCTGTGATTTTATCGTCAGTGATTTTAACAGAAGACTTCAGTCCGCTCTTGACCTGCTGGCTCCACTTAGAGTGAAACGTTCACATTCAAAACTTGCAGCGCCATGGAGAAATCACAATCTTAAAAAACTAAAGAGGGACTGCAGGGCGGCAGTGAGAAAATGGAGAAAAAATAAAACCACGATAAACCATCAATTATACACAGAACTTCTCAAATCCTATAATAATGCTGTAAGAAATTCAAGAAATGCTTACTTTGCAAAAATCATATCAGACAATAAAAATAATCCTAAAATCCTTTTTTCCACCATTGATAAACTTTTTAACAGAGCTACTAATGCATTTCAGAAAACCCCCTCAAACACCCTTTGTGAGGAGTTCGCAGACCACTTCAGAGGGAAGGTAGACACCATCAGATGTAATATTTTATCTTCTCAGTGTAACATGGTTTTAGACAAATCTGAATGTGTGTCTCTACCAGAGGAAACGCTGGACAGTTTTGTCCTGGTAGAAGCTGGGACTCTTGATAAAGTTTTCTCCTCAGTGAGGCCCACCACATGTGTTTTGGACCCGATTCCCACTTCATTTTTTAAGCCATTTTATGAATCTTTTAGGGATGAGATTTTAACCATGATGAATTGCTCCCTTCAGACGGGGGTCTTTCCTGCCGCCTTTAAAGGGGCGGAAGTGAAGCCCCTGCTGAAGAAGAGCAATTTAGATTTTAATGATTTTAATAATTTTAGACCGGTATCTAACTTACCATTTTTAAGCAAGGTTTTAGAAAAGCTAGTTTTAATTCAACTTAATGATTTTATTAATGAGCACAATGTCCTGGAGAAATTTCAGTCTGGTTTTAGGGTGAACCACAACACAGAGACGGCCCTTCTGAAGATTTTAAATGATTTTAGAATAAATTATGACGCTCAGAAGGTGACAGTGTTGGTTCTACTGGATCTAAGCGCTGCCTTCGATACAGTGGATCACACTATTCTTTTAACCCGTTTAAAACAGATCGGCCTCTCTGGTGCTGTTCACAAATGGTTCACATCCTATCTCACAGACAGGACTTTTATGGTAAGTTTAGATACCTGCTCCTCTAGGGTCCATAGGATTACATGTGGTGTGCCCCAGGGTTCAATTTTAGGCCCAGTGCTTTTTAACCTTTATATGCTTATAGGCAGCGTCATCAGGAGACATGGAGTTAACTTTCACAGTTATGCTGATGATACACAGTTATACATCTCCTTGTCTCCCGATGACACACGGCCAATGGATGCACTTTTTAACTGCATTTTAGACATTAAATCCTGGATGGCAGAAAACTTTCTCCAGCTCAACCAGGACAAAACTGAAGTTTTAGTCATCGGTCCTGAGGCTCAGAGAGAGAAACTTTTACCAAAACTACAATCACTGTCTTTTAATCTCTCTTTACAAGTGAAGAACCTGGGCGTGATTTATGACTCTGAGCTGACTTTTATTCCTCACATAAAAAATATCACTAAAATAGGTTTTTATCAACTAAAGAACATCGCCAGAGTCCGCCCCATTCTGTCTCGGGCCAATACGGAGACACTGATGCATGCTTTTATCTCCAGTAGAATTGATTACTGTAATGCCCTGCTTTCTGGTCTTCCCAAAAAGAGTATATCAGGTTTACAACTACTACAAAATTCAGCAGCACGTGTCCTGACGAAGACCAGGAGGCGGGAGCACATTACACCGGTCTTAAAATCATTGCATTGGCTCCCCGTACATTTCAGGATCGACTTTAAGGTTCTTTTAATGGTTTTTAAGTGTCTTAATGGTCTTGGGCCTTCTTATCTCTCTGAACTGCTTTTACCATATAAACCTTCGCGGTCTCTGCGCTCCTCTGGCAGCCGTCTCCTTGTCACCCCAAAAGTCAGGACACACAAGCATGGCGAGGCGTCTTTCCAGTTTTATGGCCCTCACCTCTGGAACAGGCTGCCAGAGAACCTCAGGGCTGCAGAGAATATTCATGTTTTTAAGAGCAGGCTCAAGACTCACCTTTTTAGCTTAGCTTTTAACTGATTATTATTTATCACTGTTTGTTTAATTGCTTTGGATGTTTTATATGATTATATTTTTATCAGTTTTACTTTTCAATCTTAGCACATTAATTTACCGTTTCTTTTTATACTTTAATTTATCTTAATCCCCGTTCCAGTGTTTCCTCTGTGGGAGCCCTCTGCCCCGGGAGCGGTGGTCGGCTGTAGCTGCCTGGGTGCTCTCCGGGTGGAACTTGGGTGGAGGTGGGGGTCTTGGCCTTGCCTCCACTGGGTGCCCTGTGTCAGTGCCTCGGCTGGTGCTGTTAATCTACTGCTGCCGGGGCAGATGGCTCCTCTGATGGCGTTTCCTTGCATGGTTCATCTGCACTCGGCCCAATGTCCTTTTTTACCTTTTCTTTTAACTGTGTGTGTGCATGGGAGATGGGTTGGGGGGAGGGGGGTATAACTGTGACCATGCTTTTAAATCTGTGGGGGAGGGAAGGGAAGGTGGTTTTATGTGGGGTCATTTTAATCTGTAAAGCACTTTGTGATGCAACTTCTTGTATGAAAAGCGCTTCATAAATAAAGTTTGATTTGATTTGAAGACAGCAGGAGGAGGAGCTTAATTGGTTAGTGATTTCTTCTAGGTTTTTTGGTTTAATTTGTGGAGTTCTAACATTTTTTGTACATTTGTACATTGGTTAGTTGAGTATAACATTGGTAGTCGGTTCAGTGCTGTGGTACAGACCGACCGTCTAATTGTTAGAATCTTTTCAGTGAAAAAGCTGGCAAATTCATTGCAGGCCCTGGTAAAATTCAGTTCAGGGGTTACTATCAATGGAGGATTAGTTAGTCTTTCCACTGTTGTAAATAGAGTCCGTGCATTATTAATGTTTTTGTTAATGGATTTCGTGTAGCGGTCTGTATTGCAGCGAAACTGAGGAAGCCTCTGACTGAAAACACTCTGTTGTATGACAGTCTATGCATGAAGACGATGCTCAGGGTTGTCCATAATTTTTGGGATTTTATGAAGAATTCTTCTTTGCATCATCATCTCCCGTGGTTCCACAGTAGTAAGAAGAACAGAATCAGCCTTCTTCATCAGGTTGTTAAGCGTTTTTAAGTCCCTGGCTCTGATGCTGCTACCCCAACACATGGTACTTATACTCCTCAACTTACTCCAGTGGCGCTGGTTATGGCAACGTGCAGCAGCGGTGTGTGAGAGCAGCAGTGTGTGTGAGACGTGCGTTTTTTAGTTTGGTTCTGTTTTAAGCGTTTTTTATCACCATGTTTAACTAGTTGTAGAAGACAATGGCAGCAGGGAATCTTCCAAGTTTGGGAGGCAGTCTCTTCGTTTTAATGCTTTTATGCCACTTTTTACTTGGACTATGTGAGAATGGGAAAACTCACCAGTACAGTTGCGACTTTTTACTCCTGCTCCGCGACTCCGGGAAAGGCATCGTGGATCCCTCGATAGCTGTTTCCCCAGAGATCGACCGGCGGAATCCCTACATGGAGCACTGGAGGTCGACCAGACCGAGGAGTCCGAAGAAAAGGGGGAGACTCGGCGGACTGCAGCAGAGGCTTAAGCAGCAGGGCCATCGTCGGATACCTCTACCCACCGTCATCCTGGCTAATGTTCAGTTGCTCTGAAATAAAGTGGATGAGCTCCAGGGTAACGTAAAGTTTCTGGCAGAGTACAGAGACCCGTGTATCCTGGCCCTCACTGAGACCTGGCTTAAGGAGCAAGATCCTCAGTCAGAGTTGGAGATCGATGGATTCGGAGTTCGGCTTGACAGAGACCCTGCAGTGACCAGCAAGTCACTCGGCGGGGGTGTGTGTCTTTACTTTAATAGGAATTGGTCTAAAACAGTGATTGTCAGGGAGACACTGTGACATGTAAAGACATCAAACTTCTGTCTGTATCCCTGCAACCTTTTTATCTTCTCAGAGAATTTCCTCAATTATTTGTGACAGTTGTCTATGTTCACCCAAAGGCTAATGCTGGTCTTGCTTTAAACAGTGCAGCGGCTGCAGGGTTTGGCGCCGGATGCACCGCGCCTTATTTTGGGTGATTTTAATCACTGCAAACCGACGAAGTCCTTGGTTAACTTTTACCAATATGTAACGTGTCCCACTCGACATACAAAGTGTCTGGACCTTTGTTTTGGATCCATAAAGGGGGCTTATAAGTCCTTTAGTAGAGCTCCAGTCGGCATGTCCGACCATAACATTGTTTATTTGTTTCCGTCTTACAAATGTGTCCTGAAGAGGAAAAAAACCGGAGAGAAGAATGGTTCCGATTTGGTCTGAGGAATCAATTCACGGTCTCCAGGACTGTTTTTATTTTACAGATTGGGACTAATTTAAAAATGGTTGCAAGGATATTGATGAACTTACTGTTGTTGAATCATCATATATTTCTTTTTGTGAGGCTTCCATCATCCAACGGAAAGAAATTTTCCTTTATCATAACAAGCCGTGGGTGACTAAAAGTATTAAAGCTGTGATTAACCAAAGGAACATTTGTTACACTAAGCGGGACACTGCTAGATGTAGGGAGCTTCAAAAACAGCTAAGGAAGGAGCTGAAACTTGCTAAATGCAGGTATAAGGACAAGGTCGAGAGCATGCTAAAGGCAGGCAGCTCTCGTCCTGCATGGGAGGGGGTTAAATCCATGATGGGGACGCAATCTAAGAAAAGCCATGTCTCCCTCAATAGAATGTCTGATTTAGTGCTCTCAAACGAACTGAACATCTTTTATAATCGTTTTAATAATCATGATTTTAGTGAAGAATTGTCCGTTTTTAAAAACGTTTCTTCACAGAATAGTGTTGTTGACAGAGTAAGGTGTGTAAACTTTTTCGAGGAGTTAAGGAAAAGAAAAGCCCTGGCCCGGACGGCATTGGATGGCGTGTTCTCATCTGTGCTGACCAGTTGGCAGACATTATTGTTCCAATTCCCTAAACTATTAAATGATTTTAGACCCGTGGCACTAACTTCTCTAGTTATGAAGTCCTTTGAGAGAATCATCAAGGAAAAACTTCTGACCTGTGTTAGGGAAAACCTGGAACCACTACAGTTTGCTTACAGGCCAGGCATAGGTGTTGATGATCCTTTAGCCACCCTTTTAAATCTAGTTTTGAATCATCTTGAGGGAGCCAAGTCTTTTCCCCATCTTTTATTCATTGACTTTTCCTCTGCTTTTAACTGCATCCAGCCATATATTTTAGCAGGAAGATTAAGGGACTTCCACAATGTAGATCCTTTTCTAATGCTCCTGGCTAATGAACTTTTTAACAGGAAGACCACAACATGTGAGGGTCAATGGTGTTTTGTCAGACACCCTTGTCTCCTCCACCGGATCACCTCAGGGCAACATCCTCTCACCCTTGCTGTTTGTTCTGTACACGAACGAATGCCGTAGTGAGCATGCGGGATGTCATATTTTAAAGTTTGCAGATGACTCCGTATTTGTATCCTTGCTGATCAGTGACGACCCAGTCTCAGTTCACAGCGGGCATGTCAGAGGTGGACTCTTTTTTGAGTGATCTTACAATCCCAACCATTGATCATGATGTAGCCCAACACTTAGATGCACCTTTTAGCCTGGATGAAATTGTGCATGCAATTAAGACAATGCACGGTGGTAAGGCGCCAGGATCAGATGGATTCTTAACCGAGTTTTTTAAAACATTCATAGAGAAATTGGCTCCATTAATCTATCAATGTACAATTAATCTTTTGAATGTGGTTTATTGCCCCCCCGCATTGTCTCAAGCACTCAACACCGTTCTTTTAAAGAAAGATAAAGATCCTGCTTCCTGCGCCACTTTTGAATGTGGACGTAAAAACTTTGGCCAACATTTTTAGCAATTTGCCTCGAAAAGGTTCTCCCCACTATTATTTCAGAAGAACAGAATGGTTTCATTAAAGGCCTACAATTGTTTTTTTAATGTCCGTACGCTTTTGAATGTAATTCTCTCCCAGCACTCAACAACCATCCTAGAAGTTGTTATTTCACTCGATGCAGAGAAAGCTTTCAATCGCGTGGAGTGGAATTTTCTCTTTGCGGTCTTGGCTTTGGGGATCGATTTATTTCATGGATACGATTGCTGTATAGCTCACCTCAGGCCAGTGTTTACACAAATGGCATCTCCTCTGATTATTTTGCACTTTCACATGGCACGAGACAAGGTTGCCCTCTGTGTCCTTTACTTTTTGCCATTATAATTGAACTTCTATCCATAGCCTTGAAGTCTCCCATTTCTGTGGTATTTCCCGATTAGGGCTCGATTTAAAATTGTCTCTATACGCAGATGACTTACTTTTATATGTTTCAGACCCCTTGTCTAGTTTACCGTCAGTTGTGTCTCTGTTAAAAAAGTTTAGTTCTTTGTCAGGTTACAAAATAAATCTCCTTAAGAGTGAATGTTTTCCTGTTAACGCTCTAGTTCTTACTCTTAAGCAATCAGATATTCCTTTTCGGCTTAGTCCATCTGGATTTAAATATCTGGGTGTCAACATGACCCACACTCTGCCTTCTTTATATCTTTACAATTTTCCCCACGTGATTGCCCAAATTAAATCAGATTTCCAGAGATGGAGTTCACTCCCGTTGTCCCTAATTGGCCAAATTAACATGGTAAAGATGAATATACTGCCTAGGTTACTGTTTTTGCTTCACTGTTGTGGTGGGAAAATTCCTATGTAATTAGGATTTAAGTATATGTTCTCTGTCTAGTGAATGTACACTCAACAAAAATATAAACGCAACACCTTTGTTTCTGCTCCCATTTTTCATGAGATGGACTTAAAGATCTAAAATTCATTCCAGATACACAATATTACCATTTCTCTCAAACACTATTCACAAATCAGTCTAAATGTGTGATAGTGAGCACTTCTGCTTTGCTGAGATAATCCATCCCACCTCACAGGTGTGCCACATCATGATGCTGATCTGACATCATGATTAGTGCACAGGTGTACCTTATACTGCCCACAATAAAGGCCACCCTGGAATGTGCAGTTTTGTCTCACAGCAAAATGCCACAGATGCCACAAGCATTGAGGGAGCGTGCAATTGGCTTGCTGACAGCAGGAATGTCAACCAGATCTGTTGCTCGTGCATTGAATGTTCATTTCTCCACCATAAGCCGTCTCCAAAGGCGTTTCAGAGAATATGGCAGTACATCCAACCGGCCTCACAACCGCAGACCACGTGTAACCACACCAGCCCAGGACCTCCACATCCAGCAGGTTCACCTCCAAGATCGTCTGAGAACAGCCACTCAGACAGCTGCTGAAACAATTGGTTTGCATAACCAAACAATTTCTGCACAAACTGTCAGAAACCGTCTCAGGGAAGCTCAACTGCATGCTCGTCGTCCTCATCGGGGTCTTGACCTGACTCCAGCTCGTCGCCGTAACAGACTTGAGTGGGCAAATGCTCACATTCGATGGCGTCTGGCACGTTGGAGAGGTGTTCTCTTCATGGATGAATCTCGGTTTACATTGTTCAGGGCAGATGGCAGACAGCGTGTGTGGCGTCGTGTGGGTGAGCGATTTGCTGATGTCAATGTTGTGGATCGAGTGGCAAATGGTGGTAGTGGGGTTATGGTACGGGCAGGCATCTGTTATGGACGAAGAACACAGGTGGATTTTATTGATGGCATTTTGAATGCACAGAGATACCGTGATGAGATCCTGAGGCCCATTGTTGTGCCATACATCCATGAACATCACCTCATGTTTCAGCAAGATAATGCACGGCCCCATGTTGCAAGGATCTGTACACAATTCTTGGAAGCTGAAAATGTCCCAGTTCTTGCATGGCCAGCATACTCACCGGACATGTCACCCATTTAGCATGTTTGGGATGTGCTTGACCGGCGTATACGACAGCGTGTACCAGTTCCCACTAATATCCAACAACTTCGCACAGCCATTGAAGAGGAGTGGACCAACATTCCACAGGCCACAATTGACAATCTGATGAACTCTATGCGAAGAAGATGTGTTGCACTGCATGAGGCGAATGGTGGTCACACCAGATACTGACCGGTTCTGAGTCCCCAGACCCCCAATAAAGCAATAAACTGCACATTCCAGGGTGGCCTTTTATTGTGGGCAGTATAAGGTACACCTGTGCACTAATCATAATGTTAGATCAGCATCTTGATGTGGCACACCTGTGAGGTGGGATGGATTATCTCAGCAAAGCAGAAGAGCTCACGATCGCACATTTAGACTGATTTGTGAACATTGTTTGAGAGAAATGGTAATATTGTGTATCTGGAATGAATTTAAGTCCATCTCATGAAGAATGGGAGCAGAAACAAAGGTGTTGCGTTTATATTTTTGTTGAGTGTATCTAGGGCAGATGACAAGGTTAGGGGAAGCAAGCTTAATGTTTCTGATAAAGATGTGTCAGGTCACCAGAGAGACAGACGCCGGGGCAGCAAGATAACTTAAGAAGTCGGGCCTCAGATGTGCTGGGTCATGCGTTGCTATCAGACTGGCATGTAGCAGCTCTCCAGAGGTTGGGCTGGAAGACTGGAGAAGACGTGCTCCAGAGATAAACAGTGATTGCTGAATACTATTTAAGCTGTTAGTCAGAAAGGTTGGGTAGGGCGATGCATGAGCAATCTCTGTCCCCTCCATGTTTTGGCCAAAACATGTTTGTATTAAATACTTAAACGCCTTCTGGGACTCAGTCTTCTTTATTATGGAAACCCTGAAGTATTTTCTGCCATTACACTGTGTTCCCACATTTTTGCCTAAAGCCTTTTTTAGGAAGTTAGATCAACTAGTTATGTCATTCTTGTGGGGAGGAAAATATCCTAGGGTTAGGAAATCACTATTACAAAGATTGACATTTGATGGTGGTCTGGCCTTACCTAATTTCTTGTTTTACTATTGGTCCGCCCACTTTCACAAATTAATTCATTGGCTTGGATCTCAAGAATTGTTGTGGCGCAAATTAGAGCTTCGATCATGCACCTCCTCTTCCTTAGAAGCTTTACTGTTCTCTCCATTAACATTTAATCCCTCCCATTTCACTAAAAATCCTATAGTACAGTCCAGCCTCAAGATTTGTTCACAATACAGGAGTCAGTTCAAGTATAGCTCTCCGTCAATACATATGCCCATTACACAAAACCATTGATTCCCCCCTGGCCTTACAGATGGTATATATATATATATACAGTGGAAACTACACGGCATTTGCACCTTTAAAGACCTTTATAAACATGGCACCTTCTTGAGTTTTTCAGATCTGTCCTTAGATGCAAATCTTCCGGCTACCCACCTATTCATTACTTTCAGGAGCGGCATTGTGCCTCAGCCCTCTTTGCCTCCCACCCGCTTGTTCCAAATATCCAGCAATGGGAGGAAATTTTAACTCTTAAACCAAATAAAAAAGCGATCATATCATTAATATATAAACAACTAATGGAATTGGGTGTCCACCTGATGACTAAAATTAGAGAGGCTTGGGAGCTCTCCATAACCCTTTCGGATCAGCAATAGGATGAAGCAGTGGCTAATGTTTGTTACAGCACATCCTGTGCTAGATTACAGTTCATTCAGTTCAAAGTATTGTATAGAGTTAACTAATCAAAGTCACGTTTGTCCCAGATCTACCCACAGGTAGTGGACCACTGCAACAGATGTCATGCCAGCCCATGTGACTTGAGTCACATGTTCTATTTTTACCCAAAACTCAATAGCTTCTGGAGTCAGTATTCGGCTATTCTTTCCAAAGCTCTTGGAATTCAGATCTGCGTAAACCCTGTTTTAGCTATTTTTGTGCTTCTTGTTGGTATTGCTGTAACTGACTCTACTCACTCCAAGATACTAGCTTTTCTGTCGCTTTTAGCCAGACGTGCTATTTTACTTTTCTGAAAATCTTTGAAACCATCCTCAATATCTTCTTGGTTTTGAGATGTTATGTCGTTTCTTAAGCTGGAAAAAATAGGCATGGTGGCAAGGGGCCACTATGGAAGGTTGGATCATGTCTGGGGCACCTTTGTGAAACACTGTGGGTCACTGAACACTTTGCCTGCTGACTAATACAGCCACCCCCCCTATATATATATATATATATATATATATATATATATATATATATATATATATATATATATATATATATATATATATATATGTTTTTTTTTTTTTTGCTTGACTTATTGTGCACGTTTGTACATTATATTTCATTGCTAAAGTAAATTTTGATGTGAGGGGAAGAGTATTTTACCTGTTGGGATGGGGGGGGGGGAAACTGAATGTAAGAGAGGAAAATATTATATTGTATACCTTCTCTTTCAATAAACAAATAAATAAATAAATAAAATTTTTTAAAAAGAGCAACGGCTTCCAGTTTTGTCGTTTATTTTTAATCATATTTAGGAAAGTTAATTAATTGTGATTAATTTACAGCTACCTTGTAAATGATTAGATTGACATTTTTAATTGTTTGACAGCACTAATATTAACTTGCTTCGCTGGCTGTGTTCCAAGAAATATTACAATAGTTTCTTCCTCAGCTCCTCTTTCTTGGAATGCCGATGTGCTATGTCCACCAAATAAACAAATCCCAACCCTATTTTGCTATGCTGTGGAGTAGCTAACAGTTAGCTTCATTGCTAACAGTTAGCTTCGGCTTCTAGTTTCTACTAGCAGAGATGTGCTCTGCTTTCTCCAGGCTGCAAAGTCGGCCGGTCCATGGGTGGTCGCAAGCCAAGGTAGGGAAGACCATGAATACTAATTTTCTCTGTGATGTAGAAGGGACTCGCTTTTCTGACTGTGTTGATTTTTATTCACTTTAAAATGAAGTGACACTTAATTTTCCTGAGCTATTTTCTGGGTTACCACTGCTAATGGGCATAGTTCAATCATTCACTTTAACAATTTCTATCCCCGTGTGTCAAATAGGTTGAAACCATAGTTATTCAGTATAGTATACAGCAGGGATGTTGAAGTCCACCGTGTCCTGCCAGTCTAGATTAGTCTGCACTCCAACACAGCTGATTCAAATGGTCCAACTACCTCTTCAGCTTGGCGAAGTTCTGCAGAGGCCTGCTAATCATTTGATTCAGCTGTGTTGAACCAAGGAAAACATGCAGGATACCGGCCTTATGAGGACTGATTTTGGACACAACTGGTATACAGGCTTATAATCGCTACCCACAGCCCAAATATTAAGGCAATAGAACAAACCAACTCAAATTCCATCTTTTATTCTCATATCAATCAGACACTAAAAAAGGCTAAAGCCCTAGTTCATGAACACCCTATCAGCAGCTGTATATTGAGTGGTGGATTCCCCTGCTATATATGATCATTCAAAGTAGATGATGAAAGCTGAGAACATGAATCCTGAATATCCCTTTTGGTGACAGAGGTGGTTTTTTTCACAGGTTTTCTCTCACATTACATAACAGGGAGAGAAAGAGAGATTCCATGAGGGTGTTAAATGTAAACAGAAACTAAAGCCCATGCAGGATTATGTGAATTAATATAGAGGATAGAAGTGTGACTACTGACATTTAGTTGACATTGTGCACATCAACATCTGTTTTGTTTTGCAGTTTTGCTCTCCCAGGGGTTTCTGCTGCTCAGCGTCATCAAATCCACATGGGATTTGCTCTGTGTGTTTGCTTATAATGTCTGTTGCATTACCATACATGCAAGAATGAATGTGTCTGGAAAATTAGGGTTCTTGTGTGGTAGTTGTGTGTTCGTGTAAGATGGGCTGAACATTTAGCTCCACCGCACCACACATTCTTATCTTAAGACAGGCAGTCAATAGAGGTTTTATTAAAAAAAGGGTTCAAATCTCCCATGAGATTACATCCTGCACCACAAAAACCCAATTCCTTTCCTCTCTTCCCGTAACACAGGCACAGCTGGAAGTAAACAAGGTGGCCTTAGGAACCATGCAACTTACACGTTGATACCCTTGATAAAACACAGTGGACCAACACCAGCAGCTGACATGGCACCCCAGACCAACACTGACTGTGGGTACTTGACACTGGACTTCAGGCATTTTGGCATTTCCTTCTCCCCAGTCTTCCTCCAGACTCTGGCACCTTGATTTCCGAATGACATGCAAAATTTGCTTTCATCCGAAAAAAGTACTTTGGACCACTGAGCAACAGTCCAGTGCTGCTTCTCTGTAGCCCAGGTCAGGCGCTTCTGCTGCTGTTTCTGGTTCAAAAGTGGCTTGACCTGGGGAATACGGCACCTGTAGCCCCTTTCCTGCACACGCCTGTGCACGGTGGCTCTGGATGTTTCTACTCCAGACTCAGTCCACTGCTTCCGCAGGTCCCCCAAGGTCTGGAATCAGTCCTTCTCCACAATCTTCCTCAGGGTCCGGTCACCTCTTCTCGTGCAGCGTTTTCTGCCACACTTTTTCCTTCCCACACACTTCCCACTGAGGTGCCTTGTTACAGCACTCTGGGAACAGCCTATTCATTCAGAAATGTCTTTCTGTGTCTTACCCTCTTGCTTGAGGGTGTCAATGATGGCCTTCTGGGCAGCAGTCAGGTCGGCAGTCTTACCCATGATTGCGGTTTTGAGTAATGAACCAGGCTGAGAGTTTTTAAAAGCCTCAGGAATCTTTTGGATGTGTTTAGAGTTAATTAGTTGATTCAGATGACTAGGTTAATAGCTTGTTTAGAGAACCTTTTCATGATATGCTAATTTCTTGAGATAGGAATTTTGGGTTTTCATGAGCTGTATGCCAAAATCATCAGTTTTAAAACAATAAAAGACCTGAAATATTTCAGTTGGTGTGCAATGAATCTAAAATATATGAAAGTTAAATTTTTATCCTTACATTATGGAAAAGAATGAACTTTATCACAATATGCTAATTTTTTGAGAAGGACCTGTACAGTGGTTTTAATGAGCCACTGATAAAAAAATATACACATTTAGAAAAAAAGATTGCCATACCATATGTTTTATGTGAACTGATTGGGGAACTATTGATCAACAATTTTATAATCAGATTCCAATTACATACAGTCCGCTCAATTGCAGTTATAATACAGTAGTCAGATTTTGCTGATCGTTAAGCAAATAACCAGTTGGTTAAACATGATCAATAATGCGAGTAGTCCTTGTTACAGCAATTCGCATTTTCTGCAACCATTTGGCAACAGTAGAGAGAAAGCAAAGCATAACTACAAAGTTAGCCCCAGATAACCCAAGGCACCAAAACAAAAGGGCCATATCATAATCAAAGTTTAGGACAGTCATGCTAGAACCTGATCTATGAAGAGATTTTCAGCATAAATCAGGTCAAGTACTCTCAATTTAGATAGATGCTTGTTCTTAAAGTATGTCATGACTTAGCGGATTGAGGACCCAAATGCAGCAAAGTAAAAAACCATATGATTTAATTAAACAACGAACAAGGATCTTACATAAACTCAGGAGAACCAGGACAAGCAGAGATGAGGGAACAGGAACAATAGATGCTGAATCAGCAAGTTGTGACTGAAAGAGAAGTGCTTAAATATACTGAGGTGTCAGAGTGACAGGGAGAAGGCTGAGGACTAATAAGGGAGAAACAGTTCCAGGTGAGAGGGAGAGAGCAGGTGCAAATAATCAGTAACTGGGAAGGAAGGCAGAATGGCAAGGGAAACACAGAGGAAGGCCAAGAACAAAACATAAGTAAAGACTAGACACAGAACTATACTGAAGAGGAATGAAGTATAACAGAACTAACCAGGACAAATAATGAGACGAAAAAGCAAATGAAAGATTAAACAAGGAAAGAAAAGGTGAGAATGTCTAAAGATAGGAAGTGAAATAACTGAAACTCAACACAAACACCTACCATCATGACACAGTAGTGCTGACAAATGAAAACCAAACTGAGTAGTATTTGTAACTATTCATAATTTTTATCGACCCTTTCAAAAAGTATAGTTCCATAAGAAAAAAAGTAAACCCAGAGCAAAATGCTGCCACCAACATATTTCACTGTGGTTCTTTTCTTCCTGTGTTGTTTTTGTGCCAGACTCACATTTTGGAATTGTGACCGTCTGGGGAAATGGCGTGGGGGTATTGTAACCTTTTAATGTGTACCTTGATACTGTCCCATGTATATTCTGTATACCAACGTTTGAACTATAATCAGGTCAACGTTCAAAGAAAACAAATTTTAGATACCATGTAATTAAATTGATACAAGAGATCAATTTCTTGCAACAATTAACCAGGGTGAGCTTATGTCATGATTACAAAATAGTAATTCCGTTATCTTGAAAAAGTACAACTGATAATCATGGGCACAACCACATGGCATTTGCTCTTTCCTACTTTTCGGTACAGGGAAGGCATTAGTCGCTTTGATCTTGGCGTCTGCAGGACAAATGCCTCCTCTTCCCACCTGCTGGCCAAGGTAAAGGATAGTTCCTTTCACCAAACTCACATTTGGCAAGGTTCAGAGTCAAGTTAGCATCTGACACACATTGGAATACTTCTCTTAAAGTTGAAATGTGGCTTGTCCAGTCATCCGAGTACACAACGTCATCTAGATATCCTTGACAGTTCTGCAAACCTCCCAGTATTGTGTTCACAAGTCTCTGGAAGGTAGCTGGACCATTACATAAACCAAAAAGCATCACTGTGTATTGATGGAATCGGTCAGGTGTTCCAAAAGCAAAGATGTCAGAAGCTCTGTCAGTTAACGGAACCTGCCAGTAACCCTTTAGCATATCCAGCTTACTGACATAAGCAGCTGGACCAATTTCATCGATGCAGTCACCAATAAGAGGCAATGGGTAGGGTTGGGCATCGTTTGAATTTGGACGATTCCAATTCCAATTCTGATTCCTTGTTTCGATTCCGGTTCCAAACGATTCTCGATTCCGATTCTTTGGAGGGACAGGGTAATTTATTTATTTGTTTGCATATTTTAAATGACCTACTTTAAAATACACTATTTGTTTACACTGCTATTTCTTCTTAATCGTTGTGTGTTGGTCCTACATGTGTGTATATTAAGCTTATTAATTTACTTGCACAGTTTCTTTTTTTTTATGTGTGTGTGTTGCTTTCATCTGTGTTTTTGAGTGCTGCTGCTGCAACAAGGAAATTTCTCTTATGGGATTAATAAAGTATTTCTATCTACCTACCCACCTAACTATAGGTAGTCTTACTTGATGAAATAGTCTAAACTTTACTTTACTTAATTTAATTGGTTAATTTACTTAATTTACTTCTGGGATCAATTAAGTATTTTTGAATTGAATTTGATGATGAACTATGGAATTGGAACATGGATTTGAATTCTATTAACTTTTTACTTTCAATGAATTTCTCACAGGGCTGTTATCTACGGACTTGGGGATAAATATTACTTTTTTTTTTCACAGTGGTAACATTTTTACAGGAGAGCTTCATTTTTGAAAACCATGAAAACCGATTTCCAAACATCCTGCATGTCTGTTTGCAGAATATTGAACTAATAATAAGAAACAACTTCAACAATCCCGTTCATATTAGCCGCAGGAACATTATAAAATGTAGTTGTTGCATTTCCCTCGGTTGCTATGGTGAACAGAGGAGGCGGAGGACATCAGAGTATTGTCAGCTGCCTGGCTAACGTTAGCATAGCAATCTCAGACCTATTGTCTATGAAAACAAATACACGAGCTAACGTTAGCTGAAAATTTGCACTTGAGTTGAACAACGGTTCGAGTATAACTTGTTTGCTGCCGTAATGTTGACATCAGACATATTTTACTGACCGGATTTGGACTGCAGTGCGGCACTGGGCTGATGGTTAGATCCGGGAGGAAGAGCTAATGAGATAAGCCGGCACAGCACGTCAAACACAGAGCGGTCAGTTATTTCTTACAGGTATAGCACTGAGTCCTGTTATTTTGTTTGCTAAAGTGAAGACAAATCTTAGAGTGTCTCCACACACCTTCCATGATTGCGCAGTAATATAACGCTAACACTTCTGGTGGATTCTTCTTCATTGGTATTCAGCGGGTTCTTCTTCTGGTCGGCGGACTGGGAATCGAAACTAGGAATCGTAATTTTAAAAATTGAACGATTCCGGGAGAATCGACATATGAGTCCCGGTTCCAATCGATGCTCGATTCTCAATGCCCAACCCTAGCAATGGGTGTGCATTAGAAATGGTGAAAGCATTCCCTTTTCGAAAGTCAGTGCGGAAACTTGGAATTCCATCTGATTTTGTGTCCAAAAGTCAAGGGGTACTCCATGGACTATTGCTTGGGACTGCCAGTATATATTTGATAAGGTAGTCCACTTCCTTCTTCATCACCTCTCTGTTTACTAGGTTAACCCAGTTAGCATTTTGCTTGATAGGCGTTGGGTTCACCAGAACAAAATCATAAAACACAACATAGGTTTGTGAAGCAACATCACCAAAGAGTGTGGGAAACTCATGTATGAGCTTTTCCACATCCTTCCTTTGGTTATCACAAAGATGAGAAAGGTACTCAGAAAGCTTGCCTGGTCCCATGTTTTGTAAGGGTAGGCTCCACCACCCATCACTTTCGTCAACACTCATGGAATTCACCACTACCAGGGGAGCCACCACAGAGACAGACTCCTCTACCACGGCCACAAACCCCATCTAGCCAGGTTCCCTGGAACAGTACAGTTTTATCATGTTCACATGGCATAACCTTGTTCTTCGTTTGCAATCAGGAGCGTTGACAATGTAGTTTGTCTCACTGAGTTTTCTCTCCGTGACAAAGGGACCTGAAAACTTGGTAGAAAGAGCAGAACCAAGAATAGGTAATAAGATGAGAACGTTGTTACCTGGGTTAAATGAACGTGCAACTGCTTTCTTATCATAGCGTTGTTTCATTCTTATCTAAGACGATGTTAGAGTACATTAAAGTTGGTACCTTGGGTGTGTGAAGTGTGTTGAGTTATTTGTCAGGCTAACTTGCATGATAACAGTAGTTCTTATGAAACTTTGTGGGAAATACACACAAGGAAGGGAATTATCAAGGCTTTGAGCAGCAGACAATAATGGATTCCGGACATAAGACTGTTGTGGAGTAATTATTTTACTGACGGACATTACTAGACTCTTTTGCATGTAAAACAACTGTTTTGTTCGAGATGGCCCTGTCCTGGCTTTTGAGATGTGGCTTTGAACGGTAAGTTCCCCAATCTTTGCTTTCTGAGTGGTTTGACAAAAGCGTGTACTGTGTCTATGGTTATGATTGTATCATTGATTGGCATACATCATTTGAAAAAACAAGCAGGGGTAGGATGGTGTTGAAATTTAGCCTAGGAGCTTTTAAGTTTCTTTACCTCTGGTGGGTTGTGGTCGTTTTTTCCATGAATATCTAAAACTTTCTGGGGCCGAGGTCCTATATTTGGAAGCACTGTGAGGTTAGGCGGGCTTCCTATGATATGAATTTGTACATAGAAAGGGTGCCAAAAAAGGCAGATTCGACCCAGAAGTATCTACTGTAACACACAGCCAACAGGACGTAAAAACGCAAAGGGGTTAAATAAAAGCTGCCTCCCCCAAAATAAACCTACCATGAAACATTAAAGTGCAAGTTTTGTCATAAATTAATGCATAAATAATTGTTTGATTTTATATCATTACATTTTCTTTGGTGGTGTGAACTATATAAAAGTGGTGCATAAAAAATGCATAACTGAATTAAATAAACAGCAAAAAAGAGTTTCCTTTCTGAAGGATAGATGAGTCTCAGATTTTTGTTTCTTCATTCTGTTAATTGGATTCAACTGCATGGATAGCCAAATCTATTGATCGTAGCACAGGGTGAAATTAGCTAATTATTTAGCTTGGATAGCAATGGGAATGGGTGACCAGACAAAGACAAAACAAAAGACTCTTCTTAAAATCACTCCATTAATGGATGAGACCTCAAATTGAGGTTTGGGTCAGCCCCCTTTTTTATTATACTCATGATAAATTATTAATAAGGAAGCATTGTGAGCTGTGTTACTTTGGTATGCAAAATTGATATGTAAATAAAAAGCAGCTGGTTGGACCAGCAACACACTTAAAAGATCACAGTGAAGATCAATACATGATGTATTACATCATGCATGTAATACATACATGATATGCAAAAGCTGGCATGCCTTCTCTCAATGTAAGACGCCATACACATTGGATGACCCTAGTTTTTAAGGCTCTTCTTGGCCTGGCTCCCATATATTTATGCATGTTCCTTCAGAGAACTGGAAGCCGTTATGCCTTAAGGTCAAATGACATCTTGCACTTTTCTGTTCCTCGAGCTCGGACTGAATCAAGAAAAAAAGCATTCAGTTTTGCTGCCCCTTCTGCTTGGAATGCTCTCCAATCTGAACTGAGATTATCAGAACTTGTTTCATTGGAAGCATTCCGCTTTATTTTAAGAAAACGTCAAAGGAAAACTTTTGAACAGTGCCTATGTTTTTAACTTGTTACTGTATCTATATCCTCTGGACTTTTATTTGCACATTTACTTGCACCTTAGTATTTTCTTATTCACTCGCTTTTTAGTATTTTAATATTTTAATGTTTTATGTTTTTTGCTGCTTGTTTGTTGTTGTCTGTTAGTACTGATTGTCATGGCGTGTGCTGCTGCCTTTCTTGGCCAGGTCACCCTTGTGAAAGAGGTTTTGATCTCAATGGGTTTTTATCTGGTTAAATAAAGGTTATATATATATATATGTGCCAACCGGTTTGGGTCACTTTAAATGAGCACATGAATTAACTTATAGATAGATAGATAGATAGATAGTATGCAAAGAAAACACCATTTCATCTGTTTGGATGTTGTCAGAATAAAAGAAAAAAAACAATGGGTTATTTTTTACTAAACCACTTTTTTTCTTTGAAAAGTTTTAGAGAAAGCTGCTCTTTAATACATTTAAAATTTTTTACAAAAAAGCATCTATGGCAAATTTCAGTCTGGGTTTAAACCATACCATAGTACTTAAACACCTATCACAAAAGGTTTGCAAAGGCTGATTTTTAATTGTTTATTTTTGACTTTTTTAGCTTTCAATAGTGTTGATCCAGGTTTCTCTTATCACTACGTGAACAGTGGGTCATTAAAGGGTCTGCTCAGACAGAGAGATGTTTATCTGTCCAGATAAATGCACTTCCTTTGCCTGCTGCTCCTCTTACATGTGGAGTTCAAGATTATATTGTAGGTCCTGTCCTGTTCTTACTGTACCTGCTGGCTTTTCTCCATCCCTAAAATAAAAGTGTATAGTACATTACCATGCTGGAGTAATCTACTTATGCCCTTAAAAATCAGATTTAAGGAATAATTGTGGGTTTCATTGAACTCCTTAGAAGACCCAGTTAAATAGACAAATTTATGTGAGTCTATGGAAACAGGCCTGATCAACGCTTTGAAGTGTCTTTTTTTTTTGGAACAACTTACCAATGCAGGTAAATGACTGCTTAAAACCTAGACACTTTCAAAAAATACTCCAGAAAACCCACCTAACCAGTTAAAATCATTGGATATCAATATACTTTAACTAATGAGATATTAACAATGACATAGGTATAATTAGTAGACAAACTAATAGTAGTTTTGCACTTAGAAATACTTTCACAACACAGATTGTTGACTTTTCATTGAAGAACTCATTTTTAAACACAGTGATGTTCAAGTCACAGTTTATCATTTACTAACTGCTTTCTGGGCTTTAGAAAATTTCATGAGGTCTCCTACTATGCCGTCCATTTTAGAGAATTTAACATTTTAAACTGTATATGTTATCTGATTTTATCAACGTGAGAGTGTAAATCCTTCACTTACCTGAGATTTCCAAAAGGCTGCTGACATTTCCAAATCATACATGTTTATTGACAGGCAGAGGCTGTCAAAATTTCAAAAGGATTAACAGAGGAACTTTGCTTTACTCTGTTCAGTTTTCCTGTTATCTGCTGAAGTTCTCATTCTCTCTCTCAGCCAAAATAAATCTGTAATGTCTCAGTATTTTTATTTTCTCTAAATTATTTTACCATGAAGTCCCTTGAAATAAAATCTCTTTTCCGAGGGAGACCTGGCCAAAGAGGCACACCGACGTAAAGTATACGTACCAATTGTTAAAGGGTACAACAATTAAAACATAATAAAATTCATTTAAATACAAAATAATAATAAAAATTATAATAATAAAACACGAGATAAAAACTTCATAAAATAATTTTGAAAAGGGTTTAAAAATACCATTTACCCTTCTCAGTTAAGCTGTTTTTAAGTAGAGCTTTAAATTTTTTCATATGAATAAACTGCTGGAGTTTTAGGGATTTTGTAGGTTATTCCAGGACCAAGGTGAAGCATAAGATAAATATTTTTTTTTAACCTAGTTCTGAGTGAAATTTGGGGATATTGAAGTGAAGTTGATTTGATGATTGTGTATTGTGTCCACTCCTGACTAGAGACATGAGACGAAACAGATATGGGGGCAACTTGCCCAAGGCGGCCTTATAAATTAATATATTGCCTTCTTTGTTTTAGTGAAGGCTTCAGATCAAGCCATAAAGTTCACAGTGGTGGGTACTGAAGGCGGCGTTTGTGATGAAACACAGAGCACTGTGAAATACCTTATCTAGAGAATGGAGAACTGTTGAAGCTGCATTAATCAAACCTTAGACAGGATTTGTCAATCTGAGGACAGCTTTAAACTTTTTTTCAACAAATGTTCTACATGAGGGGAAAAAGACAATTTGCCATGAATCCATATAGTATTTGTAAGCAGACACTTTCTCTATTTTTTCCTTCTAAGGTCCAAATGCTTTCATGATTTTTAGAGAACGAGATTTTAAGATAATCATTAGTCTTCTTTGGATTTAGGAGCAACTTCAAATGAAGAAGTGAAATCTGAAGCTGGTGGAAAGCAGCCTCAAGCTCAACAAGAGCCTGGTCAATGGAGGGTGCAATAGAATAAATTATGGTATCATCAGCATACAGATGGAACTTTCCCCAGGTCATTTATAAAAATGGTAAAAAGAACTGGAGCCAAAATGGAATCTCAAGGGACACCCTTAACAATATCCACAAATTCTGATTTCAACCCATGTGCAGAAACATACTGAGATCTGTCTGAATGATCATTTCTAAACCATCTGACAGCAGAATAACTTAAACCAACATTCCTCAGCCTGTCTTTGATGGTAGACTGATTTAAATGCCTTCAAAAGCAGCACAGTGTTGTCTTCTATCCAAGGCACTGCTGATATTGTCGGTTTCAGATACAGCAGCTGTTATGGTACTGTGACCATTCTGGTTTTCACACAGAATATTATTGTCAGTAAGACATTGCTCAAGTTGAGAATTGGCCTGTGCTTCAAAAATGTTGGCAAGTGTAGAGAGTTTGGATATTTAGATCTGTTGCCTCTCCACTCTTCTGTAGAGTCAGTACATAAGCGGCTTTCCGTATTTTAGGACTGATGCTAGTTTGGATTCTTAGATTAAATATGTGGGCAATTGGTATTTGTGAAAAATACATTTTCTCTTTAAATAGATTATTCCATGTCTGTTCTTCTGAAGACTTAAATGTTTAACACCCTATGGTAATAAGACTGGGTTTAAGTTTGTCTTACTCATTAACATTGTCTATCCTATAGGGAGCCGTTGTTAGTGCCACCCAGTGGATCAAATGTTTGATATTTCAAACAGCCACTCTCATCTGATTTTCACCTGCAGCTGGTTAAGAGGAGTGTGCGATATTTAGTTTCAAATTTGATCCAACTAAGAACTCTTGCTTATTCTCATTGATTTTTGTAATGCTCTTACCTGGCAATACCTATTTTTGCCAATAGCATTCTCTCTTTCATTGACCCTTCCTATTATCTGCTAAAAATCTCTGTATCTTTCAAAAAACACAGACATATATCCACCAATGCTGTAGAAAATATACTGTAAGTTTTTTTAATCGTTTCTTACATCTCTGTGCTCACTATGACTTCATTTTAAACATCTTACTCATAGTAATACTTAACAAATTGTAAATCTAGTTTTCTAGCTTACACCTCAAAGCGTGCAACATGAAACTACTAGATATGTTGCAGTCACCGTTTTGGGAAAAAGATCAGACTGAAAATTGGCCAGTTCCAGTCAACAGCTTATTTTTCAAGGCATTTCTAGGCAAAATATGGCCTTCTCCTAAAGTCAAATTACGTTATTTATTTTCAGTATTGCTATGATCTTCTATGTGCTCAGAGAAAGGCTTTAGAGTAGCCTTTACTGCATTTGAGCAAAACTTACAAAAAAGGTTCTAAATAACCACAATTCATTTTGGCTGCTTGGTTATTTTCTTTTGGTTTAATAGCAGAACTTGCTGCGCACTGTAGGATGGAAAGGGCTTGGTGTCCATCATTTTGTCAGAATGGAATATAGCTGTGATGCACTCTGGCCTTGAGCCACAGGGTGAGTCACGAGATTGCACATACACACACCTACACTGTAATGTAAGGTCAGTATAAAACAATCACAGTTGACTCAATGCCTGCATTTGTGATCTACCATTAAAGTGAGACCAAGCGAGATGAGAAAACATGATGTTAACCAAAAAAAAAGATGGGTTAAGTCACTGTTTATAATTTTATTATTGCAAGAGAACAAAAAGAAGTGTCATGCCCTAATCTCCCTCTCCTAATAATCGTCCTCACCTGTGTCTCCCATCAACCACAACTGATCCTCCTTACCTTGTGCCTTTAAAGCCCATCACTTCCCCTCACTCAGCGCCGGATCATTGTGTGGATTGTCTTTAGCTCCATGGTGTGTCGTCCTGCTGTTTTTCCGTCCTTCCTGCCATCTTGCTCATCACCAACACTACTCCACCATCACTCCACTATCTAATACATATCCTGCACTTTTCTCGGCGTCTGCATTTGGGTCCATGCTTCACAACATAATTCCTCACAAGAAGCAGCAATTGTGTTTTTAGCAATTCCACCTGGCTGCTCTACAAAGACTTTTATCCACATGGAAAATATTTAGTTTACAAAGATCCTTCTCTAACAAAAGATATACTGCGCTTTCATGGCTGTTGCTCTGTGCATGTTGACAATGTGAGGCGTGGAGCAAAACCAACTCTTCTTCCACGTGCTTCTTTTGCTCTTTCGCTCTTCTTTTTCTCAATAAAAAAATGCAGTTGGAAAAGAAACCCTAAGACAGGTAATAGATGGACAAACCGATTAGAGCAAGACCAGATGTGAGGTTGATGTGACCTGTAAGACAACAGGGTTTGTATTCAGTCATGAAGTCTGGGGCACCTGCGGTATTTTTCAGGAGCAGCCAAACTGAGTTGATGCACCGTTTGTATTCTGCGGGTAAATGCTTCATGGGAGAAAAAGCACACGAGTAAATAAAATTGATTTCAAAAACATAAACGCAGCCCTGAGCATGTGAAAAAGGGCAAAGATACGACTCCCACTGCCAATGTGTTAGTAGTGAAACACTGCCGCCCAGCCTGGTTTTGTGTTTAATCACTCTATGACTCATATGCCATCAATGATTCTTATCAAAATGTTTACCATAGGGAAAATTTGTGTGCAAAGCAATTGCAAACATTAATACACGTTTATGTCCTGTGTCATAAAAAGGGGGGCTGGGGGAGTGACCCTTTGCCTGAAAACACAAATGAAAAGAAACTGCAGAGGAGTGAAAATAAAACACGTTTTACATAGCTACAATAGTTTAGCAATACAGCTACAGATAGTGCCAATCCATGACTAAACAAAATGAATTAGTTCTCACCCTACAGATTTTCAACAGGATTTAGGTCTGGAACTCAGAAGGCCTCAGGAGAAGATTGATTGTTTGTCTGGTGAACCATTGCTGTGGGTTTTTTGTATAAACAGTACACTAAAAGTCCCAAGAATGACCCACCTTTAGTTTAATGGAAGATGCTGCCAGTTTTAATTTAAAATGTCCTGACAATCCTTGACAATCCTGTTCACACTAACACGGTTCCAAAGCTTTAAATGAGAAATAGGCCAATATAATCACAAATCCTCAACCATAAAAAGTGGGCATGAGTTGATTTTCCCTGATTAAGTTAGTTTTTTGGCAATTTTTCCTGGAGTGATTTTGAGAAGGTTTCATGGCGCACAGCCTGGTCCAGCCCCAAATTACAGAATTTGACATTTTAAACTTTTTTTCACCATGTTAGCAATTAACAATGCTGACATTAGTAAAATATCAGCTTGTGTGTATTCCCTACAAAATGTAGATCTTTCCTAAACTTTAAATTCAATTCAATCCAGTTCATTTATATAGCGCTGATTCACAAAAGGTGTCATCTCAAGGCACTTTATTATTATTCAATTCAATCATAATTACATTTAAATCAGTTTAAAAGTGTTCTATTTAAGGAATCCCAGCAGATTGCATCAAGTCATTGATTTGAGGTTGTGCCCCGGTTATGCAGACTCCAACCACAGCAATCCCTTATAATGAGCAAGCATGTAGCGACATTGGAGAGGAAAAACTCCCCTTTAACATACAGCAACCTCTAGCAGAACCTGGCTCAGTACGAGTGGCCATCTGCCACAACCGTCTGGGGGTTCGAGAAAACAGCAGAAACACAGAAAGAACAAAAAGAACTGATGTAAAAATACTTTCTATGTTAAAAAAAGTAAAAAGTTGATAAAAGGACTTGGAGGATGTTCTGTTACTGGAAGCACCATCCCAGTCGATGCCCCCACTTGCCAACATTTCCAAATAGAACATGTTCCATAACAGAGGCTGAAATTTCCAAAGAATACAACACACCAACTGCTGGGCTTTGTTTAGCCTTCTTATTATTTGCTGAAAGTCTTGCTCTCTTGCGGCGTGAATCAATCTGATGCCATATAAAATTGTTTTATTTTACAGCTCTGTTTCCTCTTACTTATAGACAATGAAAAGACCTAACTTTGAGTCTCAGTAACACAGGTTTGTCAGTTTGTTTCTGAAAAGCTCAATGTTAGTCTCATTTGATCAAAGCACATGGTTCCACTTAAAGTCACAATATAGCTTAGCAAACGCTTCATATTTACATTTGTAATGGTAGAACAAGGCTACCAAACAACTGACTGGTATGTAAATTGCATCTCATGGTTGTAGATGTAACTCTTAATTGCAGTGACATACATATAACTGTATACAGAGTTTCTTTTTCACTACCATAATTTTCTGACTATAACCCCCTACTTTTTTCACAGGCCCCTGCGTCCAATACAACAATGCAGTTAATTTATAGGTTTAGATAGCATGAAGATAGCAGGAAGTGTAAAAGTGAGACAGACATGTGGGGAAAGATTATGTACTGAATAAGACACTACTGGTAGTTTTCATTCACACCCTCATCATGGAAAACACATGAGGAAATTCCATTAAAAGCTGCATTATATGCAGCTTTTAAGTGAAAGGCAATCGAGCTGGCCATCAAAGAAGGAAATAGTTACTGCACATAAGCTTAACATCAGGAATCGATGGTGAGACTTTGGAGGAGGCAGTGGGAAGAACTGAGTCAGTATAAAAAGACGACGAGAACTTTCAGAGGACACTGAAGAAGATGACTTCAAGAAGAGGAAGATGAAGATAGCGACCAATAACTTTTCTGGTAGGTATTTTATTTTGGAACCAAAATAAAAAAGGTGGTATTTATAGAGTATTTTGTATCGCTGAATTGGCCGGAATGTTAGGGGACTACAACTGAATAGCCTGCATTAGAATTAAACAGGATCGGGTGAAACGGAGGCTTTATATATCTGTGAAGCAACGCCGATACCAGCACCTTGCAAAGAAGCCTTAGCAAATAATTGCAGTGCAGAAGAAGTTTTTCCGTGCAAACTAGGCCTTTACAAAACAAAGTATTGGATTAATTTAACATGAAAGACCAAACAAAATGAGTCATTTCTATTTTATTCATTACAACCCTCACTTAATCCACATGCTCATAACAGTTTCCAAACACTTTCGTAATCATGTTTTTTTTCTACAGTTTTTCTTGCTCTTGTTCACATTTGTCCTGATTATGGCTAAATGTCGGCACTGTCAGATGAGCTCTGACAAGGTGATCATTTTTCCTAGGCCGATTATGGCTGGATGTGTAAAAAGAGTCGACATCTAGTGCAGATTCAGCAAGCCGCATGCGTGTCTTGACTGAATGACAAGTCTTGTATTTTAGCAAGCTAATTAACAAGAGAGATGTGGGGGGTCGCCTGTTCATCTTATCTAGTTTGGAGGGTAGAATCCTGGAATCTGTGCGTACACCTGTGGCGAGTCGGGTGGTCTTTAGATAACAAAAAGCAGGCTAGAATAATTATTGAGATTAATAGCTCACCCATAATTTGTTTTCTTTAAAAAAAAATCCCGGACATCCCCCTGACCAGCCACTCCTTTGGGCATGTTTGCACTTCTGTAATGCAATGTAATTGCACATTACCCCGAAAATGTCTTTAGAAAATGAATCTCATTCCGACCTCTGGCATCTACAAACTGTTTACTTCATAAAATAAATACATTCGCACTTAGTTCAAAAGTAAAAGTTCTCCTTCTGTAATAGCGAAGTTTTTTTATGATCGATGTTTTTATTCGGGACTAGTTTGTTTTCGCCGTAGTGAGAAAGGAGTGATACAGCTGCTACATACCCGTTTTAGACCAATGCGGTGGCAGAGTTTAAACGACGTGATGACGTATGCGGATATGGAGACAGCTAAGGTCATGATGAAAACTTATTTAAAACTTTTACAAAACCGAGTAAAAGCATGTAGGCCTATGTGTTACATGCATTTAACTTCCATGAAACATGAACAAGACATGGATTTCATGTTAAATCCATCTCTTGGTCTAAACCGGGTACGTAGCAGCCGTATCACTCCTTTCTCACCAAGGGCGAAAACAAACTAGTTCTGAATTATAACGTCGATCATAAAAAAAAACTGTGCTATTACAGAAGGAGAACTTTTACTTTTGAACTTAGTGCGAACATATATATTTTATGAAGTAAACAGTTTTTGTAGATGCCAGAGGTCGGAACGAGATGAAACGAAAACTGGCTTCACCTGGCCTACTCTCAGGCATTAACCAAAACAATGTTGCATCATTGCGTTTCGTGCCCCTGTCCCCCGGATTTTATTAGATTGTTTATTTTCGCTCAACATGCGGAGACCTAACATTTTCTGATGATGAAATTATTTCATATAGGCTAAGCCTATTTTTGATTTATATTTCCATACAATTTTTACAGTAAAATGGAAGGGATGGAGATGGACGATGGGACCTTTACTGGTGGGACGTTATATGTCAGATTTCTTTCTAAGGGGAGCGGCGTCCCCCTCCGCTCCCCCTCAACTAGACTACTGGCTGTAGATGTGGGTTAGCTAAGTTGTGTACCTATTTTGTTGTATCCATTTGCTGATGTATAAAGACAACAAGGTCCTTTCTTTTCAAATTAGGAAAGGTGGAAATGACTAAGTGAAATGGGTTTCTTTGTGACTTAATATTTATAACACCAGGGAAGTCATAAATTACTAAATAAACAATCCTATAGATTTAAAACGGTAAGGCAAACAAAAGAATGTTACAGAGGAGATATTAATACTGATTACAAGATTTAGTACATTCCATTTCAGAATCAAGGTTTTATTGGTTGACATTATTCTGTGTGTTCAAACACATTACCTACCTACCTACCTACCTACCTACCTACCTACCTACCTACCTACCTACCTACCTACCTACCTACCTACCTACCTACCTACCTACCTACCTACCATAAAATGTTTTGCAGCCTTACTCACAATAAAAGCCTGTAGAGAGGTGAGAGATTGTTTTAGATATTCATACTACTGTAAATGTCAAATATGAATTTTGTGTTAATCAATTAATTGACAGACACAATCTAAAGACCTGTTAGTTAACCTTCTCCCAACAACTTGGTGACATTTAAGTCTTCACCAGACCTGTAAATACACAATGGTAATTTTATTGTTGGCACTTTATAACATAAACAAATGCAGCATTATTAATTCTTGCTGACTGAGACCAGACCAGAACATATTTTAAGCAAGTGGCAGTTTAAGGTGAGTAGGGAAGTGATTGCTTGACTAGCTTGCTTTTTTTGTCAATAACTGCTTTATTATTTTATGTAAGCGGTTAGTGATCTATTACCTGCAGTAATAGATGCTGTGAATGAAATGTGTAAGCAGTCCTGGGGACAGTGATGGCACCAAACAGTTTCTATCCATCTGAACAAAGTACCCACCTCCATGGGATCAAAAGAGACTCCTCCAGATTGCATTCACCACTTAATTTGGAGAGCTTAAATTATTCCTTTTTAGAACATCTAAGATTTTCAGAAGGACCAGCAGTCTCAAAAGGCCTACATCTATCTTACCATTTTCATTTTGAGCACATGCAGGACTCATTGGGAGAATATCCAGTTGTATAACCTCCTAATATTGAAATATTCAATATTGTGATTAATTTTTTCTGTAAAACATGTCCTTTTTGAGAAGTACTTTGCCATTTGCAAAGACTTAAGCTAGGATCTTTTGAAGGGATTTTGCCTTTTATGTTTATTTTGCAAAACTTTTGTGACTGAGACTTTAGCTGCAGTGAGTAACTGCATTCATCATTTGTCAGTAGTTGTTTTCTTAGAGTCTGGATGTAAGGTGTTAGAGGGGCGTTGGGTGTTTGGTAGTCAATCAACTAGTCACCTTTTTCTCAATCTCTTTCCCTTGCAGTCTGCTGCCATACATTTGTCATTTATGTGCCTCCTCCAGCTCTGTCCCCCCATTTTCTTCTCGCCCGCTCACTTTCTCTTATGTAAGTACTTCTCATTAATCACAGCCTGGCTCCAACTACTAAGACCTGTATGGATTTTTGTCAAATTGCTTCTGCCACATAAATCTAGTACATATAAATTTGTGTGCATTCAACTCTCAACTGATGTGAGATTAATGGTTACGAGTACATTTGGCCGTTCCACTGCAGTTTGTTTGGCCTCACAACTAGCGAGCATTCATACCTCATGCTTGGCGAGGGATCACGTCATTGGCCTATTTGTTGCTGCAAGTCATTGTGGGAAATTTATCATACAACAGCAGGGGTCACAGGGAGTCTGGTGGTTAATAACAGCAGACCTGGGTACACTGACAATATATCAGTCAAACCTCTTTTAAACCTTTGTATATATATGTACATATATATACAAAATACAATTGTTTTGTTGTTTTGTTTAAGACTCCCTAACAGGATTATGTATAAATATTTGTTGGTGGAAAGAGCATGAGAGAAAATTTCCCAACATTGCGCTGTTGGCGGAATATTCTTGCTATGTAGGCATCCATCACTGCCAGAGAAAGACTTTTCTGCGGCTGGATTTGCGATTTAGGAACAGAGAACACAGTTAAAGCCAGGGACTGTGGACGATATTTTGTTTCTGCACAGTGATGTCTGCATCCAATAAAGTTCAGCTGTGCAATATTCCAAAGCAATAATAGACAAATAATTTATTGTACTATAATTTACATTAAATCAGGGATCACGTCTTTGACAGTTTTTTTTTAAACTGATGAAAAAATTTGAAGACACATTCATTATTATTTAATTCTTCATTCATTTTAGTTAATATTCAGTCCAAACAATCTGAACAAAGAATCTCCATCATGCCATTACACACGGAGCAGATGAAAACATATACTAATTATGAAAATTTTACCTGCTGTAACGCACAGTCTCACAACTTTCTCATAGTCTGTGGATGTAAATTGTGCACCTGCTTGTGTGTAAGGGAGGCTAAATCCGCTCCGGTCACACACTTCAGACTGGAATAACAAGCGCCACTTCTTTCTCAACAGGGACTTTCATTCGGGATGAGCGAGTACAGCATTATCTGTATCTGTATCTTTTAACCATATGAATTATCTGTATCCGTATCTGTACTCGGACTGGGCGGGGCCTAACCCGGACTTGGGGGGGGGTTTACATCGGAAGTGGGTCGAGTTATCTTGAAATGGGCAGTGCTTTAACCGGCATGTTATTTTAAACATGCAATTGATATGGGTTCATTAGAAATTTTTATATTTATTGCTGATTAGAAAACTATTTACATGACAGCATCAGTATTGAGCTTCAGATCAATGGTTTTGATCATGATAACAAACAAACTATATACAGACCAAGTTTTGCAACAATGAATACAACACATGCGGTTGCAATTATGAAGTAAAATGTAATGAACAACAGTTTTCGTATCAACATTACTTTCTTTTTTTAACTTTTAACTTTTTTATGATCAGTGTGATAAAAAAAAAATGTTGGGTTCTTTTTTATTTTCACACCAGGTATGTGTGTCTGTGTGTGAGTGTGTTTGTGTGTGTAGCTTAATTTGTAATATTATTTATACCTTTATCTTTTTATATAAAATAAAGCAAGAAAGTGTCACTCAGAGCGTGAAGTAAAAAAAACTGGTTAGAACCAGCTGACGGTTAAAAAAAACAAAAAAAAACTCAGATGACTGACAGAAAGAGGGAGAGAGTGTGTAGCCAATTAATTTGTAATATGGTTTTATACCACTACTTCCTTTTTTTAATGAAATACAGCAAGAAAGTGTCAGATACTGAGTGCGTGAAGTAAAAAAATCTTGTTAGACCCAGCTGACGGTTTAAAAAAGAAAAAAAAAATCTCCGACAGGCAGAGAGAGAGAGAGAGAGAGAGAGAGAGAGAGAGCAGTTATCTTCTCTTCTCAGTGTTGTGTGTGAGTGAGTGAGTGTGTAGTGGAGCGGCGCTGTGACTAGCCTATCACAGATCGCAGACACAGTCAGCTACGCAATGAGAATTTTTATTCAATCCGAGCACAGATATTGATTCGTATTACTCGTATGGTACTCGGCAAAAGTGCTTTATCCGTACCGGATACTCGTTTCAGCCGAGTATCCGGCTCAACTCTAACTTTCATTATTACTTCAGCAGCAGGAAATCCACAGCATGCGCTCCTTCTGGATCAGCGGATAAGATGCACCCGTTTGTCTCCGCTGCTGCTAAGTAGATGGAATAATTTAAATAATAGTTCATTCAGATACTGATTATGTGGAAATTGTGCTGGGAGCACAAGTGGATGTTAGATCAGCACTGGTAGGAAATTCTGCATCAGGTTTTTAAAAGTTGTGGGGACAAAACCATCAATCATAAATATTGCTGGGGACATGTCCCGGTCATCCCCGGCTAAAATGATGCCTTTTGCATGATGCCTTTGCCTTTGTGAAATTACTCTGAGGAAAATAAAACTTTCCAGTATCCACATCATCCCGGAATGTCACACATTTAGTGTGAAATTAACAAAATTACCTACATCCACACTTGAGTTTTTTTGGTATTCTAGACAACAGTGTACAACACAACAAAAGCCACAATGGTCTGTATACTGCAACAAAGGGTAATAAGTGTCTCTTTTGGCTATTTAGAAAATTATGAAATAGCAGAAAAAGACTCGTGCAAAATTCTGCATCACTGAGTATTTTCCATCCTGAGCGGGCTTCTCATTGCAGAACAAAGGTCATATATCCATACAAAAGGGATTTCAAAAGTTGCCCTCTTGATAAATGACTCAGAGTGTTCTTTTCAGGTTCTTTATTGCTGTAGAGCAACATTAAGCATGTCCTCCTCATAACTGCAGATACAGCACTGAGTTGCCGTTAGCTTGGTCAATCAATTACAAAGATTCGTTATTCAACTCTTTACAGTGAAACAAATATTCAGTTTAGCTCATTTCTCCCAACAGACACGATAGCAGCACAATCCTGTAAGACCCAACACAACCGTTAGAAATTAGTTTAACGGCTAGCTCACTCAAACTGACAACATTAATTGACATTTAACAACTACACACATGGGAATAAATGGCTAGCCTTCCCCACATTATCATAGACTTTTCAGCGATATTAAACATTGCTATATTTGTGTGACTTATGCTTATGTACCTGTTAACAAACAGACATAAGAGCAACATTAAGCATCTCCTCCTCATAACTGCTAATACAGCGCTAAATTGCCATTAGCTCGCTCGCTGAGTCAGAAAACGACCTGGCCCCTGCCCATACCGCCAGAAGCACCAAAACCTGGTTTGATGCCCATGCCACCACAGTGCTTGACTGGCCAGCCAACTTGTCGGACCTAAACCCCATTGAGAATCTATGGGGTATTATCAAGAGGAAAATGAGGGGCACCAGACCCAAAAACAAAGAAGAGGTGACAGCAAGCATCAAGGAAATCTGGGCTTTCATAACTCCCAGGCAATGCCACAGGCTGATGCCTCAATGCCACGGTGCATCGAGGCAGTGATTAAGGCAAAGGGATTCCCTACCAAGTATTGAAGATTGACATATCGTTTTGAAAGTACCATATTTTGATTGATTTGATGTGATGCTAACTGCTTTTTTTCTGCAAAAACTGAGAAGTAAATGGTGATTTCTTCACAATATTCAGATTTTTTAAATTCCTGTTTTTGTGGGCTTTATGAGCTGGAACCCCAAATAATGTACAATTAAACAAGTAAATACTTGAAATTGTTTAAATTTTGAGCCCTGAATCTATAATCTGTGGAAGTTTAACGTTTTGAATGGAATTCTGAAAATAAATATACAGACCCTTTCCAAAAAAAATTTAATATCATGGAAAAGTTTAAGTGTTTAAAAACAGCATATTTGGAGAAAATGTAAACACTGCGACTATGAAAAAAAGACTTTGCCACGATACAGCAATTCTTTATGTTTAAAAGTTGCCAGAAATATGGAACTTGGATATGTCTACGGTTTCTTTCTTGCTTGAATTGTAAAAATAAAAAAAGTCTAGAAATAATATTTTAATGTTTTGAATACCTTCTATTGCCACTTGACAAACAAATCTAAATTTATATGCAGCTACAATTCTAATCTATTAATCTATCAGCATTTTCTATTTAAAATTCATGATAAAATACTACCTGAAAATTTTGGTATCAGCTCATAATACTTGATTATAGGTAGAATCTTCACAGTATGTGTATCCATCTCCACCACAAAGGCAATAAAATTACATGAAACAACACAAGCCTCGAGGGTAGAATTGCTGAAAAAAGAAACCGCAGAGAATTTATGTGATCACAATTAAATCAGCGTTATTGCAGGAGTTTCCTCATGAACTTGTTTATTTGTTCCTACTGTAACACATAAAAAACTTGGCCCTCTCTCCCTTTGTGCATTCATAAAATAAACATGAAATAGAAATCAATTTAACAAAGCCCTAACTGCTATTCCTCGGATGCCATTTCCCACGGTTGTGTGGGAAAATAAAATTTAAAGACAATAAAAACGTCATAAATTGTGGATATCAAATAGTTTCCTCCAAGGTTTATGGTCAAATTCCCCTTGCTGATGTGATTTTAAATCGTTATTTCACACCAGTGAGCATGAAAAGGAATTCGAATTTATATAACAGTGGCATGCTTTGTGTTTTATAGTATAGAAGTGATCAATGATTTCATTAATTAGCTCCACATATTTGCGCTTTGGGAACAGAATTTTTTATATCCTTTCTATCCTCCATGTGCTCTGTGCTATATCGAAACTGTTTCCATCTTATCTCCTACCCCTGAAGTTTTATAAGCCTGTCAGTCCCAATCTATCAGATACAGGTCAAGTCAAAAGTTTACATGCACTTTTATTCTTAGTATGAATGTCAATATTTTTGAGTATTTTGATGATTTATTTGGACTTTTCTTTCTGTGAGGCAACTGATAATACGACAAACAAACAAAAGAAGTGGGGGCACACATTTAGAGTAGTTTTTATACAATCTACATGGGGTAAAAATTATTCATTCAGGCCAATTTACATAGATACATATACTAATATTTGGTTAGATGTTCTTTACGATTTGGTGTTCCATAATTTAACCTTTACTGATGCAATGATAGCTTCTAATTTCTTCAACAACCATCTCAAAAGACATCCCTTGGTAGTAATAAAGATGTTACTCTGTTTAGAAAGGGTTAAAACTTGATTGCAGAAACTTCTAGCATTGGGATAGGAACTGTCCAAAAACATTATTAAAAATGAGACGGAAAGCGGGGAAATATCGTCTTTGAGGAAGAAATGTGCAAATGCAGCATGCATATGCAACTCAGAGTGACCAATCATATATAAAAAAAAAAAAAAAACAACAAGCGTTATTCTTTTTATCAGTGAACGACACCTTTGAAGTGACAGTGTATAGTTTCCCTGGCAATAGGGGGCAGTACATACCTAAATCATTCCAAGCAAGCAGTATTTTTGTGTCCAAGTGACAACCTAACCAAGGAATGGCCATAAAGGCCAAAAATCCCTGGGAGTGTTGTTCCGCAATTTACGAACGAGTCTACTACATCCCCAGATCGTTCAACCTCCAGGGAAATCATATATGCAGCAAAACGACAAGCACATCAATTCAATTCAATTCAGTTTATTTATATAAATTAAATTCACAACAGATGTCATCTCAAGGCACTTAACAAGAAGTCATTTCAATACATTTATACAAACATTCCAATCAGTTAAAAGTTTCCTATTTAAGGAATCCCAGCAGATTGCGTCAGTCATTGGCGTGAGGTTGGGCAGACTTTCCAACCACAGCAATCCTTCAGCAATCCCTCATACTGACCAAGCATGTAGCGACGGTGGAGAGGAAAAACTCCCCTTTAACAGGAAGAAACCTCCAACAGAACCAGGCTCAGTAGGAGCGGCCATCTGACACAGCCATCTGGGGGTTTGAGAAGACAGAGCAGAGACACAGAAGGAACAGAAGATCTGATATAGGAGAACTTTCTATGTTACAGAAAGTAAAAAGTTGATAACAGGACACAGTGGATGTTCAGTTACTGGGAGCATCATACCCGTCCAACAGGGCATTCCAGTCAAGCAGGAAACCAGACCAGGTATAGCTTCTATGGAGAGAAAAACACTGAGAGAAAACAAAGTTAACAGTCGAAATAACAGAATGTACTGTAATACAACTGGAGTCGTAGGAGAAAAGGAAGTAGCAGAGTGAAGAAAATTGGTAAGTCTGTCCTCCAGCAGTCTAAGCCTATAGCAGCATAACTACAGAGCTAGCTCAGGATGACCTAAGCCACTCTAACTATAAGCTTTATCAAAAAGGAAAGTTTTAAGCCTGTCCTTAAAAGTAAACAGAGTGTCTGCCTCACGGACTAAAGCTGGGAGCTGGTTCCACAGGAGAGGAGCCTGATAACTAAAAGATCTGCCTCCCATTCTACTTTTAGAAATCCTAGGAGCAACAAGTAAACCTGCAGTCTGAGAGCGAAGTGCTCTGTTGGGAACATATGGAACAATTAGATCTCTGATGTATGATGGAGCTTGATTATTAAGAGCTTTGTATGTAAGAAGAAGGATCTTAAATTCTATTCTGGATTTAACAGAGAGCCAATGAAGGGAAGCTAAAACAGGAGAAATGTGATCTCTCTTTTTAATATTCATCAGAACTCTTGCTGCCCCATTTTGGATCAACTGAAGGCTGTTAATGGCATTTTGTGGACTTCCTGATAGAAAAGAATTACAGTAGTCCAGCCTTGAGGTAACAAATGCATGGACTAGTTTCTCAGTATCACTCCTGGACAGGATGTTTCTAATTTTAGCAATATTCCGGAGGTGAAAGAAGGAAATCCTAGAAACCTGTTTAATATGGGATTAAATGTCAAGTTTTGGTCAAAAATAACGCCGAGGTTCTTTACGTTATTACTGGGGGCCAATTTAATGCCATCCAGATGAAGTGATTGACTAACCAGTTTCTGTTTTAGAACTTCTGGTCCAAAGACAGCAACTTCTGTCTTGTCAGAATATAAAAGCAAAAAGTCTAGGGTCATCCATGTTTTTATGTCTTCCAGACATGCCTGTAATCTACATAACTGACTGGGTTCATCAGGATTTATGGATAAATATAGTTGTGCATCATCGGCATAGCTGTGGAAATTTATCCCATGCCGTCTAATGATTCTACCAATTGGGAGCATATATATGGTGAAAAGAATTGGTCCAAGCACAGAACCCTGTGGAACTCCACAAGTAACCCAGCCTAGTGCTGTTCCTTTGATCCCTGCAACATGTTCAACCCTTTCTAAGAAAATATTATGATTGACTGTGTCAAAAGCAGCACTGAGATCTAACAAAACCAGAACAGAGACAAGTCCATTATCTGAGGCCATGAGAATATCATTAGTAACCTTCACCAGTGCTGTTTCAGTGCCATGATGAGCTCTAAAACCTGACTGAAACTCTTCAAACAGCTCGTTACTGTTTAGATGCTCACATATTTGGTTAGCAACAATTTTCTCAAGGACTTTGGATAAGAAAGGAAGATTAGATATAGGTCTGTAATTCACTAAGTCATCTTGATCAAGGGACGGTTTCTTGAGTAAAGGTTTAATTACAGCTATTTTAAATTCCTGTGGTACGTATCTGTTTACTAAGGATAGATTTATCATATCCAAAATGGGGCCAGGAACCAAATGGAACACTTCCTTGAATAATTTGGTTGGGTCCAACATACAAGTTGAAGGTTTAGATGAGACTAATATTTTTCATAATTCCGATAGCTTGACTGAATCAAAACAGCCTATCACAGTCGTTCATAACTGGCAACGAGCAAAGAGGTAAATGTAATCAGCGTTTTGTCCTCATAGACTCACGTAGAAGGAAACATGTCGTCCAATATGGCGTCCCCCAGAGACTTTTCCGGCGCCCATGTATTTTAGACCCGCTTTCTATGGTTACATGTTGCAAAGCTGATAATATTTTTCAATTATTGTGCATAACTTTATTCATTTTTAACAAGATTTTCATAGATGTTTCCAGAGATGAGTGGTAAAAACTACACACTTTCACTTTAACGAAACAATGCCAAGGTAAATTTATATTGTCATCAAAGGTAAAGTATTGGCAATCCAACAAAATATTGGATTTCTTGACCTATGTTTGGTGGGAACTTTTATTTGGTCAGTAGCCTATATAAGAAAATAGCACATTTGTTGATCTGGTTAGGCCCGTAGTCTAAAACATTGCAGAAGATCCATTCAAAACTCCACCTTCACAGGAGGTTATTTTTAATTTGTCTTTTAAAAGATTTTCAAAATGATAAGTGGAGAAGCATGCTTCTTTGTTCACACACCATTTTAAAAACATCCTAATATTTTTTTTTTATTGGTTTATACTATACAACCCAATGTCTTTCAACATAGTCTTTTAAAATGCAATCACAATACTGTCCTCTATTTATCAATTTCTTCCCATTCAACAAGATTTTCCATTTTTTAATAGCTACAGTTGCCCTTATTGATTGTTAATTAAACTATGAGCAAACAAAATAGTATAAATGTTTTTCTAAGACTCTCAAAAGGTGCATTGATTACCAAGTACTCAAAAGAAGGACAGGACATTGAGCAACAATGGAACGCCTCTTAGTCAAAAACAGGAAGGACAATCATTTGAAATCTCTGGGTTTATGATAGATACAGTTACATGTTTTGCGTCAATAGTATTTTAAAAAATATCTCTGTAATGCACTATTGACCAAATACTTTTGTGGTTTACTTCCACCTGTGTTTTAGATCACACACAACTTTAAAAAATAATTTATCCAGGATGTCTCTTGTTAACCTGCTTTGCTACATTCAAAGTTGCCACAGAGTTCTAAAACAAATTGTAACTAGAAATAAAAAAGGGAAAAAAACAATGTAACAAAAATATCAACAAAACAAAAATGGAGCAATGAAACCAATGCCTAACCTCTAATAAAACAGATGCAAAATTTATCAACTAATTTCTCTTTGTCAATTATGCTTCCTCCGACAATTAATTTCAAAGCACAAATACATTTCTTAGAATAAAACCTAAAAGAAAGAATATGTTGTGCGCACACTTTTGCTTGCAGCAGGTATTAATAATATTCAAGTAAGTCATAATCATAAGTAACAAGGTGGCAGACAAAAGTAGAAGTAGTGATAGAAGCTTGTAGATGACCTTTAATATGATTAACACATAACTTCAATTGTTGTTTTTCTGTTTATTTATTTAGCTTCTGAACATAAGTTAAGGTTAGGTCATTATTTCTTATATATTAAAGAGTAACTAAACCCAAAAACAACTTTTTTTTTTGCCTATCAACTGTATAAATGGGTCTTTACCAATGCAATCTTTTTTTTACATTTTCATGTAAACTTGTTTAATTCTACACTTTTTGGTCTAAAAATGTCTTAGTGCTGCCCTCTTAGGGTTGAACTGTAGCTACTGCATTTGAATTTTGTGATTGACAGAGAGCAGTACATCTTTTCCACTCTTTACATCACAGGCATGATCTCACAGACACGCCCTGGGGGTTTGGGTATAAAATCATCTCTCAGAAACACTCGCCCCCCCATGGCGAGTTTGGAGTTGGATTGCGTTTTTCAGGTTACCATTATTATCACATTAGCACTTACTTAGCATAGCTAACATACTGTTTTGAATATTAGCCTATGTTAGCATTACCACTCAGAGACTGGACCCATCCTGTCTCCCTCTGCCCCAGCAGCAGCCCCGGCCTCGGACAGCGCTGACTTAACGTTCAAAACAGATGAACGCCGATCAGATCGATCAGTTGCAAAACTGCCAACGTCGCTTTGGTCACTGTCCATGTTTCAGTGTCAGATTAAGGTAGCCTTCACTGGCCTCCTGAACACACCCCCACGTTCCCCCACCGCTCATCCTCCACACTTGGCCATACCCCTCTATGAGGGGCCGTTTCAGACATTATTCAGAATTAGCTTCTCACACACACATGTGAAATTGAAATCATGCACACACTATAGTGAAACCTCTCATATAGTATACTGAAATCACTCACATACTATAGTGAAACCTCTCATATATCATACTGAAATCACTCACAAACAATATAGTGAAACCTCTCATATATCATACTGAAATAGTGTAGCATTTTTAGGCAGGGCAAACTCTGAGGTTGCTGAAAAATGCATCCCCTGCTATATCAAATAATATGACTGCTATGAATGATTTACCATTTTCTATGTAATTCCACATGCTTTATAGGCTACTGGGGTGAATTCCAGCTCTATAGGACCCCCCCCCCCCCCCCTCCCCCCAAGAACAAAACATGATTTTATTGTCTTCCATAACGGACATTTAGGGGGCATAGGGTGTATTCGACATAATTTATGTAGGCTATTAATAAACAGTTTTTAGACCAACCGATAACAAAATTGTGCACTCTGCCATTAACAGCAAATAAAACGTTTTCTGATGTACATTGTGTCCTGTTTGCACCCATATCAGCATTTAATCTCTAGTTTAAAAAGTTTAATGTTATACAATGCTTAAACTGTCACACTGTTGGTAGAAAAAGTGCAGAATGTGACCCATTAACAGCGGGGGACCAAAAGATACTCCTGAGACGCTGTGACGTTAAAACAGTAAAGTTAAACGTATTCAGATAAAAGGTGTCAAAGCCGTCCTTTTTTACATTTATCCGCCATAAAACAGTATATTTTCAGGACGTACATGCATAAGAAACATGGTAGCCTAATATAACGAATATATTTAAAAGCTGCCGCAATATTTTAATCCGTTTACGTTATCAGGGAGTTTTGAGCGATGCCCGTTCCTGCGGCAGGCATGCATTTCTGGGCATAACACCTGCTATACACCGGTAACGCTCTGCTCTGCTGACGGGATGGAAAGAGCGATGCTAGGTGGCTGGTTAGCGTGTCCTCATTCAGACATGCTACAGGCGGTTGTCCGGCTACTGTCGTGTTAGTCAGGGTTCTAATAGTCTCTGCTGAGGCCAGAATAGTATTTAGTAAGGTGGCTGCTTCACGGGGGTATGTTCACGCTCCTGAGCAGACATTAGTTAATCTTTATGTCAACAACGAGTTCTCTCCACTTCTTCTTCGTTTGTTGTAAAAATGCGCCCGACTACCTGACTTCCGTTTCAACTGAAATTACTTCCTTTTCAAGTGAAATTTACCTCTTACACACACTAGTAGAATGGCTCTCATATACACTAGTAGAATGGCTCTCACACATATTAGTGAAATTTGACCAGGAATTTCCATATAGTATGTGAATGATTTCAGTATATTAAATGAGAGTGTTTTACTGTGTTATATGAGAGGGTTTACTATGTTATATGAGAGGTTTTCACTATGCTATATGAGAGGTTTGACTATGTTATATGAGGGGTTTTACTATGTTATATGAGAGGTTTTACTATGTTATATGAGAAGTTTTACTATGTTATATGAGAGGTTTTCACTATGTTATATGAGAGGATATTTCAGTATGTTATACGTGAGGCAATTTCAGTATATTGTATGGGAGCTTTCACTACATTGTTTGAATGATTTCAGTATGATAAATGAGAGGTTTCACTATAGTATGTGAGTGATTTCAGTATGCTATATGAGAGGTTTTACTATAGTGTGTGAATGATTTCAATTTCACATGTGTGTGTGTGAGAAGCTAATTCTGAATAATGTCTCAAACGGCCCCTCATACCCCTCCGTGCTTCCTGGCACTGTCCACATTATAGAATTTTTTCAAATGTTTTCTGGGGGCAGGGTTATTATTTTTCATGGGGTTCAGTTCCACTTTAAGCAGACATTATACTCAGTGCTTTTATTTTGAATGCGTCTTGCTGATACCTCAACAAACATCTGGTTTTTCGGATTTTATTGGCGGTTAGAAAAGTGTTTTTGCAAGACTAAGAATGTTTCATCAATACTAAAAGTGTGCCTAAGTTACATGAAACTCACTAGCACCTGGCTAAGAAGAGGCACAAGGTTTGTTTCTTTTTGTTACATTTCATGCTATGTTATATCTGGCTCAAGTTTGGTTGCCACCGACAGTTTCACGTATGTAACGTGTTGTGGTTAGTGGTAGCTACTATGGCATCAGTCTGCATTTAAGTAAGACGGAGCTAATCTGATAAAAGCAGTTAAATATAATTTCATTTAAGTAAAAATAATGATACATTTTATTTAAAAGTGCCTTTCTAGTCACTCAAGGTCACTGTACAAGATAAAACACAAAACATAAAATGAAGTATGATTAAACATAAATAAAACAAATACCAATTAGCAAATAACAAGAAAATTAAACAACAAGGCACTCTATATTTCAGGGTGGATAGGTGATTTAAAAAAAGTAAGTTTTGAGTTGGTTTTTAAATTCAGTAAGTGTGTTAAAAAGAAAGGGAAAATGTAATTTTCTTTTCTTTATAGCTCTTATGGTGTGTTCATACAATGCGTTCATTAATGGATTACAGTTCGCAAATAAAGTAACATGAAACATCAGTTTGAGAGTTCTACCATCATTTAGCTGGGACGCTACAAAACTCAAATATGAAGATATAAAGTGAGAATATATTTGCCGATTTTTACAGTAAGAAGGAGGACGCCAGAACAAATGTTGTGTGAAAGCAGTAGCTTGGAAACCTAACAAACCGGCACCCTATCCAGAAATCTAAAGGCTTGCTGTGGTGAGCTCAGTCTGTCAATGACTACGTTTACATGCAGGCAATATCCGGGTTATGGTCGGGTTAAGGCCACTATTCGGGTTTCGGAATAACCTGTTTACATACATGAGCAGAGGGAGTTACTCCTGAATACATGGAATTTGTAATAAATGTGCATATCCCGCTGTAAACGGCGACGCACGGTTAGCGTCAGGATGTCATTTCTGATTCTTCTTCCTGTATCCATAGACAACAACAACAGCAGCAGCATGCGGATAATGAATAGTTCGGGGCAGATAGCAATCGCCTTTGTTTGCGCTTCGGTGCTGGTACTGACCCACCAGCAGAACTTGACACTACTGTGCCTCAAAAGTGTGGTGCTGTCCCATCTGTCCCACCCCTGGTTTGAACTGTGTCCTGTCCTCTTCCCTAAAGTTTGGACTCGGTCCACAAAACCCAAAGTTGTTATTGTTCTGTGATCCAGGAGCAAACATTTTCCCCAACAGAGGCACTGTTTTTGGTGAGTTTGCTGTTTTTTTTCCCATGGAGCTCACCAATGTTTCATGCATAGACAATCTTTGTGACAAAAGTGCCAACTCTAGATTTGTCTAGGGTCTACGTGGCACATCATATTCCATACATGGTAGTTAGTTTCTGTTTGTAATAGCAGCACTGGCTATAGAGTTTTTCTTGTCAAAATTACTGTAATTTTCAGACTATAAGCTGCTACTTTGTTCACACGCTGGAGCCTGCGTCCTATATAACCATGCGGCTAATTTATAGATTTTTTTTACTGGCTAACGGCCTTCGGGGGGGGGCACTGTAGCAGGAAGCGCAAAAGTGAGAAAGACATCAAATCAAATCAAACTTTATTTATAAAGCGCTTTTCATACAATAAGTTGCATCACAAAGTGCTTTACAGATTAAAATGACCCCACATAAAACCACATTCCCTTCCCTCCCCCACAGATTTAAAAGCATGATCACAGTTATACCCCCCTCCCCCCAACCCAACTCCCATGCACACACACAGTTAAAAGCAACAGTAAAAAGAGACATTGGGCCGAGTGGGGAAAGATTTTGCGACAAAGAACACACTACCGGTATTTTTTATGCACACACCCTCCTCATGGAAAAGACACGAAGAAATGCAGCTTTCAAGTTAAAGGCAATCAAGCTGAAGGACAGAGAAGGAAATAGTTACTGCATGTAAGCTTGGCATCAATTATTCAATGATGAAACGTTGGAGGAGGCAGTGGGAATAACTGAGTCAGTGTAAAAGGACAACAAAAGCTTTCAGAGTACATAAAGGCCCCGTTTACACGAAGGTAAGACGCTGATATTTCCCTGCAGTATGGCCTCTCATTTACACGAAAACCCTGTTTTTATCACAGAAAACGATTATTTCTAAAAACTCCGGCCAAGCGGAGATTTGCGTTTTCTCAGTTTTAAACGTTTGCATGTGGACAGAAATAACAGGAGTTTTCGGGTCCACAACGTCACTTTTCGCAACAAAAATCCTCCGAAATCACTTGTGCGACTTGTGTTTACACTCAGAAACAGCATCTATGCCCTCAGAGATGTGTTGGCATCATCGATTGTCCAAGCGCTTTTTGTTTGCTAGTTTTTACAAGCTCAATTACTGCTCTATGTAGAAGTTAGAACATATAAAGTTACTCTGAGTGGATAGGATTTCGGGGAACTACTGCCCCCTACAGATTTGGCATGTCTATGAATGTGCTTAACAACACACTTATGCAGTTAGGTATGGACTAGAGCTGAAGATCTTTTCCTGAACCCGTCGGGACTCGTCGGGACCCGTTGGGATCCGACAGGTCGGGCCGGGTTCGGGCTTAATTTCTATCATTGTTCACGGGCTCAGGCCGGGCTCGGGTTTTAGCGGTCAGCTGATCATCTCATTTGCGCGAACTAATGGTGTTAATAAAATTCCCGAAAATCTCCAGGTTTTGCTCAGTTTTCAGACCAAGGATATTTATAATAAAGCGCTGCACTGGGCCAATAATATTATTCCAATCTACCTGTCAAGATGTTGCATGCGTCATGATGTGAAAGACCCAGGCGTCAGGCCACTCCTTCACTCAGATCAAAACAGAAAACATGCTCTGACTGCTGCACTACGCTCTCAGACAGAAAATGCTGAAGTGTAAATGCGATATTACCAGACATCCCAAGTATCAAGTTGCAGAAGTCTCCTGCATTTATATAGCAGCTCCCTGATGCCAACAAGTCAGATAAATTCTCCTGAAATCTAGAGCAAGCGGTCAAGAGTGCACACAGAAACGCACGCAGGCGAGACACAGTTTTACGCAACAGAAGCGGTTAAAGCTGAGGATCTTACTATTCTCTCAGCCACTGCCAAGGTCCTCTTTTTGGGTTTTCAGACTATGGTCACCCTATAAAAAGTAAAATGTCCACTAAATTGAAAACCTGCCGGTCATGTCGTCCGGTGCCATTTTTTTCTAGTGGAAACCCTGATGTGTGACTTTTGAATAATGTCGGGCTGTGATCGGGTTCGGGCTTTAATAAGCTGTCAATCAAAATATACTCTTTGGGCTCGGGCTGAATTCTCTTGAACCGGTTCGGGCCCAAGTTTTAAGGCCCGATTACAGCTCTAGTGTGGACAGTTTTTTTTTATTTTTTAAACGAGGTGGTAAGGTCGCCGGATCTCCAGGTCCTCATAGGAGAACCACTGGGCCGTCCACCGGGCCGTCCACCCGACCACCATTCTGTCAGTGGAGCATCCGGGCCATCCGACGGATCTCCAGGTCCTCATAGGAGGACCACCGGGCCATCCGCCCGACCATTGTCCTGTCAGGGGACACTACCCGGGCCGTCCACTTGACCGCCGTCCTGTCAGTGGACGCCATCCGGGCTCCAGGTCCTCAGGGGCCACCCTCCTGGCCGTCCACCAGACCTCCAGGTCGTCAGGGGCCATCCGCCAGACTTCCAGGGGCGTACCTACGAAGACTCGGTAAAGTTGCAATATACTTCTGCCACCACATACAATTACTAAGATAATTAGTGCATCAAGTCATATTTGCATCCACCTTCCTATTCTCATTATCCAGCATTCATTATATTTAGCTACTGTTTTATTTATATATGGAAAACCTCACAACAGTTGATTGCTATGCATTGCCTAAATATTAATTACATTCACATTCATTCTAATTTGTCTAAATTCCCCCACTGTACAGAAGAAAAACCCGAATTGTACCCGCTGCTTATCCACGGTAGGTGAATTCAGAATTTCTGAAGAATGAACAGGAAGATCAGGAAAACCATTGAATTATCAACAGGATGCAATCTTGCTGAAAAGTCACATTTATTCCAGATCAAACATGAGGGAAAATAATTTTCAAACTTCTGCATTTCATTTTGTTGAATCCATGTGTAAAAAAAAAACTTCCCATGTTTGCGAAAAAAATTTTTTTTTTCAACTTAAAGATTTGTAAAACGACACAGCCCTGCAGTTTCTTGTTTCATTGTATGTCCTCATGTTACAGGTGATTGGAGAAATGTCTCTTATTCGGTGGGAAATTGGAGAAAGCAATCATGCATTGTTAATTGTATTGTAATTCTTATATATATATAAAGATGCCAATATTGGTCTTAAGTTGTGAGAGACATTGCCACTTGTTGTGAATTGGAGCATGGGGAATAGATTAGAATGAATATGTAATTACCTATCTGGTAATCACCTCATACATCAACCCAGACCCACATGGAAAATTAGAAATCAATGCTAAAATATAAATGAGCATACATTTTTCCATCTACCACAATGAAAGCACACAACAAACACAGTATGAGTGCAGAAAAACATATATCACACAGAGAACGATGAGTTTGGGAATTACCTTCCAACGGGGTACCCTGAGTAACAGAGAAAAACTCAGATTTCTTTTGCAGCATTTAAATTAATCTTCTTGATTTATGGAAAGTATTTTCATCAGTCATTACAAAATGTGTAACATCAAAACGCTCAGAACACTGCACTACTGCAAATTTTCACTGTAACCAATATTTACAATATCACTTGCAATCACATTACATGTATTTTCTTTAGTTGTGTGATTTTAGCTAAATTCAGATCATTATAATGCTTTATATTATTAGTGCGAGTAGGAAATGAAATTCTAGAGGAATTCACTAAACCTACATAACTTGCCAGAGAACATTATTTGGAGTAGTATAGATGATCAAAACTGAATCAAAAATGAAAATATGGTGAACTGAAGAACAGTGTTTCCCAATGTTTATTCATGATTTAAGTCTTAAATGTCTACCTGCTTTAACCCTACTTTACCTTAAGAAAAAAAAAAAAAATTTTTATTTGACATTTGTCTCAGAAAATAGTCTTTCGTGGCTGCAGAGAAGGGATGGTGTTAAATGTATTTGAGAAACATTCAGAAAATAATATTTGAGTTCATAAATTAAATTTTGTCATCGAAGACAATAAACGAAAGGTACAAACATATGACATCAAAATGATACCAGTTTAAAATGAAACTGAATAGAAATACTGGCATCGAAAATAAACATTGGCATTGAAAAATATAATTGTAACTGAAAATATACATTTTGAATTTGAAATAAATGTAGTGAACATTTCTGTATTGAAAATTAAATTTGTATACTGTCTTGAATTTCATTGAAACTTTTTTCAATTTCAGTTTTTGTTTCACTTTCAATACAGAAATTTTCACCACATTTATTTCAGATTCAAAATAAATATTTTCAGTTAATTCAATTCAGTGTTATTTATATAGCGCCAATTCACAACAGATGTCATCTCAAGGCACTTAACAAGAAGTCATTTCAATACATTTATACAAACATTCCAATCAGTTAAAAGTTTCCTATTTATGGAATCCAAGCAGATTGCGTCAGTCATTGGCGTGAGGTTGGGCAGACTTTCCAACCACAGCAATCCTTCAGCAATCCCTCATACTGAGCAAGCAGGTAGTGACGGTGGAGAGGAAAAACTCCCCTTTAACAGGAAGAAATCTCCAACCGAACCAGGCTGAGTAGGAGCGGCCATCTGCCACGACCGTCTGGGGGTTTGAGAAGACAGAGCAGAGACACAGAAGGAACAGAAAATCTGATATAAGAGAACTTTCTATGTTACAGAAAGTAAAAAGTTGATAACAGGACACAGTGGATGTTCAGCCACTGGGAGCATCATCCCAGTCGATGCCCCCCGTCCAACAGGGCATTGCAGCCAAGCAGGATACCAGACCAGGTATATCTTCTATGGAGAGAAAAACACTGAGAGAACACAAAGTTATCAGTCGAAATAGCAGAATGTACTGTAATACAACTGGAGAGTAGTAGTAGAAAAGGAAGTAGCAGAGTGAAGAAAATTGGTAAGTCTGTCCTCCAGCAGTCTAAGCGTATAACAGCATAACTACAGAGCTAACTCAGGATGACCTAAGCCACTCTAACTATAAGTTTTTTCAAAAAGGAAAGTTTTAAGCCCGGTCTTAAAAGTAAACAGAGTGTCTGCCTCACGGACTAAAACTGGGAGCTGGTTCCACAGGAGAGGAGCCTAATAAATAAAAGATCTGCCTCCCATTCTACTTTTAGAAATACTAGGAACTACAAGTAAACCTGCAGTCTGTGAGCGAAGTGCTCCGTTGGGAACATATGAAACAATTAGATCTCTGATGTATGATGGAGCTTGATTATTAAGGGCTTTGTATGTATGAAGAAGGATCTTAAATTCTATTCTGGTTTTAACAGGGAGTCAATGAAGGGAAGCTAAAGTAGGAGAAATGTGATCTCTTTTTTTATTATACATCAGAACTCTTGCTGCCGCATTTTGGATCAACTGAAGGCTTTTAATGGGATTTTGTGGACTACCTGATAGTAAAGAATTACAGTAGTCCAGCCTTGAGGTAACAAATGCATGGACTAGTTTCTCAGCATCACTCCTGGACAGGATGTTTCTAATTTTAGCAATATTCCGGAGGTGAAAGAAGGAAATCCTAGAAACCTGTTTAATATGGGATTTAAATGTCAAGCTTGGTCAACAATAACGCCGAGGTTCTTTACGTTATTACTGGGGGCCAATTTAATGCCATCCAGATGAAGTGATTGACTAATCAGTTTCTGTTTTAGAACTTCTGGTCCAAAGACAGCAACTTCTGTCTTGTCAGAATTTAAAAGCAAAAAGTTTAGATTCATCCATGTTTTTATGTCTTCCAGACATGTCTGTAATCTACCTAACTGACTGGGTTCATCAGGATTTATGGATAAATATAGTTGTGTATCATCGGCATAGCTGTGGAAATGTATCCCATGCTGTCTAATGATTCTACCAATTGGAAGCATATATATGGTGAAAAGAATTGGACCAAGCACAGAACCCTGTGGATCTCCACAAGTAACCCTTTAGAGTAAAGAAGATTGATCATTTAGATGAACAAACTGGAATCTGTCAGACAAATATGATTCAAGCCAGCCTAGTGCTGTTCCTTTGATCCCTGCAACATGTTCAAGCCTTTCTAAGAGAATATTATGATCGACTGTGTCAAAAGCAGCAATGAGATCTAACAAAACCAGAACAGACACCAGTCCATTATCTGAGGCCATGAGAATATTATTAGTAACCTTCACCAGTGCTGTTTCAGTGCTATGATGAGCTCTAAAACCTGACTGAAACTCTTCAAACAGCTCGTTACTGTTTAGATGCTCACAGACTTGATTAGCAACAATTTTCTCAAGGATTTTGGATAAGAAAGGAAGGTTAGATATAGGTCTGTAATTCACCAAGTCATCTTGATCAAGGGACGGTTTCTATTTTAAATTCTTGTGGTACATATCCGTTTACTAAGGATAGATTCATCAAATCCTAAATGGGTCCAGGAACCAAATGGAACACTTCTTTAAATAATTTGGTTGGGATTGGGTCCAACATACAAGTTGAAGGTTTAGATGAGGCTAATATTTTTGATAATTCCGAAAGCTCGACTAAACGAAACAGCGTAAGTACAAATGAGGTTCTACAGTTCTTTCCGATGCTACCTCATTTACTGAGGAAGAAGTAATCATGTTTGGGAGGATGCTAATGGTTTTACTTCTAATATAATTAATATTATCTATGAAGAATCCCATAAAATCATCACTGCTAAGAGCTGGGGGAATAGTTGGCTCAACAGAGCTATGACTCTGTGTAAGTTTGGCAACTGTACTAAAAAGAAACCTAGGATTGTTTTTATTCGCCTCTATTAATGATGAAAAATATGCTGTTCTAGCTTGTCGAAGGGTCTTTTTATACAGCAGTAGACTGTTATTCCAGGTTAAATCAGAATTTTAGGCTATCACTTTCAGTATCCACATGAATATTGAAGTCCCCCACTATAAGGACCCTTTCAGTATTTAATACTAAATCAGATAAAAAATGTGAGATCTGATCCAAGAATTGAGAGTAAGGGCCTGGTGGGCGATACAAAACCACAAACAAAAATGGTCTTAATGTTTTGCAACTTGGATGAGGAAAATTAAGGGTTAGATGTTCAAAAGAACTGGACCTATCAATTGGTCTGGGACCTATTAGTAAATCAGAACGAAACATTTTTGCAACTCCTCCTCCTCGCCCAGTATTTCTAGGATTGTGAAAATTTAAATGACTGGAAGGAGTTGACTCATTTATACTGACATAATCCTCCTGCTGCAACCAGGTTTCTGTGAGACAAAGCAAATCAATGTGATTATCACAAATGGGTTGGTTAAACTACGACTCTGCTTCCTGGTCCGGACCCTGGGTTGTCAGTGTTTTGGAGGACTAATAAATTCGGCCATATTCCTAGAAAGAAGAGCTGCTCCATCCAGTGGGATGGATGCCGTCTCTCTGGATCAGACCAGGTTTTCCCCAAATTGTTCGCCAGTTATAAATGTAGCCCACATCGTTTGCAGGACACCACCTAGAAAACCATTGATGGAATGACAGCATGCGGCTAAACATGTCGTCACTGGTCCGATCAGGTAGTGGACCAGAAAAGATTACAGAGTCTGACATTGTTTTAGCAAACTTACACACCGAAGCAACACAAATTTTTGTGACCTCCGATTGGCGTAACTGGGTGACATTACCGCCAGTGTGAATAACAATCCTACTGTATTTACGCTTATGTTTAGCCAGCAGTTTCAGGTAGGATTTGATGTCGCCCGTTCTGGCCCCTGGCAAGCATTTGACTCTGGTCAATGGTGTCTCTAATGCCACGTTTCTGACTATGGAGGAGCCAATTACCAGGGTCGGCTTCTTAGCGGGTGTGTCGCTGAGCGGGGAAAATCTGTTAGAAACGTGGAGCGGTTGGTGGTGGCCCGTGAGCTGGGTCCTAGAACTATGATTCCTACTTACAGTCACCCAGCCGGCCTGAGGTCCCGGCTGCGCGGGCTCTACCGGAGGACGGCTAGGGGGTTCTATCCTTGTTGGCTTCGCGCTGGCTAATGGGCTTAGGCTATCTGCTGGTTTTTCAACAGCGCGGAGCCGTGCTTCTAATTCTGATACCCTCGCCTCCAAAGCTACAAAAATATTAAATTTATCACAGTTACCATTATCACTGAAGGAGGCAGGGAAGTAACTAAACATCTGACAGAGAGAGCAAGAGAGAAGAGAAGAGTTAGAGACAGGAGAGAGAAGAGTAGCCATAGCCGCAATGAAGCTAAGCTAACTGAGCTAGCGAGACCTTACCACCCCAAGAAAAACTGTGTGAAACACGAGGAGTTCCCAAAACATAAAGTACACCACCACAAAACGTGTGTTTTAGTGTGCTTGTGTGTTAAAATAACTTAGAGAGGCCTCAGCACAGAGAAAACAAGATCAATTCAAGACAGTCTGAACACCAAACAGCTCCACGGAGCGCGACAACAGGAAATGACGCAATACGGCTTACCCCGTCACAGAGTCACGTACAGTCACCTCAGCCACAAGTCCAGGAAGCAGTTGTATCACAATTATATTTTATATTATATTTTTCAATGTCATTTTTTATTTTCCGCGCCAATGTTTCTTTTCAGTTTTATTTTAAGCTGGCATCGTTTTGATGCCATACAAACACAGCATGCACATTTGGTTTCACAAACCTTAAGAGTAGATAGAACCTATGTCGTGTAGCAAAGTGAGCCTTTGGAACCAGGATCACTGCAACTAACTGCTAATGTTGCGTTATTGAAGCTGGGAACAACTTCGGCATACTGGACAGTGGTCCTGAACATCAGGATTAAAAGACACCTATCTTAGTTCATTTTACCTCCTATTATGTGCTAGAGAGCAGTGGTTCCCATACTTTCCAGCTTCTTACCTCCAAATACATAAATAAAAATGTAAGAGGGTCATGACCCCAACTCCTGGTTGAGCTTGCAAGCATTTTTACTGAGTCAGTTAAAAAGTCATACAATGATACACAATCTGTCAGAGCCATCAGCACTCCAACCTGGTCACTCCCTGTCTTAATTATGTCTGCACCTGTGTCTAATCCCAGTCACCACCTGATCCTCACTCTCTCTGTGTATTTAAGCCCTTCACTCCTCGCACTCCCCGTCAGTTCATACTGTTTGGAGTTCCGTCTTTGTCGTTCCTGTCCTGCCATCATAATTCCTTCAATAAATAATCTTATCATCTTACCTATGCCTGCGTCTGGGTCCGTGCTCCATCAGCTCCTGACACAGTCAGCATCAAAAGGCCAATATTTTTGGCTAATATGCTGCTTTTATTTATTCAAGTCCTGTTTTTTTTCTCTTTTAAGGGGAAGGAGCCGGAGCTGGTGTGTGAGGTTGAGAGGTTTCGACTACACATCGTCGAACTCGCCTCGACGCACGGCTCTGGAACCCGTCTCCTAAAGAGGGGTTGGACTCTCTTCCACTCTGGAGTTGCCCCCGCTGAGAGGCGCCGAGCTGGGGTGGGCATACTTGATGCCCCCCATCTCGGCGGCTGTACGTTGGGTTTTACCCCGGTGAACAAGAGGGTAGCCTCCCTCCGCCTACGGGTGGGGGGACGGGTCCTGACTGTTGTTTGTGCTTACGCACCAAACGGCAGATCACCCTTTTTGGAGTCTTTGGAGGGGGTGCAATATTGCGTGGACATCGGGGGCAGTTCCCTTGGATTGGCAAACTGGGGTTGTGGTCCCCCTGTTTAAAAAGGGGGACCACAGAGTGTGTTCCAACTACAATGTGATCAAACTTCTGAGCCTCCCTGGTAAGGACTATTTAGGGGCTCTGGAAAGGAGGGTCCGACAAATAGTCGAACCTCGGATCCAGGAGGAACAATGCGTTTTTTGTCCTGGCCGTAGAACACTGGACCAGCTCTACACCCTCAGCAGGGTCCTGGAGGGTGCGTGGGAGTTCGCCCAACCGGTCTCCATGTGTTTTGTGGACTTGGAGAAGGCGTTTGACCGTGTCCTTCGGGGAGCCCTGTGGGGGGTACTCCAGGAGTATGGGGTACTGGGCCCCTTGAAACGGGCTGTTAGGTCCCTGTACGACCAGTGCCAGAGTTTGGTTCGCATTGCCGGCAGTAAGTCGGGCTTGTTTTCGGTGAGAATTGGACTCCGCAAAGGTTGTCCTTTGTCACCGATCCTGTTAATAACTTTTATGGAAGGGATTTCTAAGCGCAGCCAAGGTTCGGGCCTCTGCTTTTTGCAGATGATGGGGTCCTATTGGCTTCATCAGAGTGTGATCTACAGCTTTTGCTGGAGCGGTTCGCAGCCAAGTGTAAAGTGGCTGGGATGAGAATCAGCACTTCCAAATCTGATGCCGTGGTCTTGAGCCAGAAAAGGGTGGGGTGCCTTCTCCGGGTCAGGGGATGAGGTCCTTTCCTAAGTGGAGGAGTTTAAGTATCTGGGGGTCTTGTTCACGAATGAGGGAAAAAGGGAGCGGGAGATCGATAGACTGATTGGTAGGGCATCTGCAGTTATGCGGGTGCTATACTGGTCTGTTGTGGTGAAGAGAGAGCTGAGCCGAAAAGCGAAGCTCTCAATTTACCGGTCGATCTACGTTCCTACCCTCGTCTATGGTCACGAACTCTGGGTGGTGACCGAAAGAACGAGATCACGGATACAAGCGGCTAAAATTAGTTTCCTCCGTAGAGTGTCTGGGCTCTCCCTTAGAGATAGGGTGAGAAGCTCAGTCATCCGGAGGGAGCTCAGAGTAAAGCCGCTGCTTCTCCACATCAAGAAGAGTAAGTTGAGGTGGCCCTGGCATCTGGTCAGGATGCCTCCTGGACGCCTCCCTGGTGAGGCTCACCGGGAGGAGGCCCAGGGGAAGACCCAGGACACGCTGGAGGGACTTTTTTTCTTGGCTGGCCCGGGACCGCCTTGGGATTCCTCCCGAGAAGCTGGCCCAAGTGGCTGGGGAGAGGGAAGTCTGGGTGTCTCTTTGCTTAAGTTGCTGCCCCCACGACCCAACCCCAGGTAAGCGGAAGAAAATGATGGCATTGGAATACTTGAACACTTTTCTGATTACTGCAGATCTTTGCTCGCTGCTGGAAATGTTTGTTCTCTATCTGTCTGTGCAGCTGTCTGTGCTGGTGATGTCACTTGATGTGTGTGGGGAAATGTTTGTTCTCTGATAGTCTGATAGTATCCACGGGCCGTCCTTTGAGGTCAGCTCTCGGGTGCTTTATCAAGTGTTTATTCAGATAACAGAAAATATATTAGGTCAAGTGTCTCAGGCCAGCTCTGTTAAGATAACGTCCATTTATCTTGAACAAGTGCTTTGCACATCCAAATATTTTAAAGTTATTAATAAATTGAATCGATTTTTCAACAGATTTTCTCTTCTACCATTTATGGAGCATCCAAAGTCTACTGTACCTTTCATTATTTCCTTCAGGGACTGGTCCTCTGATAAAGATGTTTATGTTAAATCCATCAAGTCTCTGTAGCAGATCAGCGTTGTCTATTTTGAGAATTTCTGATTGTTTCTTGGCTACATCAGTTGCACCTGTGTGGATAACCAGCTTTTCCAGTTTAGGGTGTTGTTCTAAAATTGTCTGGATTTTTTCTGATATTTCTCTCACTGTATTCTTGGGGCAGCTGATAGTGCTTGTGTTCTGGCTACAAAAATCTTTGTTACCATTAATTGATCCGTCATGCATAATGAGAACTTTTGCTTCGGGGGGTTCTTGCTTTCTTATGTGTCCGCTTCATGTGGATGGATTTCTCCTGGTGACCTTGACTGGTACCAGGGTCTCCTTCGACTTTCGGGGAACTGAGGGCTGCTAATCTTTTTCTCTTCGGTATTCCAGGGGGAGTGATATCTCTTGTTTTGGGTTGCAGTTTCTTTTGTTTTTTCTTCCTCGGAACAGAGAAAGGAGATGTAGATCCAGTGTGCTTTAAAGCCGGCCAGTCTTCGTCAAATTGTGAATGGGGTGTTCTACCCATTAAACGCCTTTTGGCCGGAGGAGTGTGGCTTCTGTACAAGACTGTTGGACCGAGATAACAACGGGCTGCCAGGTTCTTACTGTCTGCATCTAGTCATCGATAAAGTTGTCATTTCCAGATCCAGTGTTTAGATCAAAATTAATCTGAAGATGCTGTAACTTTGTCTCGATTGTTTCAATTCTCTGGAGCAGTTTCACAAAGTCCTCAGCTGAGCAAAACGCCATTTTGGAAATCCACAGTCCTTCAGAAAGTAATCCAAAAAAGAGACCCGGTCTAATACAGTGACTCCAGAGGCTGGGTGTATAAAGTAACTAAGAAAAAAGCTAAGAAAAGAAAACAAGAAAAGAGAATAAGGCTAGAGATCAAGAGAGGTCGGGAGAGGCTGCTCCTCGAACAGCCAGCCAGGGAACAGATTTTTTTAGTTTCCGTAAAATAACTTCTCTTTTGTTTCATGCCTGACCCATGTTCAGTAGGTGGGATTATGGAAAAGTCAGTTAGCACACTCCTCTTTGCAGAATTGTTTCAACTCACTCACAGTGGAGAGTCTTCACCATGAATGGGGTTTTTAGGGTCATGCAAGAGAATCTGTAAGCTACTCCACTCAACATATTTTTTGAAATAAATTCTTCTGGATCAGCAGAGGTTTTGTCTTGGAACTCCCATATAGATGACATTTTTGTTGTGTCACTTTTTCATTTTCTGAATCAAAAACAATAACCTAAGGCAAGTGAGGCCTGTGGTGCATTCGATTTTGTGGGCCTTTAGCAACATCCTGGATAAGTTGTTGACATACTGTTGGATTCATATTAAAAGGCTGACTACTCCTGAGGCATCACGTGGCACAGTGGTTTGAGTCGGGTGCCCCATGTTTAGAGGTCTTAGCCCTCAATGCGGTCGTCCCATTCAACTCTGGCCTGTGGACATTTGCAGAGTGTCTCTCCCCCCACTTCTCTCCCTTTTCTGTAACCTGTCCACTGTCAATAAATGCCACTTTGTCCACAAAACCTTTTTAAAAAAGACTGACTAGTCCTAGAAAGGAACATTGTTTCATGTTTTTTTTGTTTTTGTTTATGGCACTCACTGTGGCTCCTTAGAAATATCTTTGTAAACCTTTCCAGACTGATGAATGTCAATGACTTTCATCTTTCGTATTTTTTTTCATTCAGATATCTTTCTTTTTGATATATTTTAGCCTACAGTGCTTTGTGTTGGAAGACATGTTCTATTTTGCTTACATACTAAGTTTGACTGTACTCGGAACTATGTGTGGCTAGTAAAACTGAATCAAAAAAGTAACTTCATGATTTTACCTTGGTGCCAAAATTATTTCCTGGGAATTGTCCTGAGGTGATCAGAAATTAATCGACAATTATCTTAATGTAACCAGATGAATATAAAAAAATCCCTCAAGTGGCATTACAAAAATGCAGGAAGACAACAAAGTAATGGAAGAAACGCACACAGCTGTTTAACATGTTATATTTTAATTTCTGCAGAGACAAAAATGACAAGCAATTTATTTACACAAACCTGTACAAAAGCAAATTAAATTATGTAAAATATTTCATAAATAGAAGTGGACTTGCGTTCAATACACTTTGCCATGTTCAGCTAAGCTGCGTGCATAGTGACTTATTAAACGATGATAAATTTGTTCCTCAAATTTCTCTATATCAACATCCATGTCGCAGGACAAATAGTAATGGGTAATATTACAAATCTCATTACACGCTGTGAATGTTTTGTTTTTTTTAAGAAGAGACTAGAGTACCCACTGAACACACACCTCAGGCCGGCGAGCCTCACACTTTCTGTCACATGTTAAAGCATCCTAGCACCTGCTCTTATCCGGGGTTTGGTGTCCATTGCGTCGGTGAATCAGAAAAACACAACCAGTCGAGTCTATCATTTTACAGAAAAGATGTAGAGTAGATTGTGTTCACTGTAGTTGCTTGTGTAAGGCAATCTTTCTTTCATGTATTTTCGTTTACACGCTGTAAGAGTCTGTTTTCACTTTATCTGATGTTGAAATTAAAAAAAAGAAAGGCATCACTTTGCAACATCACAGGAAACCCTGCAGCACACTCATTTGTAGGACAGGATTTCTTCACCATAATCTCTAGATATGCAAACTCTGTAAATCTGTATCTGTATTTTTTTCCACACAACACATCCTGAGGTGTGTATTCCGGCAGGGCACTCTTCTCCCCTCTCCCTGTCTATCCCTCCCAGTAAACTGTCACATTAGCATTATTATCTCCCTCCGAATGTGAGCAGTCAAATGTCTTCAAGCTTTTTTCTTCTTTTTTCCCCCTTCCCCACTCTCTCCATCCTTCAGAGCTTTTAAGGTTCAGTTCTAGAGCTTTTGTTTCATGCACAAAGAAGGTTACTTGACCTCTGTTGTCATACATGTACATGAGCGGAACACAGAAAAAAAAATTCAATAGATCATTTTCACCAACAAGCAACTTTTCACCTGTACCTGTATTCATTTAGTAATGCGCTAAGGATGCACAAGAAAATGGATATTTCAACAAGATAACTGACCCCCGGTGAAGAACAGCCATTTAAATTAATAGACCTTACAGGGTAAATGACATTTGACTAGTCATCCTTTGAAAAGCAACGAAAAGGAAAAAAACATCTTTGACATCATGGGATTTCATCTAATATGCAGATGACTTTCAGTGCTTAAATGCCAACAACCTCAACCTGTCAGTGTGATTATTTCTGCACCATTTCAGACCAACATTTAATCATACCAATTGGTATAAAAAGGCACAATTGCATATTTGCATTCACTCAATTTTTTTTGTTTAGTTTTTTGATTTTTCCCTTTTTTCAGAAGCACTCTAAATATACAAAGTGGCACCAAATAAAGGAGGAAAACAAAAAGTGAAACACAGTACATTGTCATTAACATCTCAATAATTTTATCCTCAACTGTGTGACTTATCATTGTAAGGGATTAAAACAAAAACTTCATGAAAAATTGTCTGTTCTAATGGTATACAGCTGATATAAAAGAAAAAAAAATCTCAAAGTATTTGGGATATGAGGCAATTATAAAACTTGGTAATGGGTGGAAAAACAAAATCAACAGTCTTGATTAGTGTACAAAGTCGCATTACATGGGTAAAATGCAAGCAACAGGATGGGCGTCTTGTGTACAAGAGAAACGTTTTTTGTTTGTTTTTGTACATTTACTTTTACAGTTTTTATTTTATTTTCATCATTTCTCCTCTGTAAGTGAAGCAAATTGCCATTAAACGTGCAGTAAAAAGTAAATATTTATGTATATACTTGATAAGTATTAGGAGCACTTTCTTTCAAACGACGAGTAGTACTTACAGACTATAGAATGCCGGAGCTGGTTGTTAAAAAAAACTGAAAAAGCACCTCCGGTTGAGTCAAAGGTTTTTCTTTTGCTAAAATAGAAAAAAAAAAAAATTTAATTGCATCTCTTTTTAATTACAGTAAGATTTGTGCCTCTGCAACTGCAAAAGAATAGAAAATAAAAAAACAATGTACACAGGGAGGCACAAAATCTCAACAATATTTGTGTAGAAAGTTGGAGTAATGATTATATGGGTGGTTTAGTTGAGACATGACATTCTTATCGCTCATTCGTTCACAAAACAAGTAATATATACTTAAAGCAAAGTTCTCAGAGAAAGCTTTTTCGTCATGGGTTATGCTTCATCCTGTTCGCGAAGCTTTGGTTTGACTTTGACACCAATATTTGTCCACATGTATTCCAAACTGTTGCTTTTTTATTTCATTGTTCCCTAACTGAGCCAGTTCTTACATTCATGGTAAAAGAAAGCAACGGCTTAAAAGATTCCAGTGTATGAGAGTTGATTTCATCTTGAAGGCCTTTGAGCGAAAACTGAAAAACAAGGTGTTGGTCACACTTACATCATGGTATTTATTGCTCAGCCCTAACACACACATACACCCAAACAGACACATGCACACACATACGCAAACATTCCTGAACACAAATGAATGTAAGACATGTCTATCCTTTCAATTGTTCCAGTGTGAACTCAACCATGGGTATGATTTCAATCTCCCAAAATCTACAGATTTTACCTCAAAAATTTTAATCTCTTGCCAAATCACTGTGCTTTACCCAACTTGCCATCAATAAACACCGTTGAACACCAGTTTGTATACTCTCCTTACTAAGGTGAGCTAATAATAAATCATACTTTTCCAGGAAATGTGATTGTAGACAAAGTATCTTGCATTTCTCAGGGAGGGTTTTTGTCTCAATCTTGCCAATTAAAAGACAAAAACAACAAGAGACTGACTAAAGGTAGTGGGGCATAGGTCGGGGACCAGAGCCGCAAGCTCTGTTGCTAGCTTCCAATGCTTATTTACAAAGAGTGACACTTGCGTAAGGTGCTCACGCTGTTGGTCAGTCATCAGAAGTTCATCATTTGTCTTCAAGTGGAGTTGTAGTCCAGCCAGGAAAGTCCATCGGCTTCTAACCCAGGAGTTTCCATATTGTGAATAGGACAGAGTTTTTAAAGCTTAGTCTTTCCAGTTCCTTATAAGATTCAAATTCAGCTATGCCTTGGCTTGCAAATTTAGTTACAAACTCTAAAGATGGCCGATGGTGAAAGAGTCCAGAACTTGTTCTGAATTGTAAAAAATGGCCTAATCAAGACAGATTCCACAGTCAAAATAGTCTGCGAGTAAAGTTTTAATTCCAGAAAACAAAAGACAGGGGGAATGAAAGAAATTGGCTTATTTGTATAGTGTTATCTTTAAAAATAACAGTTCCTTCCGTGGGGAACATTTGAGTAGTCATGCGTGTGCTGTATATCTAAAATGAGTTGGTTAACTTTACAGATTGACTATCAGGCAGCAGACTGTCTCCAAACAGCGAGACTTGCCATTAGTTCCTCCTCCTCTTCTCTGCCAGGTCATGGCCGGAATTAGCACTTTCTAAAACTGTTCTGCGTTTACATGTCCCCTCAGATGTTTAGTTAGGGAGACGTTACGTCTCTGAAGAAATTTTAGTTAGTTTGGGTGGCTAAAAAACTTTGATAACGGTAACAATTATGGGAAAGCGACTATCCTTGACTATCCCACCAGTGTTGTGGTAAACCTCCGAGCTTACAGGTACACCTCCCGTCGCGTCAGAGTACCACACGACGTGGGCTTGTACTCTCCAGTTGGCGCGAGGGGGATCTCCTCGGTAGGGTGGCCCAGCGTCTCCTCGCCACCTCCTGGTGAGCCGTAGGAAGGCGAGCCAAAGGCCTCATAAGAAGAAGAGGAGGAGGCCATCTTCTTGTTGAGCAGGTTGCGGTTGCGGTCTCCCATCATGTGCGTGGTGGTGGGGTCTCCGTTGGCCATGGCGGCCATGGCGAGGGTCTCTTGGCTACCTGGCTGCTCTGCACTGCCGCTGCTGCTTCCGCTGCTGCCATTACCGGTCATGAAAGTGGAAAGCTTTGGTTGTTGTTGAGGGTTGGTGGTTGACTTGGACGGCCGTCGCTCGGGCGACGTGCGCACAGGCATCCAGCAGGAGTCCGAGTGGCCGTACTCGTTGCACTCCCGGGTGCACTTGCCAGTCATGGCTACGTCAGGCAAGGGCCGGGAGTCTGAGGGAAGCAAAGAGAAAAAAATTGTCAACAAACATAATTTATTTCACCGTTAGAAAATGTATCAATCTCATAGCTAACACTACTGTTGTGGCATGTTTTATGACTTAGCTATTAAAAATACAATAGCCTGGAATGTTTTATCCCCTAATGAGGTCATTAATACATCTAAGTGTTAATGAAGAAGGTTAAAAGCAACAAAAAAACAGGCCACAATGGTTGGTCACCCATGTTTGCAGCTCTTTATGTACTAGTGAGTACAACACAACTCTTACTAACAGTACTGCATTTATTTTCATGCAGAACGCATATTCCATGACAGCAAGAGTAACAAGAAGGCCCACAACGAAAAGAAGACACTACTGCCTACAACAACAGCCTCAAACTAAAAATAAGCAAAAAAAGTGGTGTGAATCAGAGTTGAAATAATGTCATGCTTCAAAACACATTTGTCCTGAGAAGGGAAGGGATTGGGGTGCAGTGGTGGAAAGAGGGGGAAGAGGTCAGTTTGTGTTTTCAGCTTGTCCTCATCTAAGATTCAAGATGCACCAGGATTTCTTTCTTTGTGCGAGATGGAAACACAACCGACACCCTGTTTTCCTCTTTTTTTAAAGCTGATTGACAGACGACAATCACGCTTTCATCTAAGTAGCTTAATAGCTTTAGGGGGCTCAAGCACTCAGATATCCTCTTAATCTACTATTAAGTGGCCTTAACCAATTACCTATCTGAGCGCTAGTCTTAGATTAGCAACGTCTTCTGCATTACTGTAGAAAGCAAATTATATGCTTACAATGCCACGCCAGGACAACACGCTAGCCTCACTATCAGACAATAGAATACGTGGTAGATATTTCAAGCTGATAAGTTGACTGAACATTAGATCATGTGCTTAAAAAAAAGAAGGAAGAAACAAGGGAGTCTTTGCCACAGTCTCAATGCTTTGAAATGAAACAGAGCCGGAGGAGTCATTGTTACGGGGAGTGTTGTGTTAAATGCTGTTTGCTTATGACCTTATGATGCAAACTATGGAAAACGCAAATCAAGCCAAGCATGCTTTTGCTCAGAAAACAAACAAAAAAACAACAACAACAAAGAGTTTGGACCATAGCTTACTTTTAATGCTCTTTATCGCCTGCAAAAGAAACAAATAAAAATAGAACAGAAATCACTTTTAAATTATTTATTTCTGCAATATTAAATGTGCAGGAAAGATATGTTGAACACAACACAAAAAGTAAAAGGTATTGCAGAACAGACACATGACTGAATATACAATGCAGCCGAGACAAGGACAGTAAAGTAGGAGGAGACAAGAAAAAAGAAAAATAAATTCTGCTAGGGTCCTACAGATTTAGTTCTGAATTCATATTGTCTAAATAAAATGTCAACATTATGTTAAGAGTGCCATTCCTTCTTGCTGCTAATAGGAATCTTTGCTTGCTATTGGAATACAATAACCACTAATTACTGTGACTCTGTATTTTTGGCTGATTAGCTAACCCAAAACCTCAAATATACAAATATATGAAAAGGAAGGAAAATGAAACAAAAAAAGAGATGTGACTGCAATCACAATTAACATGGCAGCTGATGTGATGAGAATGACAAGTGTGGCTTTGGATCACAGCATGTCTCTCCCTCCTTTTTCTCTCAGCTTCAGCTTGACAAGCTGGGCTTGTCAGCGAGACAAGGTATGGACTGCCGTAGTCATTTTTTTACTACAAATATTGAGCCATCAGGCTACCCACAATGCACAGCATCTCTCTTGGGGGGCATCTGTGCCCTGCTCCTGAAACGCTCTTATGATTTTCTGCACACCGCTAATCGTATTCAGACAAAGAACGGAGCACGCATAGGCAAGCAACCTTTAGCACCCCATCTCTGCTTGCTTCCACAGTTATACGGAGAGGTAAGGTAACTAGCGCTCTGTGTGTCGTGCACTCTGATAGAAAAGTGATTTCCAAGCCATGCTCCACTGACTCAGCAGGACTGCTAAAATCAAGGACATTCCCCACTTGGCAAATGGGGAGCTATTCCAAAGCAAAAATGTCATTTCTTTTTTTCTTTCGGTCTCTTTATGTTTAATATTGTTCCCTTCATCTGAGATTGGGTCATTATTATGGACACTTTGACTCTGCTAGAGCCTGGTTTAGCATGAACACAGTCTTTAACTTAATGTCTGAAGTAATGTTGATGTAATCAAACATCCCAGCTCCAGATTGTTTTAAAGGTTATAAGTGATTAATATCACACATCCAGTACATAATTCTATTCATTCATATCCATTACTGTAAACCCTATTTACTTGGTTCAGAAGGTTCCTTGCATATATTGGTGATTAAATGTTCCCACCAGATGACAGACACAAAAATGTGGTCATTTGATTTTTGTTTTAAAATATAAAATACATATATAAAAAAACGCTGCAAAAGCATATTGTAACCACTATGTTTCTTATTATTCCTCTGTCAAATGAATTAGCTTTTTGCAGGCTTAAAGCAACACCATGTAGTTTTTTCAACTTTCATAATATATTTCCAAGACCCTTGTGATGTTACATCGACTTACAATAGGTTGAATGACACGCATGCCATAGCCTGACGGGGTCTGTATCGCTTTTACTGGCACTACGTAACTTCAGGGTGCGGGTAGTCCCCTGTGCCCAAAAAGAACTACAAAATTCGAGTGCTGCTTTACAGCATACCTCACTTCCGCCCCCCACGTGAGCCAAACAAGCATTTGTCTGCTGGCTGCTACCGCGTGTGAATGTTTTTGCAATGGCCGTTATCACGTTATAACGTGATAGTGTGACAGTTTCACGTTTTTACAATAAACTATCACGTTATAACGTGATACGGTCTAATTTATTTATTATATGGCTGACAGCATTACACCGCTGTACATATGACATGCTGAAATATAGAATGTACCTGGGATGAAGACATTTGACACGGAACGAAGGCTGACCAAGACGTGAAAATCTGTAATGTTAGAGGGTATCGCTTGTCAATGCACGTGAATCCACTGGTGTAACCATAACAGATTTTACGACAGTAGTGGAAAACAATACCTTTTTCCCAACTGTAGGGAGACCCCAATACCAAAACTTATATATTGTTGCTTTAAGCATATTCAAAAACTCAAGAGTTTTTGCAAACAAGTCAGGTGTGTGTGAAATGTATGTATTTTAAGGCTTTCACAAAAGTCACAACAGAATTGGCTCAACAATGCCTCAACAATTGATTGAACTCCTCCTAGAGATTTTGAGAGAATGGCTTCAAAATTGGTCAGGAGAGCCTTCAGGAATCGGGGATCTGAGGTTATATACTTTAACAAAAACATAAAAGTTCTTATATATTATTTTTTAAGGTTTTTGGGCCTGAGTGGCCTTTATTGACAGTGGACAGGGTTCTTGTAGGGGGAGAGAGGTGGGGGAAGACATGCGGCAAAGGTCCCCCGGGACGGGACTCGATCCGTGGACGGCTGCGTCGAGGACTGAAGCCTCTGCACAAGGGGCGCCCGCTCCAACCACTGCGCCACGCAACACCCCAAGGTTCTTATATATTCTATGCAGAAAGTCACAAAGGCAATATACTTGCTGTGGTGCATGAGGTCCCTGACAAAGCGCAAAGGTCAAATGCTGACATCCCTTAAACCCCGCCCCCTGAGAACAGGAAGTGTAATGCTTTGCTTTGAAAGGTCCATATTTTACACCCAACACCAAACTGTGTCCAGTGACAGTAGATAAGTTGGGGTAACTTGTTATCCAGTACAAAGAGTTTTCCAAAAGGTGGGGCTGTGGAGGCGTGGCGAAGTCTGGGGTCATGCGCTGGCCATACGTTATCTCTAATTTCCACAAAAGTTGTTTGATCAGCACCATATTACATAGGGTGGTTATTAGTCCAATCCCTAAAATATATTTATTCAAATTTCCGGTGGGCCTGGCCTAATTCCAACAAAGCGCACCTTAGAAGCATTAAAACAATCAGCCCTAAGCCATACGTTATCCAAGGCTTATGACATTTGGTAAACATATGTAGTGTCTTGGGACCTACAAAAATGTCTCTTGGAGCCATGGTCCAAACCCCTCAGGAAGTCAGCCATTTTGGATCACCATTTTGTGCCATTTAAAAATTGGTCGTATTTGAACATACTCCTCCAAGAGCTTTGTACTTACACACTTCAAAATGAGTCAGGATAGTCATAAGGCATTGTGGATCAAAATTTGTTCAAAGGTTTTTTGCTGCGTCAAAACATGAGGGCGTGGCCAAGCCTCAAACTATAGTCTCTCATCATTAAAGTAGAAGGAATACTATCTTCCATACACAACAGCACGCAACACATTCATAGGCTCATTTGCTCATGTCACCTAAGCCCCATCCTCTGAAAACAGGGGCTGTAATGTTTTACTTGGTAAGGTCCATTTTTGACTCCTTTTTCCCAATCAACATGTAGCAGTGAACAGTGACTGAAAACAAATTTGTGTAACTTGGAATCCAGAACTGAGAGGTTTAGAAAGAGGACGTGGCTGTGGTAGCATGGCGAAGTCTGATATCATGCCATGGAAATAAGTTTGGCTCTAATTTCCACATGCATCTTCTGATGTGCCCCAATTTCAACATAATGGATATTAGTCCAACCCCTAAAAGATTTGTATGCAAATATTTGGTGGGTGTCCACTAATTCCTGCATAGCAGCCCCTAGAAGCATTAAAACAATCAGCCACAACCGATGCTTTCAACTAGGATTGTAAAAAAAGTATTAAAAAAGTCTGTAGCCATTTTGTGCCTTTTGAACACTTTGTCAAGCAGTTTTGATCAGCAGGCTCATTGGAACATGGAGAAGGCGTGGAGAAGGCGTTGAGTCGGCGCTGAGTGAGCCCCAGGGTCGTGACACAGGCCAGAGCGGCGCTAAGCTGTGAGGACCATTCGGGGCTGCTTGCAGCTTTTTAAAATGTATTATTATTTAAAAGAAAAAAATCAAATCAAACGAGGAAAGAATGCTTCACCCCATGATATCAATTAAATTCTGTATTTATATAGCTCCAATTCATAACATGCCATTTCAAAGCACTTTCCAAAAAAAGTCATTTCAATTAAATCATTCATACATTCCAATTAATTCTTTAGTTCATTATTCCAATCAGTTTAAAAGTTTTCTGTCTAAGGAAACCCAGCAGAATGCATCGAGTTGCAGCATTAACTCCTTGACAAACATGTATTACCACCTATTTACGACATAGTTAAGTGTTTTAAACATTAGGCTCACAATTTGATAAAAAATAACAACAAACTATTTGAAATAAGTTAATGTTATATATTTTCTTCATCCATGTTTGTTTTCAGGTGAAAAAAGTAATGGGACAACACGTTTAAGGTGTAAAGATGAAACTGTGCCTCCTGCAGTTTATAATGGTTGCAAAATGCACGAATAAATTGGCCAGTTTTTTTGTTTATTTTCATTTTTTATTCTAAAAGAAAACAAATCAATTAGAATTTCTGTTCATGTGATTGTGACCAAAAATGAAACTGTTTATGAATCATATTTAATAGTTTGTATTTTAACATAACAATCAAATAACACTTGTGTTAAAAGACTTGTTTTTCTACTTGTTTTTCTTACTTGTTTACTGACAAAATACAAATATCAAACACAGATGGACCCCCATGATAGTGAACTTAATGCTACTCTGTAATTTACCAAGACCATAACACAAGTTCTGCCCTAGAAAAGCTCCAATCTCAATCATGTCATGGTGGTTTTTGTTAATACTATTTTATGTAGCCCTAAACCATTGTACCAGAGAGGCTAATCCTTACATAGAAAATGAAATGTGCACTGAGCATAAAACATTTGAAGCATTTCCAATCAAAGTTACTATCTGATATAAAGTTTAAGCAGTGTAAAAAGCAACATTCTAGAGTTAAATGCTTTCTTATTGACTTTGACAATGTCTTACATTCATACTAGGTAGTTATTCTGTCAGAAAACCATGTTCTGTTCTCTGTACAAGTCTCAAGAGGAAAATCACTGTTGGTGCACTGCATCCTACATCAGATTCCCATGTAAATAATGATTAGCTTCTCTGGAAATAAATACTTCATGTAGACGTGAAAATGACTTAAAGGTTCATAAGTCAGTGTTCAGATAAACCACTATGACAATGTGGGGACTGAAGTTGTTTTAACATAGTAAAAGTCCACTTTGGTCTCACTTTTGAGATATAAAGAAGCTCAAAATGCAATCAACATAATAAAGCAAGATGTGTAAGCTGGTTTCCATGCATATCCTCTGGCCCCTACAGCACCAAACTCCAAAATCAGGACAGTATAAAATTTCTTGAATGAAAAGCCCCCAGAGCACTCACAACACAGTATCTGGCTTTTGTTGGATATTTATAAAGGTCTTTATAAGTCCACAATACTAACAGTGACTCAGTACAATGCAAGTGGGTCACTCTGCATGTTTAAAATGCCTAGCAATAATGCCAAAAGAAAAACAATCAGGAGACCTCTCTGTCCCATGTTAAATTCCCAATGCTCCAGCCTTGTTTTTAGGAAGACTACAGCTTCAAAAACAATGATAGTGTTGCTGCCACATGATTGTTCTCTTCATTGCTGGAAGAAGAGTTATTTTAAAGGCAAATAACGGGCCACTTACGTTAACAAAGTGAAAGAGAAATGATGAATCAACTAAAACAACTAAAAACATGTGCATTTTTAAGACCCTACAGTACAGAAAGGTTATGTTATCCCACCTATTTAAAGATTTTGTTACATCCATAGAAAGGAGTTCTTGTAATTGTGTTAGAAAGGCAGCGAAAAGTGGGCCAGAATCTGCATTGTCTAAGCCTTGTTTTTTCTTAGCTAGCTTAGTCAGCCAGTCTATCAGGTAACTAGCTTACCAGCAGTAGCTTAGCCAGTATTAACAAAAAAATTCAATCTCATCTTGGATAGAGCAAAAACTTAAAGTCATATATACAATATCTGCAAATATTTTGCAGATGTTTGAAGTAGAGGATTAGGTTATGATTGCTCCAAGGCATATAGATGCTAATGTCTGTTTTTGTTTGAACATTTCTGTGTAGTTACAGTTCAAGTCTCTTTGTGTCACAGAAGTGGGCTGCGTGTTTTTTTCACTGCCAGGTGTCAGCAAGTTCATCTGCATGTCTGCATTTAATCTCCATCACTTGCGGTCTAATTTCTAAAATGCTGATTTTCGATCCATGACTGTTCTCATTTTCCTGCCAGCAAATTCAACCCAAAAATCTAGGAAATTTACATTACAGAGAGAGGGAGGAATTGGGAATTTAGAAAAAGAAAGAAAAAGAGAGCAAAGAAATGACTAGAGTTGACTTCCCAGCAGGCATCTTAATGTACAGTGGCTTGCAAAAGTATTCGGCCACGTGAGAAGTGGAACGAAAATCATACATGATTCCAAACATTTTTTACAAATAAATAACTGAAAAGTGGGGTGTGCGTAATTATTCAGCCCCCTAAATCAAAACTTTGTAGAACCACCTTTTGCTGCAATTACACCTGCCAGTCTTTTAGGGTATGTCTCTACCAGCTTTGCACATCTAGAGACTGAATTTCTTGCCCATTCCTCTTTGCAAAACAGGTCCAGCTCAGTCAGATTAGATGGACAGCATTTGTGAACAGCAGTTTTCAGATCTTGCCACAGGTTCTCGATTGGATTTAGATCTGGACTTTGACTGGGCCATTCTAACACATGGATATGTTTTGTTTTAAACCATTCCATTGTTGCCCTGGCTTTATGTTTAGGGTCGTTGTCCTGCTGGAAGGTGAGTCTCAAGTCTTTTGCAGACTCCAAGAGGTTTTCTTCCAAGATTGCCCAGTATTTGGGTCCATCCATCTTCCCATCAACTCTGACCAGCTTCCCTGTCCCTGCTGAAGAGAAGCACTCCCAGAGCATGATGCTGCCACCACCATATTTGACAGTGGGGATGATGTGTTCAGAGTGATGTGCAGTGATAGTTTTCCGCCACACATAGCGTTTTGCATTTTGGCCAAAAAGTTCCATTTTGGTCTCATCTGACCAGAGCACCTTCTTCCACATGTTTGCTGTGTCCCCCACATGGCTTGTGGCAAACTGCAAACGGGACTTCTTATGGTTTTCTTTTAACAATTACTTTCTTCTTGCCACTCTTCCATAAAGGCCAACTTTGTGCAGTGCACGACTAATAGGTGTCCTATGGACAGATTCCCCCACCTGAGCTGTAGATCTCTGCAGCTCGTCCAGAGTCACCATGGGCCTCTTGGCTGCATTTCTGATCAGCGCTCTCCTTGTTCGGCCTGTGAGTTTAGGTGGACGGCCTTGTCTTGGTAGGTTTACAGTTATGCCATACTCCTTCCATTTCTGAATGATCGCTTGAACAGTGCTCCGTGGGATGTTCAAGGCTTGGGAAATCTTTTTGTAGCCTAAGCCAAAGGGGGCTGAATAATTACGCACACCCCACTTTTCAGTTATTTATTTGTAAAAAATGTTTGGAATCATATATGATTTTTGTTCCACTTCTCACGTGTACACCACTTTATATTGGTCTTTCTTGTGGAATTCCAATAAAATTGATTCATGTTTGTGGCTGTAATGTGACAAAATGTGGAAAAGTTCAAGGGGGGCGAATACTTTTGCAAGCGACTGTATTTGTCTACATCGTGTTTCTTTGATAGACATTGCTCTTGAATGGACAGCAGATAGGGGTCAGAGCATATAAAATAGAAGATGGTTGAAGACTGGAAGGATGTGGAAAATGAGGGAGGTGCAAAGGGACAAAACAAAAGAGACAAGAGATAGAGGACGAAGCGTGTGTGTTCTGAGTATAGCAGGGTCAGGGCAGAAACAGCAGACTGAGTGAAGAAGACAGCATGGGTGCCTCTGGGCCGTCATAGGCCGAACACATTGCCAAAGAGAGCAGCGAAAAGTAGAGGAGAGGAAAGAAGGATGAAGAAATGGGGACACTAACAAACACAAGAAAGAAAGGAGCAGAAAACATTGTGAGAGTGGCAATTAACACAACTCTGATAAAAGAGACGCTCTGTGTTCTAAAAGAAATCTTGACAGCATGCGCTCCGAGACATGTGCACATTAACATCATAGGTCTGGAGACCTTGATTCAGCTTGTTTAAAGCTTCAAATTATCTCTCAAACAGAGATTCCCGTGTGCAGTCAGATACGAGGCGCCGCTCACCTCCCCAACTAACTCAATCTAATAAGCTTCTATCATATTAGCTATATTAAGAAGGCTAAAGAAAACACTTTAACCTTCAAATTCCATTTACACCCATCCGCATGATTTCAATTTGAAGCTATAATGGAGCACATTCTCGATCGAGTTGAAAATAGAAGTAGTTTTGTAGACCTGGGAGAAGACACATGAGAGTATTCTTTGTGAGAGCCAGTTTAGCAGATACTGTGAACAGATAGATTTCTGTACAACCCATAGCTCTAAATGAGGATGGAAAAAATAAGATTGAAAGTATACCTTTCAACTTAAAAAAAAAAAAAACTTAAGTTTTGGAATGAAAATAAAACTCATAGGAGTGATAACACAAATCTAAAATTCCTGCCAAAAATTATAAATGCTACAAATAGAAATTGTTCCGCTGACAAAAGAGCAACAAACCATAAAGCAGTCTCTTATGAATTAGTAGACATTTATTATCCAGTAATTGTAATCCTGTAATTGAGTTGTTTTAAACTGCTAATATCAGCTGAAACAAGGAGTCTATTCTGCTAGCAGTTAGCCTTTAACCCTTGTGAAGATTTCTTCACTTTTTGTTAAACGCACACCAATATGACATCTCTCTATGGCAGGTTTGATCACTATTTCTGATCATTTTAAAGAACCCAACTCAACCTCAAGATCTTTAAGTATTACTTTAAGGGTAGACATGAGAACAGGATGAAAAAAAAAACAAATCCAAGAATAAAAATAACATGTTTTAGTTAACTTTTTTGTTGTTGTGGGAATTTCACTCGTTTTGTTTTGTCAGTGTAAAATTGCCTTTTTATAACCTTGCGGCCATGTCTCTACAGTAGTTAAAGGTATTTTATTCAACCTATAATAGCTTTACAGAATCTTCAAAAAATTCTTAACTAATCCTACAAGAGTAAGACTTAGAAAAAAAAATCAAGGAAATAAAATGAATTTTTTGAGAAGATGGTAGCCTTCTTTAGCTGGCATTCGTCATTTTTGGTGGAATTCTAGTCTCCTTTTGTTCTATCACTTTTCCATTGTCTTTTCCTTTTGCTACAAAAGTTATTTTAGTCACTTTATACAAACTTATGGTGGCAAGATATCTGTCTACTACAGGTAAGGGAACTCTTACTCATAATAACTTCACAGAAACAATTAATAGTAAAATCTAGCCATCTAATTTAAGTGTGAAAGCATGTGTTCTTTTGTTTGGCTAGCTCTCTTTGGATGGACCCCAGTGGCAATGCTTTAGAGCTAAAAGTTCCAAAGCATATGAGAACCGACAGACAGGCTAATGCTTTGCATTTTTAAATATGAGTCTAGGTGGCTGTGGTGAAACTTAAAGGAAGGAAAAGTACAGAAAAAAGCATGCTAAGGAGAGAGAATAAAGGAGAGGGAGGAAGTGTTCCTGGGAGAAAGGAGCAGCAAGAAACAGAATAGGTGCTGAATTATTAACGCGGTGACGGCGAGTTCAGACAGAACAATATCCACAGGAAAAGGCGATATTTGTCTTTCTCTAGCTGAGATGTCTGCCAGACAATTAAAGAGGGATGGAAGAGATGCAGTAGTGATAGTGTGACTTGGTGGGTGGGGGTATGGAACAAAGGGAGAACGCTGAGGAGCATTGACCTTTGAAAACAGAGCGCCCTGCTAGGAAACACATTTATTGATAGCATTAACATCAGCAACTGGAAAATGTATCAATAGCACAGATTTGCACAGAAGCAAAATTCTAACCTCTATTCCTCCCTGTTCAAATGTTGCAAGTAGAAGGGCATTTAGATTATATAGACATGAGATAGGATTTTTTTTTGTATCTCCTAAATGCAGATCTTAAAATAATAGTAATAATAGTTATCTTGCATGCAAATCATACTCTATTCATGAGCCTACTTGACCCATATTTGCCATTCCTCAACAAACATCTTCCCATGTCGCAATCAGCTTTTTTTCCTTTCCTTTCCTTTCCTTTCCTTTCTTTTTATTTTTTATTTTTTTTGCTTCAGCAAAGTGTCTTATGGGCCAGCTGGCAGGATGCTGTTGAGTGTGGCAGCAGTTGATGTATTCCCTACCTCCTGAGCTTCTTGAAGTATTTACTACCTGGCAAGGGCAACTAAGGGAATAATCTGGAACCCCCCACCACGCCTTGAGAGGTGCAAGACGGGTGCGATGGAAAAACTGAGAGGAGAGAGAGAGGGGAGAAAGATACAGAGCCCTGATCGAGTTTTGTAATGACCTGTCACCTCCTTTTGCCTCACTTTCCGGAATGTTGTGCGTGGAACAAAACGATTTACGCATGAGGCTGCACAGTTTTCTAGGCTATATTCAGACAGGCTAGGTTATGACATCACTTCCATTTTAGTTCTTTTTTTCCCTTGCCTTTGGACCATAAGCTAACAAGCATTGCAATGACACTGCAAGCAGGCATTATGGGTATGATATGGCTGCTTTTCCCTTTCAGCAGGGTCAATAGTCTTCCTGGCATAATGAGTGTACTACGGCCTGCTCCTGAGGTAATTAATCGAGGAGGAATTAACTAGCATAATTTCATTCTGGTGACAATCTTTCAGCCAATTATCAAATCAAGCTTGCACTCTCTGCACCCTCTGCACATGTCCTCAGACTCTGGGGGTCTCTACTCCTTGCTCCATTTGAACAATGAACTGCCAAAGCAGAAGACCTCATAAATAAAGTTGCCCTGCCTGTCCTGCTCTGTGTTCATTCATCTTGCCAGCACACGTACATGTGGCTCTCATATACAGTATTTTGGAAAAGCATGCATACTTCTTGAACTGTTTCACATTGGCATGTTATATTTAGGGGTGTCAAATTATCATGTTAATTGCGACTAATTAGTTACAGCCATATTTAATGTGCTATGTTTTTTAACCTCGTTAATCTAATTTTTAATCTTTAATTTTAATGTTTCTGCATGCGAGCTGCCTTTAAATAAAATCTGTTTTTATGCTTTGGGCTTCTTGTGCTTGAAGTTGGGTGTTAACCACACCCTGAAGTGAACATTGCTTGCTTGTCTTTAGGCCTGCTTATCATGAGCTGACACTTCCATTTTAGTAGAGGAGCAATGGGAGTGATGAGGAACGGTAAGTTGCAGACGAGGTTGCCAACTTAGCGACTTTGTCGCTATATTTAGCGAGTTTTAAGACCCCTCTAGCGATTCTACTTCAAAAAGTGACTAGCGATAAATCTAGCAACTCTTTTTGAGGTTATTGGAGGCTTTTGGGCGAAGCACGTATTTTATGTGACAGACCAACACAAAGTGGTGCATAGGAAGAAAATATATGTTTTTTTTGTTTGTTTGTTTTTTACAAATCTGACTAAGTGTGCAGTGCATTTGTGCTTAGCTCTGGTTTCTTTGGTTTGTAAAACTACTTTCTGCTGCAGTTAAAAAATGCAACTCGCAGGTCTACCGGCTTTACACATCTATAACTGGACAGCAAGCATCTGTGAATATCAATTTTTAGGTCTTTCCAAAAATTCTTAAACCATTTTAGCACGAATATGATTTGATCTAAACTATTTCTACTAAGCTCTGGGTGCATGTTTAGGGTTGCTCTGTTGGATGGTAAACCTCAGCCAAGGTCTCAAGTCTTTTGCAGACTGCATTGTATTTAGCTGCATCCATCTTAGTCAACTCCAACCACCTTTCTTCTTCATGCCGAAGACCAACTTTCTCACAACATTATCCTGCCATCCACTACTTTTGTGTTGAGGTTGTTGGCTTTCTGCCACACATATTATTTTGTATGTAGGCCAAAAAGATCTGACCAGAGCCCCTAATTCCTCAGGTTTGATGTCCCCTCTGCATGGCTTGCAAATTGCAAAGGAATTTCTTTTGGTTTTCTTTCAAAAATGTTGCAGGCTTTTTACTTTCCTATAGAGGCCAGGGCCCTCATTTATCAACCATACTCACGCACAGATCTGTCCATATTTTGAAACAATTTCACACATTGTGTGGTATTTACCATCTTGCACTTGAGCCTAGAAATGTTCCTAAATATAAGAACAGCTCTGACCATGCTTACGCACAGCATCTAGTGGTAGAGTGGGGGGACTGCAACACTGAAACTGTTTCACTTTAATGGAATATTTATCTAATCAGTTTATCACCTTTGCCAAGAAGGTGAGGAGGTCTGTCTGTCTTTTAGCAAAATAACTCAAAATGTTATGGACGGATTTACTACCTCTACCACTTTTTCTCAGGCAGGGTTTTTTATTGGTTACCCTTGAGCTGAACCAAACAGCAATGTTCGGGACAAATTTTAATGATTTAATTTGTTCAAAGAAGTTAAGTGTTTCCACAGAAGTGAATAATAGCAAATGAAACGAAAATGAAAAAAAATTGTTTTTATTTCTGCAGCAGGAATATAACTGCTAAGGGGGGAGACATTGAACAGAGGAACAGCTGATAACAGAAGGCAAAAACTATTGGGGTTAAAATTAATTAGCGTTAACTATGACAATTTTCAAAAAGACTGTTCACCATGACTCCGAATTATTATTATTTTTGCCATACTTATCTTTCACCTCGATCACGGTGTCTCTGAAATTCCTTTTTTTTGCTCTCTTGGCCATTATTTCAGTGAAGAACGCAAGGATTAATGCATATGCCAGAGGATGTGGTGTGATCAAATATGGCTATTTGAGGGTGTTTCTGTATGCAAATGTCTGTGAACAGGCACGAGCACTTTGATATGCACATGTGGGATTTATTAACAGATGATTGTGGAGAAACATGCGTATGAGTACCCACCGCATAGTTGATGAAGCCGACTTTTGACTGTTCGTACGAACATTCTAAATTTCATTCCTTGGATAACATATAGGACAGTTTCTTTGAACATTTGCGAAATGAGGGCCCAGTTTTGTGGACTTATGTAGACAAATAATACTTGTCCACTACTACTTGTCAACAGATTCTTATTTCTGCAGCTACTACATAGTTGCCATTGGCCTCTTGGCTGTTTCTCTAATTAATGCTTTCTTTGGCTGGCCAGTCAGTATAGGTGGACAGCCATGCCTTAATAGGACTGCAGCTGTGCAACACTCTTTCCTTTTTCAAATGATGGATTGAAGTAAGGCTTGACGATACCAGGCAAACGTAGTAGCAATACCATGGATGAATATTGTGATGGAAATATTGATTACAATAAACATAATTTTCTTTCTTTTCCACTGTTACAATTTCCCCATAATTTTCTCCGAGGTTTAACATTTCAACAGTCACTGAAACAATGTACTTTTAACAATATGAACCATTAACTTATTGTATAACTCTAGATTGAACAGTGCTCTATCTGATGTACAAAGCTTGGGATATTGTTATATAATCTAACCCAGCTTTGAACTTCCCCACAAATTTTTACCTGGCATATCTGATGATTTTCTTGGTCTTTACGATGCTTCTTGTTCACTAATGTTTTTAAACAAACCTCTACAGCCATCACAGGACAACTGGATTTATACTGAGTTATATGATTTATACTGTACTCTATCTATTAATCTGGTACTTTTTAAGGCAGTTGGTGCTACTAGATTTTAATTAGGGGACAGCAAATGGTGCTGATTGCACTGTTCCTTCCAAATGTTTATTGGTAAGAAGTATTTTCCCACTTCACAAAAATGCACTCGACTGTGTTGATCTATTGTGAAAAATATATAGCGTTTTTAGTTCTTCTATATGTGTAAAATAAATCAATGGGGTTATAAATATGTAGCAGGAGGTTGTCTTGTTTGCCAGGAATGTTTTCATTATCTCTGTCGCGCACGTGTGTGTATATATCGATATATGAACACTGATACAAGATAATGCATCCTTAGAGCTCTTACCATTGACCCACTGTCATATATAAAAGGAAGAAAAAGCGGGATGATTTGGAGAACAGAGTGACTCATCCAACCATCCTGAACAGAGTGATGGAATGGTGCTGGCTTCCTGCCACACATTCACAACCCCATTCCTTCTTGCATTCTGTGGTGCAAAGAACAAAATCATGCAACAAATGAATTTTCTTTTTAAACCTAAAGGATATTTTGCATTATTTTCTTCATCAACTGCTGCTTACATCTTTGTATATGTAATATATTTATGCACAATACAAAAACTCCTGAATATGGTACTGTGTCACCCCTGACACATGCTTATGTGTGTTTTCTACAGCAGAGCTGAGCCTTTACTCTGGAAGCGCCATGAGGATTAGAATTAGCAGCTCTGCCGTGGTGCACACATGCAATGCTGCTAGCAACCGATAAAACAATATGGCGGTCTCGACTCGATTTTAACCCTCCTCCTCCACACACGCATACACACACGCGCATACACACACTCAGCCACACCAACTGCCTGTTTTTGCACTGCAGCAAAACTTACATTAAGAACCCAGCCTGTGTGAAGAAGCCTCCGGTTCTTGCGTCTGAGCTTGCCATTTTAAACCGCAGACAAGAAGACAAGCCCACAGTGTTAACTGATAAGGCAGACAGGGTATACATGATGAAGCAGCGAGTCATTGGAAAAAGGTACGGCTTACAGTGCTACTGTGAGGGATTAAATCAGTTTTTAATTTTTTTGTATAATTATTATTGTTTACAATTGCTCTAAAATCTTTCTCCCCCTCTCTGACATATACACACCATATCCCTCTTATTTCTCCAGCCAGTCTTTAGAAAAGAAGTGTCATTGCTTCTCTTCCACTGTTACTCTTATCGCACACTCCCAGGCACAGTCGCACAATGGCCTGTTTTACACCATTAAATGGTTATTTGTCAAAATAAAATTTCAATTAAATCCTCCCAGAAATAAAAAAAATGAAAAGAGTCAGAGGTTTGTGCTTTTCATTGACGTATGAGTAAGAGAAACTATCTAAATTGTCAGTATACTATAGCTGTCAGTGCTGAGAAAAAGGTGATAGGTGCAAGTCTGAAAATGGGGTTATTACATAAAATGTAAAAAACAACTATGACTTGTCGGGATGTTATTTTATTTTATGTAGTTCAAACATGTTCAAACATGTGGTAGCTGTCTATAAATTTATACTAGTACATTCTAACAAGAACAAGTACAGCATTACCTGACTTGGCCAAAACTGAAGTAGCAAAGAGGCTTTAGAATTTGTATATTGTCTGCTTATAGCAAGACAACTTTGGATTACAAAAATTGCTCAGTTTGTTTTGTAATAAATGCTACATATTTAGAAAGGTAATTGTAAATATGAATGCATTGCTTTAGTTGCACTGTGCAAACACATTAAGGGCCAGAATGAGCCAGCAACGGAAAGTCATGGCCTTAACTGAAAGCTAGAGGTGCACTAACACAATGTCAAGGCAGAAAGACACTAGCAATGACCTGAGAGAGGCAACTGTTGCTGTCCATCAATCTGAAAAGGGTTGCATTGCAATTTTTAAACAATCTGAAACCATCAATATATTGTGAAAACAATTATCGACTTGGAGCAGATGTCACAGCAACTTTACCCCTAGGTAAGACTGTGCAATGCTCACAGAACTTGGAAGAAACAAAGAACTACATCTCAGACTCCAGGGGCCTCAGATAGCACATTAAATTTGTTTACGGCCATGTCAGCACAGCTGTAAAAAAACTGAAGAAGTATGGCTGTTTCAATATGTTGACAAAAGAAAGCTTATTTTCTCTAATGAAAGCAAACAAAGTAGAGCAATGTCCTTTGTGCAGAGATATTTGACCCTGATACCCAGTCCTGTTTGGGTAAAACCACCATATCCATATTCAACACCATATCAGCACAAACCCTTCATTCTAACAGTAAAGCACAGTAAGGGAGAGGTTATGATTTGGGCTTGTGCTGCACTCACATGACCTGGGCTTATTGGAGTCAATGATTCCATCATGAATGTTAAAATACTCAAAGTCAAATGTCAACTCAGCAAAAGCTCTCCAAAATTTGGTCAACAATCTGACAAAAATCCCAAACTCTGCAGCAAATCTAAACCAGAAAGGCAGAAAAATAACATAATTAAGGTGTCATTTGTATTGTAATAAGTGTTTAGGTAAGAGTTCAGCATGAAACCATAGACGCAACATTGTTTTCGTCCTTAATGTTGAAACACATCTAGGCCAGAGTGGTTCAGAATGGTGAGTCGTGACCCTAATTGAATGCTAGTGGTGCAACTGTGTTTGGGGGTAATTATATTGACCTGAAGCGACTGGCTTTCAGTTTCTTTTTTTCAGGATGTAGGCTCATAAACAGGAAAAGTAAGCTCTACTCTGAAGCAGAGAAGGCAAATTATCAGGAGCCTGTGTTTCCCTGAGGGATTAGTTTTGCTGTGTCTCAGCAGGTTCCTTAAAACATGATGGGCTATTGTGTTCTGTGGAGTGCAGGGGAAAGAGCTGAACAAGCCCTGATTTTTAAAGGAGACAACTTCTTTTAGGCTCTACATTTTCATCCTGAGGAAAAAATATTACATTTATCTAATTTTCAGTTTAAAATGTTCTTCACAATACTACACGTATTGGAATTGAATGTGATATGACACTTCTAATATCCTACTTAATAGAAGTATGTTTAATTCCTCATTTCCATCAAAAAATATATTTAAAAAACATGGCAACTATTTACAGTGTTAGGGTGAAATGTAGTATGAAACCTACGAGGTGGTCAGAGGGATTTTAGTAAATTCCTCCAACACAGTTAGAACACCTACTGGTAAGGTTAAAAACAAACTACTTTAAATGGCTGTGGAGAGTACAACCCCTGATGAAAGTGCTAAAAGGATGTGGCAGTCATCAAATAGGTTCCCCAGCCCTTCTTTAATGTCTCCTTAAGTCAGGCCGGGGCGCCTCAGCTGTGTGAAACCTCCTGCAGTGTTTGAGTGTTGAAGAATGAAAGCAAGGGTGCTTCAATGAAAGCTGCACTATGGTCATTCCCTGGTGAGAAAGTCTTAAATGGGCAAATTTGCATTTTAGTTCAAGGTGTAAAACATGTCCAGGCATCATTCTTCTTCAATTTAATAGGAGAAATGGTTGCATTATGTTTGCACAGAAAATAACAAAAAGGCAAGTGTCTTAAACAGTCTCTAGCCATACTTGCTCAGACCGAGGCTTAGTGAGATATAGACTGATAACACCAAGGTGTCCCGGATTATAAAGTCTCTCACACATAGTCCACAGTTTGTTCCCTTCTGTAGTGACATATAGGATTTGCTGCTGCAGAGAGGCATTTAGCCATCATCCTTTTTGCTTAATCTGTGGCTGATTCAAACTCTGTTGTGGTTCGACCCATCACCAGACTGTTGCTGAAAATTCCACCATTATGGAATGCTTAAAAATTTTGGAGGAGGTGTTTATGACTCTGGGATGAGGGTGACCATCTGCATTTGAGTGTCTGAAAGATAGGGCCTTACAAGGAGGATTTCTAATAAATAAGAAAGTCACCTGTCACCTGGTTTTCAGTGCTTTTCTTGGGAGATTCCAATCTCTCCCCTTTCCCATATATTTCTCATCATCAAAGAAGTCCTTATCAAGCCAACTCTTTTCACTTTCAAAAATTCATGCATTCAACTCAGGTATTCAATTCAATTCAATTCAAAATTACTTTATTAATCCCAAAGGGAAATTAAATGTTGTTGTAACTCATTTTGCAAGTTCCTTCAAAGATGTGTTGTAGATGCTGATGGCTGTGGGTAGGGATGATCTCTTGTAGTGCTCTGCAGATCTGAAGAAGCCTCTGACTGAAGACGCTCTATAGTTGTATGACAGTCTGATGTAGAGGATACTCTGGATCTATGGCGTCTTCTTTTTAACTCATCAGGGTTTTGTGGCTGTAGTTGAGGTATTATTTGAGCCTTTGTGATTTTAACCAGCTGCTGCCAGTTGTAAACCACCTTGTTGCCATGGTTATGCATCATAACAAATGTCCAAAAATAAAAAGTATCAGCAAAAATCCTTCCAGCTGCACAGCATTCAAAACCAGAGAGAACAGTTGTCCACAAAAACAATGTTTCTACCAGAAATGGAAGAATTAAAGTTTTAAAAAAGAAAGAAATATGAACCAAAGTAACAGAGCTACTCCAACATGCTGCCACCTTGAGCGGCGCAATTCCAGAATATAGGTATTGTGGGATCAGAGGAGCAGGCTCCAACCAGTATCCATTATGCTAAACTTGTTAATCAAATCTGTGACTACCAAGATGCTTGACTTGGTCACATGATGAATTCCCACCTTGTGGAACAATAAGAGATTATTCTATTCATTCTATGATACGTCAATGCAAAAAAACAACAACTCACAAGCTAGCAAAATGATTAAAAACAGATGTGTCTTTGCAAAAAGGAAAAGGTGCAGTGAAGAGAGAGAAAAGCATTCAACTTCCAAGAAAAAGAGAGCTACATTTAGCACACTCTATCAGGAGTTCCAAGCCCACTCTGCTTAATATGTAGCAACCGGGAGTTTCTAATGAGGCAATGAAGCCTTTATAACTGCCCCAGATGGAACTGCCTCGTTACAGAGACACAACCATTGGGCTCCAACTGATTCAGTGTTGTGGTAAGTTGTATATTTCATTAACTTTATATTTGTTTAGTGGTAAATCTTATTTTAAAGGTGTATTTAAATATTACCATAGCAACCGATGAGCATTAAGGGGCAGAGAGGATGTTACTCATGTTATGTTATTGGGGCTAATGAAGTTACGAACAGACATTGGATACACATTTATTATTATATTTAAAAATAACCCCAGTTGTGTCTTTTTATTTGTTGCATTTATCCGTGTGAATACTGTCTAAAATTAAACTGGTCCATGACAAAAAAAAGGTCGGGGACCACTGCCTTAGTTCATTCCTCTATTGGTTTATTTCTTGATATACTATAGTTTTTGTATTTAGTATTATTTTCCTTAGATTATTTTCCGTTCTGTTTATTATTTCGGGCTTAGTTCGTTTATTCATCTGCCATTGCTCCTTCAGTTCTGTTCCATGTTTTTTTCTTCTTTCCATTTCATCAATAGTTTCTCTAGGCATTTTCAAAAGACACACTGTGGTGGGATATTAGGGTAATATTGGTTTGTCTTTTAAATGCGCCGTGCCGGCATGGTGAAACGCGAATATAGTGACACTTGTTCCGGCATGCTTGATAGTAACATTACGGCAATATTGCTGCAACGCTGGACCTATGAATGAAGATCATGCCTTGGTGCAACAGAGGGTGATGTCATGATAACGTGTGGAATGTGCGGTGAGCCCCGGCCGGCAACAGTACTTAAAATGCAGGTAAACATGGGGAGACTCTTCCATCTCACGGTTTATACACAACCCTGCACGTCGACAGCCCGGTCACAACCTCCACACCCCCCTTTATCCTGCCATTGAGTAATCTTTTGAGAAAGACACCTGATCGTGCTACATTGCCACCACAGGCTGACCACTTATGAATGACCAAAAGGCTCACTGATGCTGGTATGGATGCCAGCACTGATGGGGGCATTGTCTTTTGAAACATCCTTCTGTGTCTCCCTTCCATTACCTTTTACTCTGCCAGTCATCATACTTCCCTTCCCAGCTGTTTCACATCTCGTAATTTTCCTCTGCCTGCTTTCTTCCCCAGCTGCCTCAGCTTATCTCTGATTGGTCCGTCTGGTTCCTATGCCACTCTCCCTCTCAGTTTTCCCTCAGTGCATTTAAGCCTGGTTTTCCTCGTTGTTCTCTACTGGTTCCTCCAGCTATACTCACAGGTTCTCAGTCTATCCTCTATAATTCTCTGTTTTTCCCTGTGTTTATCTCTGTGTTTACCTCCATGTCCTCCAGGATTTTTATATTATACATGTCCTTTGTTTACTTTTTATTAAAGTCATTTCCACCACCAAGCTCCATGCATTTGGATCCTCGTTTACCCGCAATCATGACATGAACTCTTTATATCAGTATTCTACAGTCAAGTTTGATTTGATGTCTTTGAAAACTAAGCTTGAATAAAACTGGATCATTGATTCCAAAAGTCCCAGCAAATATACAATGAAACGACTGGGTAAAAGAATCAAGATGTTGCAATGGCCCATGCAAAGTCTAGACTCCAATTAGATCGAGGTGCTATGGACCTGTTCATAAACCAATGCCTACACATTTTAATCAACTGAATCTCTTTTGGGAATAAGAGTTGGTGAAAATGGCTCCATAACAATGTGAGACTGATAAAGTCATACAGGTAACACCTACTTTGAGTTATTGTCACTAAAGGTGGTTCTATAAGCTTTTTAACCATGGAGTTTACTTACTTTTTCCCATAACTTTATGGAAAATTATGGATATCTTTTGATATTATTGTGTACAGTGATAGTTCATCCAAATTACTAATATTGTCGGCAACCTTATACTTACATTATAACCATGTATCTTTAAATTTGAGGGCATTAGTGTGTCAACTCAAGATGGTGCAAACTGTGTATGCAGTCTCTAAGTGCATTCCCTGAGGTTCTGCATGTTGGGTCAAATTATTCAGAACAAAAAGGTAAAAAGAGCAACTTCTTTTACATCATCTAACACTGCTCCCTTTGCTTCAGTAGCAAAGTGATTCTCCACAGCAAAAATGTAGACTACATCTTAAACTTTCATCATAGCATGATTCCTGAGAGCAATAAATGCCACAGGGAGACAGCAAAGCTTGCCTCGGTCATCACTCCAAAGCCTCTCTGCTATTCTTGAAGGGCCACATCCAGATCTGAATACAAGTGGGCAGTTGAAAGCAAAGCCCTCTATTAACATTTACATGTATCACACAGGATGAACAAGAATACGGAGATGACTTGAAGTGAAACATGCTCTAGGTTGAAATCATGGTGAAGTCTTTCAAGCTGAAATGCACGCCTTTTCTTTAACAGGCAAGTTTAGCAGTAAGAAAAGGAAAATACAGCGGCACAGCTGTAGCCATACACAGTGTATTATTAAAAGCACCAGGGGCCCAATTTGTCACTCTGGCGGGCTCATCACAGATGAACATCCTTTATGAAATGCACTTTTCACGCTGCCTGTCGGAGGGATCAAAGTATTAGCTCCAGTCTTGCCCGTTTCTCCCTCAGTCTCTCTGCTCCGATTCCCACTGACAAAATGAGTCAATTTAAGCCAAATGGATCCCCTATCAAAAAAGGTGAGTGGTGAGGGGGGAGAGAGGGGGAGGCAGGGGGAAATAGATTCACATTGTGAGTGGTTGAAGTTTAGGGAGGTGGGTAGTAATGAGGGTACATGGACACTAAGCTTCTCTTACAATATGTAGAGAAAAGAAGTTACAGGACATATAATGGAAAGGCCATTTTTGGAGTTAAGCCTTTCTGGTACATCTAACAGATTGTCACATTATATGGGTCAAATCAGACAATGCCTATATCCATCAGTTTAGATTAAAGCTTTTTCATTTCAAAAATAATTTTTCAGCCAACTGCAAAATGGGTATTCACACCTATTCAAATTTTTCCACATTTTGTCAAATTACAACCACAAACTTTGTGTTCAATTGGGATTTTATGTGATAGACCAAGCCATTGTTGAGCATGATTGTCTTTTGAGGTATGAGTGTACCTCCTTTGCAAATTTAGAGAAATAAATGTTTGTCCATTCTTCCTTGCAAAACAGATCGAGCTCAGTCAGATTGGATGTGGAACATCTGTGAACATCAGCTTTCAAGTTTTGCCACAGGTTCTAAAACGGATTTAGGTCTTGAGTTTGACTGGGTCAGTCTAACAGATGAGCATGCTTCTAAACCATGTGATTGTAACTTTGGCTGTATTTTAAGAATTGTCCTGGAAGTAGGTGAACCTCAACCCTATTATTCAGTCTTTTGCACCCTCTAATCGTTTTTTGTTTTGTTTTTCTAAGATTGCACTGTATTTAGTCTAATCTCTATTCCCATGAACTCTGACCAGCTTCCCAGTTCCAGCTGAAAGAAGCATCCTCTCAGCCTTATATTGGCACCACCATGTTTTACTGTGGGCATGGTGTGTTCCTCCTGTTAGGTTTCCACATTACATTTTAGTCTCATCTACAGTAACTTGTAAACACTCTCCCAACTCTGCAGTTCCTCCAGCCGTACCATGAACCTCTTTTCTGCTTCTTTAGGACCACCATGTCTTGGTAAGTATGCTATGATGCTGTTTATTCACTAATGTTCTCTAACAAACTTTTGATGCCTCACAGAACATGTGTAGATGCTGTGATTAATTTGAACATAATTTTATTTACAGTATAGAGAAAAGGGAACTGAAGTCAAATTAATGCTATGATTTTGACATTTTCATTGAAAGCTGTGGTCCGTAGTGTGGTGTCATCAATGAGAGGAGGGGATTTTGAAATGTGAATGTATATAGCTCCCACCCTTACTCCCCCTCCCCTTCTTGAAAGAACTGAAACCCATGCCTCCTCCCACGCATGCGTAGGGAAAGCCAAGTCAGCAGAGTGAGGTTCACTGCATTGACCCAGCATTGACCTACTTTTTACAATGTAGTTTTGGGAGGATAGTATGTTTTTTTTAACCATTACCCTCCAGCTTCTTCTCTTCTTCCTTGGTGTGCTAAGCTGACTGAGGCACATCACCCCGTAGTGCATGCTGGGGACCTGGGCCCATTCTTGTTGATTGACAGCTCCCACTTGTGGATATGCAAATCTGTTGGTCAACACCCTAGGCTCGTTTAAATGATTTGTTTTGCTATAAAGGCCTAGTGAGGGACTTAGGGGGAAATACACATTCTGAAAAATTGCCTACTTTATATTATAGAACAGGGTCAGATTGTCAAGTTAAACCTTTTTTTTATTTACTTTAAAAATGTTAAACTACATACCCCAGGTTGAAGTAGAAATGTGAAAACCAGATAAAATTTTTTGTCTAATTAACAATTACTTACTATAATGTGTACAAACCCCAAAACTACTGCATAAAATCCCAATAAAATACATTTAATTTTGTGCTAGTAATGTGACAATATGTGAAATGGTTAAGGAGTTCATACTTTTACAAGGCATGATGGTAAAATCATTTTGTTCCGTAACATTTATTTAAAGCTCCGGGAAGTTATAACAGTTTTGGATAAAACAATTTTTGATATTTATTGTAGTAAATGCCATACTTTCCTTTTTTGCGGATAAGCAGCTGCCAAAAAGCACTGCAGAGTCTGGAATGTCTTCTAAATTGTTGAGGCTGCAATGTAGATGTTACATTATATTTTCTATATTCCATCAACAACCAACATGTGCTTTTAGCTATGCAGTCAGCATATCTTATGAGGTGTAAAGTGGCTCTTTACAGAGTGTTTTTTTAAAAGGGAGTCAGTAGACTCTAAAGCATCACTTCTAACTATTACACAGTTGAGTAGATGGTTCAGAGGGTGTTCGGTCATTGTCTAGGTGTGGAAAGCCCCTCCTGTGCATAAACAAACCATATTAAGTCTGTCTGATCTGAAATGCTTAACTTTCAACTGCTCATGGGTTGTTTTTTTAAGTGCTAACCTGACACTGATGTGTGACTCTGAAAACTTCTGCAGATATTTTGTCCAAACACTGATTCAACCCTAAAGAGACACACGAGACTGGCAAATCAATACACAAAGAGGTGAAAAGCTGCACGTTCACTTCGGTATACATTGCCCGGCACATTTTTCTTTTTTTATATTAAGCTCACATGATGTTAGATGGCACATTGCATGTAACACAGCATTCACTGCATCTTCCACCCCATCCTTTGAAGAGCAGAAAACACGCTTCATTACTCACCCAGCTTGACAGGCCTATTTTCCCCCACCTCTGCTCATACTTCCCCTCAACTCCACCACCCCATCCCCGTTTTAGCAAAGCTCTCAACCAATTGATTTTTTTTCACTTCTTTCCTCTTTATTTTTTTTCTCCTTTGCCCTTGATTCTAATGCTTCTGGGTTGTGGGAAATATTTATTCACATTGATCGACAACGAGCTGATGGGTCTTTCACGATCGTCAGAACTCAAACTGTTTTTGTCCCACCAATGTCTCCAAATATCAATCACCAGTGGGAGACGTGCTCGTTGGACTGCAGATTAGGGCGATGAAGTCCCAAAAGACGGACTCATTTTCCTACAACAGACTCCATAATTTCTTTTTTTTAAAGACACCAGACTGCAACAATCTAAGAAGAGTTTGGGGATTCTGCTTCGAATCCGGTGAGCTGTCAATGGTCAAAACAATGTTTATAGAAACAAAATTCTCAACAAATTATTTAAGCACCCAAAGCAGATGGAGACGTGTCTGTCCCGGAGCAGCAGAATCAATTGGATTCCATGCACGATGTGCTGCCGAGGACCCGGAGAGAGCATTCTGATGATAATTCCTGAATCTGCGTGGTTGCCATTAAAAATGCAGCACGGACAGGATATTTTCTACATCAAATTTTCATAGCATCAAGCAGTCTCGACAGTTCTGTCTAACACAGCGAAAGAGAGAGAGAGAAACTATCACGTAACAATGATCAAGTTCCTAAAGCACTTTAGTTGTGCCAGTTCATCCCTAACAAAATCAAATTCTTAACTTAGTTCAGCCATGTTAAAAAAAAATGTAATCGATTCATGTTTATACTTCACCATTTCAAATTTTTTTATGAACTTCAAAGCTCCAGCTTGAACAAGTTCTCATTCATGTATAATAATTTGTCTGAAATAAGTTTTGAAAAAATAAATAGGTCATGAGGTCTTAGATTAGAGTAAGGATTATCCCTTTGTCTAACATCTGTTTTATTCTCTCCTGCTATCCTTGCTCACAAACTAGGCTGCATTTTATAATGGTTTAATATCCAAAACAACTTCTCTAATTTACATATTTAATAATTTTATCAACAGCAAGGAAATGTTTGACCAAAAACTACTCCATTTGGATTTGTAACTTTGGTAAGTTTTAGCCCTCTTAGGATGAAGGGATTCCCCAGTAGTTTTTTATCTCCCTTTAAACTGTTACTGCACAGTCAAAAACCTCCAATATTACGGAATAACTACCAAATACTGAAAATTTAAGTTGTCCTCGGAAAAAAGCACTCCCCTTTTGACATTTAATTATGTCTATATTATGGACTGCACAGTGGCGAAGTTGGTAGGTCTGTTGCCTTGTAGCAAGAAGGCCCAGGTTCAAATCCTGGCCTGGGGTCTTTCTGCATGGAGTTTGTATGTTCTCCCTATGCATGTGTGGGTTTTCTCCAGGTACTCCAGCTTCCCCCCACAGTCCAAAAACATGACTGTTAGGTGAATTGGTCTCTCTAAATTTTCATTAGGTGTGTGTGCATGGTTGTTTGTCTTGTATATCTCTGTGATGGACTGGCAACCTGTCCGTGACTGCTGGAGATAGGCACCAGCCCCCCTGCAACCCTGCATAGGATGGACAGCTACAGATGATGGATGGATGTCTATATTATTTTACCCATAAAGGACTTAACTCTCCAAAGTTTCTTTTTTAGTAAATTCCAAATTCTGTTTATACATTAACTGTTGACCTATATATACAAAAAGACCGATGCAAAATCAGCAAAAAAAACTTAACGTCTTACACAAAGTAGTACATGTTTGAAAAACTGGAAGCAATATAACAAATGGTTTCAACATTTTCAACAGTTATATGAATTTGTACGCAGTCTCCCTTTACTCCATTACACCATTAAATAAAATCCAGAGCAATCAATTGACCCTGTGTACGAGAAAATGCTAACTTCCGGGTATTAGACCGGAAGTTAGTACGGTGATTTCCTGTTAGCATTCTACATATCGACATGCTAATGGCGACCATGAAAATGAAAGTTATCTTGGGTAAAAATACCACAACATTTCAACGCTGTGAAGGTGGAGGAGGTAGTCGCTACTGTTGTGTATCGTTGTGTACTGCTTCAAATCGATTTAACAGTTTGTGGAGCTTTCATCACTTTCAGTCGCTCTTGTATTGTGAAGGTCTACACAGCTACTTCCACTAATGAATTTAACAAAACAAGTTTGAAAAGCCCCAACCTAAGTTTGCGCTAGTTAGCATAAATGCGTGGTGTGTACTCACCTTCGTAATTATGCACATACTGGGAAATATAAAATTTGAACCCCTTTTCGTGCTTGCTTTGTGGAGCAGATGAAAAGGCAATGACAATTTTCGATAAATTTCCAAGGCATCTTGAGAAGTAAAGTTCGCTGCAGGCTCCATCCATTTTGACAGGGCTGTGGCAATAACAGGAAATACTGATACAAGCCAGAGCTTTTCAACTGGAAGTGGCATTTGCTAACGTGCACAGGTTGTATTGCCTTTAAATGTAACCTAATTAGTAATTGGGGTTCACATATGTGAAATTTGATCCCAGCACACATACAGCTATTCTGTGAAAGTAGAATATTAAATAAAAAAATATGTTAAATACCTCTCTCTCTATATATATATATATATCTATATATCGATATCTCTCTCTCTCTCTCTCTCTCTCTCTCTCTCTCTCTCTCTCTCTCTATATATATATATATATATATATATATATATATATATATATGTATATATATATATATATATATATATATATTGTTGTGGACTCTAATAATCTGACTTGCATAAAAGAGTAGCAAGAAGAAAGCTGCTGCTATACGAAATCCATCTGAAAGTAATGCGGGGGACACAGCCAACACTTGATGAAACTGAAATTAAACTGCTTGGCCTATATACAAAAATATCTATACTGCTTGCTTTCCTAATATTATGTATCCCTAGTTTAGATTAAAGCATATGTAAGTGTTACCATGGACCAGTCCAAGTTAACACCTAAATCCCATTAAGAATCTTTGGCTAGACTTGAAAATTACTCACCATTCAATCTGACAGAACTTGAGCTTTTTTGCAAAGACAAAAAGGCAAAAATTTCACCCTCCAGATGCATGACGCTGGGAGAGACATAAACCAAAAGACTAATTTCACAAAGTATTGCCTCAGGAGGTCTGCTTAAAAATGCTCACCACATGTGTTCTTTGTAAAAGATCTTTGAAAACCATGTATCATTTTCCTTCCACGTCCCTTGAAAATCGTCGAGAATTTCAAGGGAAGTGGAAGCAAAATGGATGGTATGAACTATTTTGCAATGCACTGCACATACAGAACCACCAAGTTCAAGAATTGGTCTGCAGTGAGGCTGAAATATTCGGATTATATCACATGTACAATGCGCAACATATATGTGCATTCAAAAAGTCAACAACCTACACATGCTGAACCATCCTCTGACATAATATACTGTACATTCAGCAGCCAAAGCACATTACTGCTCATCCGTATGCCTTTCCAAACCTTTACTGACTCAAATGCTTTTTTTTAACCTTTTTATATATTCACATTCCGCTGTCACATCCCAGTTAAAGCACATCATTCGAGCTAAATAAAACTTCCCTCTTTCCACCGATTACTGCATGCAAGGTCATATGTAAATACACTTCCTTTGCAGCAGGGGGAGGCTGCAATGGAGAAAAAAATTGATATAAATATTCCTGCTGTACAGACAGATGTATTATGTGGCAAAGAGAGAGCTCTGAAAGTTTCAGCTTTGAGTCCGGCTGCTGAAGATCCATTCTCATTCTTTTAGCCTCATTATCGTGCTCGTAGTACATTCTTCCTGTGCTCTCTTGTCATGTGCAGAGAACAGAAGCAGGTCCGCATTTTGAGCCACATTAAAATTGTTATCACAGAGAAAAGCTTTATGGAAAGAAGGTAAAGGGCCTTGTAAAGTTATATCAGACTACTAGTACTTTAAAATTATTACTTTCTATCTGCAAAGAGGCTGACAGATTTTTGCGTCTATCCAGCTCACCCACTGGAAGATTAGCATTGTCTCTGACCTCTGATGAAAGAAACCACCAAGAATAGGACAGAACCGAAGAGAATATGGCAGAGCACATACAATAGGACAGACTAAGCGAGTCATATGAGTGTCTGAAGCTATCAAAAGGCATGCTGTGCTAAGACCTGATAAGTGTCTTTACCTAAAAGTAATATGTATTTATTTCTTTTGATTCCTTTTGAGGGCAGGATTGGAGGAAGGTTGTTGAGCAAGTAAAGTGTGCAGTCAGATTAAGAGATTGGTGAAACGTAATCAGTGTGAAGTGTGTACGAGAGAGTAAGAGAAGGACTGGTAATATGTTAGCAAATTTAATAAGGCTCAACACTCCTCAACAATCACCCCCCCCCCCCTCGCAGTTTTCCGGGATACATGAAATGTGGTGATAAAGGATGATGCCTTCCTCTGACAAAATGGGGTGTGCTAAAAGCACCCTAGAAACAAAAAATATATTTAAAAAGTAGAAAACATCCAAATGTCGCTGTCACAGCTAGTGCACATTCTTGAGCTGTTGGCTAGACTTTTTTTTCATTCTTTTCTTCCATTTATGCTGCAATATTCTCCAGACTTCCCTCTATTTAAGGTCACACACATTGCTGGATAACTCAGACAGCATGAACTTAGGAGAGGACCTGTTGGTTTGTTTGTCTGCAAGCTTAGTTTGAAATACAGAAACTTAGTTATGATTCCTGTCCAGCTCACAGATTATTAGGGATCATTTCCAAATAGGCACTAGCATCGTTTCTCTAGTTTTGCAGTCGTAAGACTAATTTACTTTTACTGTTATTCAAAATAAATAGTTTAATCTCTTGGGAATTCAATGGAAAAGGATAACAAAAGGGTGGTTACTCAACAAAACACATTTTTTTAAATAATTATTGAACGGTCCACTAGGTTAGGAAAGGGACAGGTAAACCCCAAGATTCAGCTAATATTGTTAGCGGATTGTATTGCTTTTTTAGCCCCTCATGATACAAAATGTATGTTATTGCTTTTATGGTGAGTAAGTTATAACACACTGAAGGTAATTAAATATCATACCAAAAAATTTTACCAGTACCAAGTGTAGAAACAATGGATAGGCAAGCAGTAGAAATGTGGTTTGTAAGTTATTTTGCAATTTCCATCCATCCATCCATCCATCCATCCATCCATCCATCCATCCATCCATCCATCCATCCATCCCTTATATATAGTCAGGAGTGCGGTGGTGTGGTGCATGGGCCCAAACGCAGACGCCGATAGAAGTGCAAGGATGTTTATTAGAGAGTGCTGCTGGTGAAGGAGGTGATGATGATGATGATGATGATGACGGCAGGAACGGAGAGACAGGACATCGGACGAACAGGACAGGATAACAGCAGGACAACACACCCTGGAGACATCGACAATGATACGACGCTGAGTGAGGGGAAGTGAGGGGTTATAAAGGCAGAAGGTTAAGGAGGATCAAGTTTGGTTGATGGGAGACACAGGTGAGGACAATGATGAGGAGAGGGACCGAATAGGGCAGCATGACATCTATACCTTATATTCTTATCTTTGCAGCGTCTGGAAGGGGCTGGTGCTCATCTATAGCGGTCATTGGGCAAGAAGTCAATTTCTACCATGTTTCACATTTATCTATTTAGGACCATTTTTTCCAAAACTAAGATGTTTCGGATAAGGCAGAGGAGATGAACTGCTTGGCGGTTGATATATTTAGAGAACTGATGTGTGTGAACATTGATAACAAGTCTCAAATTCACAATGATTAGCTGACAATTGCATTAGGCACCACTCATTACAGCCTATTCCGGCAACTGTAACATACAAACTTTATACATTACATTTATTGTGTCATGTTAGAAGTTTACAGTGCATTTTAATTTTAATGGAAGTTTGTGTTTTTTTTCTAACATCATTACAAATTGGCTATGTCAATGCACAGTGGACTATACTGTCTAGTAGGAATGTAATGATACATCCAGTTAACGAACTGATACACCATACAGAAAAAGATTTTTGCAATGTCTTTAGGCTGTCGTTAACAAACATAAATAAATCTTTATTTTCAAAAATGAATTAAATATTTCACTAATCCCAAGCTGTGTTTGAGAAATCTATTTAGTGTAGAATATTTTACCCCAGGTGATATTTATGCTTGCCCAGTTCCAGGAGTAGAACTCATCTTAAAAAAAACATTAAAATTTTCCCTTTTACAAGTAAAGCAAAAGTTTTATGAATCTCAATTTGTGTATTAAGAATCTGTTATTTTTAGAAAGCAAATGATTAGTAAAAGTAGACTTTGGACAAGAAATGATCACGCCACAGTCCACAGGACTGTGCACAGGTAGCTCTTAAACAGATGCCAACTTTAGCGGTTAGCAGATAACAGTTAGCCAGTAGCTAACCATATAATTTTTCTTGTTTTATTGACTGAAATTCCTTTGTATAACTTGCATTTGCCTCAATATTCAAGTTTGCCCATAAAATATTTTTTTTATTTTTAATGCGGGCTAGTGGAGGATATCTAAAGGCCTCGATGAGATCCACAGGCTGTAAAATGCCTTTGTCTGTAACAAGGGATAAGGGTAAGAGTAAATTATGAGCCAAATAGGAAGTACATATGTCCAAATGACAAACTCTGCTTCTCTGCCTTTTCAGATCATAGAACTTAATACAACAGAGGATTTCTTTTAGACTGGGATGTTCCGCGAGAAAAGCATCCACACATAAAGTGGTAAAATAACATCTAGATTTATTTGCAAGTTATATTTCTGCTCTGCATTATTTCTAGTGACATTCCCAGAGTAACATTTCAGAGGAAACCCCTCCTCAGGTATGTCAAACTCGATGTGCTCCTGTTGACACCAGCACAACCGAGAAATGCACCTCCCTGACCTGTCATGTCCTGTAAAATGAACAGAGAGAGACAGCCTCTCGCTCTGTCGAGTCCCATGACATTTACATACCACAGTGCCTGGTAGTGCTGAAATCACCCATGGGCTAGATCAGGCCTCGAATTTAGGACAGGCGCTTTTTCCAGTCTCCTATCCAATCCACTTCCTTGTCACTACCTTGGTGGGACCTGTATACGCTTGACTAAAAGAAACACCAAACGTGTATCTTTGCTTGGCTGCAACCTAGTCGGCCTGCTGATTTTCAGATGGAGGACACAAAGCGTGAAAGGGTAAAAGGCAAAAAAGAGAGAGCTAGAGAGTGGAAAAACGTGGCCCATTTCTCACCCCCAATAAGCTGATCATCAGAGCAGCTGATGTTCATATTCCCTCTTCAGGCAGCTTCATCTATATGGGCTCACCTACACTTTTGTCTTTGCTAATCAGACCTATCACAATGGCTCTTTAGTTATTTTACGTCCAATAAGGCTGTCGTCTCTGCAGACGCCTTCCACCATCCCATTGGCCCTCACTATTATTATCTCCCTTATGTCTATGCTATATGACTCCCAATTGGCAAATTCATGAGATTGATCATTTTTCACGGGTGGGTGAATTTACTAAAAGCATCCCTCTTGCATGCCGCATTACGTGGCACCCACAACCCTGCCAGTAAAACTCCACAGCCATATCACTTAACATGCACTGGGCTCAACTCCCAGGAGGGGTAGAGGGAGGCTCTGGGAGAGCAGAAAAAGAAAGAGAACCTCTGAGCAGAATACTAATAAAGTTAAGCACTTACAGAAAAAAAAAAATGGGAAAGGAAAAGGAGCAGTGACAAAAATGACCACAATTTAATTAATCTTAGATTCCTAGCCTTTGTGCGTTTGCATGTGTGACTGCACGGGTCAGTTTATAAAAATATCTGGGCATATATACATGTAAGTGTGCAGAGTGTACCCACAAGAGTACAAAGATACCCAGTTACAGAACTCCCCACTGACAGATTCATATGCCTCTGGGGGATTTTTGGGCACTCTGTTCTTGCTCATTTTTCTTCAGCATCCATGTGCACGAGAAACAAGTATGAACACATATGCCTATATGTGTGTGGCAGTCTGCTTTGGCAATAGGAAAGAGAGCGAGGGTCTGCATTAGCATGATTAAAAAGACAGTAACAAATGGCTGCTGTCTGAGAGAAGCCATGTGACTATCACAACAGGATATAGGCCAAGTGTATCGACATGCACGTACACTTACACACATGCATGTTCCAGAATGATTTGACATTCCTCCTAATGAAGAGATGGACTGGTGGGAAGACAAGAAAAGCAAAGAAGCTGAGAAGACTGAGCACTACTGTTTCTTACATCTGGTGGTAAAAAAAAAAAAAAGAAGAACCTTCTTCCTGATAGTACATGTCTTCTGTGGAGTATTTTTAGGGAAGCTGGGGTGTGACATAAGTGCGCGAAGATGCATCAAATCTTAATGTGCACGTGGTCGCTGGTGAGGCCTCATTATCACAATTTCCTTTAGGAGAAGAATACAGAATAGAGTTTCTTTTCATTCCCACAACTGCTGACTTTCAGGCAAAGGCAGGCCTCTAAAAATAGCCTCAGTGCTTCATGCACTGCAAGCCCCCTTTCCACTCATTAATACCAGGTAGGAAGAGTGGGAATGCATATTTATATCCTTGGTTTTTCACATTGTTTATCCAATCTATGGTCTATTTCTCTTAATCACCAAACTGTGAATCATTTGCCTGTCGTCTGGTTATTCATTGTCCACTCTAGCAATAATAACTGTTCTGAATGAATTAAATTGTTAATTCCTACCTGCCAATCACTTCGCTAATACAGAAGCACGGGTGTGCAATAATGGGTTGCTGGCCAATTGTGCTCCAATTCCATTTAACATCCAGCTATAATAAGATGCAAAAGTATTTCTATGCCTTGAACATTTAGACACTTTCTTGCAGTATGATCACAAACTCCACTGTATTTTATTGGTATTGTCCAGTGGAAAGAAAATTATTCATGGCTTTCAGCATTTTTATAAACTGAAAAGTATAGTGCCCACTTTAAGTGTCTCTTAGAAAAAAGAAACCGTTTGCTGCAATTACAGTAAGTATTTTCTTGTGTATGTCTATAAAAGCTTCAATTTTTGACCTATTAGTCTTTGCCAAATACCTCAACTAAGTTAGACTGCATGGAGAGCCATCTGAGAAAATACATTTTCATGTCCTTCCACAACTTCCCAATTAGATTGTGCTTTAGTGTTTTAGCTATTGTAACACATGCATATGCTTTGGCCTAAACCATTCCATTGCAGTTCTGGCAGTAAGTTTAAGGTTATTGTTCAGGTGGAAAAGGACCACTGCTTTGGTCTTAAGTCTTCACTAGCCTTTAACAGTTTTCTTTCAGGAATATCCTATATTTAGCTTCATGTATCTTCCCACAACCTCTGATTTCAGCTTTCTTGTCCCTGCTGAAAGAAAAGCATCCCACAGCATGATGCGGCCATCATCGTACATCGACACAGACATGGTGTGTTCATTTGGTGTGTCTTAATCTTTTGCCAAAAATTGAATTTTGCATGTGACGATCATTTAAAGATAAATTCTGGTATCATTTACTAGCAAAGATAACTTGTTTTGAATTTCAACAGTAATTATCTTGCTGTCACTCCTCCATAAGGCCAGATTTTTGGTGTGTATGACTAAAGTCCATTTTATGCCTCTACGTCCGCGGAGGTGTGGAGACAAGCAGCGCCATTATCTGTCAAGGCAAGGGCTCTCCGACGGCCATGCAACAACAGATGGAGTAGAGCCCAATATCTTTATTATCCGTCGAACGCAACGGAGAGTGCACCTCTGTGATTGGTCAGCCTAACATCAGCACCAGATCATTTCACCATAACGGTGCTCTATAGTCAATGTAATTAGTAGTCAATGCAGCTTTTGTGCACTAGATGCTTTAAATTGTAAGGCCAGTTTATCTAATATGGTCTTTTGGTGATTCTGACAACCAGGAGGTGAAGAGAACAAAAAACAGACTGCTGTGTTTGTTTGTTTACATGCATTTTTAGAGTATCCAATGAGCTGCACTTGTAGTGAAAAGCTTTCCAGCTCAATCAAAACTTGCTGTCTGTTGGCCTTTGCTCCTTGAGTGGATGTGTGTTTACAAGCTGAAGTAAATAAATTTCTGTCGACCAGAGACAGGCCCGTCAGAAAAGGTCTGCACCCCCTGCTGTCCTGGTTGAGAATTGCTTTGCAACACTGACACACCAACGGAGAAATATAAAATGAAAACGTCTCCATCAATACGTGTGCGTGTGAGTGTAAACTTGCTGACGGAGAAGTATAAACTAGGCTTAAAAGTTTTTGTGTCAGCAAATTCTCCCACCTGAATTTTGCAGCTCTTCCAGATTTACAATTGCCCTACTGGTTGCTTATCTGATTAATGCTCTCCTTGCCTGGCCTATTAGGTTAGGTGGATGGTCATGTCTTTGTAGGTCTGCAGTTGTGCCATGCTCTTTCCATTTTCAGATGATGAATTGAAAAGTGCACCGTGACATGTTTTAAGCTTTGGTTATTGTTTTATAACTTGATCCAGCTTTAAGCATCTCTGCAACTTTACCCCTGATCTGTCTGCTGTTTTCCCTGGTCTTCATGATGCTACTTGTTCTCTTACGAACCCCTGAGGCCTTCAATGAGCAGCTGCATTTTGCACAGGATTTTTGTTAGGGGTATAATAGTAATGGAGTTAAACACACATGCACACCAGATATTTCAGATTCATTTTTTTAAATATAGAAAACAATGTATCATTATGCTTTTACTTACCAATAATGCATCGCTTTGTATTGGTCGATCACATAAGATCTTGATAAAGACATTGCAGTTTGTGGTTGTTGATGTGACAAAATGTGTAAAAGTCCAATGGTTTTTAGTACATTTAACAGACGCTGTATAAGCTTGTTCATGTTAGCTCTGTGAAAAGAGTATGTTTCTATCTTTGACCATGGCACCGTTCATTAATATTAGAACCAGAGGAAGAGACAGAAGGAAAAAATATTCTGTGATACATTAGCGGCCAGATTTATTGACGTCTTTGCACCGTGAATGTGGCAGGTGCTCTTAAGCTACATGTGAACTTCACAACTTCTCATGACTCCTCCCGGTCTTCCTGTGGTGAGTTTTTTTTTTTTTTCGTGATGGGGAGGAACACACATACACACAGTTTCCTGTCAAGGTTGGTAAGACGTTGCAGAGCTTTTATGAATGTTCTCCATCACGCCAGGGAACAGCGTACTGCCTCTCACTGACAGCAAGCACAAAATGATGGAGGAGTTGTGCTTGGCACTGTCAATAGACAAAAATCCCCTGGCCAGAGTGAAAATGAAAATGTAAAACCCTTATGGGATTTATGTGCAAATTTCTAAACACATGAAAATGCTCACACATTGGTACTCATTGGTGCAGCAATTTCAACAGAAATTATCATTACTACAATTGGATCATTATGGATGTATTGTAAAACATTTTCTCAAAGCTGATTGCATGTTCGAAATCGTCTTAGTAGCACTGGTGAACATGCAATCAGCTTTGGTAGCCATCAGTCTATCCCACGAACTTCATTAGCATTACATGCATGCAGAAAAAGGATGTATGGTTGGTCCTGTGATGTAGACAGCAGTTTTGGTCTCCTGGCTAAATGAAAGTCTTTTACAGCTTAAATTTGTTCACAATTTGTTCGTCCTAGTCCCTTAGTTTTGGATGAAAAGGTGTTCTGTGCACGTTCCACAAGGAGGAGACACAGAGGAAGACCCAACACCCCCATTTAGGGACTATGTTCCTCGGGCAGCCTGAGATTGCCTCAGGATTCTCCTGGAAGAGATGGTTGGGGATAGGGAAGTCTGGGTCTCCCTGTCTAATCTGCTGCCCCCTTGACCCAACCCTGCTTAAGTGGAACATGATGGATGGATGGATGGATGGAGGGACGGATGAATGGATAAAAATATAACCTGAATACAGCTAGTTTTAACTTTCAATTTTGTTACAAACATCGTTTTGCTCCACAATCCAAGTATACTTCATTATTGATCTTAAAAACATGCTAAGGTCTAAGCCTTTCAAGCATAAGAACATATTGTTAAGTATTGTAAAGTATATTGTGAGCCAAATACATTAATTACAATTTCCAATTTTTTTTCTTTTTAAGTTGTTTTATACTCTCACAATTCCACAAAACCATTCCCATATTTGCAACACAAATTAAATGAAAGCGGTACCATTCCATTATGCAAATGAATGAATTATCTCCCAGAGTCATGGGTTTCTTACATTGCAACAGTGAAGGTTTCAGTTCTTGGCCATACCCCGAGCCACAACCGTAACCTTTTCACCCAAGCTCATATGTCTCTCTCGGGCCTGTGGCGAGCAGCAGCCTCCATCACTTACTGGATAGAAACCTATGTATGGAACAACACATTAGCTCAATACAGCCTAATTGTATTAGGCCTTAAAGTATGAGATTAGTCTTCAGATGTGTCCAGAGGAAACCAGAATACCACGCGAGCGCCTGCGGTGGTGTATTAAATTGATGCGAATCCGACACAGTTCGAGGAGGGAAAAGAGCAGACTGTAGTCTCCGGAGATAATAACTGCAAGGCTTATTTCTTGTGGGTCGGCCTGGCCATTTCTCAGGAGGAGTAGCTATTGATGTGTCAAAAAAAATTTCCTCCCTTGTCACTAAATATCTCATGCAAGTTGATATTCATCTCTCATACATCGCTCTGAGATAGCCAAGCCACTGTGGCACCTTACAGTACGAGTACTTATGAAATACAAATAGAACATGGAATAGAAGAAAAACTACAGGGAAATCTATCAAATCTAAATATATAGGCTACAAAACGCACCTCTTCTTACACATATGTTATTGGTGTAGTACCTCATTACCTGCTTCTTTATAATGTTTATAGACATCTTATTCTGCACTTCCTTCACATTGCCTAAAAGAAAGCATCTTTTTGTCCCTCTATGCGGGTTTGGATTCATGCCACAGTAAAAATGAGGAAATTCATCTGCAACACTGTGAACAGATTTTGGAATATGAATACATTCAGTAAATCTCCAAGCAATCGATCTGAGCTGTGGATATCACAACAAAGCAGGGAAACCCAGCAAATATTAAATACACAACAAACATATCAGCTGCTAACAGCTCAGCACAGATTAGGCCATCTTCCTGAAAGTGAGCACATATTTACTTACACAAACAAGCGAGGGAGAATATTACAGAGATTTGCATTGCTGCATGCCAGCGTATAAATGAGGCTAAATGGATATACAGGATGTCTGTGTTTGCTACAGAATGGAAGAATGTAAAATTCTAGAGATACTAAGATTTTAGAGTTGTCATCGATATGACTACTACAGCTGTTTTCATGAATCTGGGTAATACAGTATATAAATATATACAGCAGGTGGATAATGTTCATATTTTGTTGTTTTGAATGTTAGATATTCAAATACAAACTGTTAAAAAAAAATTTAAATCCTGACATGGTGTTAATGCTTTTTTTCAGTATTCTAACACACAAAGTTTAATATTAACAGACATTGAGTCATTTTCTTTATTGATCACATGCTTTTGCATTGCTGTGAGAAGGCATTTTGATAGAAAAAGTATCTGTCACTAATACACAGCAAAAAGAAATGGGATCAAACATCATGAAAGTAGAGGGGTATTGTTTTTTTATTGATTACCTTTGGCTTAGGAGATGATGACATGGTGTCTCCACTCATCAGAGCCGATTATTGATCAGCTGGGGAGGAGCAGGGGCAGGTAGCAAAAGGGGTCAAGCATATCTGCCAAAAGAGTTGGAATGCGGCCGACTGGAAAAGCAAGAGTGAAGCCGTGGTCCCTGACACTGATAATTAATGTGTAAAATGCAGTCAGTTACCCTTGGGATGCAAAAGAACTTTGATAATCCATTTCACAGAGAGGTACACCGCAAAACTTACGACTGGTTGAAACAAAAACACCAATATCAATGCATAAACATAATGGAGTTGCTGGCAGACATTTTTATAAAAATACAACAATGACCAGAGGTTAGAAAGGCTGTGAAAGGGTGTGAGAATGCAAGAACCGACACTTTCACTCCTTCCAGTAGCTATAACAATGACTGCATGCTGCAGAATCAATCAAGTGAAGTGCACTGCATAATTACGTAGATGATCACTGTCACTGTTGGTACCAGCAGATAGTCTTTATGATCAGAATACAGCATTGCAGTGACTGAGCAGTGCTACTAAATGTCCTTACTTTGGAGAAGACCATGCAGAGGACACTCAGAGGAGGGTGAGACGGATGACATTCTGAACTCCTGCAAAGACTGAATCATTACCAGCACCTCCCAACTGGAAGTGTGGTGGGATCAGCAATAATTCACAGCGACAGAAGGGCCTGACAACAGGAGTCCACACACAACTATGACTCCCCCCATCTCCCCTATTTATTTATTCATGGTTTTATTTATTTCTTGTATACTTGTGAGTTTTCCAGTGAGATCAAACAGACATTTAGTTCAAAGATACACCTTTTATTACACAAAAGAGGTGCACTAGATTTTCCCACCGTTGCTACCTTCATGTTTCTGAAACGCTGCCGAATGTAAATGTGTCTTTTAGGCTCTCGCCGGAGAGAATCAGTATGTGTCTGCTTACCAGCAAAGTGTTTAAAATGCCCGCTGAGTGCCCCTGTGTGTGCTCCCCCCCGGATTCTCCTCCTCCTCCTTTTTCTGTTGCAGATGTATATGCAGAACACCCAACGTTTACGGCAGCGTTTCTAGCTGATTTAAACCGTTTGATGCAGGCTGTATTCCTGAATCTATTGAATAATAAGTTATTACACAACAGGTCTCTTACACCTCTCTTTCATCTTAGTAAAGAAGACGAGCTTATTTGATCTGAATGCACCGATCCTAATGCATTTATTTCTTGTGATGTCTAGTTTCTTTATTTGGGCCATAGACCTTCTTCTCCTTCAGGACACCTGAATAGTCGATCAATCATGGCTGTGAGCATTTTGGATGTCTTTACTCCAGGGCATGTCTTTTTGTGTGAGTACCCCAACCCCCCCCCCCCCCCCCCCCATTGTAGAACTAACTCTATTCTCTTTTTTTTCTTTGTTTCTTTTTGCACCACAGATATAAAACAGGTTGGAACTGTTTCTGGCAGCGAATAAGAATGCCTGAGACATGTTTCCTTTGAAGGCTACTGACGTGGAATGATGCTTGCTGACAGAAACCACACTAAATCACTTAGGAGGAGCTCTTCTTTTGTCTTCTGTCCCGACAGGAAAAGGATACCTCTTCTTGGGTGGCCCTGCATGGACCTTCAAGACAAAGACTGCCAAACTAATACTTGATGGTAATCTTCTCATGTTCTAGTTTTCCTGTGTGCTAGTGAGTACAAAACTTGCCAAGCACTGCCAATATAGATATGAAAATGGCTGCTAAGTAAATAATTAAACAAAAAGTTGACTTCTATGTGGAAAACTATAAAACAATTCCCCCAAAGTATTATTATTTTTTTTTATCCAACCTATTACCTCTCAAAAATCTCCTCCACCATAATAAACCACAAGTTAAAACTAATACCATTTGCTGGGATCAATTAGGCTGATTGGCTGAGGCTCCATCTTGGCCAGCCCAGGGGGCTGGCAGCTGTAGACAACTTGTCCAATTAAGTGAGAACAAGAACTTGCCAATAATGGGTGAATAATGGGCCTTAAGAGGAGCGTGATTCATCTCCAGTGTGCAGTGACAGGGAGGCAGTTGTTCAATGTGTGAAAACCATAGATTTCTCTTTTCAGATTGCGATCAATATTCTCCCTCCCATGGCTTTGACAATGGGCTTAATGAAGGATTAGACCGTAAAGATGTTGGCATCCTGGGTTGATGCCAATAGTTATGTTCATACCCGCTCTCAGAATGTGCAATGTCCAAATGTCAACACCTGCTCCCCTGAAAAGACAGAAACAATTAGGCAGTGGTTGGTATTAAACCCTACAAAAGCCCAGGCGGCTCCAATTAGATGGTGTTAAACTATTATGCAGCAGCATCTGATGAGTGTCCCAACCACGCACCAATATGACAAGCTTTTCATCATTGTATCAACGTTGATGCGAAAACAATATAAAAAGACTGGCGATGATGAGCTTCTTAAACTGACTTAACATTAAATTATCACACTGACTCAAAAATTGCTCAGTGGGGGGGGGGATTTCAGTAATAAGTTTGAAAGCAGCAACTCTTTTACCCATTTTTTCTCCCTTTTCCCTCTTTATGTCTTGAACAATAGTCAATAAGGAGTTGAAAGGCTCTAATTTCCTCTGACATCACATCCAGTGCTGATCTCCCTCCCCTTGCTTTCACACTCGTTCTTTTTTGTCTTGCATGACCAGGTTTCTTAATGTCACATGTAAGCAGCTGTAAATTAAAGGCAACTGGCAGTTGAATGTGTAATCTCCTACCTGTCAAATGATTGCCAGCAGTAACAGAGGAGGCAAGGAATGAGAGATGCCTTAAAATGTGATTTAAAGAAAGATGAGCTTGGAAAACTTTCAATCATGGAGTCACATTAAACACTACATTTCCCTGTATTTCTTTGGGATTTTATTTGATTGACCAACACAAAGTAGTGCATTATTTTGAAATGAAGGAAAATGATATTGACCTAGTGTTCATACTTTTTTTAAAGCCTGAGTCTTTTAACAAATTTTCTTCCAAATCTTTGCTGTATTCAGCTCCGTCCCCCTTCTTGTCAATGCTGATGAGCTTGCCTGTCCCTGCTGAGGAAAATACCCCCCCCCCCCCCCCTGCAAAATGCTGCCACCCATTTGTTTCTCGATGGAAAAGGTGCTTTCTAACTCAACAGTGGTTTTCTTCTTCTCAGAGATTTCTTGCACAGCCAGTCAGCTAAAGTAGATGGCCTTGTCTTGGTAGTTTTAACCATTGTCTTTCAACGTCACAACTTGTGTTGGTCTATAAAATCCAAAGAATTACAATGAGGTTTATGCTTTTAATGTGACAAAAAGGGTCAAGTTCTCCTGTGCATCAATGCTTTTATATGGGACTGTAGATGATGGAGACACCGGCCTTGATTCATTTTTTCTGTCTAATTTTTACTTCTAACTATAAAGGCACCATGCAGTGATGGTGGAGAAGCAAGAAACACCCCAACATAAGATGATACCTATAAAGTGTCACTGCATTGTTCATTTCAAGACAGGTTTCAGTCCTACTCAACCTGATATTTCTTCCCTTTTCCCTCTCCTTTTTTTCCTCTACCTCCCAGGTGTCTGTCTCCGTCGAAGCATGCACACAGCACATTGGGGTCAGCAACAACACGGATGACATTAACACGGAATGCACACTTGTGTGACCATGCAACCACTCCCCCGTGAACCCCTTGCCGATACTTGGGCTGTCAATCGGGGACCTGGTCTGAGAAATGTGCGCATCACTGTGGTAACAAGATGAAAAAAATCTGTGCTACTGTAAACACCTCCCACCCCACAGTCTATTTACTTTTCCCCTTTTTTGATTCCGCTCTGTCTTTTCTACTTTTTTGGAACATTGCATAATCATTTTCTTCTTTGAGGCAACATTTCAGTCTGCCAGTGCATGATTATCTCAAAGAAACATTGCTGATTTAAAACTCATGCAAAGAGGTTGGGAGGCAAACCAGTGAAATGTACAGTCTCAGTCTCCTAAGATGAATTCAAAGATCAGGGCTGCATGAGTTTTTACTGACCGTAGTGTCATGCTGTTATGGGCAGGGCATTATGGGAGAAAAAGCAATTTGCTGCGGTAAATCTCAATGACCTCATGAATCACGCCCATATAAACAAGCCGAGAGCAGTGGGGAGACCAGTGCAAGCTGCCTGGAAATTCACTTAATAGTCTTTATGCTGCTAACTATATACACTCACCAGCTACTTTATTAGGTATACCTGTTCAAGTGCTTGTTAACACAAGAACTGAATCAGCCAATCAAATAGAAGAAACTAAATGCCTTTAGGTATGTGAAAGTGTTGAGACAACTTGCACAAGTTCAAATTGAGTAGAAAATGTGAAAGAAAAGCATGTTTTGTAGTGTCAAACACACTGGTATTTAAAATACTAGGAACTTAACAAATATCAAGGGAGCACATGTTGTGTCAGACCTTAAAAGGCCACATGCCACAGCCTAACTGAGTATCAGTGCTGACTATCTCCTATCTGTTTATCACCACCTATCTTCTGAGGGCTACTTCCGGCTGGAAAAAGCAACATGTCACAAAGCTCAAAGGGGTTTATTGAACATGACAGATTTCGAACTAGTAGAGCATCTTTGGGATGTAATGACACTTCACAAATTTATTAAATCACTGATCTGCAGCCAACAAATCTAGAACTATGTGATGGGATTATGTCAAAATGGTCCTTACTCTCTCAGGACTGTTTATAACACCTTGTTGAATTCATTCCACAAAGAATTAGTGCACTTCTGAAGCCAAAAGGAGGACATAATAAGTGTCCGGTAAGTGCAACTAACTTAAATAATATGCCACCACATTCTCACCAGCTTTAAACAACAGGTTCTGGCTGTACATTTTGAGAAAGTCCCACAGATAATACTGTAGTACATCAAAATTGTGCTCTCCGTTACCCTGAGAATATCAATCTGAAATAAAAAGACATCCCTGACTTACTACCAGACAAAAATCTGCTTGCTTCGGGCTGTCAACAAGTACAAAACACCTGTCATACCCCCACTGCCAAACCCTCTCTGGTAGCTCAAGCTGCTAATGATAATGACAGCAATCAAAACATTGGCACTAATGCTGTTAATAGTGAGGATAGCGCTAATGAGGACACTACCTGGGAGGCTGTTTGCTTAAGCTGTTTTTCCAGGTTTACCCTCTGGGACTGGAGGAAGATGGCCCTGATATCCTGTTGTATCGTGCCCCCCGCGGCCTACTCTGCGTCCTGAAAGGCCTTCATCTGAGCTGGCTAATGGGCTAATACACTGCAATAATTACAGATGGGGGAAATGAGGTAATAGGAAGACAGCCTCATGGGGTCGAGATATGCACCTCCCTGGTGTAACCTCAGACTCTTCCTCCCTGGTGGTTTCCGGCAAGTTTCTAAACAATGATTTTTTTTGTTGCTTTTGTCTTGTTTTTCTGTAGTTGAGAACACACAGAGGTAAAATAAATAAAACAACTCCCAGTTTCTTAATGGAGCAAATAAAAGTTGAAATTCCAGTCTAAAAAATTGACAACTTTAATGATCTGAACGGCACACACAAAAACAACAAGATAGACAAGAGCCCATAAGCTCTTGGGAACATAAATCTGTACATAAACCATAGGGCGGTTTATGTTCAGTTTTTCTCTTTTGCCCTAACAAAACGAAAAAGAATTGAGTGGGGTGGGGATTTGGTGTAGGGGTGTAGGCGATGGACAATTTGAGACAAGGCGATCCCAAAAAAAAACAAAAGCAAAAAAAAAAAAAAACAGGGTGAAACCAAAGCTTGTTTTTCTCAGCTTGCTCGGAATGAAAAACAGAATAACCAAAGGATAATGCTCTTCCTCCGTTCTAATGTTTCAACTGACCACAATAGCAAGAGGGGGATTATTCAGCAGAGCTAAAACAGGGAAAAAAAGTGTTAGAAACCAGTCCTCCTACCTCAATTTGGCGTGGAAATCTGGCAGTTGCCCTTTAAGAATGAGAATCTACAGGGTCCAATTGGGGAGGGGACAGAAGCCCAGTCCCCTGTTCAGTCATTAAAAGTGGTTTCTAGAATGGCATCCATCTGCTGCTCCCTCATTACTGCCATGAGTGATGGCAGTACTGTTCCTAAATACGGTACTGGCAAATTGTCATTGCAACCTTTGACACAGGAAGTGGACAGAAGCCGACAAATAATGCCAGTGAGTGGGGACCAGAGTCTGGTCAAGCCTTCTAAGTTGGACTCAATCCGGCCTTGCCTAGCTGTGCACGCCTTCATTAAGTTTAAAAGGCTATTGATGACAAAGAAGTCTCGCCTCGCCTTGGCGTCCTGTTACTCCTTGGGGTTGATTGTGCAGCTGCGTTAAAGAGCAGAAGGGTCGGCAATTTTTAAGTGAGGGATTGCTCATCACTTTCAAATGTCGATCATCTTCGCCTGGTTATCTTTCCCCCCTACGGACCTGATTTTTCTCTGTGCTGCCTTTGACATATGGAAAACTCAAATGAGTAATAAAGCGTCGCTAAAGAGATAAGCTGTGACTCAGCGAACAGCACATTCACCGAGGATAAAAGCTTTTCTCCACGGCAGCCATTTTGATTTCACAAGCACAAGTCGAGTCTGGCATTATTTTCCCCTCAATAGAAAGAAAATCTCTCCAAGGCTTCTTTCTTCCCTTCTGCTTTTTTCTCAACTAAGCCTTCCTTCCTCTGCTCTCCATCCTTAGCTGCAGAGTGTACTGTCATTAATTACCTGCTTGCAGAGGCTGTGCATTAGGCCTGCCAGGACACAGCAGAAATAGAGCAATGCTAGAGAAAATCTCTCTGTTGTTTTGGCTTTGGTGAGGAATGTCTTACAGAGCATGACACATATAAACACACAAATACAAACAAATAAACAAACCCCCTCCTCGTTGTTTGCTCCAGTCAAACACACAGCAGCTACTGCTAACACATGACATCATATGCATTCAGCAGATAATCAGAATAAAAAAAAGCAAGAGCTAGACTTGTGCAAAAACACTCTGACTGGTGTGAATACTCCACCGTCAACCATATTTACCTAGAGGAGAGAAATACAGCATGCCAAAGATGGGCTCAATCCACCCCCCCCCCCATCTCTAACACACCTTTCGTCATTTTTGCAATTTCTCATTGTGTCTCTCTTCTTCTCCTCCCTACTTTTGCTTTTTCCGCTGTATCCCTAAGGCATATCCCGGAGAACTTTAGTGATCCACTGGCTGTTTGTTTGGAGTGAAGCTGAGAGGGAGCACGGGTACCTCGAGGCACAAGCGAAGAGATACGTGAGGTAATGGGAAGCAAGAACAAGAACATGATGATTGAGATGATGCGCGGAGAACTTGGGAGAGAGAATGGCATGCAGTCACCTTCAGTACACTTTGGGCACTACAACCCCCAATCCCAATGTTTCCCATGTGACCCAGTCAAAAAGGGTGACTTACAGAAATAGTTGTCACCTGTAGTACAAGTGCCATCTGGGTTGCCAGTGGTACTCAGAACACATTTTGGAAGTAAATATATGTGAGGTTAATAAAAGTGAATTAAACGATAACTAGCTGAAAAGAATCAACAAGCAAAAAGATGAACAATCAGTAAGATGCTATACTACGCTGATTATTTTTCTGTGCTTTCAACTAATGTTAAAACCTTGCTTTACATTAACTCTCTCTCTCTCTTTCACATACACGCACGCACGCACACGCGCACATACACACATTGTATTACTTCACTTCCTCTTTTTAATATAACTACTTGTTGATTGATCATGGCACAAAAACTAGAATACATATTTAGATTTTTTAAGTCACTATAGTTGGCTTTAGGCTTTACAAAAACTGGTGGTTTAATAATTGACCATACGATTCTGGTACAACTGGTACACTTCTAAAAGTTTTAAAAGTGGAAATGATTTTTTTTTTCTTTTTACTGCCACTATTTCTAACTTTTGTGCGTAAGTCTCCCATTTTGGTTTTGAAGGTTGTATTTGGTGAAAAACCTCCAACTTTCGCATTTTGTACTGGCATTTTACATGAACTTTGTTTTTTTCCCTGATGTTTCTTTTCATGACAGAAGAAAAGTACATGTCCTGTAGAAATACTGCTTTAAAATGTGTGTAAGTCTGGGGTCACTTGGAAAACCTTAATTACACTATAATTTGACAAGTAAGAAGTTCCAACAATACACAAGCATATACTGGTAATCAAGGAATTCCAACTGATTATTAAACATGGGTTAAAAAGAACTTTTTTCAGAATTACCAGTTAAACTTAAGTATTTTCACCTTTACAAGTTTTACCAAACAATTTCTGCTATTAATTTAAAACTTTGCCAGCAACAGCTTCCTAGTAGATTAACTTGCTATATGCTTCAAAATATTATTTTTGTTTTAGCCTCTGAGTCTTTGAACAATAGACTGCAACCTGCGGAGTCCATTTAGTGTTTTATTTTCGCTAAAAGTAACACAAATACTTGAGGAGTGATGACAAATAGCTCAAAACTGATGTACCCTGTTGCTCAGGAAACCCATCCGCAGACACACACTTGTTCCACAAAGTAATAAATGGAAGTAAAAAGGACTCTCTAATCCCATAAAAAGGTGTCTTTGTGGTATATGAAGCCACTGCACAGCAGTCTACTTTAGTTTGCTGGTAATTATCCGACTCTGCCGAGAAGGCAAATACATTAATGCTATGTTATAAAGTACAGGAAGGACTGAAGACACTCAGAGGAAGAGAACTGAAGGGAAACGAGCAATGAACGCCTATCATTTAGGGTTCTTTTTCTTTAAACTCAAAAAAATAATGACAGACGAGAGGGTTAAAGGGAGAAAAGGTTTAAGGAAATAAAGCCGCTCACACATGGATCCAACATTAGCCGTACTGGACTGTACAGCATGTCAGCGAGGAGCAATAGACTGCTGCACAATAAACCAAACCCTGCTCAGAAAAACCCCCAAAAAAACTTGGGTCACGTTTCTGATTCAATTTCATTATTCCAGGTTTAATTACTTGTCCAATTTGGGGGCTATTGCATACCTTGATTAAAATGGACACTATTTAATAACCCCAGCCCCATTTCAAAAAAAGGGAACGCACCTTGAAGATGAAATAATTAAAGCAGCAAGGAGATAAGATTCATATCGTCCTCTCTAACTTACCCCCCGTAAATTGGTTGTGCTCTAAAGAGAGACCAGAGTGAGGGCGCAACAATATGAGGAGAGAGAGAAAAAGCTATATTGAGTGACTGAGCAAGTAGTGGACGGATTTGATCAAAAAGTTGCATGGTTGGAGTATGAGTGAGAGGATTCATGAGGGAGGGACATGCAGGAGGTGCTGATTTGGTATCAATTTGACCATTTTGGAGACTGAGACTTTGGATGTTTCACACGCATAATACTTGAAAGGGTGCCTCCCACCCAGCCTCCCCCTTTCAGTGTTTTGAAGGGTAAACACGCTGAAGAATGTGTGCTGTTTCACAGAGTTTGACTTTGCTTTCGTCCAGTAGTGGGCCCCCCATGGGGTGGGAGCGGCTATTTAAAGCCAGGGACAGACAGCAGACTCCCTTTCTACTCCCACTAAGACATTAGGGGAGAGAAGTGGGGCAGGACACTTCCTGCGTCCTCCACGCAAACGTAGACACACAGACACACATAAGCTCTCATTTGCGTGTTGTTGTTTTTTTTTGTTTTTTTTTTCTAAAGGCACTTTACATTTAAAGAGAAAGGACTGGACATGTTCTTACCTCCGCTTAATCATACCCGTGGGCTTGAGGTTATGAGCCAAAACACAAAGTGTGGGAGTGTTGCACTTCCTGTCACTGAAATTGGAAAGGGCTTTTAACAAGAATGTTGCATCAGGCAAGAGTAACATCTACTGTAGACAACAGATATATTTATTTATTTTTCTTGATATTAAAAGCATGTCGGTATGAGAGAGAAGTGTCTGCGTGGGAATCTGTGAGTGTTTGCAGGGCTCCTGTAACAAGCATCTAACCTGTATGCCCTCTCGGCCTCACCTAGCAAGTGTGCCATGGTTCGTTAAGCTGGCAAAGATGATAGGGCTTCACATCTATTTACTGCCGCCACAAAAACACACAGGGGCACACACAAATGGCCCACTTTGGCCAACGGGATCACCTCTAGCCATTTTATGACTTTCTCCCTTTGATTCTTTTCCTTTCATTACAACCCCCCCAACCCACACCCCCCTTATCAGACTCCTCTCTCATGTCTTTGCTCTCCGTTTGTGCCTCTATTCCAGTCTGAGACGATTAGTGTCATACCTGGCTATCAGCTTGAAACATGGAGGAGGTGTGCTTTCTGGAACACTACAATGACTTTTATATAAAATACACTGTAATTGGCTCAGGATAAGATGCCTTTTGTAGATAAAATATGAAGAGGCCCACATTTGATAAATGATTCAAATGCCACTGAAAGCATGAAGTTTACTTATTTTAGATCTCAGGTTTTAAACTTCAATGGAATACATTTTTAAATGTGCTCTGTATGCTAAGTTTTTCAATATTCTAACCTCGTCATGAGTATGAGCTTATTTTACAAAACAAAAAATCAAGTATAATTGCATTATTACTCAGCTTAATTTACTGAGACCCCTTTAGGAAGGGTAGATTTCTTGAGAGAAATCTGGAGAATCAAAAGGTTTAAAAAAAGTCTAAATTGCTTATGGTTAAAGCAAGAAAAGCTAATCACCCCCTTTGAACATGTAGAAGAACAACAGGACATTTTCCAGCATTGTAACGGGGTATTTGAACGTGCTTCTGTTATTAGGGATGAGGTTGTTGGTGTTTTTCTCTTAAAAGATGGACTAAAAACATGTTTTTTGTAATGTATTTTCTTAAAATGTTTGTAATGGACATGCTCATTAACTACTCGGTGATGAAAATGATAAATGTATTTTACTGTATCATGGGAGCTAGAACATGCTCAGTCTTGTATTGGTAAGCCCTTGAACCTAATCATGAACAACATGTATTTGAATCGTTCTATTTTCAGTAAAGTATTTTCACCAAAAATAGGGCTGTTGACCAAAATAGGATTTTCATCCTAATCTGGATTCGCCTTTGACTAACCAGTTGGAAATTTGGAATTCTGTTACTGCATGAAGATTTAAAATTGACTTTAAGATTGATTTTCAGTGTCAATTAAGTGCTTAATCCGAAGTCAGAAGATGCACAGCGATGCAAGATATGTTTTTGATTCATTAAGGCTGAGAGAGAGACTTTCAGCAGATAACAGGAAGGATCATCATACCATGTCCTGAGCTTTAACAAAAAGGGAGAGTGGAAATTGGCCATACAACTCTCATCAGTGTATCTCTAGTTTTCTGGCTTGCCACAGTTTGGATATCATTTGAGCTCTGAATATAAGTCAAGAATAAGAAGACTGAATACAAAGTTTTATACAGTATAAAATATACTCTTCAAAGGGAATTCAGAAAGTTGTGAATGAGAACTAACTTTATAGAGATAATTTTTTCAGTTTCTTAGTCAAAAAGCTACAAATTTATTTTAATATATTTTTTAATTGAATTATATCTCAAATTCTAAAAAAGCTTGAAAATCATTTTCATCTTCAGTTGCCAAAAAAACAATTTCTTTAAAAGTTTAATTTGCTCAGCCCCCTTTTCAAACACTTGCTATATTTTTCCAGTTAAGCTTTAATACCAAAATAATTTTATGATACTGGATTTGCACTATAAAACACACAAAAGAGTGGCCACATGAGAGCTAAAGGCCTATTTAAATTTTATATGTGGTGTTTAGCCTGCTTAAGCATTTTACTGAGGCTTTCAAAGTTCCCTGTGAAAGTGATCCAAATGAATCAAGCCGAGTGAGAGCCTAATGCAGAGAGATGGCCTGAGTGAGTGGGGGGAATCACAGCTTGCTACCCTGGACTCAAGCAGACCAGAGGCGTCTAGGTCAGCACATTTGAAGTTAAAATCATTCCTAAATGGGTCTTCAGACACCCTCAAATAAAGCCGACAGACAGTGCTGACCTTTTCAAACCATCCTGTCTGCTGCAAAGAGGGTGAAATGGGGAAGAGATTGAGTGCCAGAATTGAATAGTTTAAACTCCTAATTGAAACTTTTTCATTTATTTTTCTTTCCTTTTTGCACCAGAGCAAAACCCCCAGGTTAGAAATTTTTTTTTGGAAGGCAACAAGTTTGATGTGCTTTCCACAACAGCCCAATTCCCATTATTTTTGCAATGTCTATATGTTCAAATCTCGGTTGCACCAAGAGCAGGGGTGATATTTGGAGTTCAGGGGCGATCCCTTTTGCAACATGCAATTAAATTTATTGACATGAGCACCTGTCTGATTTATTTGAAGTTTTTTCTTGTGAAATAGACAAGCAAAAGGCCTATGTCAAAGGTATGAAAGGCCACATCGCTCATCATGTTACCTGATTTATTGACCCAAAATCCAGCTGGTTCATTCATTCACTTTAAAGAGTCCCTAATTCAACAATGAGGAAGAGAAAGACAGATGAGAGGTGAGAGAAAGTTTCTTATATTTTTATCCGGTGTTAACCTTCCACTCTCCCTCAGAGCTCATCTCATTAAAATCCACAGAGCACATGTGTTTGCACACTTTAGCCCAGCCTGTATTTTAGAACAACCCCAGAACTTGTTGCCAAATGTGCAAAGGTGCAGCTCAGGGTGAATAAGCACATCTTCTCTAATCACATCCAAATCACAGGCACATCAAAGGGTTGTGTCATCAGTCCTCTCCTCTACTATGTCTTTACACATTAATCTTTTCACGTTCAACCCCACAACATCAAGTTTGCAGATGATGCTAGCAAGATTTCACCTATCAACAAAAACAGTGAAGCAGCCTACATGAAGGAACACAAGCATCTGAGTCAGTGGTGTAACAGTAATAAAATGGACCTGAACATAAGAGATGGTAATGGACTTTAGGAGAACTAAGAAGTCTGGACTTTACCTTCAACATTGACGTAGAAGAGGCAAATAGGATGAAGACCTTCAAGTTTGTTGGGGTCCACATCTCAGCCAACCTCAAGCAATTCAGAAATGTCTCTAACTAGTAGAGGAAGGCACATTGCTAGGTGTCTCTGCTAGACCCACCTCCGTCAACTCTGCTGATCAACACCTAACACTCCTCTATCAAGGGCCACCTTAACTACTGCTGTACAGTGTGATTCAACTACTCCTCTGCTAAGAAAACATAGAACTTGCAGTAAGTTGTGAAGGCAGCAGAACAAGCAAATGGGATCTCATTACCTCTCCTTAGGGACATTTAAAGTTGCAGACTCCAGCAGAAGGCCAGTAGTATCTTTCAAGACCTATTGTCCTCCCTTTCTCCCCTATCCGCTCAGGAAGACACTGCAGTTACCCACCAAAATCCTCTGAAAAACGTTTTGCTTTTGGCTTGTTTCCTGTGTGCTACTCTTTTATTTAATTTTTATCTCATTCTTATGCTGCTAAACAAAGAACTACTAAGCATATCTTTTCATTGTTCTTGCCAGAGTAAGAAGTAAGACTATATAATATTCTGTTCTAAGTTCTTTATTTCTGTATATGTGTAGTTTCTGCAGAAAACTCAGACTCATCAGGTCTTTAGAAATCTCCTCCATGTACTTGAGTCTATGAGTTATTGTGTATGCATGACATGCCTCAGCTGAGAAATTTGTGTCAAGCGAGCAGGTGGGGCAGTCATCAATGAAGACAATTAAACACCTCGGAGGCACTCAGCCAAGTATTCTCCCTGTCCCTTGCTTCTGTGTATTCTCCCCTCCCTCCTCCATCTACCCTCTTCCTCACGCTGCCCCTGACAGATGATAATTCAGTGGGAGTAGAAGGGGTCACGGCCTGACAGGGAAGGGCATCATCAGCTGTGATAACCATCGGTGGACACAGACAGTCAACAACAAGTTGGCAGTTTAAAAAAATAAATAAAAGAGAACTTTTCAAAGGCGGTCAGATTTGAGCATCAAATGCAGCAGCGCTCAAAGGTTGCGCAAGCATTAACGCTGAATCAGCGCCTTTCAGTGAAGGGTGATGAGGGTACGCTCTGTGCTCTGATGAAGCCACACTGCTTACTCATCCTAACTTGACTCCCTTGTGTACGCGGAGGCAAAGATGAGGAGGCAAGGCACAAAAAGTATCCCAGTCGAGGTCAAAGGGGCTCTCGGTTTCATCATCAGATGCTTGCTAATTACAAGGGGGCCGATGTGTATTGTTGCTGGAATATTCTAGAAGGACAAAAATACTTCAGTCACTTGCATGTCCTCAAAGGAGGGATTACAGTTCAACACTAGAGAGAGAAAGGGGAAAGAAAAAAATCTGTGTCACAAATGGGGATCGACTGTCAGCCTAGCTAATTATCCACTCTGAAAAGAGCAAGCTTCATTTCCCGGACTTATGTCGAGGGGAATCATTTGTGGCGACCTCATCCCTGACTTTATGAAAAGAAACATTACATTCATAATATCAGCAACCCCCCTGCCCCCCGCCATTCTCTGCAGCTCCCTTCACTGAGGCCCTCATTTTGACGGCTAATTCCGGTGTTTTCATTTCAGAGACTCAAGCTTAATTCTGATGCATATTAGCGTATTACAAGGCGGGAAGGGGGGTATCCACTGCATAGGCCTGCATGTCTGGGATAAAACATGTAAGCTTCAACAACCCAATGGTTACAGACACACTGAGGAGTCTGATGAGCGACAGGTTCAACATGGCTTCTACATATTAGCGCCTCTTTAATGCACTGACACCATTAACTTTGTGCCCTTAATGTGAACAGCAACTGCACCTCTGATCTAAGAAGGAAAGAAGAACAGCAAGGTCAGAGCCGGGCCAGTCATATGATCGATGCTAACAGGATTAGTGATGTGCTAGCATTCAACCAGAGGCTTCAGCGGCTCTCCTGAGGATGCTGGTTATGGGCTCTTCTTCACTCCACAGCGACACATGTGAACCTGGGAGCAGACGTGTGTGTAGGTTGCTGAGGAGCAGCCCGTGGTCCATAATCCATTTACGACTGTAAACCTGGAGGAGGGGGAAGACATTTACTGTCAGGAAGCACTTGCCACAGATGCTATATCATCTCCCCTGTCAGCAGTGCACACATTCCCTGCCTGAAACAGTTCCAGCTACAGGGTTCAGCTAGGAACATCACTTTTAAAACTGGGGCTTTTCATCAAACTTTATTAAAAGACTGTTGTTACTGATGAGTATGGTTTCATTTTTTTCTGTGTTTAAACTTGCCACATCCACAGTTTCTGGAAGATTTAGTATTTTCAAAAGGAGATCCACCCATTAATCCATTTTACTTTCCTTGTTCTCCTGGATATTCATGAAAATCAGTAAATAGCAAATTAACATATCATTTGCATAAGAAAGAACATAGCAAATATACAAATTGCAAATGCTCATCTAAATGTCCAATATCTGCGGAAAAAAATATATATCTTTAGGGAGTGTTTTTTTTTTTTTATATATACACAGAAGACCAATTAGGCATAACATTATGATTATCTCCCAAATAGTATGTTGGCCCCCCATTACTGCCAAAACAGCGCAGACCTGTTGACTCATGGCCCCTACTAGATCTAAAGGTGCACTGCGTTATCTTGTAACAAGGTTTTAGCAGTAGATTCATCATGTCCTGAAAAATATGAGTTGGGGCCTTTACAGATCGGATCTGTTTGTCCAGTACATCTCAAGGATGTTCGATTGGATTGAGGTCTGCAGAATTTGGACGCCAAGTCAGCACCTCAAAATTCTTGTTGTACTCCTCAAACCATTTCTGAACCATTTTTTTTGTGGCATGGTGATTTATTTTTCCTAAACCTTCATCCTTCCTCTGTTGGATTTATTTGTTTTTATAGTGTACCCCGGTGCCATATTTTACCAGGTAAGCCACATGCAGTCATCCACAGAATGTGTAAGGAAGTGTGATTCATTACACCCAGTCCACCTGCCTTGATCCAGTTCTGGTGCTTACATACCCATTGTTGACACTTTCAGTTGTGGACAAAGGCCAGCACCCTGACTGATCCATACACAATGAATACTAATACACTGTGTGTTCTGTCAACTTTCTCTCAAAACAAGCATTAACTTCTTCAGCTATTTGTGTCACAGTAACTCAGCAGTTGGATTGGACCTTAAAGGCCAGCTTTCATTTCCCATATGCATTAATGAGTCTTAACCACTCAAGCTTCTGATAACAGCTCACCACTGTTCCTTCCGCGGAACACTTTGAATAGACATCAACCACTGCAGAATGGGAACACTCAACTAGAGCTACAGTTTTGTAATTGCTCTGACCTATTATAATTTTGCCCCTTGTAAAACTTGATTAAATTCTTACATTTGCTAATTTGTCTAACACATCAATTTGGATAATAAACTATTGATTTGCCATTTAATATATCCCTAATTACTCCATCTGTTGGTGGTCAAAAATGTTATGTTGGATCTGTGAATATACCAAACTTAATCATACCATACCATCTATGTAAGAGTTCAAGTTTCTTTCCATCTATTATGTTTCCTTTGCCAATGTTTGGAAATATCTCATTCATAACTTCATTTATACAATATTTTACTTTTAAAACCACAGTGAAACCAGTTGTTAGCAGGCTCTAAGGAGTGTTTTTATTTTTTAGAAACACAGGCAGAAACAGAGGTTCAAAACACCTACCATGAAAACTTTCTACTTAACAAATTTAAATTCTGGCATCATGATGAAGTGCTTAGATTTTAGGACTTGAAATGAATCCAAAGCTCAGTTTTTTTTTACATAAATAGCACCTCATTTGCATAGTTAAACTTAACTTGGTAGAAAAAAGAAATAAAAGAAATAGTTGCCTAACACCTGGTTTACACCTGTCGCGGAAGCACTGTGAAGCTGTTGTTTTTATAGAGCTATTCTTTTCGTCACAGGTAAGTAAATAACCTCATAAAGTGTGTTAGATACTCAAATATGATCGCATTTGTCAATCATAATATTTTATTTTGAAAAATTGCTTTTATTTTGAAAATTGACCGGATTGTCTTGTGTGTCTTGGTGTGACTTCCTGCCAGAATTGATCGCTCGCGGCTCGTGAAAAAATAGACCAGACACCAAAACGATCGCTTCACTGTGCGAGCCGGCCGCGGAGGATTGCAGCGCGTTGCGTCTGGTGTGAACTACGCCATGAGTTAACAAGGGCGCCAAATGGAAGCGGTCTCGGTTCTGTGCCACTTCCGCGCCTCTTCTGTGTGAACCAGGCCTCAGTGTAGGTAATCATTATGATATCTAATAGGCAGCAGTGCTATTTTCCTGACAAGCAACATCAACTGTATTTTAAACAATTGTTTTTGTCCTCTAACACGTAGGTAGGCTTCTCTTCAACTGTCAAAACAAATGAATGAATACAAAAATAGGCACAAAGTGTGAAAATCTCCAAGTCAAATTCAACCAAGACTTTTTGAAAGCTGATTTACCTTGGAGAACACCTAAATAATAGTATGGTGGACATAAACAGCCCCAAGAGACTCAGTCTTTTTTAAACTTGCCCACTCATCTCACAGTTCAGCTTTATTCCACTGGCCTTGTGCTACGTGAATAAAAGCACAGTTGGCCTGAACTGCAGCCAGAGTACTGATACTTTTTTAAGAAGGGCTGACATTTACCCAGAGTACACTAAGCTATTTGGCCTCCCAGCAGTCACTCGGCTGCCTTGTGCCCTACTACTCTTACCATGGCATATGGGTGCCATTTAAGACGTGGTGAGTTACAGTATTTGTCTGAGATTATACTGTATCAACACAAAAAAAGAAATTCAATACACTAACACACTTTGACACACAGTCTGTTTTCCATTATGCAAACATCTCCTCTTGTGCTATCCCCCTTCTCTAAGACTTTAACTTTCATTATTAGACAGAGGCTCTCTAGCACTGGCTCCTTTTGATTGTCACTGGTGGCGGCTCCTGTGAGCAGGTGTGACGGCCTCGCCTGCGGAATTCGCCAACCTCGCTCTTGCAGGGACATGCAATTAGCCAGCTCTCAGACATCTAGACCTGTTGAGGTCTGTTTGCTCTAGCAGTAGAAAAGTACATCATCAAGAGCTTTATCTTTCTGTCACTACGTGGCAGACGGGGGAGACAGCTTTAGATTAAGCTATGTTCAGTACAAATATCTGTCCTTAGACATCCAAGGTTGTCTGCACAGTCCAGACTGATTTTGCTCCTATAGCGCTCGGTGTAAGAGATACTTTGTAGTTTACATTCTGATGCAAAAATGTAACCAGGAATGAGGAATACATTGGGTTTATGTTGGATCTTTGTGTACAGGTCTGTGTGGAATAAGCCTAAACCAGTATCAGTAGGTATACATACACCACCTTTGCAGAATTATGACCAGAAAGAGGCAAATTAATATATAACAAATTTGCATGCGTAAATATTGAAAAATACAACTTGTGTATAACCTCTGTCTGGAGCATTGTTCATAAATAACAGTGTGAGGTTGCAAACTGTTCTGCACTTCATAGAGCATTTACAAACATTGACCCTTAGCTAAGGAAATTTAGTTTTCAATATGATTTTTAATCTTTCTTTATGACTGTGTTGTAAATATTTGCTGCAATGTTTGTGAAAACAAAAGTTGGACATTTAAGTTGGTGCTGTAAACATTCTACATTTCAACAATTCGGTTTGTCTCTAATACTAAAAGAGTTTTAATATCATAAATAGTGGTCAATATCAACTTATAGAATTAGTACTTCAATAAATTGGTCAAGATTTCTGTTTTCAATTCAATTTTGAGCTGTTTAATAACATAAACAACTAGTATTTGTAAACCTCGCATGAAACAGCTATCATGGCGTGATCTGGAAATAATCCGAAGTAAAAAATTCCCAAAATAACAACTATTCTGTTAGCTGACTGAAATTATGTTTACGACTGAATTTATAAAAGGAATTTGCAATAGTATTTATAGACACTATTAGCTCTTAAAATATCAACAGCTATAGTTTGTAGATCCTGCATAAAACAGCTCGTGTAGTTACTCTTGGCACCATTGTTCGTTACTAACATTCTGAAACTGAAAGTTCTGGTCAGTACTGCTGAAAGTGTCCAGAAACTTAAACAGCTTTCAACTGAAATTAAAAACATCTTTCGCCACTGTGTTTATAAGGTCTGTCTTTATAGCTTTAGGTAGTATTTGTAAATGCTGCTCATAATCTGCTTGTGTAATATCCTGTAAATAACACTCCGAGGTAGGAAATAAGAGAGGATTCAAAAACATCAGTTAAAATATTTTATAATTAGTATCAATGAGACTTATAATACTAAATCTTTTTGTAAATATAAAACATGCATTCTCTAAAGAAATTCAAAATACAAAGAGGAAGAATTAAACAGTTACTAGAAAATATATTTTTTGGGGCTATGAAAAATTTTAACCTATTCCCTACTATGTTTGTATATTAACAGTAAAACAATGGTTCTAACACTACAAGTGCTGCGGTGAAAAAATCCCTATCAGGTCAGCTAGCCATGGAAAACAACCTCACTGTAACTCAGACACAAACTTGTCCTTTCAATAAGAGGCTAAAACTTTCCCACCAAATCTTATGGCAACATAACACCACTCACAGACACCATCAGAGTTATTAGTCTATTATTAGTTGCTGAGGCGACTGCAGCTTCCCCTCTCTATGCTCACCCCATCCCACCGCAGCGACACAGGACTGTCATCATAGATGACTGGCTTCTAATTGGATACAGTGGAAGCCGCATCCGAGCTTTGCATGCTGGGAACGGCCATCGAGTGCTGTGGAATCAAATTTTCAATTAAACAAGCCCCAAAATGCCAGATCTAACATTTCTCCGTGAGAAGCCAAGCTGATTACTCTGTGAATCACATCTGAGGTTTTTTTTGCATAAACTGATTACAACAAGATAACTGAGGAGAAGCAACGGCGATGAGAGTACTGAATAGGGTGTGGACTGATCTGTAACAGAAAAGAGGTGTTATTAGGACACCTGTCTTTCCCGTCTTCTCACATGAACCTGTTTTGATTGAGCTGTTTTTGCTCACAAGGGGAAGAAAAACAGTATACGAACACTCAACACAAGGACTCACGCTACATAAATACATAAATATAGATGTGTATATGTATATAGAGCCACATAGTAGGGGTAAACGGGAGAAAGGAGACAGCGAGGCAGCTGTAAAAACATAGCCTCCCAGTATCAGACAAGACTTGGGAGGAAATATGGTGCAATTTTTTACAGCTCCGTGCCTGTCAGGGTGAGTAAAGAGAGCCCTGTCCAGCAGACCTTTGCAGTCCACACACGCATCGCGCTCTGGTGTCACTGAGTGGGTTGTGAATATTTACCTTTTGGCCTGATTTAAAACAACTCGTCAGTCATTCCTGCATCACTGAAATTTTTATTATTTTCTTCCAGGGAGGACATTAGTCTGTGACCCCCATCTTCACTCCAACATAAACAAGTGATTTCATCTTCAGAATGGTGGGAAATGTTCATATTGCTCTTTTGATTCTGCCTTTACTCTTAGTTTTGCAGGCATGATTTAACAGAAACGCAATTCATCAGGAGCAACAGATTCCTTTAGCAGTCTATCTTTTCTGCAATAGCTCCCATGTGTGCTGTGTGTCTAGATATGCAGAAGAAAATGGGTAAGCATTGCATTTCATTAGGAAAACCGCCATCTGGATGGTAACTATGTATTTTCTTCTCTCCTTCTCTCATTATTATCTTTTTTGCCCTATTCACACAAATGGTATGTTAGATTAAATTTAAATGATCTCCTGTATGTGTGGACCAATGCACACGCACACACATGCGCACACATGCATCGCAAGAAAAAGTGAAGAGTCTGTTCCTCGGATTGCGTAACATCCAGCGGAGGATACAATGGCGTCTGTGCACTCCCACACGCGCACTCTCTGTCTCCCGCTTTCCTATTATCACCTTTGCCAGAGAATAAACGCTCAGACTAAGAATTTCTATCAAAGCTCTAAACTGCCAAAAAAAGCTTACTGTCTTCATTTTTGCAGCGGTTTGCAAAAAATCTGTTAATCCGCTGCAAAGTCTTTCACCCTTCTGCATCCCCTAACCCTCCACCCCCACCCCACCCAATGCCAACTCTCCCGTGATGCTCTAGAAACAAATTGCTTTGTCCACATGCAGAGTTCAGCCAGGGAACATGAGCACTGAGAGCTATAGTCTTTTCAAGAGGAGGGAGGGATTACCGCATGTTTGTATTAAGGTGGATTAGGACTTTGATGCTAATGAAAGGTTTTGACAGGAGCTTTTTTTTCTCCAAACTGGTCAGCGAGTCTTAAGCCCAGATAATGCGTGTAAGACCAAAATGAAATCACCAGAAGCCGGTGTAGTAATAATCAGAAAATCACTGGAAGTGGGAGGGTGAAAAAGTGCAAACAATCAAGAAATGTCTGTAAAACACAATTTTCAGTGCAAAACCCATCTGTTGTTAAAGCGTATAATCTGCAGCTGCTTTTGATTAAGATTAAACTAAACTCAAAGCCCTGTGGGTGGTTAAAGCAGGGCAGCTTCTTTATTATTATTTTTTTTCATATAAAGATGAGTGATTTCAGCAGCGGTTCGGGGAGAGCGGAACAAGGTGAGATGTATGCGTGTATGCGTGTCCTTGCTTCATCTGCAATCACTCAGGGATTAAGATGATTTATGCCGCCGTGGCGTGACTTTAGATTCACAACTTGCGAGGTGATGGAGTCATCGTTCATCTCTCGATCTCTCCCTGCTTTTCACACGCTGCCAGTGGAAGCAAATTACTAGACGTACCTCCTTTGGCTTAACGTTGGGGTTTCATAAAAATTCAACGGAATATATTTTTCAGCTCACTGCTTTTGGTGTAAACAAAATGGACCCTTACAGATGTCAATATGTTAACCTTCAACTCTACAACTTTTCCAGGGAGAAATAATTTCAATAAGTGACAGTGGTGTGTAGGACAAAAGTATTTGTCTTTTAATTGATTTCCCTTCTTTATCATGTTATCAACAAACAAAAGAAAAGCAGTTTTCAATTGATGATTCCATTTATTAGGGCTAAAAAGCTACCAAAACCAACCTGGCCCTATGTCAAAAAGTAATCAGACAGACGGCCAAGCATTGTCTTTCTGGTAAATGTGAGACATGCTTTTTCTGCTCAGCAGTGGGTTTTGCTTCAAAACTCTCCCGGTCTCTTTCTTATTGTAGAATCAGGAAAACTGAGATTAAGAGAGTAAAGTGAGGCCTGCATATTTTCAGATGTTATTGTGGCTTCTTTTGTGACCTCGTTGAAGAATAATCGAGGAGGCCTTGAGTAATTTTGTTAGACACCGACCATTACTGAGAAGGTACTGGTCGGTGCTTTTTCCATTTGTGGATAATGGCTCTCCTTGGGGTTCACTGGAGTCCCAAAGCCTTACAAGTGGCTTTTTAATACTTTTCATGCTGACGTTTAAAAAAAAATAATTATTTTAGTTTGGGGCATTATGTTTGGTTTTGTAGTATAATTTAGAGTACTGCATGTTGTCAGACAGGTTCTGTTATGGTGACTTACTGCATGATTAGGTCTTGTTAATGAAACAAACTTAACTTTATTTAAATACATTTAATCAGTTATTTATGATTGAACAGGAGGGGGCATTATATTTTCACATCAAGCCAGGTTGGATTGGACAACTTTTTTCCCTTAATAAACATAAACAATGTTTAAAAACTGCATTTTGTTTAAATCTTTTTACAGCACTATAAAAATGTAGAAAAATTAATTAATTGCTACATAAGACATACAGCAAAACTGTTTAAAATAAATCTTACATTGCCTTACTGTTGCGAGTAGAGTCTAATATTGTTATCCATTCTTCAAAAATCACCTACAGTGTACAGTATATTTTCATCTCTAAACCTTACATGCACATTCCATTTGGTGGAAGCTGACAACAGGTCAAAAAAGCTGCTAAAACCTAAAGGTCTGGACACTGCGACTCTAAGATTGTTTTCTTATTTTAAAAGCTCAATGTTTAACCTCTGAGACCTCATCACTTAAGGCAATATATCAGATTACATTCAGCAACCTTTGAGTCAGAAACCACTCTAAATATTGTTTTCCCATTCCACACATGCTGTCCTCAAAAAGTTAAATTACTTTATGGTGGGTTTTCGTCTTTAAATATTTATAGATAGATGTGAGCAATGTGTTAACGACAATGCCACAAAAGGGCAAACAGACTCCGGTATATGTGAGTGTGTGTGTGTGTGTGTGTGTATGTGTGTGTGTGTGTGTGTGTGTGTGTGTGTGTGTGTGTGTGTTGCAGTCTTAAAACGAGAGGAACTACCCAAAGAGCAGTTCTCACCACAGCTTCTGCATAACTAGATAATGACTGTAACTTGTTTCGCAGCACAGTGTGTGAACCCAATCTGTCACTTCCAGAAGATTTTCAAATCCAAGCATTACATTGTGCGTGGGCGGCAGGCTAAACAACTCTCCTCTGTATGCTGTAGCCCCTGTTCACATGCATGTAGGGGGATACAGGAGCCCCGCTGCAACCAGAAACCACTAAACACATTTAAATTGAAGAGAATTCCGCAATTTTCTCTATCGTTACCATTTTTTTTGCAACCTGTATTCTTACATTTCCTGGATGCCTATGTCTCCTGTTTCCCTGATATGCTTGAGGTAAGCTTCTTCCCAACAGTATCCCAGCAAACAACAGTGCACACCTCTCACAGAGACTTCCAAATACAGTGTTTGCAAAGGCTGCCAAGAGCTGATCTCAGGGCATTCACTTGAAGGGAGAGGAAGAGAGATTTTTTTTTTCTGTGTTTAAATCTGGTCCGGCACATATGTATTGATGTTTCCGCTTGTGAATGCCCGCGTGTTTTGTGTGTGCCATGTTTGCGGGCATTGTGAAAGGATTTGCTGGCACATCACCGCCGGATTAGGATGCTCTGTTTCGTTGGTTCAACGGCAGTGGGGGCGCATCCGATCTTTTGTCGCTGTGTCAGTCTTTCCCCGTGCTTGATAAAAGTTTAAGTTATTTTTAAATTGAAGAGGTAAAAATAAATTGCCAAAAGGAATCAGAGACATTATGGCACAAAATGATAAGGAAGGTGCATGACTTGTTAAGCACTTCCTATAATCAGCTCCTCGTATGTCTGTCACTCTTTTTTCGATATCTCGGCATTATTTTTATATTTTTTTAACATATCCACTCCTTTGCCTTGTGGAGGCGTTTTTGTGACTAGTCCCACAATCCTTGCTAAGGTGATTGCCTCAGGGGTAGTTTGGGCTACAGACAAGATAAATGCTGTGGTTTTAGCCTTCGAGGTAGCCATTAGTCTATTGGCAAGACTACAAACAAAAAGGGCAAGACACAGACAAAGAATCACACCCTTTGCCACGAGTGCATGAAAACAGGTGTGCCCTGACTGCTTTTGTTCAAAGGGTTAATCTTTTGTAAGCCCTTGCTTTGTGTGTGTGTGTGTGTGTGCGTGTGTGTGTGTGTGTGTGTGTGTGTGTGTGTGAGAGAGGGGGGGGGTTGGGGTTAGAAAGCAAAACAACTCACCTGGCCTTCCTTCATCAAATCCACACTGCATTTACCTCCATTGTTTGCACTCAGTGTCATGTTACTTTACCTTGATTGTGTCTAAGTTTTGGCTCCCGGGAGCTTTTTCTATTGTGGTTAAAATGTAGGCTTTTGCCTGCCACTTTGGCTCCTTCTCATCCGTCACAGGAAGTTGTGCGACAGCAATACAGTCATTAAGAGCCTTTGCTTTGTAAGGTGACTGCAGAAAATAAAGGCCAGCTGTCATGACGAGTGGCACTCAAAGGCGGAAGGAATCTGTTTGTTGTTGTTGGTTTCTTATTCTGTGACCTCGTGGTGAAAAGAAAGGGGGGGGAGTCACATACCTGGATGCAGAGTGGGGGAGGTGAGATTACAAGGAGGCGTGCGGTGGAGTAAACTTTCATCCGAGGGAGAAAAAAGCTGTCAAGTTCTGGTGCTCAAAGCTGACTCAGGACTTCTATAACTGGATGTAAACGCATTTTCATCCAAGCAGGAGAGTGAAATGGTGCGTGGTTCCCCCCAAAATAATTCCTGAGCTGTCAGTAGCCCATTTTTTTCCTCTCCACTATAGGGTACTGTTGGTGACATTTCATTTTAGGCTCTTGGTTTACAAAAATAAAAGATAGGGAAAAGAATCTGACAAGGAGGAAGGAAAATGAACTTAAATCCGAAGGAGTAATAAATATCTATCAGAAGGATAGTTGCTAAACAAGATGCGGAAAGATAATCACCAAAGCAGATAGTCACAAAGATATAAGGGTGTTATGCTTCTTTCTCAAAAGATTTTTGCACATTTCTTTGACAGATAAACCATATATCAACAAAAGGAAAAAGATGTCTAAACAGCCAAAGTGAAACTGTAGAAACAAAAATAAGGCTAAATAGATCATTGTTTTAGATTAAATATGCACATAAGAACAACAACAGTAAAATGTTATATATCTATTACAACATAGCTAGCATGTTTACATCATTGCAACTAAAGATTAATGCTAAATTTGTTAGCTAAATGCTGAAACAATTCAATGAACCTTAGAAGTAAATATTATTATGTACAGGCTCACAGGTCAAAGGTAGTTTTTGCCTGTGAAATGTGGCATAAAAAAGCATTGCATTGAATTTTACTTTTAACTTTGCTCAGGTTTAACTGTTTTGAACTCTGGTTTAATTTAAGCTTTGACCTCTGATCTTTTTCTTGCAGGTGTTCTAAAACTTTAAAAATATTTTTATTGAGCTAATGATATTTTATCTCGGACATTTGTCAGCAACAACATTACTGCAATTAAAATGTTGCATCTGTCAGACAAAAAACGCTCAATGACTTTTTTTCCATTTGCAGGAGGTTCACCCTTTAAATAGGTCAACATGGCATGATGACACATTTTACTTCTCTTTTGGCCTTTTTGCAAAGAGCAAAACTAAGCAATTTCAACCAGGGTGAGCTCTTGGGCCTCCATAAAACATGCATGGTGCTAATGTCTACCGTTATGAGGATTTAATGGCTTACAGTCGCCAGGGAAACTGTTACAATGGACAGAATAAATGGAAAGGCCTTAGTCAGAGGTCTCTCAAAAAGCACATTAAGTCACTCTGTGACTGAGAACGATTGTTCAGGGTTATGAAAAAACACAGAGCATGCTTTTTTCCTTTTAAAATTGAAAAAAAGTGCAGTATTGGTTTGGAAAAAAGGGGGGGGGATTTATTCTCTGATACATGCACAGTGTGACTCTTGGTGACTCGCTGTATCCTTGAGCATAATCGCCTGAAAAATTCCAGCTCAAGGGAAGTCAATATAATATATAATTCCTTCACACTAGATTTTTCAGGGAGATATTGCCCCTTCAGGTGGGTGCACTTGCAAATCCTAATGCCAAGGTATTAGTAAGATCTTTGTGTGTGTTTAAGCTGTCTGTGCATCTCTTTGTATGTAGAGATCCGTGCACATGCTGTTATGAAGCCCTCAAGCACTGTTGGTGTCAAAGGTTGTGCCGTCTGTCGAAGGGAGACCTTAAAAGCGACTGCCATTGGCGCACCAGAGAGTCTTGTCTGTATGTGTTTGCTCTTTACTTTGATCCTTCACCACCTCCTTTCCCTTCGACCCACCCACCACTCCTGGTTCTTCCCGCCCCACCCCTCCAAAACATATGAGACACATTAAACAGTGTCCTCAAAGACAGCAGGCGAGAGAGGGGGAGAGCACAAGAGGATTATCCCCTTTTCCTCCATTGTTACATGCTTTCATCTATTTTTGTAATGCAAAGAAGAGAGAGGAGCTGAGGGGTAAGACGAGAAGGGTAGTAGAAATAAGTTCTAGCAGGGCTGTGGTTGCCTTGTTGGACCACTGAGAATGAGTCCAGCTCTGCCTGGATTGAAATGCATGTGCGGGAAAATTGCACGTGCAATTTTGTGACACCTTCATGCTTGAGCAAATATGCATATCTCACTTTCTGCAAACCTCTTAACCATCCAATATTCAGTTTATAAGGACTTAATTAAAATTTTAAAACCAGAGTATATCTGCTGACTAATACATTGAAGGGGGGCTTCCAACTTACATTCATCAGCTTTTTAGAATGCTCATAATAATCAAGGAACTTAAGGACAATCCTTCAGAGGATAGTTCATGGTTTATGTTTCCAATTTGTAAGGTGTACATCTTTATCTATATCTTCCGATTCTTCAGTATTTTTGTAAGAAAAATGTTTTATACTCCTCAAGCTTAAACTGCCAAATGTGTTGTTTTTTTTCTTTTTTTCTGAATTATCTGTTCTGGACTGAATTTCTAAAATCAGTGTTCATTTTGTCACATTCTAATCAGTTTTCCTTGCAAAAGAATACAATTTCACTCTAAATAAATTCCTATTTTCCTGTAAAACTTGTATAAACTGTAATCACAACAACTGTACAAATACATTTGATTTGTACATCAGTGAATTGGTTGATATGGTCTATACTAGGAGTGCACCAACCCCACTTTTTCAGTCCCGATTTCGATACCGATGCCTGGGCTTTGTGTATCTGTCGATACCCGATACCGATCCGATACTATTGTTGAATTAATAATAAACTGTATACCTTCCACCTTACTTGAAGAGACTAAAGGTACCAGACTTTACTAACTAAACATAACTAAGACTTCTTTTTTCGTTTTTGACCATGCTCCTTTTGTTTTGCTGAGGTGCAGGAATTCAGCGTGCTCCTTAGCATAGTGTTTCTGGATGTGCTTGATTGAAGTGGTAGTGTTGTACTTTGCAGTAATACCACCTCCCCTCGAAACATATACTTTACAGACATTGCAAACAGTCGATGAACTAGTTGGAGTTGCAAGTGTGAAATATCTCCACACAGCCGACCCTCTGGCTCGCTCCATCTTGCGTCTAGCATGCGACACACGTGAAGCTGACGCATGAAATCCGTTCTGCTGCGACGAAAAAACAAAACAAAAACCTGGATCGGCCAGTGGATCTGTCCATTTTTCCGATCCCCGATCCAACTATTTTGTCAGTATCGCGGGCGACATCCAATCCTAATATCGGATCGGTGCACCTCTATACTATACAAGTGAGTCCAATAAGGTACTTTTTTGCAAATATTAGAAAAGCGAATGAAACTGTTTAAAAGATGTCAAAAATGTGTATCTTCCACTGTGTTTGACTAATCTATTGTCAATACAGTTTTTCTACTGCCATACATGCAGCATAAAAGTGTTATGTCAGGGGTGATATCTGCTGTTTTGGAGGAAAAACTGCAGTACTTGAGTCAATGGTTACCCACCAGAGGGGGCATTTCATCCTGACTTTGACAAATACCAATTTAATGTAATTTTCTATATTCTACTCATAGTTTATTATAGGGAAATGAAGATCAGTCAGAGTTGTTTTGGTTTTTTTGGGCTCATAATCTGTCTCAACTGGCTAAAACGAGTTGTAGAAACAATCAACATAAAAAATAAATTATATGCAGTTAAGTCGAATTATATGTGAGCAAAAACCATTTTGAGACAATTATTGCCATAATTCATGACTAGTTGAAGATAATTACACTGTTAGAAAATTGAATCAGCACATGAATACTGAAAAAGATTGTTACAGAGTAAGAACTGGAAGAAAGATGGAACAAAATGGCAATGTTGGGTCGGTACAAATTAGTGAAAGGGCAAATCAATAACCATAGTTGTTTGACTTCATGGATAAAAGGATTATCAATAGCTTAGGTTAACGAATAACTGCGAAAGACTTAAAAAGTGACATCACCTTGTTTTTAAAGCCGTTGAAACAAGAGTTAAATTATTTAAAACCAATGACATTGCATAAATTGTCTTAAATCTAGGCTAAAATATTGAAATACTGATTATTTTGACAGTAACACACTAGCTGATATGCAGATGACTAGTTGTAAAAACTTTATTTCAAAACTAATGGGAAAAAAAACTTGACATACCCTATTCAATCACACATGTAGCAGAAAAAAAGCTGACTTGGAACATTTTGAATGCTTGCCACTGGGAAAAGTATAACTAATGCACTCAGTATTGTGGTTTTCATCTAATCCTCATTCTCATTTTAAATGTTATCAATTTTATCCCACGGTAAATCTGCATTTTTAAAACTCTTATGATGGAATCATAAGAAGTAGTTTTGGACCGAATGGTCCCTTTTGGCTCTCTAATCCCATGTGCTTGCCATTAATTTTAAAGTGCGCGCATGCTGAGGATTAAAGAGAATATCATTGGTAAGTTTCTCCTTATGTGCGTGACTCAAACACAGTTAGGATTTTATGAACTCTGCTCGTGTCCCATATCAGTAATCCCAGTATTTCGCCATAATAAAGCAATGTCAGCTGTCATTTAAGATGTTTGCAATATCAAACGACAACATTTTGTAGTATACAAACCTGTATAAATGCTATTTCCTCCTACAAATCTTTTGTTGTCCTAAATGCTTTCAAACCAATTCTCTTATTCTGAGTTTTAAAAAAAGCATTTTTAAAAGATGATCACGTTCATTAAAAAAAAAGCTGTCCAAATTAGTCTGGGCCTTTGTAAAACATTGATCGCCAATGTTGTTAAAAGTTTTATCACAAAACCATTTCTAACCACAGAGTCATTATTGGCAAATGAATAAAACATGAATCAAGTTGTAAAACTTCGTAGAAGTGGCATGCACAACAAAATTACTATAGGAAGCCATATACAACTAATCCAGCAGGTAACAAAAGAACCCAGAACAATGGCTAAAGGCCAACAGTTTGCACTTCTCTCATAATATAAGATGGGTGTTGGTCACTCTACACTAGCAAAAGGACAGGGGGAAATGCATCCATGGGAGATTTCTAATGGAAAAAACACACTGCTGACTAAAAAGAACAGATGGGCTCATACCACATTTGCCAAAAAAACATTTAGGTAATTTTGAAGACTGTTGGTCTGTCTGTAGACCTGGAAACAAAATTTATTTTTTGGAAGGTACATCTTCTGTTACCTACAGCATAAAAGCAACAAATTCTTTCAGAAAACAACATTCATACATAGAGGTGGTAGTGTGATGACCTGGGCTGCTTCAAGTTTTGGATGACTTGACATCATTGGTTGAGTTTTTAATTTAGTTCTCTACCAGAGAATTGTAGAGGTAGAATGTGTGGCTATTAGTTGAGTACCTTAGGCTCAAGTCTACCTCTAAATAGTTTAAAAGAAAAAAGGCTTGGAGGGGCCTAGTCAAAGTCAAAATTTGAATCTGATTGACATGCTGTGGCAAGACATTAAAAAATGCTGTCAATGCTTGAAAACCCACCAGTGTGGCTGAGTTAAAATACTTCTGCAAAGAATAGTGGGAAAATGATCCTCAACAGTGATGTCAAAGACTCATCGCCAGTTATCACAATAACTTGTAGCAGTTGTTGCCACCAAGGGTGGCATTATCAGATAAGGGGACAATTACTTCTTTAAATAGGGCCAGATTGGCTTGGATAACTTTTTAAATGAAATAATCTGATCCATGCATTTTTTGTTTACTCAGAATTTTAAGTTTCTAGTTTTATCAGCTGTTTAACACATTTAAATTGTTTTCTTGCAGCTTCCTGTTAAATTCACTGGTTTTGTCCATTTTTAGGTAAAAATTAAATGTACTCTGCTGTAGCAAGGGAATGTTGAGTACCATTTCTGTCATATACTTCAAACGACACACTAGGGATATTCATTCACAAAAAAAAAACACTTGCACGCATGCACACACACACACACACACACACACACACACAGAAGTCATTAGCTTTTCACATAAAGCAGGCGGCATTCAGTTGCCTGTGTTTTGATAGTTTTACAGCACTTAGCTGTGTCTTTGAGTCATCAAACCAGTCCGATTAAAGACAAACATGATGTCAAATTCCCAAATAATACCACATAATTGCTGTCAATTAGCGGTAACAGTCGACGCTGTTGGCAAAGTAAAGGGTTTCCTGAAAAAAATATCCAGTTGCCCAGAAGGAATGCCAGTCTACAGCTTGATGGAAATAGGGTGCACAAGCTGTTCCATAAACAGGGACATGTGGGGTAATCCACAATAAAAAAGAGCTCTAAATATGTTAGACATTTGAATTTGTGTATGTATGTTTCTAGATTTTTTTCATCTGTTGAGAAAATATTTAAATTTGAAAAACTCAAGTTAAATTGTAAATGGTGAAAAGGTCAAAGGTGGATCTGCTGAAAGCCAGGTAAACATTATGTGTCAGAGAACAGCAGAACAAGATATAACATACACAAGTTATCTCATACACATATATGGACAGAAATGTGTATACAATTTGCAACTTCAACTTTAGAGGTCATTAAGACATTGAAACTCATGCTCACATTCACAACTATAAGGTTAAAAAAAAAAAAAGAAATCTGGCAAATGTGCACAAAAATAACAACACATTTATGCATATTGGTCAGATCTGGCGCCGGCCAGCTCAGCTCTGTTTGCTTTTTAGAATGCGGAAAGTTCTGTAATCCTGTAAATTTTCCGTATTTTATGAGCGGTGCAGAATTCCTCATTTACAAGTTCTCAAAAGTGAGAGGAGAATTTGTTCCAGCAGGGATATTCTGCCCAAATGTGTGTGTATGTGTGTGTGCAAGAGAGAGAGCGATATGAAGAAAGGGCAGCAAGAGACAATGTTTGCACATAAAGTGTAGTATGTTTGGCAAATGCATGAATGAATGTATGAGCGGACCCGGCTTGGCATTGGCCTGTAAAGCGTGTCGACACCTGAATTTTGTTTTTTTTCCTGAATTCTGTTTGTGATTTTGAATTCCCTGAAGTGAGAAAAACAACAGTAGAAAAAAAGAAGGACCTCATTGTGCAGATATGGCTGTGGTGTGAAGTCAGGATATATATGCGCATACGTGCACATGCTTTTCTTTAAAAAATAAAAATAAAAAAAGCTTGGCTCACGTTCTGATAAATAAATAAGTCTCACGGCCTGCAAGAAAAAAGGATTATTGGCATTCCTTTCCCATGCAATAGACCACACACAGGGAGTGACACAGGCACCCGCTGCGTCCTAGTGCTGCACACCTGATGTTCCAACATGCTCCAACAAATGTGACTCCCCTCCCCACCACTCCGTGTCCTAGTCATGCATGGAATCCTAACTGGATTTTGTAGCACAAGTGAAGAAACTTAATGACAACTGGGAAAGGTCAGGAAAGGAAATAAGCCAAACAGGGAGAGTTTTGCAGAGGAAAAGCTGAGAGGGGGACAGGAAGAAAAGCAGGTTCTGACAGTGGGAGGCTTTGGCTGAGTGCCTCTGAGGTGTTTAATTGGCTTCATTGAAGACTGCCCTGACAAACATACCTTCACTAAAGAGTTGTGAGACGGAAAAGCTTGAGTGCATTGCATTTTAACCGCAGCAGAAAGGAACTGATTTTATTTGTTTTATTCAAGTAATGCCCGCACCATTTGGAATCAACCCAAATTGCAAGTCACCGCTTCGTTGCACCCAAAAAGGCAATAGAAAATTCACATTGCTTCGTGTATGAGTGCAGGCCCTCATTGAAAACACAGTCATGTTTCTGCAGCGCCCTAGAAATCCACTCCAGTACGAATGCTCGTTTGAGCACCCACACAGAAATACCACTGTTACCCTTCCTTGAAACCCCCGAAAAAACTATTTTCTCTGAAACAATATGGCTGCTTTGTTGTGGCAGAACCAACATTTACTATACAGAGTCCAAAGCACCATAAAAGAGATTGCGTTGATGTAATGCTTTTTTCACAGTCGGTGTTTGTAAAGCAGCTTGATGGCTTTTATAATCTCTGTCAGGTGTCCTTAAAGAGACAGAAGCTTAAATGGAGTGTTTCAGACAGCAGGTTGCAAAAGGTGGAGTTACTTTGCAGCATGATAAAAATAAACCCCTTTTGAACATTAAAGCATATAGACCTCTTGGAAAGACTTCCAAAACATTAATACAAACCTATAAACGAGTATTAAATAGGGTTTAAATGAGGAAATAAATGAAATGTCTAACTTTTACTTGCTGTGGATTTGACTAAATTCTTCGAAATATAACTAGCAGTTACTAAAGTGAATGTGTTTTATTGGGATTTTACATAATAGACCAACACAAAGTAATGTATTTTTTTCAAGCAGAAGAATATGATTTTCCAAATGTCTTACAAGTAACAGCCATCTTTACTCTTCCTCTTACTTACAATAACCCTCAATACAAACCAATTCCCTTTCGAAATTGTCTAGATAAAGAGTTCACCTGTGTTATTTAATCTCGGTATGAATACAGCTGTTTAGTAAAAGCCTCACAGGTAAAAAAAAAAACATTAACGAACACATAAAGACATCATAAAGACCAAGGAGCAGAGGTCTGGGATAAATTTGTGAAAGAAGTTTAAACCATGATTAGGTTATGAAACAATATCTCGAGCTTTGAACACCTCACAGAGAACTGTACAACCCATCATCTGAAAATGGGAAATATAAGGCACTGTGGTAAAGAGCATAATAAAGAGAAGCAGCTAAGAGGCCACTCTGGAGGGGCTGCAGAGATCCACAGCTCAGATGGGAGAATATATCACCAGGACTATTATTAGTTGTGTTTGGTATCTGTGGAATTGTAGCAAAAAAAGGTTGGTGAAAAAGTGTAGAAAAAGGTTCTTCTCTGGCTAGATGATATGAAAATCTAACTTTCAGACCTATATGCAAAACACAATGTTTGGTGGAAAACCAAGACAGCATATCACCTTGAACACATTTCCCATTGTGAAACATGGTGGTGGAGCAGTCATGTTGTAGGGGTGCTTTTCTTCAGCTGGGTTTGTGAAGCTGGTCACACTTGATCGAAAGATGGATGGAGCTAAATACAGACCATCCAGAACGGAACTGTTAAAAGTTACTAAAGATTTAAGAATGGAGTGTCAATTGCCCTTCCAGTAGGAAAAAAACCTCTAAACATGCTGCCATAACAACAATGGAGTGGTTTTTCCATGTTCACTTGTTAGACTGGCCCAGTCAAAGTCTGCAATTGCAGCTAAATGTGGCTCAGCAAAACATAGACTCAATGGGACTGTATGGAGAGTCCGTTTTAGCTGATTGGTTAAAAAAAGCCTGCCCTAAAAGATTTATTTGCTTAAATCTTAATAAAGTGAAAGCAAAAATACAAAAATAGACCTTAGACCACCTAAGTAGATTCATGCCTTTGTAGTGTTCCTCGGTTTTAAAGTTAGATAAAGATTAAATAACCATGTGATTTCAAAATTAAGACAATACAAACCAGGCTGCACAGTGGAGCAGTTGGTAGCACTGTTGCCTTGCAGCAAGAAAGTTCGAATCCCGGCCTGGGGTCTTTCTGAAGGGAGTTTGCATGTTCTCCCTGTGCATCCATGGATTCTCTCCAGGTACTCCGGCTTTCTCCCACAGTCCAAAATCATGACTGTTATGTCTAAATTGCACTTAGGTATGAGTGTGTGAGTGCATGTTTGTTTGTCCTGTATGTCTCTGTGTTGCCCAGCGATGGCCTGGCGACCGGTCCAGGGTGTACCCTGCCTTTCGTCCCATGACTGCTAGAGATAGGCACCAGCCTCCCCCCCCCAACCCTGCATAGGATGGATGGGTACAGATAATGGATGGACAGATGGATGGATGTACAATACAAACTATTTAGAGCATTCTGTTCATGCCTTTTCATCTAATAAATTAAACCAAAATTCATTCTTTTCTCCTGTATATTGAGTTGAAGTCATCGGAGAACCCTCTTTAGAGACCCCCAAATGCCACACCATACCAGGGTGAGGTAAATGAGCAGGTAGCTTGTGTTACACTTTAATGGAAGCATAAATAATGCCGCAGTGCCTTTCTCCGGCTTCATTCTGCAAATGTGCCATGCTACGGGGTTAAGATTGCAATGATGGGACTTCACAGTGCCCGTGTGGGGAGACTGAGAGGAAGATGAGACCGTGGATGTGACACTGGGGGATAATTTGAATACCTGCCTGCTCCGGCTGAGCAGTGATCAATCACTCCTGTGTCAACCACCACTCCCTGCTGGCAACTTCTCCGCTCATGTAACCTCCATCCCTCAGTTTTTTTTCTTGCATCCCATTCTCTATTTCACTCCTTTTTCTATTAATGTCCTCTCTATCTCCTGGTCTCTTCCCAGCCTCCTATCTTTCAATCCATTTCCTGGGCTCCTGTGCACTGTTCCTCTTTCACTCTTTTTTTCCTTTAGCTTCTTTTTTTACATTCCCCCTAGTGCTTTCTCTCACATCATCTCTCCAGATTTTCTTGTTATTTCTATCTCCCTCGCTGCTGCCTTGCCTAAGGATATCACAAAGAGAAATAAAGGGTGAGGGCTAAGGGGACAGATGGAAATGAATGAGAGACACAAACCATCACTGCAGGCACACACGGAATGCAAACCCTGCTGCAAAATGCACAAGCCTCCGAGCCTTTCACAGTGCGCGGAGCTGATTATCAGCCCTTTCATTCCTGCTCTGCTTTTAATTTCTCGATTAACAATGTAGTGTTTTTACTCCTAACTGCGAGCACGGGCTGTAACCTTGGGGAAGGCAACGGGTGAGCGGAGTCGTGTGTAACATGCTGATTGATGGCGTGGGCACCTTCCGCTGGGTGATTTCTCGCTACATCGCTCTCTCTTCATTTTAGCAGCAATGGGCATACCAACAGACCCCTGATCTCTCCACCAAACTTGAGGGAAATCAGACCTAGGACCAGCGCTCGCTGCCGCTTCACTCTTGAAATATGAATGGTTTTAATTAAACAGACTCGCTTTGCCATCTGGCCCTACAATTGGGCCTGCCTAATGAACACACTTGCACACAAACACGCAGCACACGCACATGCATTATTAACCAGGCTAAGCAGCCTTCCAGCAGCCAAGACTTTGGAAACAGAGGAACAACAACAATGTAGTAATCTAGTGAGGTGATTGAAGGAGTTGCAACATGATCGAGTGCCTTGTTGGGCCGAATGAAGGGTGCGAACAACAGCAAGAGCTCATTTGTTTCCATGTGACTGAGCATGTGTGTTCTTGCCTCACATGCATGTTTTCTTTTGGGGGGGGGGGGGGGGGGGGGGGGGGAGTTCATTCCGCTCTCGGTTTCTTGCAAGTATATCGGAAAAATGCTCAGTCCTCGACTACCTGGATGATAGCTGCTGTGATGTGCCACTTTTCTGTCCAACTCCTCTAAACTGGCTTGCCAGCAGCACTAAATGATGTTGTTAGTGATCCACCTGTGGTACCCCAAGTTTTCTCAGCGGGAGAGGCGGAAAGGAGATAAGAGTGTAGCTTGTGTGTGTGCAGCGGGGGTAACTGTGTGGCAGCCAAAGGAGAGATGTGGGAGGCATGCTAACATTAGCAACAAGCAGGGCATGCCATCAGTCTTTCAGAAGCTACAATATATTTGGACCATTTATCTGTCTTAGAAGTCCATCTAAACAAGTCCTGGAATCAAGCAGAGGTAATGTTCAAATTCAGTAAACTCATTGATAGCATAGTTATGGGCTGGTTTCCAATATTAAAGGATTACTCCAGATTTATTGATCTGAACTTCTGTAAAGTTATTATCTGTAATACTTCCCTTACCTGTAGTGTGAAATATGTATTATCACCATGAGCTTTTTGAAAGTGAAAATAAATCAACGGAGTAGTGAAAGCTACCAAGCTAGTATGAAACATACCATCTGACTGATATGGTTTCTTTCTACTACAGTTAGGGGGACTATTATCTTACCTATTAGCTCCCTAATTAATGAACCTATGCTAACCCTTTCAGAAAAACTACGTTTTTAAAAGTGTTGAAACACACAAGTGTGTTAACAGTGTTAAAATCGGCTAAAACTTTCAATCACAGTGTTCCTACTGTAAGTCATCTTAATAAGATGCCGAAGAACGAAGGCAATTATGTTTTTCCCTTCACATACAATACAACAGATATATATATATATATATATATATATATATATATATATATATATATATATATATATATATATATATATATATATTATATACATATAAGTCCAAACATAAATATGTGATAATATTTTAGAAACAGCAGGAATAATCTTTGCTTTTCTGTTTTAAATAAAAGCAATTAGATCATTTCAGGCTTTTATGTTTAAAGTCTTTGGTTAGGCAATTCAAAAAATGTGGTACTCAAAGTAATACAGAGAGAATTTCACACTAAACTATGTCTAGTACACTGTCATCAGGCAGTACATTTTTCAAGAAAGTTTTCCTTTTTAGGCTGAAGTTCAATAAGAAATTGATTTGCACATGTCCACATGGGATGCATTAGCCTTGCTCATCTTGGCATAGCCAGTGGCAGCCCAGCATACACTGCCATATTAACTCAGGTTTGTGTACAAGCATTTGAAGCCAAATTGGAAGGTTACAGTGATATATGTTTCCATTTTTCTATGCAGCAAGAGAACCAACCCATAATGGAAGGATACTTGCTATGGATCAAATGCAAAGGATCCTTGGCAGTGTGACCTACAGCAACTGTCACAGAACACACCACATATCTGCACTGATGTGCAGAGAAATTATATTACATCTTCAGTGCCGGGAGCAGCTCGGATTTCACGCACGCTTCTCGCGCTTCACACGCCTCACTCATCATGAAAGAGCGACGTGGTGGTGTGTTATTTTGAGTTGCGCTTGAACTAACACAAAATTTAAAAATTCACCGCCCTACCCTGCACCCCACCCCCGCGGCGATGCAAAGATCAATAATAGAGCAGGAGCCTTTGACCCGCCGATAACGGTGTACATCTGGAAGGGCTCTTTGACTTCCAGAACAGCCTAATCGTGGTGTTTGACTCCAAACACTGAGCGTTTATGAATATCTGATTAGCTCCGGGGTGAGCTTATGAATAAGTGAGGGGGACCAGCTGTGCAACAAAGAATATATATATAAATAAAATCAAGACTTCAAGAAGATACCATTGCTGAGCAACATTTGTAGAAATGAGCAATCCAACACATACATGGTGTAGGTGCATCTTCATAAATTAGAATGAGAAAAGTTTATTTCAGTAATCCAACAAAAAAAAAGTTACAACTTCTAGTTTACAAAGATTAAATAGACATAGAAATACATATTCTAAGTATTCATTTTTTTCTGAGAACAGGGAATACTGATGATGTGAACGTTGTTCAGCAGGCATTGACACAATCCACATGGAGGTTAAGCCACGAAGGAGGCTGGCTGTTCAAAAGGTGATGCTTCAAAGCATGTCAATGGAAAGTTGAATGCAAGGAAAAACTGTCAGGAAAAGCTGCACATGTATCAAGCATAACTACAGTCTTGAATGAATTCAATTCAGCTCAATTCAATTTAGTTTATTTATATATCACAGATTCACAATAAATTTCAAATCAAGACACTTTACAGAACAAACAGATCGAATTTATGTTATATTACCTAAATCCCGTTAGATAGACAGATCCAAATTAAATAATTTATTGTCCAACTTGGTCCAAGTCAGGTTCAGTTTAGTATACTAACTGATATAATGTTTTTCGGTCTAAATACTATTAGTGGTTTGGGGGAGATTTGCAAGGTGTGTACTGATGGTGGAGTCCAAAAGCCAGAGCACATACAAACTTATTAATGACAACCATCACATCCCTTGAGCTTAGACCACTCCTGAACCAGAACCTCAGTCCGTGTCCTTTTTTAAGAGAAAATGGACCAAACTGTTACTGAGTTGTCCACAGACTGTCAAACTGCAGTAATTCTTGATGGCGTACCTGACCAAGCATCATTAAAATTACTAGAGATACAAATCTGAAAAATAACAATCTGTATGCAGTGATGACTTCCATGTTTTCAATTGAAATACAGCATTAATTAACTTTGCAATTTTAATTTATTTCATTGAGGTAAACATGTATATATTTTGATATTACTCTAAAAATACATAATCAGCAGATATACTTACAATATTATTTACAGCCTTCGACTGGGTTATATATCTACTGAAATTTTTTCTATTTGTTTTTCATCTCTGCAGCATTTCTAAAGTAAATAAAGTAGGTCCTAAAATCAGGGCCTGATTAGGTTTGTATTTTATCAACAGACACGGTTAAATATTTTCAGCCTGACCTTGATGAATGCGGTAAAGAGGGAAAAAAACAGTCCCTGGGTGCATTTCTGAAAGGGTTGAAAGAATGGAAGGATCAGGAGCAGGAGGCAAACAGTCTGCCTGTGTTTTCTTTGTGTGTGTTCGTCCCCCAGGGAGCGAAAAGGCAAAGGTGGGTTCTCACGAGCGAGCATTTATGTGCGAGCAGCCTCACTGGAGGGCGACTGTTCGAGGACACCCTCTGAACATCAGTCGACGAGAAGCGAGTCAGAGGCAGAAAAATCAAAAACACAAGCGGACATTTGCCTTAGTATGCATCTCACCCTGATGCAAAGCAACGGCAGTCAAACCTATTGAAGCAGAAAAATAACTGAAACCAACTTATTTGCTTCAGCTTCTTTTGTGAAGGTTAAATGTTTAAAAGATTTCAAATTGGCACAAAGACAAAAAATAAATAAATACACCACAGATCAAACCAACACACGCATTTCACCATCTTTTAAAACCTACAACTCAAACTTGCTCTTACAGTTCTGTGTCACTAATGATGCCCGTGTTAGCAATAAGCACCACAGCAAGCTATCTGCTAACTTTTGTTCTACTTCGTTTCCCCATAGTTTCCTAATTTGATAAAGGAGGCCTCACACAGAGCAAATGCAGCGCTGTGTGAACTCTGACTACAGCACATGTTGGGGAGCAATAATGACTACAGTTAGCTTTGTAAGTGAGGCTATAGCAATTTGCCAATATTTGCCCTAATCTTCGATGATTGCATTTTCTCAGAGTTAGCAAATGCGTCCTGGTGAACATAGAGACTTCATTGCATGTTTTTGACTGTATTTAAAGCCAAACTAAAAAGCCACCCTATTGGGTACCAAACCCCAGATATAATTGCTTTCTGGCTAAAGAGTGTAAAGCATGAGAACTAAAAATACATACCCTGCATGAATTCTAATCAAAATTCTACTGTTTCCGTCTGCAGCCACAAGGACCTACATGGAGGGAGCAGTTTGAGCTGATCTCTGCAGATACTGAGCTACAGTGGAGCATATTGTTTCTCTTAGATGGAGAACTGATTCTTAAATTGACCTCAATTATATTCTCCAACAAATCTCCTCTACAGGTCCAGTCTTTTCACTGTTTCCCTCAAAATTGACTTTATGCCATTTGTATGCAGAGCTAAAGCAAAGAGAGTGGGGAGTGTTTTCCAACATATACAGAGACTTGCAGAGGTATCCATATCCTTTGAACTTTTTTCACATCTTGTCACAGTACAACTATAAACGTCAGTGTATTTTGAATGACAAGCCAGCACAAAGTAGTCCTACTCAGTAATACTTTAGCAAGGCACTGTGACTTAAAATCTTAGGATACATTTATTTTAAATTTTGCGTTTTAAATATTCATGGTTGCATATAGAATTTATGAACCTACTTTGTACACAGTATACTATTTTTGGATCCGTTTGTTCTCAACTTCATGCTATTTTAATTCTGAGAGTGGATTTGACTGACAGAGTGATCATCGTTACAGTCTGACAGTCTAGCCCTTGCTGGTGACTGTCTTAGTTAAATCACGCTAAAAATACTAAAATTAGCCTTTTATTTTTCAAAGTCTACTTTAAACTTTAAATTGTGCGTATTACATGAAACAATAACAAACAAATAAATAGCATCCACAAGGTCATGTCAAGGTCAAATTTTGAGTTTCAACCAATCGCTAGCCAATAAGTTACTCAGATATTCCCTAATGGTAAAGCAATCTTTTTTGGGTTAGCGAATATGCTTGACTTGTGATAACCATGCAGATCCACCATTACAAGTGTGACATCTCAATCTTTTGCAAGGCAGGATGTGAATCTTTAAGCCATTTGGATATCACTCGCTAAGCTCTAGTGGAAAAGCCTCTGCACTTAGGCTTAGCACTCTCAAGACAGCTACTCCTTGTTAAGAGTCGCCTCAGACTCCTCCACTATGAATGGGACCATTACCCTCATCGCTTACTGCACAACCACTCACACATATATGAACACACATTCACTTCTATGGATATCTTTCTCTCAACTGGAGCGAACTGAATGCTTTTAGAAGAGCTTCAAGCCAAACGTGCATTGCAAATCAGTGCGGCAGTTGTCTGTATACCTCCTAAACAATTCCGGATGAGTTCTGGCTCCCTGCTGTGCCCCTTTTCCCCTTCCCTTAAAGAATGCAGGGCAAGATGGAGATATCTTATGGAAAAGCTGATCTACATAAGAAAGAGACTTAAATGGGAATTGTAAATTCTCCATGATGCAGAGCTGGATAAATTACAATAGGATAAAAGGATCAAGATGAAGAGAAAGGGGTTAGTTTAATGGAGGACGCCTGATGTTTCTCCCTTGATCAGACAAGTCTGATGCTTCACAAAAAAAAAAAAACTATATCATCAGCTGCTAGATCACAACGGCGAAAGCACACCTCGTCTGATACAATGACAAACGTGAATTGGGGACATTCCTGCCTGTTTCTGAGGCTGACTACCATCGAATGCCCTACGGGAAACCTGAAGCCAGTATGTGCATGTGTGCTTCCTATGTCTTAACGGGTTCTCAATCTCCTTTCAGTGTTTGCCCCTACCATTTTCCATGTGCTCTGCCTCACCGACACTGCCATCCGGCGTTGTCCTCTCGTAGCTGTCCTCGGGCAGGGGGAGGGCACCCAGCCGGGGGCCCGAAGAACTCTTGCTGCTGGGTGTCTCGGATTCATCCAGGCCGCTGTCGTAGCAGCTCTGCAGCGATCCCTGCTGGTGAGGGTCCTGGGGCTGGCTCACCACCGAGAAGGTCACTCGACGAAACGGCTACAAGAGAAACCAAACGTCCGGGGGTCACTATAAAAGGGACTATTTTAGCTTTTTTTTTCTTTTTTTGTAGGATATGATTTTGGGAGTTGGATCCGCTGAAAATCAGACATGGGCTTTCAGGAAAGGATGCCAGGAATGTAGGAAAAAAGGGTTCAAAAGAAGCGCAAAAGTATCTAGGCAAGAATTTAGGGAAGTCATTGATAGTAAACAGGTATAAACAGGTAGTCACACCCAAAAATAGCAACAAATCCCCACATTTCCACAGCAGTAGACTAAGACAGTTGACTGTTAACCAAGACTTTAGCAATAAACTTTGTCCTAATTTATTTTAAACCTAGACAACCAAGAAGACATGGAGGCCAATTATCTGTTTTCTCATCAAACTAATTTGCCCACTGAAAGTAAGGAGAAAGTCCTGTTTTGAAACCAGAAAACAAAGCTACAAGCCAAACGGCGGACGCATACAAACAGCCACAGGCACTTGTTGCCATGTTACTACACAAAAGGTTTGGCTAGGTTAGAGTTAGGTTCAAGCTGTCATTACATGCAGTCTGCCTGAGCACATTACTGAACAACATCTGGTGTTAGGCACTAACAACATATCATCAAGACCAAGACCTGTTTCTCACTGTCGTAGCTGGTTTAGTTTTCTTCTTATGTCTCTCATTCCCCGTCAGAAGCAGCACAAAGGTAATGGCAGAGAGGAATGATAGCGGGAGAATAAGCATGAAGTGAGGAATGAAAGAACCGGCTTGGTCATTATAACAGTAAATGGCATAACAAATTGTTACTGCCATTCATTAATTAGATACAAACACTGTCAGAGCTCGCCTCAGCTGCTGCAAATATTCATGCACCTTACTGGACTGAAACTCCTTCTGCTCATAATCCTCCTCCTCCCACTGTCATCCCTGTTTCCTTGTTCAATCACAGGGGTATTACATGGGGCAGAGGCTCATTACTCAAAAATGCTCTCCCTAGCATCATCGCACATTTGTTCCCTTAATTCTCTCACCTGAAGAAGATGAAACGGCAAGCCTCGAGTAATTGCAATTTAAATTGGTACATGGTAGATAGTTTTTCTTTGCCGTTCACTAGATTTCACAGGTACAGGTATGTTTGAAGTGACTCTTTTAAAGGGGGCCTGGAGAAAAAAGTTTGACCCAAACATCCTAAAATATAATTAGCGGAAAGACATATATCTTGTTGTCATGACAAGTAAAACACTGCTGGCATCCATCACTTAGTCACCTAGAGAGAACGCTTGTTGAAAAAGACATAGAAAAGGATGCTATTGCCTTTTGTCTAACTTATCTGAAAACATGGGTTAAAAGGTGAAAAGAAATGCAAACAAATACATCTATTGATCTTTAAAAGTTGATAAAAGGTTGTTAAGAGTTTATCATATTTGAGCAAACCTGACATGCCTGTGCATTTATCTTGGTTAAATGAATGTAAAGACTGGTCCATATGAAATATTCACCAAAAATGAGGTCCAAGGATGTGGCTCATGCAACTATTTTACTGCTTTTCAAACTTCCTGTGGCACCAAGCTGTCCTGATGTGATAACTCTAGGTTGGATGTCCACATGAACAACAAGTGGACATTCGGTTTCAGCTGACCTGAAACAATCAAAAAACAGATGTAGATGGACATCTAGCGATTGGAGGGCATGGCTCATATTTTTTCCAACTTCCTGTAACAGATAGCTGTGCTGCAGTGTGAACACTATGTAGATTCAGTATAAACAAGAAGAACAAAGTGAAATTCCCTTACAGCTGTCTGTTTTTGTCTTCTTCTATAACAGTTATAGCCAACATAATGTTCTTATTCTGTGTTTTCTTTATAATTATTTTTAAGTTTAACCCAATTAGCTAGTATTAAAAGATCACACCATTGTCGTCTTCTCTATGTTTAAGTAATCATCTTTGCATGAAATTACAAAAAACTCATATAGCAACATCTATCGTTGACATGTCAGTAATGTAAGTTGTTTTTGTTCTTTTTCCACCTTGGGACAGTTACTGTACCGTAAAAGTACTCAGCTAAGGTAATGCTGTGTAAAATACTTTTTAATTTTTGTTAAAATCCTCAGTCCAATGGGAAAAGGGTCTTCTTTTTGCTCTCTGTCTGTGTACATTTTTAATTTATCTACCTATGTCTCCCCAGTTCTGTTTCTTTGGCTGGCTGGCTAACACAGCAATCTTGGCAATAAATCATGTTTCCATGTAATTACAATTAACACTCGACAAATGAATTGGTATAAATATTCATGCAGATTTCACTTGGCTAGTCAAACATTTGTTGTATAATAGAAACTGAGGCCAGAAGGGAAAAATGATCTGTATAGGTGTAATAACACTGAAATTAGTTTTTTTTTTTTCATTTTGTTTGTTGTTTGGATGTACTGTATTTCTCCAAAACACTTGTTAAGTGTGAGGTGTGTGGTAACAAGTCTTCCAGCTTGTGTAAGGCATAAAAATTTGGCTTTTTTTCTGTAGATCAGATTTAGTGGAGTCCATTTGCTTTGTAGGAAGAAAAAAACATTCTCTAATTAAATGTAAAAAATGCACCTAATAAATTGCCAGTAAGTTGCAAAGAAAGAAAAGCACTTGAGGTAGAGCACAGTGAAGGAAAATCGAGAATGGGGCAGAGAGAAAATAACCTGACAAGAAGGGGGGGAAAAGAAATGAACAAATAGATTTTATTCACCTGAATTTCCTCACTTGTTTTCTCTGGAGGGAGAGCAAGAGAGAAAAGAAAAAGCCGAAAAAAACCTAATTTGTTTGCAGACCAGAAATAGGGTTCATGCAGAGATTGCCAAAGGCTTTAGATTAGAATCTGCAGCCACGATCATCTACAAAGCAACCTTTGATCCTTCTATTCCTGCTCTTTTAAATAAAGGAATAAAATAAAAAGAAACTTTATTTCAATTTTAGATTTTTTTGTAAATGCCTGAGGATGCACATTAGAAATGAAGGAAAAAACTAAATTATGTTGCTTCACAAACCCTATGAATTCACATACAACTGTTAGGTTGTCATGGCCAGTTTTATTCTTTCATCCCTTCTCTTCAATATTGTGTGCACTGTGAAGACAATTTAGACAGTGTCACGCTCAAAATGCTAAAACTCTGAATCTGCCATACAAAATGAGACTTAGCAGCAGGACTTTTGCTGCTTTAAGGATGCTGAAGTGTTTAAAGATTAATAGATTGAAAGAAAAAATGCCTAATTGATGAGCAATCATTGTGTCATTTTACACGTAGGTGCTGACATCTCACCACATACAGTAATAGTCTTTTTCACACTTTGTGAGTTTGCTTTTTAAGTTATCTCTTCTACTTCCCATAAAAACTTCTTGCACTGCACACACACCAGCCATTTAAAGGGGACATATTGTGAAAAAAAAAAAAATGTTAGCCCTTTAATGCTTTGTGTAGTGAATTTACAGTGTCTAGGAGTGCAAAAAGCATACATTTGTCACTCCATGTGTTGTGGATATATTTTTGTAAAATGTTTTGGGTCATATTTTTTAAGTTGTTCAGTTTTCTCTATAATCTATTACATTTTTTGAACTATTATATCACAGTACTTCCACTGGAACTCCATGCCAAACTTGGTCATGGATTTCTGCCTAAACGCTGAGCGAATCAGCCATCTTTATTTCTTGCTGTGAGTTTGTAGTCCAAGTTTAGGTATGCTGAAAGTACAAGAGTCAAAATGTTCTGTAGTTGGGTGTATTAACCGCGCAACTCTTTACACCGTCTCCCAGCATCAGAACCGCTTCGGAGTGCATGGTTAGGTTTTATTTTTAATGGTAATGTGTTAAGTAATTGTTTCAAAGACACGGCCGCTGGTATGGATGGAGATATCAAGGTAAATACAGTAATAACGCACCACTGCGAGACATTCATTTGAAGGCGTTTACGTCTTCATTTTCCTCTCACTCAGGGTCAGACTCTGGCTTGAACATGTACGGCTGGATGGACAACTCTTCTGACATTTAGAAGCAAAATGTGACGAATAAAAAGTTTCTGCAGTGCTAGGCTGCTGGTTCTCTATCAAACTAGAAAAATGGCTGAATGGGGTGGAGTGAAAGGTTCAGCAACCTGGAGGGGGGCGAGGTATGCAACACGTCCTACACATTTAAAGGGACCGCACCAAAACGAGTCATTTCTGCAAACCCTGTTCAGACACCTCTGAACAGGGGTAGAAGAGGAGCCTATAGAACTACTATAATACAAAATTCCGACCTAATAATTGCTGTTCCACTATATATAGACAACAACTAAATTATTTAGACATAAAAAGAATTTAAAAGCATATGTCCACTTTAAGCAGTGACACAGACCGAAAGACAAGCACACATAAACAAACTGAAATGTCATGAAACTATCATATTATATTTTTGCTAAAGAATAATTAGCCATAGATTTGGGAACTTTCTCTTGCATGTTTTACCTGAACCCTATGCCGTGCCTTTTCACCAACAAGCCAAAATTTTGATGGATGGCTTTCATTACTAGTAAGCACCACACCATTTTATGTTTACCAGATGCCAAAGCACTGGGTCACAACAGTTCCCTCAGACTAACATCCAGCTGTGATGGCAAGGAAACCGAACAATGTGAACTAGCCAGAGGTTTACAGGGAGCTGTGGCCGAATCTCTGTCCAGCCTATTTCCTAGATGCTAGAGGCAAAACACATGCGCTGCCTGTCTCACGGGTACCTGAAGCCAATAAAAACAGCAGCGCGTCAGACATGTCAACAGTGACTGACCTCTTGGATTTAATTTTCATTTCCCTTCTGTCCTAACAAAATGTTTGTTCTCTTTCAGCAGCTATCTGTTTTAACCACTGCTTGTTCTTTTATCTGCTGGTGAACCTTGAAAGGCTAACACACCTCTCACGCACGGAGTACTTTGTATCTTCATGACGCTAGTCATAGCGATCATTTAGTCTATACAGCATGTTTGAGGTCAAGTATTCTTTAAAAAAAATTATTTTCAGATACTAAGACTTATCTTGTAGCATGTCAGGCATTTCTCATCATTGCTGTAGAGTGCTTTGCAAAAGTATTCACACCACTTGAGCATTTTTTGCTTTTTTCTCACATTACAATGAGAAACTTCAACAATTTCTATCGGAAATTTATTTGATAGACCATAAATAACAGATACATAAAGTGATGAAGTTGTTGAAAATAATCCAGAAGATCTCCAATTGAGAGTCTGATGCTCTCCACCCAATCAAACTGAGGCCGTTATCTTGCAAAAACAAACTGGGAAAAACTGCAGTATCAAGATGGGAAAAGCGGGTAGATACATACTCTAAAAGACTTGCAGCTGTAATTGCAGTGAAAGGTGTTTTTTACAAAGTGGTGGCCATACTTTTAAGATTTTCAACTTAACTTTAAAAATGCTGAAAAATCATGTATCCCATCCTTCTATTATCTATGTTGCACAAAATTAATATAACAAAAAGGTTTGTGGATTAAAGAAACTGTGTTAATGCACTAGGTGGCTTCTCATCTATTCTCACTTGATACATGGGTTTATAATTAGGCCCACCTTCAACAAACCCTCCGGATGAAATGAAGGATAATGGAACTGGTTTGAAAACACTGTGTGTAATTTCAGCTGTAAATACCTTTGGCAGATGGCAGTGACCCACTACCGTGAACCACAGGAAGTAATTGTGGCTGGGTTGGACTTGGGGCGAGAGGAGCAAACATAAACTGCAGGTCCAGTGTGTTATTGCAGTCAACCCAGAGAAATGAAGGGATGTGGAGAAGGGGAACTTGAGCAAGCAAGATAGACCGGGAGATAAAGAGGCCAATTGAAAACGAGGGGAGCCAAAGAGAGATGGAGAGAGATGCAGGGCAGTGACACATGAGTGCCGGCACGATTGCCAAAAGTGCCAGTCGGTAATTAAGAACCCGTGTTTCATTTTTAATGGGCAACCAGGCGATGACCTGATACACCACCTGAGACACACTAAGAGAGCCAAATAGCCACGGCATACAAAAACAACATACTTGCAGGGATCTTAAATTGGCTCAATCTAATTGCTTTTGCCTGTTTAAATACAAGAGAAACTTGGTGCAATTCCAGGGCTGGGAGTTGCAAAAGATATTGAGGCACATCATTATTGAAGTAATAAATGAGACAAATGCCCTCAGGCTGAACTGATGGCCAAGCAATTGGAATTTGATCAAGATGGATTCAAGTTCGATTTCGGCTCTGCCCAGCTGTACTAAATTAGGGTGTTACAGAACAAGATGCTGATGGTTATGGACCCCCAGTTGTCAAAAACAAACGTAAAGGCTTGATTTTTGGGTTTTTTGCAAAAGTACCAACACCATTTGAAGTTTTCATATTTAGTATATTTACCAAGACAAAATTCATTGTACTTAACTGGAAATTGAAAAACACAAAAATATAGAATAATTGTGACGTAAAAGAAATAATGATAAATTACACTTTGAGACTTTCAAGACTTGCCGAAGATTCTTTGGAAATATAGATTTATGACCAGACTTTGACTTGGTCATTCTTACTCAAAACTTTTTCTTAGTTCTAAACCCTTTCAAAGTTTAATGTTGCTGCCCTGGCATGACGTTTAACCTCAGTCCCAAATTCAAGTCTTTCTTATGGTTAAAACATGATAAACATGATGTAAAAAAACCCCAAGAGATAAAAAAAACTTTTGCAAGGCACTGTATATGGTTTTCCAGGAGCACTGGAGAATATGCATGACCGAGATTTCTTAAAAAAATGAATGGTTTGGTAGGTTGTGGTAATGTTGGTGAAGGAGTTTACTTGAGCTTTTTTAGGGGAAGTCTCAGGTAACGTCTTCTAGCCTGACTAATAGCTTTGGCCCTGTCAAGCTCTGGTGCGCCTCTTCATATTGCCCATTTTTCTTCAACTTTCAACTGCTCTGTGCACATTCCTCATGGGTCATTCCTCCTTAAACTGGAAAACAACACCATAAGGAGGAGAAACAGGAGCAACATACGCAGAGACTCCAGGAGAAAAAAACAAACAAGAAAAAACTATGAGAAAGGGGGGGAGAGTAAATGATTGGCTTTCGTCCTTGTCTGCTGAGTTTTAAACAAAACTGCTTTCAGCCTTGCAGGCAGCCTGTTCATCACCTCAACAGTTTATACAATAACAGAAGTGGAGACTGAAGCATTGATAAACCTGAATGCTATACGCTCTCATTTGAAATTATGTCACCGAGGCATGAGGTCATGCAATAAACACTGGCAGAAAGCCAGATAATATAATTTAAAAACACCTTTAAAAATACTTTTATGACAATCATGATGGGTAACACACCATCTGTCAGAGTTGATGCTGCTATTAGCACTCCCTTGTTGATCTTACCCTTCCATTTTACCATGTGGTTGTTTTATGGAGTGACTGAACACAGATCAATTGAATGTCCTTCAGTGCTTCTTCACTCCTTTTCTTCCGTCTTATCGATCCTTTATTTGCATGTTTGGCAGGAGAGACAGTTGGATACATGCATATGTATCAGTGAGGCTAGGCTAAGCAGAAGAAAATCCTAAACTCACACTATCTGATGATTTCACTTTTGTACTGCTGGGGTTTTTCCATAAAAAAGTTGTCACTAGACACAAAAAGTTCTCCTTAGTGATGCTGTCAGATTGGTTTCTTTACAGATCATGCCTTTAGAACCACTTTGGACTCGAAAAAAGGAGCTGAAATTGGCAAGGGAACACAAGAAGAAAAAAAGGCAATAAAGGAAACCAGCTAAAAACCGGAGAAAAGTTAAACTATTCCTTCCAAGCAACACTTTCTTCCTTTATCAATTTCCTGTTGTTGTCTTTTGCTCCTTCCCTTTTTCAGGAATGCCTTTGGAAGACATCCACCGCTAGCACTTTCCTATTAGCATTCAACCCATGATTGCAGCCAAAAAACTGGCCCGAAGGAAAAAAAAAGAGAAAAAAAGATCACACATGGTTACTTTTTTAAAGTCAGGGCTAAACTTTTAATTGCTCTTCAAGTGGCGGATTAGGCCACTGGTGTAACAGAGATACTATTCAGCTGGGATGCGTTTGAACATCAACATAAGCTTAACCCAGTCTCTGACCTAGTCTGAATGCAGAAGAAGAGCTTTTTTTTCCTCTTATATTTATGAAGTGGGGACCAAGATGATGTAGAGGGGGCATTAGCCCAGAGTGGCAGTGGTTTAGCTTCAAACTGACAAGTAACCCCCTTTGTAGTTCTTCAAGAACACAATCATTGTAAACTGAGTGTCTTGGAACTGATAGTGGGCCAACAAGGACATAAAACAGACTAAATGAAAGCTTAATGTTTCATATAGGCAAACTTAGCAACATCAGCTAAATATGTAGCACACGGTCATTTATACTGTGAACATTTTTGTGGACATTCACAGCGACACCCCCCCACCCCACCCCCACACACACTTAATTACGACTTATGTTACGTTATCAGATTGGGAATGGATAGGAGCTTCTCCTGTGTCTCTACGTTAGAGCCGCTCCTGCTGACACAAGCGCTGGCATGCACCGGGGACTGAGTGTCAACCGAACCCCAACCCTGGTGTTGCTTACATGGAGCCTGCCTGAAAATCCTGTGATTGCATTTCTTTTTTTCCTCCCTGTTTTTGCTCTTCTTCATTTCCTGGCCTGAGTGTGTAAGTGCCTCTCACTGACCTGTGAGTAAGACTCATTAAAAGCGTGTGCAGTTTTAGTGAGACATTTACACACACTCATTATGGAGATGAATGCCATTAACTTTAAACTTGTAATTATACATTAACAAAACGTATCTTCTTTGAATGGTGGAATATTAATATAGCAGATGTCCTAAATGAATTTAAAAAAAGGGAATTGGGTTAAGAGGTTTTAGTTTGTGGATTTTCTCAACTCCACACAAGATAGACAGTCAGCTTACAAATAAATACAAACTCACAACATTTTTTTACTTTTTCATCCAACATCAGTGTCTGACCTCACAAGAAAATTGCTGGAAGAATTGTCAAAAAGTCCCATAAACGTAGTCCAGAACCATGTGGAAAACCTTCTCAGGTGAGGGAAAGTTGTTTTAGCTGCAAAAAATGGGCCAGCCATATATTAAACCCTATGGATTAAGTATGTGAAGTCACTCAATTTCAATTAGGTTTGGCTTCCAGTTTTGGCAGGCGAGGTAGTTAACAATTTGAACATCTAGATCTGGAACCACATGAAAGTGTTTCACAAGACCAATGGCCTACTATTGTCAGTTTTCTGTCCAGCCTGGGGGCTGCTGCTAACATTAGCTTGTTGTGACACAGGTCAGGGTGTCAGCACAAAACATGACATGGCATCAACAAAGCACCCAAACGCCAGAGCTGAGCATTCATTGTTAAGGAAGTAAGACACATCAGCAGCGGCAGCATCAGCTGCAGCTCACTTCCCTTTGCTACCTGTCCCATGAAGGCACAGATGGAAGATTTTAAAAAGCCTCTGAATGCTAAATCTCATGAAATTCTCTACAAAGAGAAGGGGAAAAATCTGTGATGATATGATCAAAAGGCATAAGACAGACTGCAGAGAGAGGGATAAAGAAAGAAAAATCTGAAGATAAGGAAGAGAAGCTGAAACATTGTAAAGGCTTTAATAGGGCTGATAAATGATTCTTTATTTACCATCCTGAGTCGCTGATGACAGATAACCTGCATTTAGGGGATCAGGGCTGCCATCCAAACAGGCAAAACAAGAGCACAAAGAGAAAGATTGGCAGAGGTTAGAGAGCATATCCAGCTTTTCCACTAATGAGGCGTTCTGTTTGAGTATGATCATGCAGGCATGTATCCTTCATGTGGGATAAGCGGCGTGGATCTCGAGCTCCCACGTCTGTTTCTGTGCGTCCTCAGGCATTCTCTCAGAAACATCCGCCTCCTTTCTTGAGGACAGTCCCGCCAGGTGGCACGTCATTGTCTGATTCAAATGAGCAAAGAGCCGATGCTGATCATATCACACACATGCACACGGACGCACACACACGCACACACACATACATGTTTTTGTTCTCTTACAGGTCTCATCCACCACCTGTTCATGACAACAGCAGCAAAGAATAATTATGATTCCAACAATTACTACAAATGAGTAACTAAACCCTAATGTTGTGATAAATAAACTGACATGGCAAAGAGAGGATGAAGGAGAACTGGAAGAGCCCAAGGCAAGTAAAGGGGAAGAATGAATAACAAGCGGCTGGATAGGAAACGGAATTGAAAAAGATATGTGGAGTCGCTACAGTAAACTCTGCTGCTGCAACATAAGGATTATCAAAAACTGAAATGGCTTCAGACTCACACACATATCCTTCCTGTCATGTCCCCCTTTTCCTCCATCTTCATTCATCTTCTCAACTCTGCCCTGTTATCTACTCTCCCCCCCTTCTCCTCAACTTTCCCTCCCTATCTTGGTCTCGGCTGCTCTCGCCCACTCTCCTGTTAACTCGCTATCTCTGTCGGGATCACGCAAGGTCAAACCTCCCCGACGTTTGATGGATGAAAATGGAATTAAGATGAAAGCACACTTTCAGATAATGAAGAAATGCGGTGGGAGATTAGGAGGCTTGGGGAGGCTTCCGAAGTGCCAGCCAAATTAATATTGAAATTTATGTGTGTTCGGCTCGTGCCCAGACAATCCTTGGGTGTTATTTTTCCCACCAGGGGGGCTAAAGTGGAAAACACAACAAAAAAGGTATTAGGGAAAGTGGAAAAAGGCATTGGCTATTTTTTTCAGCTGGAAGTGTTATTTTGTCGGATTTTTGACCTGAGCACTGGAGGGGCTTCATGCAGTCTCTAAAGCATGGGTCCATGGGCTTCCTTAGGTGTAGTGCGCTTTACATATCACCATCTCCGGTATTTGCATGTGCTTTGAAAGGCATATGATCTACTTTACAAAAAGTGACATAGGCAAGAACATGCATCTTACAATCTGATCTTCTTCATCTCAGCAGTTTTGTTGGAGACCCGATCAGTGTATGTGTGTTTGAGGAGTGTGTTATGGAAGATAGGAGAAAAGGATAAAGCTCCCAGTGTCTCAGTAGGCATAAAAGACAGAATATCAGACTTTCAAGGCCTCGTATCACCCGCCTGATGACTGCGATATGCACACTAATCCACATGTAAAATAGTCCTCTCCACCGAAGCGCTTCTTTAAGTGCATTTAGTTAAGAGTCTGGTTGCTCTTTCCACATTTTTGCCTTCCATGACACTATTCACAGCGACTGGAGATTTTGTTTGCAGCCCTATTAGAGCTCATTACCCGGCAGTTTTTTTGCGGGGTAGGGTGGTGAAGGGAGGGGGGTTATTTGGGGGTTGTGCAATAGCAATACAAAAGATGCTCACTGCGACAAAAGTGCAGCAAAAAATACAGTCAATATTATAGTATTGTAGTAGTAATAAATAAAATGCTATGCTATCCTGCACAAAGCCTATTAAGCAGTTTCTCTATCATTAACAGCACGCAGGGGGTGTCGACTCATTACACATTTTGTTTTTATCGTTTTATCTGGTGATTGTGGATCTATGTTCAGTGTTAAAAAATCGGGTTCACGTGTTATATTTAAAAATTTTAATTAGAGGTATTTAATATTACACAATTACACTTCAAACAAATGCCATCAAGTCCAAAGTCAAATTAAACATTGTTACAACTGGAACCACTTAAGTTTCTATAAACAGTCATTAGAGAGGGTGACAGCTGTAGCCAAATATGATTTCGTGTAACAGTCTAAGGGTGTATTCAGACCTGCAGTATTTGGTCCACTTTAAAGGGACATGGGTTAATTTCAAACGCTGGCCCGGACATTTTATGCAGGTGTGAATACACACAAACGAATCCTGGTGCGGACATACTTTGGTGCAGTTCACTTCAGGTGTGAATACAAACCAGTTTGATCCGAACCAACTCTAGGATACATGTGCCTTTTTGGGCTTTAAAAGCCATTTTAGTGAGGTAAGTTCATACCTGTTCCTCCGTCTTCTGTTTAGCCATGGTGCTTCCAGCATGTTGAGGGTCAGGGCACGCAGAGCAAATGGTCTACTTCGGGTCACTGAAAGCATTCACTGACGCTGTTCCAAAATTTGAAACACAGCATTGCGAAACCTGAGTTGAATGAGCTGCTTTTGACACTCAATATGATTCTGCAGCTCCAATAGCAGCACAAATATGTAGAGCAGGAATGCAGCACGTAGTACTTCCATGTTTTCCTCCATTTCCAGATCTATGCTCTGTGTGCTGCCCTAGTCATTGCTTTCCAATGGCAGCACCAATCATCACACACGTGGATGTGTTTACAAAATATAGCTCACTTCTAAAAAGTACAGTGTAAATTCGAACTGCACCAAACAAAAAAGACTTAAGTCAGCTTTTGGACCAAACAAGCGAACCAAAGGACTTTTCTGGTCTGAATACACCCTAAGTTGCAGCAGATCTGAAGAAGTCTCTGACTGGAAACACAAAATATTTGAAAAAATTCCAGAACAGATACTAAATTTAGGCCTAGATGGGAAACTCTAACACAGATAATAACTCACACATTGTTAGCCGCCAAGTTACCTGTAGGCTTCTAAGCAGATACTAACTTTAGCATCATTGGATTCCAGTAAGCAGCAGTTACAAAGCAGATAGCACTGTAGCCTTGTTGGCAGTTAGTGGCTGCTTTCCATCCATCCATCCATCCATCCATCCATCCATCCGTATCTGTACCAGCTTCTCCTTGCAGGGTCGGAGGGGGACTGTTACTTATCTCCAACGGTCATTGGCAGGGTAGATCCAAGACAGGTTGCCAGTCCATCACAAGGCAAAACAGAGACACACAGGACAGACAACAATGCATGCACACACTCATCACGAAGGACAGTTTAAAAAAGACTTTAGGAAGAAGCCTTAGTAACCAGAGAGAACCCTCGCAGAGAGAAAATACAAACACGCCATAAAAAGAAAGACCGAGGACAGATTAGAACCCAGGATCTTTTTGCTGTAAAACAACTGTACAACTAACGCTGTCATCATGCAGCCCCAGTTCTTACTTATCATCTCTATCTTGTCTGACTTGACCTTTTCTTCAATGATAATGTAGGAAAGGCTGGACAATAAGTCTTTAATCGTTGACTCTGTTACATCACCAATCCAGAGCAAATGTCTTTTTAACTTTAAAATAAGACTGTCAAACTTAGATACAATATGTTAAAACACACCATAGCTGGAAGTCATGAACAGGTATAACTTGACTTACTTCACTTGATAAAGTCACATAATGACACAGCAACTGGATTGCAGATATTTAGACAAGACTTAATTTTGAACAGAAATATTGTGGGATTTTAATGTAATTAAGTGTTGCTTTAACAATATGGGAAAACACATTTTAAAGGCGAAGCATGGAAGGAAACTTAGCTCTGCTTTTCCCTCTCCAAGCTGCAAGCTGTTCGTCTTTGTCAAGGAAAAAAGAGGAAGAAATGCGGCCAAGTTTACAGGAGACTGCCAACAATGAAGCTCTTTGTTAGGGCATCAGGTAAAAAGGGAGAAAGCAAAAAATACCAGTTTTTTACCATCCAAAGGGTACAGAGAGGTCAAACAGGCATGATTACTGGACACCTGTGCCTTCTCTCCGGCAAGCTCGGTACTGATGTACCGATCACCAGCCCCCCGCACCCCACCCCCCTCCGCCAGTCTAGGTGTGTATGTTTCACCTATCACTTTACCAGCAGCTGGTATCGAAGGAATAAAAGAATCGTTAGTGAGATAGCCAGCTGCGGATGAATGAAGGTGTGTGGTAGGTGGGAGAGTCGTGGCGGTCCATGGGTGTGGGAGTAGAGGTGAGCAGATGGAAGAGATCTTGGTTTCAGTTGAAATTACTCAGCCCCCTCTCTTCCTCCACCTTTTCATGCTGCAGGTGAAAGCACATAACTGTATGCATGACCCATGCCCCCCCTCCTCTCCTTCTTCTACTTCTAATCAAGCAGCAGGCAGAAATGAGTGGACAGTGAGCTTTGAGGTGGAACAGAGAATGAATGGCTGCTATTGAGGTAACCTAAGCTAACGACGGGGATGATAGCTGCTGTGTGGACATGCAAGACTGAGCTCACACAGACTTATACACTATCTGCTCAAGCCTTTTGCTCATGAAGACCATAAAGAGGCTGGTGTTGGTGGCGGTGGAGAGAGTGTGTGCTTTTTGATGGGTGTGTGTATGGGGCTGAGGGGGGGACTCAGAGATGGTTATTGATTCAAAGTGACATGGCCATGGCATATAATACTGACAGGCGGTAAGAATGGTCGCTGCACGTCACGTGCTCGGTTCTTCAGTGGATCAGCGATGTCGGATCGGTTGGCCAGCATGAGGTCGGGTTAACAATACGTCCTTTTGAGATTGCTTTTGCTTTGCATACTTGTCGATTTTCTAGACAGCAGATGATAGATGCATTTCTCCTTCTCTGTGTCTTTTTTTCTCCTCTCTCTTTTTACCGCCCTCCATTCTAAGTCATTCAGCCACATCCGTTTGAAAAACCTGACATCAGAACTCAAGGCCAGAGCTGAGGCTGTCACACAAAGAGACAAAACATCCATTTAATTTGAGCTTGTGTTGCATTGCCATTTTCTCTCCCTCTCTCTTTGATCTAAGAACAATGCCCAGGATTTGCCTCAAACAGGGCTGATTCCCAACCCATCCGCTCTCTCTGTGTACCCAGTTTCTGCAGAACAGGTTTTCCATCCCCCCAATTCACTGCCATACAAAGCAGAAACCAACTGTTAGCTTCCTAGGAAGCGCAGTATCATGCTGAAATAATGATGGTCCTCATCAGGCTGGCTAATTTAACCCCTGGTGTAAATTAAGAGGTAGAGGTCATGAGGGTGAGGAGGGGAAGGGGATGTTGATATTCAGCTCAAACTTAAAACAATAATTTCTTCTCTATAGACAGCTGCCTGGCCTGCATTACTATGCTAGCAGGGAAATTTGGTGTATTTTATTCATTTTCTCGGCAGACTGTGTTATTATGAATTTGATGCATTGGAAGGGTAGTTATTTAGACGCCTATAGAGTCTGTTATCCCCTGTTTGTTTACTTTGCCATCCGCATCCATTCCTTCCCTCACTTCCCTTTGATCCAGCCCTTTTATTCGGCCAAAACCAAACAATGTGGTGTTCCAGTGCCTTCCCCAGTAAAGATGTGTAAAAAGTAAAAATAAACACATTTATATTTTCATTGCAGCACCATAATTTCAGCAACCCTAACAGTAAACTTTTGATATTTATTTTATTGTGCTGCTCACCTTTTCAGATAAATATGTTTGAGACTCTGCAATGGTCTGGCAACCTGTTCAGGGTTTACCCCGCCTCTCGTCCGATTAATGCTGGAGATAGGCACGGGTATAGATAATGGACAGATGGATGGATGTTTGAGACTTATTCATTGCTCTAAGAGTGGATATCTCTTGTGAAAATTTTCAGGCCTAATGAGGATCAAGAAACATCTGCTTTACTGAATGGCATGCTCTCTCATCCTTCCCATTTTGAAGAGTAACAAAGAGCAATGGGCCTCCTTGTCAAGTCATGCTTATACCCGAGGAAAACGGGAGCTCACAAATTACTAATTTAAAGTTCCTATAAACACTGGTGTAAAGTGTAAAGTATACATCAAAATGCTAAAAATGAGTAATTAAAACACTGATTATTGAGTTACAATTTTAAATTTCTTCAGGTGGGATTTTTTTTGCCCAGTAAATAAATGTCAGTGTAACTTTAAAGGTTAGATTTTTAAAATATTATCCTACCACAAAAAGTAGTGCCTCTAAAGTCACAGTACTTCTACTGCCTTTAGAGGTATTCAGAACGAACTATAGTTAGTTATAACAACTAACTATTTTTATAAAGTAATTACAGTTATGTGAAAGACTGCGTTACAACTTTTGCTCTTCTTTACACTTCAGTGTTTTAGATCATCAAACAATAAAAATGTCATATTTTAAGGGGATAAAAACTTCAGTGGAAAAAATTCATCAATCACAGTTAATTCATGGTTTCACAGAGGACAATAACTTCCTTTGTGAAACCATGAATTAACTGATTACAAGGAAGGAAGGAAGGAAGGAAGGAAGGAAGGAAGGAAGGAAGGAAGGAAGGAAGGAAGGAAGGAAAGAAAGAAAGAAAGAAAGAGAGAGAGAGAGAGAGAAAGAAAGAAAGAAAGTATGAAGCATAGGAAGAAGGAAGGAAAAACTAAGGATTCAAAGAAAGGATGTACACAAGATTGAGATAAATACCTTCTGATGCTCTTTTTTTCTTTTTCCTTCTCCAGACCTTTTCCAGTCCTGGAAAATACTGAAATCAGATTCCAGAGTTTTCCAGACTGTGTAAGTACCCTGCAATCATATCCCTAGACCAAATCAAGTCAGTTATATTTGTTAAATAGTTTTCAGATATGCCAGCTAAATGCTAGAATTATGACATCTAGATATTAACATTCCTCCACTGCAGGGTGACAGTGTAAGATGAGGTTAAAAACATGAAGTCAAATCTCAAAAAACAAGAAATCAAAATTGTGAAAAATCCTAATGGAAATCTGGCATTTCTCTTTCATCCAGCTGTTTCACATTTAAGTGATTGGTAACGATTCCGACAGTTCTAATCATAGTCGGCTGACATAATTGCGATCAGGCAAAAACTTTGATCGGCTTTGCACGTGCACAGCCTCTGCAGTTATTTTTCCCACTGACATGCACTGTAAAAGGGTGCTTTCAATGACATCATGCTGTGTGTGGACTGTGTCTTTTCCAATGATTCTCTTGCTTACTCTTCTTGGCACTTCAGCGGAGACACACTCATGATATAGCATCTAATGATGTTTGTCATACACTGTAAGATAAACATGTACAAATCAAATGTTCTTGGTCCTCCGTTACAATGCAGGTAATATCTTTTGCAAAACTTGTCAAGCTGTTGTCAAGGAGTTGTCACTTCCTTTTTTCCCCCTACTGCTGCAGGCAGGTATCAGCCCATCCAGATGTGATCATCACCCATCGTGCATTTGTTTTTTCAGCACCAACAACTTTTCATTTCTCATCCATCTGTCAGGAATATTACCCACCAAGTCATCCATCACACTCAATCCACTCTCTAATTCTCACGTCGCTCGCTCTGCTTATCTCAATGCTTTCGAGTCAAGGCGTAATACTAACAAGGTAGAGAAAGACAAATGACTTGTCGGCTCGTAAATCCACAGATAGGGTGGGCGGAACATTCCGTGTTACAGTTTTTTTTCTTTTGGGAGACCTTAGAGGAACTTTCCCGTTACTTTGCACAGATATGTGAAAACGCAAGCTCAAGATTAAAGGTCCCTGTCATGGCCCCTGCTCTCCACTAATAAGTTCCATTTCATTCTCACATTCCTTTCCATGACCCTGTCAACCTGAAGGCGTGTTGAGTTGCAAAGCCTTTCATTATCTCCATCTTTCTACAACAGTTCCTTCCAGTGAATACAATCTCTATTGACTTTTAGAATCTAGTTATTACTTAATCTAGTGAGGAATTTCACATGTGCAAGTCATATTCTGGGTGATGTTAGTTAAAAAGTCAAACACCAAACTGGCTTGATTGTTCTTCATATTTTTTGTCTTGTCCTTGCTGTGGATTTTTAAATCAAATTACCAAGTTGTAGGTAATTTGTAGGTTATCTGTTGCTGGCTGCAGAATCTTTTCACAATGGTGTCCAGCATTATTCCACGATATGCATACTTAAAGGGTAATATAATCCTATAACGGAAAGTACGTCACAACTGCCACATGGACATCATTGATGACAGAAACAGCCAAGAGGTCTAGGGTGAGTCTGGAGGAAATACATAGGTCATGAGTGGGAATCTTGTTTTTCATTTCATAAGTCAGGCTTTTATGGATCAGAGACAAAAAAACTAAACCTGTTGAAATAAAAATATATGTCCCATCTGCAGATAAAAAAATCCAGGAAATCACATCGTATGATTTTTAAAGAATTTATTTGTATAATGGTGCGGAAAATAAGTATTGGATCAATAGCATAAGTTCCCTTCAATACTTTGTAATGTAACCTTGGTTGGCAATGATAAGAGGTCAAACGTTGGTATTAACCAGGTTTACACTGTAGCTGTTATTTTGGCCCATTCTTTTATGCAGATATTCTCTAGAGCTGTGATGTTTTGAGGCTGTCACTGGGGAACACAGACTATCAACTCCCTCCACAGATTCTTTATTGGACTGAGGTCTTGAGACTGGCAAGGCCAATCCAGAACCTTGAAATACTTTTAATGTAGCCACTCCTTCTTTTTCCGGGCAGTGTGTTTGGGATATTGTCATGCTGCAAGATCCAGCCACATTTCATCTTTAATGCTCTCATTGATAGAAGTAGGTTTTTGTCCAAAATCTCAGGATACATGTCCCCATTCATCCTTTCTGTAATACAGATCAGTTCTCCTGTCCCCTTTGCAGAAAAGCAGCCCCAAAGCATAATGTTTCCACCCCCATGCTTCACAGGCCTATGGTGCTCTTGGGATGCAACTCAGCTTTCTTCCCCCTCCAAACACGGCGAGTGGCGTTTATACCAAAGAGTTCTATTTTAGTCTCATCTGACCACGTGAGATTTTCCCAATCCTCCTCTGGATCAACCAGATGGTCTCTGGCAAACTTTAGATGGGCCTGGACATGTGCTGGCTTAACCTCGAATGCTTAAGAATTTTGATCCATGACAACATAGTGTGTTACTTATGGTAACTTCTGTCACGGTGGTCCCAGTTCTCTTCAAGTCATTGACCAGTTCCCTCCGTGTAGTTCTGGGGTGTTTCCACACCGTTCTCAAGATCATGTGTACCCCAGGAGGTGAGATCTTGCATGGAGCCCCAGGTAAAGAATTCTTGCTTGGTTGTAGGTGCGACATTCATATTTTTGCACCATTATACAAACACATTCTTTAAAAATCATCCAATTTGATTTCCTGTTTTTTTTTTTTGCAATCGGTCTCTCAGAATTGAAGTGTACCTATGGTGAAAATGACAGACCTCTCCCATCTTTTTTTTCGTGGGACAACTTTCACAATTGGTGGGTGCCAAATCCTTTTTTGCTGCACTGTATTTTAGCAACAAATGTAATGGTCATCACATCTATTATACTGAAGTTACTGTAAGCTGGTCGAGGTGAATAGCTCATCGTATCATGAGTATTTTATAAATAATTTTGCATGTGCATGCCTTTGTTTTTTGTGTTGGTTCCCCTATCACTGATTGAAAGACATCTGTGCAGTCTCATTAAGTGAGTGCAGTGCGGGTTTTAGGGTTATTCTAGATTCTGTGGGTTAATCCAAGATATGGTATCAAACTGGATTAACCAAAGCAAGAGCTCTGATTGACCTTATGTCTATACCTCGCAGGATACGGGAGGCTTAAAGAAAGGATGCTGACTTAAAGACAATACAAAGATGGTCTAAAATACAAGCTAGTGTGGAAGAGATCCCTACCTCTTCTGACTGTTGGGTTGTTTAGGCGTATGGCCTGAAAAGATAAATGGGATCAATGTGCTGTTTGTTTGGTATTTTCTTATTAGAGCAACCACAGTGGCTTTGAAATGGATTCGCAAAGATCACCAGGCCTTTATCTGCTTAAAGCTAACAAAGATGAGTATCTCAGTTATAAGAAGATGCAGAAATGTTTTAACTGTGAAAAGTGTTAGATTATTTATACAAGCTTTAGTTTGAGCTCATTTGGAATATTGTGTTGTGGTATGGCCTTCTGCCTCTAAACAAGATGTCCATAAGATCCATCTCACCTGGAATAGAGCTGCTAGACTAGCCTTAAATTGCTCTATGAGGGAAAATGCAGCGGTGATACAGAATAGATTATGATGGCTGACAGTCGAATAGAGAATGGCCAGTAGACTGGCTCAGTTTGTAAGAAAAATATCTCGGACCAGGGAACCAGTCTACCTGTATACTCAACTGACTCTTTCACAAGACAGACATGGGTATAGAACAAGGCACTTATTCTCGATTAATTATACATTGACTTTACCTAGAACTAATGTATTAAAGAAATCAATTATATATATATATAAAGATACACAAAGATAATTCTTAAAAAAAAATTAAGACTGGCAATTCTTTAAGAAAAAATCTCTATTTAATTTTGAATTAATAAAATATAAACTAGTTGACATTGCATGTGACCTTAGTTCACAAATCTGTTTTATGTACTAATATGTTTTATAACGTTCGTACTAAAATTTGAATGTTATTATTGTGAATGTTATGTCTATGGTGATATGATTGTGTGTGGCTTTATGTGGACCCCAGGAAGAGTAGTTGTTGCTGCGGTAATAACTAATGGGGATCCTGTATAAATAAATAAATAAATAAATAAATAAATAAATAAATAAAGGAGTTTGTATAAATACATAAAAGACATCATTGTCCTTTTATAGTCCCCCCCACAATAAACATTGTTCTCATTTTCAATGGTCTTCAATGTAGGTTAAAAAAAAAACTCCTGCTTGAAAACATTATCAGATGAGAACCGGACCTTTGTCACACATTATCTGTCTGATTTTGAGATGAACCCTATTTTTTATGCATTGTTGGCAATTGTGAAGCACTATATAAGTTGATTTTTTATAGGGTGCTATATAAATAAAGCCTTCCTTCCTTCCTTCCTTCCTTCCTTCCTTCCTTCCTTCCTTCCTTCCTTCCTTCCTTCCTTCCTTCCTTCCTTCCTTCCTTCCTTCCTTCCTTCCTTCCTTCCTTCCTTCCTTCCTTCCTTCCTTCCTTCCTTCCTTCCTTCCTTCCTTCCTTCCTTCCTTCCTTCCTTGAATTAATGTGTTTTGATCAATTGTTGGGCAAGAGATGTGAAGAGGGAGTGATAACGAGGTGTGGTTTGGAATTAAGGTAAAAATTTGACCAAAGACAAAAATAACTCCGGCCACCAAAAGTCCCTGCTGGGCTAATTTACGAGAGTGAGTCCAGCAGTCTGGCAAAAATAAAAACCAGAGTTCTCCCGTTGCCGCTATCCAAATTCAAGGCCATTACAGGGCAAAGGGAAAAATACACTCTCTTAGTGCAGCTGTAATGCAGACTGGGCAAGGGGGTATCAAAATGTGAAGCGAGGCCAACGTGAGACGAAATCTTTGATCTGAGCATGTCTCGACTTGTCTGTGCGCATGCAGCCCAAATCTGTCCATCATCTACGTGTTAACCCAACCTGCAAAAGTGGCCCAATCAACGGAAGCCAAGGCTTGTCAGTCACACATTAGCAGCCAAGTCACCACAAGGCAGAGGAGGAGAGAAGTCCTTATGCTTATTAGTAGCTGTGAAATCTTAGCCCCAAAGCTCGTCTCGTCAGAAAGCGCTACTACTTTTCTTTAAGAGGATTTTTTTTTCTCCACATTTTTGCTTTGAAGAAGCAGGAGCATATTCAGTAATGAATGAGGAAGAGGGAAGCAATGCTACATACAGGCAGGGGCGCTGCTAAGGATTTTGGGCCCCATGAAAAGAATCTTGGCAGGGCCCCCAACACAACTGAGAATTTTTTTTATATTAATTTACATAAAATCATGCGCTTTTATGGTATTTTGACTATCATTCTCATATATTTAAGTCAATCAGACAATTGAACTCCATCCCATGTCCACACCTGTAATTTGTCCTCTGTAATACTGCACTACTACATGTGTCATATAGTATATTCACAGATATTTATATTTGTATGTACTGTACATATTTGTACTGTGCATTGATGATAAAGGTAATCTAATCTAACCTAATATTTTTAACATGACAGTTGAAATGTAACGGAAACACTGAACACTCTTAATACAATGAAATGTATTTATATTTATTTGCTTTAACACTGATACTGACATTTCAAAATAAAACTCTTCAATTTAAAAAACAGGAATTACAATCTGTGGTGAAAAAAAACTCAGCAAGAAAACACCACCATAAAACAAAATGGCCATATAAAATTTTCCAATAATTTAAGCAGAACTTGCATAGCATTTCCTATAGCCAATCTTTTCCACTCTACAGATGCCTCTTACATTTTGTGTGTATCACTTTCAGACATGAATGTGTTGCCATTAAACCAATACTAATAGCCGCTCACCTTCTTCTTCATGTGGGAGAGCAGGGGCTGATTCAGGGGATGCTGAAGTTAGGGCTTGTGAGAGAGCCGGACCAGTTGCTGCTCCTGGTTCACTTGACTCTGTTCGGAACGAGGCACGATTTTGACAAAGTGCATTTGACTGGATTGAAAATGTAACTAAAACTGTGTATTATTATTTTTTCCAGCGTTTTCTTGACCTAATATGGGGAGAAAACTGAGTTTGCTTATCGTGCACTTTTAACACTAGAACAGGCACCAGCAGTCATTTTAACAGCAACATTTAAACTTATGGTAATTATCTTAAACACTAGAACGAACGAAGGCGTCATTTTGACCGTTTTGAAATTTGTATATACTTTCACATTATCTGATCCAGAACGTAGGCAAACTACATTTAAACAGCGCAAAATCCTGTGCGGTCAGAATGAGCGCCTGTGGACGTGGTAGAAATGATCATATTTCAGTTTTTTCACACAATAAATATTCAAACTAGTTTTAATGAAAATTCACCAGTTTTAGAAAAAGTCAGGGTCCAGCAAGGCTTCATGACTTAATTTGACAAAGTTGTTGAATATGCACATTTCAAACCGTTCGAAATGACTGCCTGTGGACATTTGAGTGTTAAGTGCATGTATTTGACTGTTCAGAATGATCGAGACATCATTTTGATAGAGGCAAGGACAATGTCCTACGTTTTTGAACTCACCATACATTTCGAACGTTCCTTGAATGCACCACAGGTGTGTGATGCAGCACAGTACAGACAAGCTTCTGCCTTAATTCCCGTTGAAAGATCGGTCTTATATACATGCAGATTTATTTTTTACTTTTGAATTAACATTAACTACAAAACAACTTTGTTTGTGAGTGGGTGAAATGAACCGAAAAAAGGTTTATGATTGGTCAGTCGAAATACTCTGATCATGCAGCACACATATGCGCAGATCATTCCCTTTCTGAGCGTCGGGAAGGAGCAAGCTGGGTCTCTAAAATGCAGGAAATATCGGCGACAAAGTTTCACAGAAAGTAGCTAAGGGTGGTCAGAAATGTCGCTAGATTTATCGCTAGGCGCTTTTTGGAAAAAAAAGTCGTTAGAAATAGCGACAAGGTCGCTAAGTTGGCAATACTGAAGTAAAGCTGTTTGTGTTGCCTGGACACAATTTGGGCGCACTGAACCATTTTATGATAATCAAGAGGGGGAGAAGGGCCCACGGACGTTTGTGTTTCCTAAACAAACACATTTTTAGACACCAGGAAACAGCAGAAAGAATAATTTAAAGTTAATTATTTTTGCTATCAAATATTCTTTTTTCAACACAATTTTATTGGGGCCTTCTCTGGGCCCCCTCTCAGGCATGGGCCTGAGAATCGTCATCGTTTACCTCCCCCTTTACGGCGCCCCAGCATACAGGGCTTTACAAAAGTATAAATTTACTTGTTTTTAGATACGATCTTTGATAGATCAACAGAAGGTAAAGCATAGCTTTGTAATTAAAATGATACGCTTTTTTATTTTATTTTACAAAAAAATATTAAGTGTCATATATATGTATTCGTCTACATCTACTCTCATACCCCTAAATAAAATGCAGCAAAATCAATTGCCTTCATAACCCTCCTAATTAGATATTAATTAGATAAACAGCCAAGAGGCTCTGGAGAAGTATCAGAGATCCACAGCTCAGGTGGGACAACCTGTCCACAATACAACTATTAATTGTGGGACTCAAAAAATCTGGTCTTTTTAGAAGAGTGGTAGGTCAATTAAACAAGGTACAGTGACAACCCAAATAACTGAGGAACTCAGGTCTTGAAGGAGGTCACACATACTGGCACATTTCCCTACACAGAAACAAAAAAAGGAAAGATGGTCACATCTGGGGCCCTCACCGGTAGATGGAAGCGGCTTTAAAATGGATGTAACCTCAGAAGTGCCATCCTCTCTCTTGTAACATATTTGTCAAACAGATGCTGCTACTTTACACATTGCTGTAAAACATTGGAACATGGAAAGTTCTATGAGACTAGGTTTTCAATAACAGACGTGCAATAGCTGTCAGTCAGAGACTGATCAAGCTTCTGAATGTCCTCCCACTCCTGGGTACCCTTAGTTGTGGCCGTGAGTCACAACTTGAAGGAATAGCTGCTAAGAGAAAGCGGAAGAAAAAAAACCAAGCAAAAACCAAAGATGGGAGGAAAGTAAAAACGTTCAGACATGCTTTGGATTAGATGCACAGCAGCTTACATGTCTTCTTCATCCTTCCCCCTTAGCATGCATAAATTCGAGAACTGACCATCAGGCGCTTGCTCTTCTAGTTCAATCTGCTCGTTGTTTGATCTCAACAAGCCAGAACCAGGGAGTAAACAAGCTTATCACAGAAGGATTTAGCAAACAAGAGGAAGGCAAAGAGATACAAAGCAAACAAGTAAATGTGCCAGCCCATGTGAGGAATTCTGGGCTGTGCAATTAGGCAGTATTCATAATACATGACGGGAGATGGGGGTGGGGGTGTTGAAACGAAGGTACATCTCAGTGCGGAGCCAGGAGTGGTAATGCTTGATTCATTTTCATTGATCAGTTGTGTGTTTGTGAACGAAAGTGTTTATTTCCATCTTGTGTCTTCATGTGTCTTTTTACGCGAGTGCATGTGAGTGTGTGTGATGGGGAGCAGAAGGCCTGTGGCAGGTAGAAAAAAACCCGGGCCTTTTCATTTGACACCTCTGTGCCTTCAAACAAACTACCTAAGGCCCCTACGCACACCCATAATCCATTCAAGGTAGCAAGCAATTTTCATTATTGACTGGTGAGAAACAGTGGCGAGGAGACAGAGAGATAGAGAAAGGGGGAGGGGGGTAAAAGACAATGAAAACAAAAAGAGAATAGCATGGTGGTGCAGGGAGAGATTAAGGGAGAAGTAGAAGAGATAACCGGGTATTGGCAACAGAAAGAGAGTGAAAAGGAGAGAATATAGATTACAAGTAAAGCACAGACTCAAGGAAGGGGGAAGATTTGGGGAGGGAGAGAGATCCAAGAGATAAATGTGATTGAGAGTGATACCCCTGCAGGAGGGGGCTAGGAGAGATTGAGAGTGCAGCTGAAGCGGATGCAATCACAGAAGTGCTAATGTTTGGGTGAGAATATAGGAAGTTCATGTTTTCCAATGTGGAGGGTTGTGTAAAAGGTAGAAATAACCTGTCTCCTTTTATATGAGTACATGGATAGAGATACTTAAACACACAACACCAACTGCACACACAGAGCCAGAATCGGTTCGATTCCAATCTAATGCTTTTGCATCGGGTGGAATGTGATGTTTTGTCTTTCTTGGGTATAAAACATAAACCTAGACCCAACAAGCAAAAAGGCAGTGAAAATGTCACTACAAACTAGGATTAATTACAAATTTTACTGTTCGAGGGGAGGAATCCAATGTAATACAGAATTGTGTTTTGTTATGATAATAAGAAAACTTTATTGACAAAAAAAACCTACTGTATTTTTAGATTACTTTAGCCTAAATAAAATGGAAACTTTTTAAAGCAGAGAGCAGTATTTGTGTCTATGGGGCTCTGGCTGTATGTAGACAGCTTTTTTACCAAATAGATGGATGAATTATTCTAATACATCTTATAATTCATTTTATTTTTATTGCAATGATAAAATGTAGAGTATCCCATCCTATCCCTACGAAAAATCACAACACATTTAACTTTTCACGCTTTTGGTCTTTCATTACCAAACTTTATTTTAGGAAACAATACATCACCATCTACCGCAGTACGTTTTGTGTTTGCTACGTATCAGTTTGTACCCACCAGAAAGATGTTTCACAAAACCACATGTGCACTCTGATTAGATATCTGGTATACAGCAAATGTCAAACAAAAGTAATAAATAAACAACAAAACAACTACTACAGTATTTTAAAATGTCTGACTGCTGACAGATTAAAATAATCAAAAATATACAGAAAGCCTGCTAAAGCAAAAACAAAATAAATGTAAATACAAATTCAATAATTTTTTTTTTGGGGGGGGGGGGAATTTTGCAAAATGCTTTTATTTTAGTTAGTTTTAGGCTGTATTTCAGATTTGTCTTAAACGAGCAAATGAAAAGCCATGTTATATCAAAACCTGAATTACAGTGGGATGGTATAGCAATTTGGGGATGGCTGAGTGTGTGTAAGTGCGTGTGTGAGGGGAGAGGGGTTTACAACAGGCATATTTTAAGATTAGTGATACAACTAAAGGGTTGATGAACATCTGACAAAGTGGAAATCCACAGCTTGTAAGGAGGGCTGCACTCTGACTCTGGGTAGATGGGGGGAATTTTCTAAACACACTCACACACTAAACCCAACACTATTTTCATTTTTGCTTTTCCCCTAAACATTATAAAGAAGACTGACTTTTGATCATATTGGGACAGACACTTTAACAAAAGTCTTGGGGATTATTAGGGACGTTTGGATCATTTGGATTCTTTTTGGTCAGTAAAAGTTTTTGTCTTGGAACTCTCCCATGGTTGCAGTTTTTGTCCAGGCCCTTTCTCATCATTATATCATGCATCTTCTTCTTAAACTCACTACTCCTGGGAAGGTTCACTAATGTTTCATGTATTATCCATTTGTAGGTGACGGCTCTCACTGTAGTTTGTTGGAGTAGCAAAGGCTTAGAAATCCTTTTTCAGATGGATAGATGTTTATTACTTTGTTCCTCCTCTGCTCTAGAATGTCTTTAGAATGGAAAGGATAACCCTACTTCATGTTGTCAGAGCAGATCTACTACTGTGAGATTTTTGTAATTCTATGAATCAGACAGTAATCAGTTATCAAATCTGGGTGCAGCTAGTGAAGACGGACCAAAAAAGATTTTTTGGGGGGAGGGCGGGTGTGTTCCATAACTTTTTCATAAAGCAATAACTTTAAGGGCCTACTGGTTTTATTGATTTAAAACATCAAAGTGTAACACAAAAGATAAAACAATAATTTTTCCTAGCACTAGATAACATGTTCTGAATATCACAGGGAATCAATCTGCACATTATTCACAGTAACCCTAGTGGGTGCAAAAAAGTGGTTTAAACAGGCAGCATTCCCAGCTTTTACACAAGGAGAAAGTTGTGACAAAGAGGATAATAGGGCTGCAAAATAAATGGGAAATTATTAATATTCCATCCATGTCATGTTCTGGCCAAGTAAAAAAATTCTTCTCACTGTGGTTTTCAGTCTCTCCAACCACCCAAGTCAGCACCAATGGGTCATTTTCTGTTACATTTAACTTTTTTGCTAAATTTAAAATTTTATTTGTTTGTATTCTACATTTACTCCATGAATGAGAAAGAATCTAACACACTGTACTTTTCACTGCATGTGCAACACTGTGTGTGGCCCTTGCAACTAAAAGTGCAACTTGTGGGATTTGAGATGTATTTCAGCAGAGAGATCATAGCAGGGAAGGAGAGGGAGGGTGACAGGGGGCCCTGTACCACACTGAAAAGGTTAACAACACTCCCTATGGTGCGCAAGGACACTTGCATCACTACAGCTTCGATCAAACCTCAGGGGAAGCAGCAGTTAGCAATAACCAATCAGTGTCAAACTCCAGCTTTTGTTTGGCATTCAAGGCTGCTCTGCTCTATCACCACCTTTCCCTTTCTGACTACCTCTTTGCTCTAAAGGCCAATCATTTCTTTCCGACACCCTACCCCCCACCCCCTGGGCACACACACACATTACACTTACAGGAAGTGTGTTTAAAGATTATGAGTGTCTCACTCTCTCCCCACCTTTTTCTTTATAACCAGGGCTATCGTCTGAAGTTGCCTCTGTCAGCACAATGAAGGTTTATAATGGATGGTAATCATTCAGCAAGCGTGGCGGCTATAGCTAGCCTGAAAGAAAAAAAAAAGAGAGAAAGAGAGAGGAAGGACAGAGGGAGAAGCCTGGCTCCACTGCTGCTAATCTCAGCTAATGGCTTCTGCAGAGCCAAGAGAGAGCCATATGCACTAGTAATGCAACAGGGGGTGGAAGGAAGAGGGGTGGTAGGTTGTTGGTGTGGAGGGTTAACTGAGTGTTAAGAAATTGTGGGAATAAACAGTAAGACAGAGATGGAATGCAGGGGATGTAAAGTACAAGTGAAAAGAAAAACAATGTCAGCTTAAGCGCAGAGTTTAATAGCATCATTATCATGGGAAGGTACCCGCTGTGGGATTTAGAGGAAAAACTACACGCCCACAGAAACACACACACTTTCACTACCATAAGCCAGTCAGTTTAAAGACTGCTTCCCTCACAATCAGAGCAATATTTTTTCACCTCTTATTGACACATTATGCTATGACCAGAAAAGAGGACAAGTTTGTAATTATTTGTGGCAAACATTTTTAGCTCTGGGTCAGTTTGCCTAATCACCAGTTCATACCCAATTTTATGTTTATCTATTATCGTTTCATCCTTCCCTATTTCCATTTCTTACCCATATATTTTAACCATGGAATATTAGCTTGTGTATTGTTGTGATCAAATGTTTTATTAAATTGTGAACATAAATTGGGACAAAAATGCACAAACTTTCTCATAATTGAATTCAAAAACATTGTTGCACGCTTTATCCATTTATTTTGGTTTTCATCTCCGTTTAACCCTCTTATAAGAAAATGACAGATAATGACCTCCTGTTTGCAGTCCTTTAACCACATATACTAGAGCTGAAAATAATGATAAAAAAATCTTTAATATGTTACACCCCTATTAACTGGTATTCATCTATGCACAGTAATTTATATTTAGAATATTAATGTATCAATTAAAAATAAGAAACCAAAGTTGACTACCACTTGTCAAAAATCATAATTCCACCCAGAGATCAGTAGAAGACCCCATCTAGACTTCTAGCACTTCTGGTTTTCAGGTTGTCTTTGCTACAAAACACTGAAAAACGTTGCCCATTGGAATTACTTTAGTTTTGAGTTTGAGAATAACTTTATCAAATCCTGCTTTCTTTACCACTGCAATACTTTACACTAAATGCTGAAATTATCCAACATCCTACTAATAAATCAAAGACACTTAAGAAACTAAAAAAAAAAAAAAAAAAAAAAAAAAAAGATTAGTAATTTCACACTAAAACCAATGCAAATACTCTTCCATTGAGTGTACTTGCTCATGTAGTACTCATGTTTATATGTAGGACCTGCCCCCAACTCCAACCCTCACTCCCCCCCCCCCCTATTGTGCTGGCATGAAAATAGAAATATACATTCTAATATCTAGGCAAGAGGCTATAATTAGCTGAGCATAAAGACACCCAATGGTGGCAACAAGACTTCAAATACATAACCATTCTACCTATAAAAAAACGGTTGTTTTATAGCATTATGCTTTGAAAAGGTCAAATTGATGATGGAAGTGTTGTTAATGTGGGGAACAGCTAAGCTAGGTTTTTCCAAGTCTTTAGGTCAAGCTAAGATTAGCTAACCATCTACTTTGTGTAGACTTGCATTATGCAGGTTATCATCACTATATGATATTGATTTTATTCACTAACGTTTGACACACATATTTAAACATGTCAGTATTTGTCTAAATAAAGAGAAAACATTTGTTTTTTTACTTTTTTTATTAAAATTAGCAAAACAATTGATGCTATTGAGAGTGAGGAGTCACGTGCCGATCAAGGAGGGGTCTGAGCCGGTCGGCCATGACAGCAGGAGACGCTATTGGTTGCCAGGGGCAACGCCTTCAGAACTTTACAGAGGTGCAAATAAACATTCCAGAGCTCTTTTATTTTGCCGCATTTATTATTTTGGCAGGAAAAACATTCATTTTGGCAGACGCTAGAACAAGTTCAATGAAGGAAAATTCATGCATGAAGTTACCTGAGTAGTACATGACCATGCACTCGCACAAATGCGACCACATAAATTTTTAACTCGCACATTCTCAAAAAATGGTCGCAGTCTGGAACCATCAACTACTTTTTAGTTAACATTAATTGTTGTCCATTGAGTATTAGGCAGCAACTTCAGATGCACTTTAGGGTTTGCAATATCATTAGGTAACCTACACTTCAAAGCTTTAAGAGACAACAACATAAAGACATATTTAGAGAACGCACTCTTGTCGACTCGGGGGTGAGATCGAAAGTAAGGTCTTTTCTTCTTATTGCAGCCAACCAAGCAATCAGGCGTCTCCTCATCAGGTCAGATACTTGCTCTCTCTGATGCTGTGTCCATTTCGGTAACCTAAAAACTGTATTTTATTGTTCCAATGTTTTCCATATTTATTGTGTGAGGTACTGGAGCAGTTTTTAACGGAGCAGTGACTTGCAGGCATGGCAAAACAGTGCGGAACTGCAAGAACCTCCTCTACTACCAAGTTAACAACACACGTAAACAATCATGTTTAGCTGCCGGAATCCTGCCAACATGGTGGAGAGCGTGAGGATCTTGCGAGATCCCATGATATCGAGGGGAGGAACTCTGTACAATGACGACAACTCCTCACTCTGAATAGGCACCCGATTCGAATGTTATCAACCATTAAATGGCCGTCATTAGTGATCATCACTCCCATACAATAGCTTCAGAATGTGCCTCCTCTACATCCTAGCAGGCTAGAAGGTACGCATCTACCATTCTTATCGGTGATACTATGCATTAGAATTTTTTTCAGCATCGCCCACGTCTAAAAGCTTAAGTTTCGTTTTTGTTAACTTTATTTAAAACCTGTGTTTACAATTTAGGTGACAATGGATATTTACTTATAACCTTACCCAACCCTCATCCTAAAAACTCAGGACAAGTTCCTAAACTAAAGTCACAAGATAAAACCTAAAGTCACAAGATAACGACCTTCCAAGCAGGAGGTAGAGGAGAAACATTCTGAAGCTATTGTATGGGAGTGATGACCGCTAATAACGTCCATTTAATGGGATGATAACATTCGAAACAGGTGGAATAGGCCTATGCCAGTTTCTAGGCAATCAGCAATAATTAGCTTAGCATAAATGCAGCCCACAGTGGAAACCAAATTTCAAATACATACCTGCTCAAATTAGTAAATAACACTACTTTAATTTTTATAATATTAGACTTTGAAGATATAAAGTTATAAGCTACCAGTCATTTTTATGTTGGGACAGATAGGCTTGCTATTTCAAGTCTTTAGATCAAGCTAAGATTAGCTAACCATCTGCTTGATGTCTTAACATTAAGTAGACCAAGCTGCAATAGTGATTTTCCTCACAAACTATTGAAAAGCATGTAAAATGGAATGAGCATGTCTTTAAATATGGTGACTATCTTAAAAAAAAAAAAAAAAAAAATGTCCCAGCAGTTTTTCAAAATGTACCTGTCTTTTGTAATGTTATTTTTTGTGTGAAGATTTCAGAAATCACAGCGGACTGGCTTTATCATAAAATGCTTGTCCTCTCAACAAGCAATAAACTTTTATATCAATCAAATCTAACATCTGACATTTCCTTTTTCTGAAAAGAAGTTCAAAGTCAAGATCCAGCAATTAAAAACCAGAATTGAAAAACAAATGGATTTATCAAACCTAAGTAAGTAGGCTCTGTAAACAATCACATTTGATAAAGCAGTGCATTGGTTTGACTTGCAATGAGTACTATCCTTTTGGGGGGATTGGACGTTTGTCTAAAGAGATTAGCAGAGCGGATAAGTAGAATTCTTCTTTATCCCAACTGAGCAGAGAGACAGCAACATGCTACTTGTTTGTGCCTAGATCATTCTCTATTACCCCATAGCATAGATATTTATTATTTTATTCAGTTTCCATTAAGGTTACGCAATCCTAAACTGAGACAGGGCTCAGTACTGAAAGGCCTTGTCAAATTACTGCTGTCCAGTGCTCATGTACCAGCACAAGGACTGGGGCTGAGGACTGGAGGGAAAAGGCAGTGGGCAGTTCTCTCTCATTACAACGCCAACAGACACAGATGGCCGAGGCCAGAGCAGGAGATCAAATCCTTTGGAAGGAACCCAATGGGTGAGCTATGAGCCTTCCCCATGGTCACATAGGCCAGCGACTGGGAGGAAATAGGCTTCAGAGGAAAGAAGAGTGTGGAGAGTTCACCTTCTGTGATGAGAAATGATACAAAACTACAAGTACATGAGAAGCAAATTTAATACCAATTGAGGAATGGCCATTTTTGTCACTGGTGCGGTCTAAAATAAGAGATGAGTAGTGGGTTACGCTTAGTGGTGATGGGGACATTTATCTACATCAACCTGGCTGGCAGATCTTGAAACATTTCCTCAGAGGGATTCGCAAAAGATGTTGCAGTGAGAATTTTATGCAATCAGCTTTGCTAGACTAGCCACAGACAAAAAGACAAAGAAAAAAAATCCTATTGAAAGTCTTTTGGGAAAAATAGGTCAGATTTTAGCATCCACTAAAAAGACAAAACAGACATCTTCTTTGTTGTGAGAATAAAAACTAACCAGAAAACAGAGGAGTGAACGGGGGAGAATTTTTTTTATGTGTATGAGTGGAGGAGTGCGGCCCAGTGTTCAAATAGTGATACAGTAAGCACATAAATGTACGTGTAGGTGAAATTAATAAGATAGAATAGGATGACAGCAGATGAATAGAAAGAAGTAGGGGGCTTTAAAAGACGAGGAGAACAAAGGAGCATTATTGTTTGGAGATGTATCTGTGATTTATGAGAGTCGAGGGGGAGGTGTCAGTCACCAAACTTTTTAATTAATTTTAGTGTGAAGGTAGCAATCCAACTAGTCACAGACTGAAGCTTGGTCATTGCTTCTTGTTTAAAAAACAGGCTTCAAAAACAGAGTTATTTAGTTAGGCTAAGAAATTTCCCCAGCAACAATCACATTTGGGGCTTTACCTAATCCAGACAGCTAATGTTAAGTGCAAAAATAGTGTTGCACAAGAGTTAATCAGGGCTTTTTAAAAATTAAAGATTAGTTAGCGCAGTATATTTTTAATAATCCTTTACAAAATGAATTTTACTGATTTTTTTATGCTGTCATATTTTGAACATCCATATACTTGGTACACAAATAGACTATAAGGTCATCGTTAAAGGAGCATTTTGCCTTATCACCAAAAATCTTTTCGTACCTGCTTATGGCTGTGTTTTTCATTCCTTTTTCCGTTTCTTATTTTAACAAACCATTTCATACCCGTGTGTTTAAGCTAGAGCAGTTAATTTTTCTTTGTAGTTGGGTATTTTCATGAATTAAATAGCTAAATAGTGAAAAAAAAGGCTTAAATCTCTTAGTGGATGGTGTTTTTCAGTGGCGTGCACTGATAATCTTGCAAAGCCTGTTCAGCTACCCACTTCTGGCCTTTTTCCATGTTTCTTCTGTTGGCTAATTGCCAATCATTTGTTCATCATTCCTTGTCAGTCTCCTCGGGGTATATTCCACATAGTTTCCTTTTATACTTCTGTTTGTTTTATAAATACAATTTTCTTTTACATTTTGGATTTTCTGCCCTTCAGTACTTTAGGTTGTGTACATTCAATGAAATACTTTGTGTTATTCGACAACCCAGTGAGTCATGTTTTTAGTTTAGTAGCAATAGGCTACCCCAAGTTTTTACTACTTCAAAGTATTTTGTTCCATGAGGACATAAGAACTGGAACAAGTATGCATCTAGCAATGGTCAAAGTTGTTTGATACTCATAAATGATACAAAGAACCGAGTATAAAGACCAATGTTTTACAGTTTGAATATTTAGGACAATATTCTGGAGAGATGGGGATCCTTTTCATACTCCTTTTCATACTCTAAACAGTTTTAAAAAGGGTCTTACCTTAATATTACAGACTGGGCCTCAGGTGTGTTACTTTTGTTTTCATGTTTGCCCTTCTCAGTCTATTTAAAACCATTTGGTTCTACTTTTATCTTTCTCATTTCTTCCCTGCATTTCCTGTACAATCTCTGGCTGCTTCGTTTCTTCCCAGTCTGCTTTTGTAGCTCTCTAACGACTGATGTATGCCAGTTTAAACACACACTAGTGAACAAAGGGTTGCCTCGCCACTTCACTTGATGTCACGTCGCATGCATAAATAAAGCTAATACTATCAGAGGCATTTTGCGTCTGTGTCTAGGTGTTTGAATGAGCGTGTGTCTGGGTATAAACACACCTCCTTGAACCTTCCTCCACCTGCCGCAACTGGCTGGAGGCAGTGTGTTGAACGCTGTCTGCGTCTTTCTTGTTGTTGACATTCAAACAGTGGAGTAGGTTTTGTTGCCAGTGAAGTGCCAGAGGTGGGATCCATCTTGCATTGTATAGACACATGTTGACAAAAGAGGTGCATTTCGGAAATACAAGTATAGCTGAGGATTTGTGAGTGCTCATACATAGGTGGGGAGGACTAATAACCACAAAAGAGCCATGAATCATGTTTGCACCCTTGGCGTAGGACCTTTCATCCATCATCCCTGTGTATTTGTGTGTGCAGGTTGCTGCACTCCTAATTTGAGAAGAGAATGAGTGACTGTTATCATTTTCCTGCCCTTGACCTGCACCCGCTCCAGCGACAAAAACATCAGACAGAGAGAAGATTGAAAGAGGGGACTGGAGAGAAAACGAAATACACAACATGAAAAAATTTAGTCTAAATTCAGAGAGATGTTGTTTCTAGCATAATAATGACATTCATCTGCTGTTTGTTATACACAAATAGCAAATCTGCCAATCACATGGCAGCAACTCAATGCACTTAGGCATCTAGAGGTGGCAAAGATGACTTGGTGAATGTTCAAACTAGGTATTAAAATGAGGAAAACATGGGATTTAAATGAGCTTGAATTTAGCGTTGTTGGTACCAGATGGGTTGTTCTGAGTATTTCAGAAACTAAATGTCTTGTTGAGGGCAAACTGCTTTGTAATGGGATAAAAGCAACAGTTGTAAAAAATAACTACTTGTTACAAAAAAGGTATGCAAACTACCATCCTTGATGGATGGCACAGCACGTCAAACCAAAAGTGATGGGCTACAACAGCAGAAGACCACATCAGGTGCCATTCATGTCAGATACGAACAGGAACTGACACCACAATTCACACAGGCTCACCAAAACTGGATAATAGTAGACTAGAAAAAAGTTGCCTGGTGTGACAATTCTCAATTTCAGTTTTGACTTCTCAAAATTTTGAAATACGATATACAACATGAAAAGATAGATTCATTCTGACTCGTACCAAAAGTTCTAGCTGATGGGGGGAAAATCACAGCTTTCTAATTTAAGAGCTACTTTTAGCAGGAAACATGCACCATGTCACAAAGCTCTGATTGTCTCATCTGTACTGGAATAGTCTCCACAGTTACCCAATCTCAATGGAATACTTTTGGAATGTTGTGAAAGAAGAGCTTTGCAACATGGATGTGTACCCACCAAATCGGTTACAAATGTTTGATGCTATCATGTCAATTTTGAGCAAAATCTTGCAGGAATGTTTGACACCTTGTTAAATCTATGGTATAATTGATCCATGCAGTTCTGATGGTAAACAAGTTCTAACCCTGTACTAGCAAAGTGAGGAAAACTAGGAAAGTTTATCTTAAGCAATCATGCTGTCCAGTGAGGCCTTTTCTTTCCATAATTGAACTTTAGATTTTTAATCATTTAGCTGATCGCAAAAATTTGATCCCTAGACGTAGGATGTTGCCAAAGTTGGGGTATCATTAAAGAGTTATCATTAGCAGATGAATTAGCTTCCGTTTTCCTCATGCACACTTTGCCTTTTAGTTGTAAATTGCAGATAGTTATTATGAGACAAACTGAAATAGAACAAGGAATCTGAACCACCTGAATGAAAATATGCATGTGTCAGGGAAGTTTAAATCCTTAAAAGTTAGTCAAAATGTGACCTTGTTGAAAGTTTTTTCTCTTTTTACATCTCTCCCCATCAGTTTTTGACATTATCTGGGGTTCTAATGGGATCCTGGCTGATGCGTGCACACAAGCACACACTTCACATGCTGTTTGATCTGGCTCACACTGAGGTGACATCCCCCTGCCAGTAACGAGGCCTGCTCTTGAGGAAAGGAGAACCTGAGGTCGCAGAGGCGACTACGGTTCTGCAGGCTTTCATTTAGTGCTCGGCTAAACCATACCCACCTGTCTTTGAGCCAAGATTAAAGACCTTCAAAAACAGACAAAGGAAAAAGGGGAAAAGAAAGGGGAGGGAAAGGAAAAGTTCAATGACAACAACAAAAAGCCCTCAGCTGTCAAAACTCAATGTCATTGTATCTCAAAAGGGAATTGGTAATTGGCCGGGTGAGTAAGGGAGAAGAGGATGTGGAGAAAGAAGAGACTCAAGCTAAAGTTCTCCAGCTGACCAACAGTGTTTTGGTGGACACATCATCTGTAGCCTCAGGCAGAGAGAGGCCAGCTCATTTGCAAAGTAGCCTCACCTCAGCAGCAAAATTCTAAATTAGTACTACTGTCAAAAAGGAAATAAATCTCAATAGCACTTCTTACTGTTGTCTGGTGGATAAAAGACAAATAGTGAGCCCACCCTTCCTGCAGTGAGGAAACAAAAGCAATGTTACCATGACTCATAAAGAATCATCACCAGCTGCTTAGTGGTTACTCAAAACGGCACATTTTTAACTAGAGACAGAAATATTCTCACATTGTTGTGTGGTATGGAGTGAAAGGAATACCTAATCTGTAGGTTATCCTTCCATCTGTACAGTATTATGGAAATTTAACTGAATTCAAATGCCTGGAATACATTTATGTTTACATATTACCATTAACTTGCTTTCTATAAAAAGTACACAAGGCATAGTGCTTCTGTTTGAGCTTTTTGTCGTTGCTGGACTGTGCCATTGCTTCCATTAGGTCTGTGGCTTTCTTTCTCATAGAAAGTACTATTGGTTCAGTGATCCAATGTTTACCAATGCTTCTTCCCCGGGTTGAGACACTGACAGAGCAATCACTATCCACTAATGTTGTGCACTCCCTTAGTTTTTTATGTCTCATAGAAAGTACTGTTTTTGTATTTGCATGCTTTCCTTCTAACCTCCAGCCAATCGTGGCAGATTTGCCACTTAAACTGAGCCTTGTTCTATAGGAGGTTTGTTCATGTTAAAAGGCAGGGCTCTCTGCTTTTGCCACATGCTTGCGCATGATGGGGAATTGCTGCAATGACTTGATGCAATCAGCAGTGCTACCTTATTGTATTGTATTATAATTTGGATTAAATTGGCCTTTATGCAACTGAATCGGAATCTGCCAGTATAGTTGGACTGTATTGGAATTAATAGAATTCTACATACCTTCATTTAAAATTAACCTGTTTCTCTTGTAAAGTTCTGTAAGATGACACATTTGGTGTGAACTGTTGCTATATCAATAAACAACAATAAACTAAACCTGTGTTGTGCATGATTAATCCAGATATTTAGCCAAAGATGCCAATTAGCCTGAATCCAAAGATGGTGAAAAAAGATAATTAGGAAACTTTAAGTGAAGATGAACATTATTAGTTTTGGATACCAATATTCTTCCTGTTATCTTCTAAAAGTTTGAGTAGATTCAGTCATAAATTCCATGCTGTAGCATTTATGATCTCAACCCGTTTCTTTTTCAACTTGTCTTTTATCATTTACACTGCGATATTAGAAGAATTTGATTTAGATTTTTCTACCATTTCAGAGCTCAAATTGAAAAGCAGTTTTTTGAAATACTCCTTCTGGTGCTTTTATTTGTTTCCAAGAACACCTGTTTAAGTAAATCGTAAATCCTTCTAAAACTCAACGGGAGGCTCTTGTGCAGCACAAAAAAATCTCCCTTCAAAAGACGTGGCCCACTCCAGGACTTCTCATAAATCTTGAAAAATGCTCCATGGCATTCTCGGAGTAACAAAGACGGTGATTGCCTCTATTTATCCAAGTTTATTCGAGATGTGCTTTAACTCGCTACGATATGTGCAGGAATTCACTTACTTAAGAGTTTAGGGGAGGCAGAGGCGAGCAGATCAAAGGGAAGACTTAGGGTAAAAGCCACTTCAAAGGTTGCACGGAAGCTGGTGGAACAAGGCCTTAGCTCACTTAACTAGGCTCACGAAACCGAAAGTTTAAACACAAAGCTCTGTCACAGTCCATTTTGTTAAAAAAGTTAAACATCTCCGTCACTTCAATTCGAGATTAAAGTGAAGGAAAAAATAAACATTTTAGTCAAATGCGCACAGGGAAAAGCATAAAAAGCAAGAGCTTGTCTCCATTTAAAGCTCGCAACTTCATCACAAAACCTCAACAGGATCATTTTGACATTCCCCATCCAAACAAAGCAATCTGCCCAAACCAGAACAAGGTTCCTCATTAACTATTAACAGTAACTTACGAGGTGGTGGTGATATAAACCTCACTGCCATCCTACCAAGCCCTCACCGCTCGCTTGCTTCCTTGTTTGACGAAAGACAAAGCAGCTAGTTGTTTGGAACATCAAGCGATTAATATTTCAGCGTCACGCGCCGTCAGTGTCTGCAGCATCTTCGCTCTCAGAAAGGACATATTGTTTTAGGCTCGTCTGACAGATTTTGGCTCTTCGGCCGTCTGGAAGCAGTGCTACTTCTGCGAGGTTCTCTCACAGATGGTCACTCTCCTGTGCATGTCTATTAGAGAGAGATTCTGAATTTAGACAAAAAAGAGGATGCCCTTTAATATCTTTGCAGTAGTGTGCTTTTAATATTTTAAGAAACTGAGCATAATACTTGCATGCTGTGGGAGAGAGAAATTCACTTCAAAGAAAAGCTGTGTTTAACCTAGAAAACGTGGAAATTCATTAAAGTATGTGAGCAAAGTAGGATTATTCAGTCATAAACAAATGTCCAAAACTCTTGAGAAGATCTCTGTGTGAAGGGCACGTTAACATCCTTGCATACGTGGATGTTTGTAAGATGGAGACTCATAAGCTTGCCTTTCCGGCGATGCGGTCTGTGTGTGTTCCCTATTCTCTCCGGCCCTTTGCAAACCACTGCCTCGTCTTTCTTTTTTTTGGTGCCTCCGACACGCTTGTACATTTGGAGTTCTTTTTCTTTTTCCCTGCGCAGCTATGTCACGATCAATTTACCGCCCGGCACATGACGGCCTCTAGCGCCTCAGAGGATTTGAAGGACTTTTTGTGAGCAATCCCACAGCCTGCCTCGCTTTTCTCTCTCCCACATAACAAAACGGGCATTTGTATTCTTATCCCGCCGTGGCCCGCCAAGCGAGGCCGTGTCCCAGCTTTTTGCCTCTTCCCGGTTATTGTTTGCAAGGGGGACTAGCACCAAATCTTCCCAAATAGTAACCAAGTGGCCGCTTCTTCACCCTTTTCTTACACACTGTTTCCAAATGTTTGAGGTCATGCCTGTGCTCGACATATCAATGATTTACGCAAAAGCAAGAGGAGAAGATAAAGTGGCAAAGCATTTTGCAAACATCACAGTCAATCAGAGCTCATTTGGTCTGGGACCAAAAGAAATTGAGCTCATTGCCTTATATAGTGACAAGAGTGGGAAGCAGCAGCACGCAAAGAAGCAATAACGGTATGTTTGTGTACCTGCCTGTTGTGTAATGTGGCTCTGCCAGCAGTAAACACAAATATGGTTTGGCAAACATGAAAAAAAAAATCAACACATGAAAAGCCACTGTGTTCCATATTTCAATTTAGCTCATAATTCAAGCTTAAACACAGCAAGCGAAAATGGTTTTAAGCTCTGTGTGAGAAACCTAACAAAACCCAGAAACATGTTCAGTGTTTCACTTGTTTTCAGAACAAAAAGCAAAAATAAATTTATAAAAGAGCTGAAAAATGCTAAATAGCTTGGCTAATAAGCCACCAAAGCGAGAATGTGTCTTCGAGGATATTTGCAATTCAACAACTGTCATTAGAGTTATGCATGCCATCCCGATCTAGCCAAAATACTATATTATTATTCCACTTTCATATTCTGGTTGGCGCTTCTGCCCCTGGCAAGGCTGTAGCTGCGGGTGTGCAGTTTCTCTCACGTTATTAATCTGGCTGGGACCGAATGTATTCACGCAACCCACATTTTGTGTTGCATTGGCTTAGCTACTTTCGCTCCCTCTGCTTTTCCTTCCCTCCATCTCTCACACTTCCTCCTCTTCTTCCTCTATCACCCTCTCTTTCTCGTAAACCATCTGAGATGCTGCCTGCCTGAGAGTCCGAGGCTGGGAACATTTATAGAAGACTCTCCTTTTACCCATCCTTCTAATTGAATAATGCAGTGTAGATTAAAAACGCCGCCTCATTAAAAGAGCCCTCTCTGGATTAAAATGCTGAGGCGCATACATTTCCTGCACGCAGAGGTAACTTAATGTATTCGGTTACCTCCAGTAATGAGGTGAAAATGAGATCTGACCAATGGGCTTGGATTTATCAGGTTTCTAGTGAAGACCAGCGCCTGTGGCGCATTCCCACTTAATGCCCTATGAGGCCTTTCTTTAAGGTTGTCTCAGCAGAATTGCTTTTATGTGTTTTCTTTATATGTAGTTGTAAATGCTCTTTCCAGTACAATAGGGTTAGAAAGAAAATTACAGTTTTAAAAATGTAATTACAAATAAATAAAAGAAAAGTGTGCCACGCATTTATATTTAGCATCTCCGAGTCAATATTTTGTACAGCCACCTTTGGCTGCAATTACAGCTGGAAGAATATGTCTCAATCTGTACCTGTACCTGCTGAAAAAAAGAAGCACTTTCAAAGCATGATGCTGCCACTGCCATGTACCACCATGGGGATGGTGTCTTCAGGGTGATGTCCAGTGTTTGATATTACACTTCACATGTAGATCAAGTTTAGTCCACTTCTTGGTTTGTGGTAAACTGCAATCTGGATTACTTATGAATTTCTTTCAACAAGGGATTTTCTCAACGAGGTATTTTTGATGTGCATGTCGTCCTGTCGACAGACTCTCCCGCTTGAATCGCTGCAGCTACTCTACAATTTTAGAGCCTGTCTGGTGTGTTCCTTGCCATTCATGATATATAATTTTTGCAGCTATTTAACAGGTTAAGCAGTGCTTAATCGCTAATAAAAAAGATTGAAGTCAGAAGCTTTAGAACTAATCATGGCACAATATTTAACTTAAAAACCGATATATTATATATGAGTTAATAAACAGACCTTTTACTCTATGCAACTTGAAATAATCCAGATCAAAGTATCATGAAAGTTTGGGACACTTTGGACTTTTACTTTAACAACTTTACTCTATCTATGCCTTTATAGTCATTAATCTTGTTCAAAATGGAGACTGGTCAAAACACAGTCTATAGTAAAGCGTAGATTGCCTCAGTGGTAGAAAAGTAAAAATTCATGAGTCAAGTTGGTAAGAACTGTCAACAACATCTAAGTGTAACATATGTTACTGTACTTTTCTAATTGGCGCAGAAAGCCTCCTGAAGCATCCTATGGAGAAGCTTTTGCATTTTTCTACCAGACTATTTTGTATGTTTATTCACTTGCTCATTTATTATTCACATTTTTTGCAAGGACAGAATTTTTTTTTGCCTGAGCAAAGTTTAGACTTACGCTCGGTTTTCATCATGTTGCCAGGTCAGTATTTAAACCAAGAAAAGAAATTAGCAGAAAGGTAGAAAACAGGCTGCACTTGAGTTCAATAAACCAAAAAGTGGCTTTTTCTTTACAGTATGGTTTATCTGAACTTTCTCCATTCTGAATCTATCAAAAAGGCCTATTAACTGTGCAGACTTGATTGATAACCTACTTTAAACATACCTTGATTTTTCTCATCTATTAGTCTTTCTGGCTGCTTTTGCAGAAAGGCCAACATCTGTAACACTACTATGTTCCAAATCCAAATTAACTGACCTACTCCCAGAATGAATATGAGATTATTTTGTCCAATATCGATATGGAGAGCTTTCTCATTACCCCAGGCAAATGAAACCGCTCCAAACAACGCACAGGCAGCCATCTCTCATTCAAGGCACTGAAATGAGGAATACAAAAATAATAAAAGAGGGTAAAATTTAAAGTTTAATTTGCATAAACAGTGACTAATGAATTCCCATTGTTTACAGCCCATTTTGTAGGCCCTTTGTTTTAATGGAGCATGCTTATTTAGAAAAATGAAGGGCACGAAGATCAGGAGAATGAAGGGAGAAAGAGAGCGAGGGGAAAAAAGGTGTTTGTGTAGAAAACACCTAATTTGGACTTTTCTGAGGCGATTCAGCAGTGCTCTAGCAAAATGAGATGTTGGAGTGTAAGTGGAAGACAAGAAACAGCTTTCATGAGGAGTACATTGCCAGAGGCATTTAATGACGGGGGGTTAGCAACAGACATCGCTCCTGCGAGCTCCAGATATGAGCTGAATTATTACTGTATACAGAATCTAACATCTTCTTCTCGTAACACTGCATAAATCTAGTAAAAAAGGGAAAGGTGGAAAAACAGAGCAGCCCAAAGATGGAGTGGATGACAGAAGTCGTTTCTCATGAGAAATTTATTCACAACATACCCCAAAGTTTGAAGAATCTGTAGTGATCTCTGCATTCCAGACAACACAGTTCTCCGTCCACTAAAATAAGCAGCATATACAATTCCAAGTGACTCATGAGTTTACCTCAGATTGTACAAGTTTAGAAGCAACATTTATAAAACAAAAATTTAAAATGTAAACTTTAGGAACCCTTTAATTATTCTCAGCAAAGTTTTTTCCAGCCACCTACATTGGGATACGTTGTATATACCAATTTTTAAATAGAACACTCTTCGTCAAGATGTTGATTTCTTTTATTCAGTCCATAAAACTGGAGTATTAGTGTCCTTTTAATGCTTTTCCACTCAGTGAAATAAGATTTTCCATTATGTTTATGTGGGATGGTTTTAAGCCTGCTAATTACCCCAATATGCAATTGAGTAAAATCAGGTATCAAAGGTTAAACTATATGTACAGAAGACCAGTGCTGTTTGTGGGGGTTAGGGACCACAGCTGCCCGGAAATAGCTAATATCTGTGAATACTAGAGACGCTCTCTAAAGATGCTTATAACTGTGGAAACTGTCTTAACACTACCATAGAAGCCACCATTTACAGTCTTCCTTCCACTCTTGGGGGTACAGCCAGTCAGCAGCAAGGAAAATAAATGGCACTCTAGACTGGCTGCTTTGCAAATGGCAGCCAATAGCATGTCAAGTAGCATTGGTACTACATCTACCCAAGCTTCATTTTCATTTGAAAATTTTAGCTCTACAATAAAATCCACAAATAGGTGGATTTCCGGTGAACAATTTGGAGTCAGGTTCCACAGAGAAATCTGCAAATACATAAATCCGTAAATACTGAACTGAATTTTTCTATCGACAGTTTGCTGTATGTATGCTTTTACATTTTGACGTTCCCAGTTTCTATAAGATGGTTCAAATATTGTTCACAGAAATCCTGCTCATGCACAGTTTCTTAATTTACTGCAGGATTCTGGTATCAATAAAATTTCGTGCAGAAATGTGTTGTAGGGGGGAACCTCAGTCTGATTTTACAGGACCACATTCTCTAGGTCTTGTGTTAAAAGAAGCTCCCTTCATAACGGTCCCCTGTTGCAAACAGGCTAATTGAAGGTTGTTGGTTTTTTTAAATAAAATCTTTTTGTATGTTTATGACAGGTATAATTAGGTGATATTGTGATATACAATACAGATATATTTAACTTTTTTAGTATAACAGGTGAAATGACAAATGAAAATACTCAGTTGCCCTCATAAGTAAAAAAAAGATCTTAGCTATATAAACAGGCTTCGTATACATGGAGAAGCAGCGTTTTGTTTTTATGCTCCTCTAATCTCGAACAAACTTTCAGAAAACTGCTAAACTGCTAAAACACTAAGTTCCTTTGAATCAAGGCTAAAAATGCACTATGAACTCACAATAATCACTGGAAAATAGATTAATTCACGTCTGGATTGCAACTTTTCCTTTTTTGTTGTTGCTGTGTTGTTGTTTTTATTATGTAAAGCACTTTGAACTGCCTTGTTGCTAAAATGTGCTTTACAAATAAACGTGACTAGTTAAGCCCAAAATTATTCATATAGCTGGCAGATTTAAGTTTAAAGTCATCTTTTCATGTTTCTTCTGACTGCAAATACTATGTCATTTGGTTGTGGCCAAGCCAGATTCCCATTTTAAATCTGACTCCACCGTTTTGTAGAGGGAGGTTGGTTTTGACTACTTTAAGGTATAGGGTAGGTATGGGCGATGTGAACTTATTATATCACTATCTATTGTAAAATTGAACACAAAACCAACTAAACCATACTAAGATTAACGTCATCCCCATAAATCACAATTCTTATCATGATTGACATCCCTTTGCCAATTATGTTTTTCCAGTGAGTTTTGAGAAGGGTATAAATCCTTTTTGAAAAAACTCTTCTTTTCAAAGTTGTATTCCTGTTGCATTGTTTTTTTTATCTTTTGAGAGATACCTGTCTTATCAGAAACAAACTTCTTGGTTGACTGAAAATGATTTCAAATCAAATTCAGGGGTATGAATAATTTAACTCTTTATCTGTCACTATCTACACTAAAAACTGTTGCAGATTTTTATAATATCCTGTATTTTGAAAAAACTAAGATTTTATTGATAGGTAGCTGGAATTCTTCTTACAGTAGCTGACTTCAACACCTGTTAGTTGGTTTGCAAAATATTCACAGGTCAGCAGATGTGGAAAGTGGTTCTAAAGCACAAACGACTTTATCCAAAATTCAAGACTTTGCAAACACTGTATCTATAAGAAAAACATGTTCACCTGCAAAAAAGATATAGATGCCTTAACTTCAAAAAGTCATGTGAGCGTAGCTCAGTCTCTCCAGCTTTAGAATCCTATTAGAAAATACCATAACTCTGAAGGGTTGTGACCTTGGTGCACCTATTGCTAACAACAAACACAAATTCATGACACGCGACATTGAAGTCAAAGGCAGCAAGTGGTAATAGCCACGTGCGTACTTTTACGAGTCTATGACACAAACTGAAGTAGTTGTTGCATTCCCCTTTGAGAGAACAGGATGAGCACTCCCTATACGAAACACAAAAAATCCCCAAACAGGTTTCACCACCTACTGAAATCTAAAAACAACCAGGGCATTTGACGTTGCTTCACTAAGCACCCATTCAGTTCTCACACAAGAATCTAGTTGCTTGTTGTGTCACTAATCCAAATTTTCACCACAACTGTAGCAATTAAATCTGCCTTAAGGCGCAGGAGGAAACGACACATAAAGACCTGAGTGACGCTTTTCTGTTTTTTTTTCACTCCCAACAGTTAGACCAAGCAGGCTGGGGTTTGCATCCCAGAAGCCGTGCTCTCTTGTGGTTAAAATAACGAGTTTCTCCCAACCCGGCAACCTGCTCAGCCTAGTTTGGTATCAGTGCACTTGCTGTGGACATGAAAGCAGTTGTTTACTTTGATCCCCCAATCACCCCCCCCCCTCTCTCGCTCGCTCTCTCTCTCTCTCTCTCTATATATATATATATATATTTTTTTTTTTAAACATTTTAAAACGGTGTGTCATTCTCAAACTGCATACTAATACTGCAAAACTCACTACTTCCTTTAAGATAATTCTTTACTTCAAAGACCTATAGCTCGTTACTCAGATATCACAGTTTGTTTAGCAAATTAAAAGGGATTCATTTCCATCCACGTACACCCACAAAAAGTCCCCGGAGGATGAGAGGAGTTTGTTTGTTCCAACTCATCACAATAAATGCAATTACACTGGGTATTTAATGTTTTTTTTCCAAGTTTTTTGTCCTTTTGTAGTCTTTTTTTTAACAGGCGCCTTGTCAGTCTGTAATTAGTGATCACTGAGTGAAATCAAAAAACAAGAAACACTCGTTTTTGTTGTGCTCCTTGCCTCTTGCCGTCTTCCCTTCCTCCCCCTAGGGGGAGGGAAAGATGCTTCTCACGCAAGTTTCTTAAACAAACTTGACTTCAGTCAGCATGTTAACTCTGAGACTCGTGCCCGCATCCATCACAGCCTATGAGGTTTGCTATTAATAAATATAGACATGGCCGCTGAGAGGATGAGACGCTAAAGTCCTGGGGGCTGCTGCGGATGTCTTCGTGTTTTGTTTGGTTCATTCCCGAACAGAGCAAAGACTCGGGGGGCATCCCCAGGTATTCAAAAGCCTCCCTCTCTTTGTGTGTTTTGAAACGTATTACCCATAGCAGAGGTGAACCTAAAAGAGGGCAGTGATCCGAAAGATGCAGGAACAATGTGCTTCAGGGGAAACCCTATTTTTTCCCTTTTTTTTTAGCTGTATAAAATATTGAAACAGAAAGAGAAATTTCAACACAAATATTTTACCATTCTACCATCAAAACAGTTTTAAAACCAATTGAGGTGCTGTTTATTTCATCTGTCTCTAAGTGATTTATTTCTCAGAGCTTTGGCTTGTAACAGCAGACTTAAACTACTGTAACTCAACTGATGCTGCTGGAGATGTTGCCGACCCAAGTGATTGTGCATTAAATACACATTTCTCGCCAAAACTCAATGAGACAAACACTTCACCACAATCAAACAAACATACCAAAAAAGATTAAAAATTATGTTTGTGGTTTTGAATCAAACTACAGAGTTATATAAATTCACACGATCACCAAGTTGTACACTCATTATGTAGCCCAACATGCTTCCTTTTCATACCCATGTACAAATCATTGTATGCCTGTGTACTCAACAATTAAGTATCAGTTTTGCTTCTGTAGCTGTAGAACAGCGTTTTGATAATGCATGGAGATACATATTTATAAAAAATGGTCCAGTCTCAATTACATATCTTGTGTTCTTGACACATAGTTTGGCAAAAACATCTAACATGGTGCTTTCTTTCATTTTTGCATCTAAAAACTGAGAAGTTCCAGAACAACCTGTCTAAACAAGGTGATGGTGAAGGGACAGGTGCTCTTTATACATGCAGCCATTAGAGAACGGTGTTTGTGAACGTGGTTGTTTGAATAGAGTTCTAGCACGAAAGGGAGGCATTTATGCTCCATTGATTCCCTCCGCATCCATTACACCATCAATGCTAGGACCAACAGTTGTCAGTAGCCACCATTACAGGAAATCTATACTTAATATCTTTCTTGTTGGCTGCTCATTTAAATCTTCAGGAGCTGGAAATGAGAAGTGATTGTATAGAACTGCTTATTTGCACTTGTTCATATTTCTTTCATTCTACTTCTATTGAAAAATAGACCCTCCAGAAAAATCTGAGGATGCAGACAAGATTTCAGTAAAAAAAAAAATAAAAAATGCATTTGCTATGCTGATGTAAAGGCTGTATTAGCAGGGGATCCCAGAATTCTGAGCGCAGCGTAGCAGACAACAACTGGGCAAAAACAACATCAGCAAGAGAGCAGGAGTTTTCAAACCAAAAGTGTTTATTTTAGATATATAGATAGCCAGAGTTGTAGCGAGCCCAGAAGCCATTCTGGGCCGTGATGAGACAATGACCCGGGAGCAGCCAAATTTAGAGACGAGTTGCGTCTCCCAGGATGCATCTCCATTTGGTCTGCGATGGCAAGTGTGACCCTCATCTCGTTGCTCCTCACCTCATCCTAATTGAATCAGGCTGCTGCCCAGGATAATATGGCACACGTGAGTGTGTATGTGTGTAACACAGAGAAACCAGAGAGCAAATGCTTAGTTTGACTGTACTAAAAAAAAGTAGCCATTCATCTCCCTCATGGGAAATCGCATGAAAAAAGTATGAATGTTAAATTGGTCAGTCGTTATTTCTCCAACACCCACTTCTGATCCAAGACTTTTCACTATATTCTGATGCATGGATTTAATTAAGAAGCAGCGCAATAAACATTAAAAATGTATGATTGGAAATTGCCGTAGGTTCTATATTTCCTTTTATACTGTACTTCTTCGCATTAAACTTACTGAACAAAAAAAGGGTTTAAGCACAGTTCAGAGCTGTAATTAAAGACGTGAAAGACCGATACTTTCCAGTGAAGACTTGACATTGATGAGTAAAGACGTGGACACAAAAAGGGGGCACTGGAGGGGGAAAGACTCTTGGTATGCTTTCTGTGGAATCCTTAATTTTTGCTCACCAGCCACGACATGAGTGCGCTCATCAAGCATGCAAGATTTAAACAGGGCTTTGAGGAGCTTGTGCCTAATAACTTCTCAGTAGTCTGCTGTAAGACTGTTGAGGTAAACATGGTTTAATTAGGAAGGCTAGAGCAATCTGGGACAGATGTTGAGAAGCAGGAACCATGCTGTGACTGTCTTTATTTTATGTCGCTGTCTGGCCCAAAAAAAGAAGCGACACAGCTACTCCAGAGAGAAAGAAATAACTAATTGGTTCAAACAAGTTCCAGAGCGAACACACACGCACACATGCAGTGTCTTGGGCAACGAGCATTGTCTTGTTGGAGGTTGTTTCTTTTATTAGATGTTAATTAGACTTCTCAATATGTAAAATGTTTAAATTCAACATCAAAAATAAACATTTATTTTTATAATGTCACAAAACAAAGAATAGAAAAACATAAATACTCTCAACCTGTGTTCCTGTGTGTTAAATTGTCTTATAAAATTCCCAATGAAGATTCAGGTTTTTTAATTGCCAATGCTAATATATAAAAAATATTTAAAGGTTTGCTGATAGCTGATTTGATAATGCTGACCGCTTGGTTGTTTTTTTCGTCCAACAAATAAATACAGTTTAAAATAACAAATTCAATTGACAAGATTTTGAAGATTTAAAAAGGTATGAAGGTAATTTCACATGGTTACATAGCCTTTAATTTTCTGTACCTGCCAGCATTCACCACAGATGTCCTCGTGCAGCCAAGATTTTTGTGACCACTCTGACATTATGCGCCAGAAACAACATAAAACTATTAGTCAAAAGGTGCCGCCAAACACACGGAAGTTAAAGAATATCGATGGCTAGAATACTTACTTGTAAAGTCTTTCACATAAGTTAGCACAACATTCCAATAAACCTTTAGAACAACTTTTTGAGAAAAAAAGACTTATGAAATGTAGTGCACCCTTAAATACAGGCAAACATGGCTTATTGTTACTGTTCAGCCTAAATATTGGTCCCAGTACTCAATTGATCGTCTCCTGTCAATATAAAATATCCCCCCAAAAAGGTTAAAAAGGTTACGCTTGGATGCGGAATGCTTGTATTCCTTTCATATTGTATTGAATTCATCTATCGAGGAGCTAGCAGCACAATTTGTCTTTCAAGGTAAAAATGTGTTTGTTTGATCAATTTATTCATTGAAAAACAAAGTTTCCACAATAGATTGTAGATTTTACTGAATCAGAATCCTCCAAAGACTAACTTGGCTTATCAGCCTTCAAATAAATAAGCAAATCAGTTTTGGCCAGTAAAAGCCTGATTGGTGAATCTCTAGTGATAAATATAAAAAATACATTTTTATCAAAGTTTGTCTAAAGTAAAATACATTAAAAAAACAAAGTTTACAGTTTGATGCAGACTTACGGGGAGACCGCACACATAAAACGTAAGAAATGTGTTTTAATGCTGAAGATGTGATGTAATACACATTGCATAAATTGTTGTAAATGGGTGTCTTGGAAGTAAAAAAAGTTTATGTTTGCACCATTCAGACACGTCTCTTAACTATGTCCTGCAGACTTCCCAGGTAAGTGGTAGCTCCACCGCTAAAAACCTGCTGATTGGATCGCATACCTCCTTCTTGGTCTAAAGTTGCCGCTAAACCGCATGATACTCCCCTCTGACGGGCAGTGGCTGAGCGGGGATCAGCAGCTAACAATGTGGCAGTCAATGCACCATTTTGGGAATGTAACAAAAGCAAACACACCTAAGGCGGGTTTTATGGATCTTAAGCCTTAAATAACCACGTCCGCTTAGCTGGAGAAACAGAGGAGGGGGAGTGTGAGAATGAGAGAGAGAGAGAGAGAGAGAGAGGGAGAGAGGAATGCAGAAGAGAGGTGGATGAGGGTATGTTGCTGAGAGAATGGAGTGTTAAAACGGAGATGATGAGAAGCAGGGAGAGAAAAAAGCTAGCTTTGAGGGGCAGATGAGGATGACAGCAAACTGTGGGAGGGAGGAAGAGAGGAGAAAAAAATCATGCATTCTTGACAGAAGCAACATGGCACGATCACACAGCTATTTTTCATTCACAGTCCTCTGCATTCGCACATGATTTCAAAGGTACCAAAGCCCTGAGGAAACCTTCCAGCAAACACTGTTTGCCAATTTGACAAGCCTGTCACTCCCTTTCGATCTATCAGCTTGTGCCGCACAAAGAGCCTCTTCCTGCTGTTGTGGCAACTGTTGTTGTCTTTGTGCCTATGGAAGGTAAACAGGCGAGGAGGGGTCGTCCGTTTTCCCCGTCACGTATCACTGCTGATATAACTCATTAAAGCCATGAACCAGACATGTTTTGGTTAACAGTACTGAAAAATACCAAGCTTTTAAAAAGTTCCAAATTGAAAACAGCAAAATAAGTTATTGCCATATTTCAGCGCGTTAAAGTTCTTTTGATGAGATGCCAGAGAAAGTATTGGACTGCCTGGATTTTTCTCTAGTTGTACAGGACACTGATAAGTACAGTCTGGCTCTTACTGGCTGAAAGAAATCTTCACCCCCCCCTCATTAACAAAAAAACGACAAGTCTGGCTGTTTACAGTGTTTCTGAGCACATTAATAAAAAACTGCCTCTAAATATAAAGGGTGCTTCTTCTATGTTTATTCTTACATATGTGTATAACAATGAATGGATAAATGAATACAATACATACAGAGTAAATAACTGCTTTTTAAATGTAAAATTTATCTTATTCTCACAAAAGTTCTGTCATTCAGGTCCTTGGCTTAAAGTTACTTTACCAACATAGCAGAGAAAGTACTGGATGAATCAGAGAGTTCTCAGGCTATATGGATCATAGTATAAACCAGCAGGCCCCTCTCCAAAACTTTTGCTGCACACTGCCAGTCAGCATGCTGAAAGAAGACAACTGCAATTTTGCCTAACTTACAAGAATCACAGTTTGGAAACATCTCCTGTAATGCAATAAGCACCTGACAACAACTGTAAAATTTAGGGGATGTATATACCTAAGCCTATATATATATATATATATATATATATATATATATATATATATATATATATATATATATATATATATATATATATATATATATATATAATACATAAATCAAACAGAAAATGATTATGCATCAAATTAACAGCAGAGAAGTTTAATTGATGATAACATAACATTATATAGATAAAAATATCTATATATTTTTTTTTTATTCAATGGAAGGAAGAATAATAACCAATTAAATCCGGTTATACATTTTGTTCAACATTTTGATGTAAACCCAGTGAAACAATGAAGCTTTGGTATTTTTACTCAAGTGTCATACACTGAGTCTTTGCAAACATCAACATTATTGTAGTGTAGTTATTGAGTTTTGACACATGATCTGTAGACTATCCTCAGGTAAAAAATCTAATAAAAACCTGCAAATATGTCTTTTCCAAATAAGCAGAAGTAGATTCAGTGATATATAGGTGCAGAGAATGTATTCGTTTCTTTTTTCCAGTTCTGCAGTGATAGTTTAAAGTTGAGTTGGGTTGCTTCGTAAGCACTTTCCCCCCACCAACTGTCGTTCTCTCAGTCTCAACATTTCTTATAGCTTCTACATGCTGATAAAAAACAACTCAGCTTCTGACAGGTTCTCACCCTTGGTGACATACATGGAAGAGCAGGCGAGAGCGCTGCAGACAAGGCAGGTAAAAAATCCATTGCAAAGACACAAAGGCTGACATGCACGCCAAGGCCCTTTTTTCTTCGTCCATTGTCATTCACTGCCCACAGGGCTCATTACGAGGTCTGACACAAAGTCTGCAAAGACACCAAGGCCAGTAATCAAACGGAAGCCCCAGTGTTTCTAAAGGCTGCCTTCTGTAAACCAAGACGGGGTGAATGTTGTATTTAAAGAAGATTCTACTTCTATTCCTGGAGGTGACTCATAAACTAACCTAGTCCTATACATTTTCTGTCCTTATTTTGAGTTGCGGAGCTGCACAATGGCACACTGGTTAGCTATGTTGCTTGGAATAACAGCCAGGGCCTTTCTGTGGGACATTTGTATGTTTTCTCAATGCATGCATGGGTTTCTTCCACTATCCAAAAGTATACAGTTACAGGGTTTCTTTAGGGTCTTCATTAAACATCCTAAATTTTATGTTTTAAACTTTATTTATGCTCGATATAAAACATTAATTGTTTCATCCAAGCCTGGACTTTAGCAGGGGCTTACTGGGGCTCCAGTCCAGGGCACCAGCACTGTGGGGAACTATCTCCTTTTTATTTTGTCTCTCAACTGTTTTATTTTGAAAGATAACCAGATTATTTCCTTCACTTTCGGCTATGACTTGTGTTTCCCTTGGTCACGTGATACATCACCGCTAAAAATTAACCCACAGGCTAGCAGAATGATTAAAACCAGAAGTCTCTGAAAAGTTTATTTGCAAAAAGGAAAGGTTCAGTGAAGTGACAGAAGAAGAGCCTACAACTTCCAAGAAAAAGAAAGCTGCATTTAACAGACAATACCAGGAGTCCTACCTGAAATATGGATTCATCACAGGTGATTTCCACTCACCAAATCCCGCTCTGCCCTTATGTGGCAACCGGGGCTTTCTAATGAGGCAATGAGGTCTTTAGCACTGACCCAGGCTCTTTACAGAGAACCAGCTACAGTGCTATCACTGATTCAGTGTGGTCAGTTATATTTTTCATGCACTCTATATTTGTTTTTATGGTCAATCTTACTTTAAAGGCATGTTTAAATGTTACCATGGGAACCAGAGAGCGTTAGGGGGCAGAGAGGATGTTACTCATGTTATGATGTTGGCGCAATGACACAGAAACACTAATAAAGTTACGAGCACGCAATGGATTTTCACTTAATATTATATTTAAAAATACCCCCGTTTTATCCCGGGCATACCTTTTTATTTTGTTGTATTTATCCACCCGTCAGTTTGAATACTGTCTGATAATAAAATGGTCTGTGGCAAAAAAAAGGTCGGGGATCACTTTTTAGTGGTGATTTAAATTACACTAATCAAAATACAGCAACTAGAAATGAAGCAAGGTCACTTGACAAAAAAATGGACACGTTTGAAACGGTCTGTTGTGATCCTTATGGGACTATATTGAGGTCTGAGAGATCTGTGTGAGTCTTAAGCTAAGGCGTTGTCTCCAACAGTTTCACATGTTCACAGAGGTAGTGCTGAACGACCAAAAAACCCAAAAGCATTTTTTGGAGAAAGCACGGCATCAGAGGTTGAGTTATCAGCTCGACAAGATTTCTCCACTAGTGTTTTATTGGTGGTTGTTGATAGACTAATTTCTAAAATGGATCGCAGGTATTCTGCATATGATAACCTCAACAACACCTTTAGCTTCCTGAACAACTTTTCTGATTTTACTGCTCCAGAGCTAAGAAACAAAGCATCTTATCACCAAATGAAATATTGAGCCTACAGGACATCTTCCCAAGTGTGGACATTGTGCTCAGACCTTACCTGACATTTCCTGTCACAAATGCAAGTGGTGAGCGATCCTTCTCTAAGCTTAAAATAACAAAGAAAAGACTCATATCCACAAAGGGACAGGAAAGGCTTAATCATTTGACTCTCATGTCTCTTGAGAGCGATCTAGCGAGAAAGTTGGACTTTAGTGATCTTGTGAAGGACTTAGCTACAAAAAAATCCAGAAAAGCAGACATCTTTTTGAAGTCCCTTTCAACCTAATGCTTGTGTGGCTTATCTGTATGACAACTTTTTCACTCATCACTGAAAGCGTTTGGTATTATTGGTTAGGGCATTTCTTGTAAACTGTCATGTTGCCTGATCTTATCTTTCTAGAAACATTATATTTGTTTATATCCATTGTCTATCTGACTGGCAGAAAACTACTTTTTAATATTTTTTTCCTTTTCAAGTAGTTTGAACCAAAGACAGTGTGTGGATACCTTTATTTCCTCTTGTAAATGCTGAGAGCATGTGTAGCATATAGCTTGTTTAAATGGCTTTGTTAAAAAAAATAAAAATAAATATATATATATATATATATATATATATATATATATATATATGTAAGCAATGATTTTGCGCGCATGGTGATGTACAACTGTGATTATGTAGGGCCCTCACATTTCTTCAAGCCCAGGGGCCCGCGTCTTCCTACATCCATCCCTGGTTTCATCTATTGATTTATATTTACTCCATGTGTTGTAGTTCCAGCTTTAGGATGTTGTCGTGTGACAAAACTACAAAGTGTAAGATGCAGGGAACTGTACGTTCCTATTAGAGAGGCTTTACTACCAGACATGGAGTCTTTCATGTGAATCTTTAAAAGATGTCTGCTCCTGAAACTGGTTTGTTGTAGTTTTTGGGGGGAACTAAATTTAAAACCTCCTTCATTATAAGAAATATATTTAATAAAGCGTGGTTTGAATAAGGAGATTTCTGTTCAATTGTTTTAGCCAATTTATTTAAAAAAACGTAATATTTGGCTGCATTGTGTTTCAAGGTACTGAAGTTACCCAAGGATAATGAAGTGGTTTATCATATCATAACTTGAGTATTTGTCCAGCATATTTTATGATTACTAATATATAAAGAAATTCAAAAACCAAAAAAGAGCAATCACATAGCTGCATTGGCTTCTGGATACTTATATTGATGTGTGTAAAAAACAAATACTGATAAAAGGGAAATGTATAGAATTTTGAAATGGAAAAATAACAGCAGCCTGTTACTAAAGTTATTTAATAAGTAATGTACTCAAGTTTTTTTTCCTTTTTATACCTAATGTGAGTCTTAAATGTAAATCACTTTAAAAAAAGGACTGTCTTGAATCTAACTTATTCAAACTTTCAAAAACCCTGTGTTATGTCACTTAGCAACTCTGAATAGCCATTATGTATCAGAGTGTGTGAGCAGGACCCTTCTGCCTCACAAGATTAAGATCTTATTAAAAATTAATAAACAGATGAACTGATTTGCACATTTGGATTGCAAAGTTTATACAACTTTGCATCAAACACCAATCAGACACTACACAGGCAAAGTCCTACTTCACAGGGGTTTTTTTACACCTCCAAACGTGAGGAAGGCATTTTATATTTTCCAGTCCACCACACTTGGGCATTCTGTTCGATCCTCACATATTTAATACGTGCATTCAGCAATCTTTCAGTGTTGATCCCCTGACACCGTTTTCTTTAATCCATCTGAATGAATTCATTGCCATTCAGCCATCATTTTCCCTTCAGATATGAAGTAAAATACAGAAGCCTTGTCTCATTTGTCTTTAAGATTCATGGCTGTTTGATACTTTAGGATGATTGAAAACCACAGATTTCAATGCAGCGCATCAATGACAGTCTTGACCTTGCAAAAAAATAAATAAGTTCAAGTCTTTTCTCAAGAGGGTTTGAAGAGTGACGGAAAGCTTTTGAGTACTAGGAGTCTGATGCTCATTCTCACCTCCTGGACCAGAAGTTATGGTGCTTTTTGCATAGATGAGATTCAGAATTTTTTCCACATTTCCCGAACAGGAATAGGTGGAGAAAAAGGGTACCCAGCACACTAACTGCATTTGAGGTAGTTCCAGAAATCATGGCCTCGAGAAAAAGAGCACAGCATTGTGTATCCACTGATCTGCTCTCACTTTCAAATTTGATCTCATGAATCAGAAACTCAAAGTGAGGAGGGGCATCGACTCCCCAAGGCTCCCTGAGGTGCTGTGACACAGCGAAGAGATGAGCCCGCAGCGTTAAAGTTAAACTGCTGCCAATTTAGTGTTCGGGGACCTTCATCTTTGAAATGTTCCCTGCTTTGCCCAGATGGCTTTATCAAAACAGTTTAGCGGAACACGGCGTTCATGCGCCTCATCCAACTCTGGGCCAATGCAGTGTTAGGCAACAGTGACTTTTTTCTGGGAAGGATCTCACCCTTGAGCTCAGAGTTTGGCAGTGACGTATTGAAATTACTGGGTACAAGCAAGATAAGAGAGCAGAGAGAGCTTTTTTTAAATGGAAACTGGGAATATGGCCATGGAATAAGTTGTGATAGGTGTGGGGAAAGCATGGTGGTGGTACAGCGTCCTCCACATCTATTGGCACTCCTGGAAAAGATATATAAAGAGAACCTAAAATTAATTCATATTTTATAGCAGAATCATCTCACACTGAAAACTTTTGAAAAATCAAAACTTTAACTTTAGCACATTTTATCAACGAGGGAAAAGAAATCCATGTTCATAATTGTTTGCTCTTAACTAAATCGCATTTGCCACATTTGTCGGCATCCCAAACAACTGCTATACAATAAATCTAGCTAGACCTCTATGACTTTTTTTTACATCGATCAGAGAGTCTAAGAACCTCAATCAGAAATTAATCCCTTCCTAATTTCCTTGGATATAAAAGAGGCCTAGTTCTCTTAGCCGCTGTTCAAAGTAGGAAAGACAACAGAACATGCCATTCCAGTGAGGTAGAGGTTTAATGATCTTCATAGATCAGGAAGTCGCTCCAGAAAACATATCCATAGCTGAAGCGAGATACATATATGAGCCACCCTCTACCTACTCTGGACAGTCGTATGCCTTGAACCATTTTTCATTAGAAGATCCACTTGTGTCCAAACTTTAATTTCCTGTCTCATTTAAAAAGATGTTGGTTCCACATTATGTTTTCCTTTTGATACATTGTAAATTGCACCAGTCCCTCATATAGCATAACATCCACATGATGCAGCCACCTCTATACTTTAGCCAAACAAGAACATGAAAAAAATAAATAAATAAAGGTCACTGTTAGACAAGTCAGTGAGATTTTGCTACAGCAATTGATAATTTATTTAAGATTCTTTACCAGGGAAGCCAATAAATATGAAGGGTGCAGTATCTTGTCATAGTAACAATGGGGAGCAAACAGATTCCTGAGAAAAAAATAATATTTCCTAAGCAGCAACTGAGGACCTTAAATGGTATGTCTCTGCCTTGAAACAGAACTCCTCTTAGCACGGCGAACCGGGGCATTTTAAACATAAATTACAAGGTTCCCCAATTGTCATGTCATGTCCCTGATTCACTGGGAGAAGAGGCCACCACGGCGAAATATAGCTCATTCAAAGCGATTCAAAAGAGTAAGGCGCACACACGCGCACACACTCACCCTCAGACGTAAATCTTTCAAACGTGCAGAGGAAGGCAAAGGAGGCAAGAGCGGTTATGCATGTTAAACACATTTGCTTGGACATCAAACGATCGCCTGCAATTGGCTTCACGGGGGGAAAAGTAATCTGTGCTGCTCAAACATTTGGCGCAGCAGACCGCAGAATTCTCATGGTGATTAAACAGAAAAGTAACTGTCTGCGCTCACCGTCCAGCTGGTGGGATCCCCAACGAAAGGACTCATAAATGTGGCCCAGTAAGGCACTTTGCCGCCTGTCATAGTCACGTTACCAGTTCATAAGAGCTCTTCGCTGTGTGTTACAGGCTTCCTTTATGCACTTATGTTGCCAGTCCTTACACTGAAGACTGTTATTAATGTATCATTTCAGACAGATTAAAGGTGATGAATCTGACACTAATTTAGCCATGTTAAGCAAAGCATGGGTTGGAAATAAAGTTGAGATGGAAAAAAAAAGAGAAAGAAGAACCCCGGTTTAAGCAGCTTTGTTTACCATTATTCTAATCATTTTTACCGCCCCCAGATGTGTCAATTTGATTGATACCCTTGCCTCTCCCCCAATCCCAGACCTCATCAAGCTGGAGCCAAGCGACTGCAAAAGTAACAACATTCCCTATTTTTCCCTTAGTCTCTGCGGCCCAGCTTTCACCCCACCTTCATCTGAAAGGCATTTCTCACCACTAAATCCTTTCTGTAATTTACAATTGGCTATTGTGTCCCAAATGTTGCATCGGAGCAAGTCTGAGTAAATGAACCATGTCAAATACTTGTTTTTTAGCCTTGATTACAAACTCAAGTTTGCCTTCCTCCATAACTGGGGCAAACCAGGCAAAAGCCACACTTCTGAACATGTTATTATTCAAGCACCCAAGCTCGCCTGCTTATTCCCAAATCAAATCGGGGGAACCGGTACTTCACCAGTGGCCGGTTTGATTGACTGTTTGTAGCTGTTACAAAGAACACGGCGGCTCTCGGGCGAGAAGGAGAAATAACCAGAACGACTCCATCTCCAGGGCTCGTGTGAGGGGAAAAAGGGGTAAAAGCTGAAACCTAAGTTAGGTAATACACAGGCTATAGGGCAAGGCGCCACAGATCAATATATGAAACTATATTAAATGTTTGGAGCTCCTCAATTCACAGCAGAATATGTCTGACTAAAGTCAGCATTATAGTCACGGCCATTTTATATTGCAGTTTCAAGTGAGCTGGCCGATGGGAGTATGCAACTCATACCGGTAGCAGACCATAAACAGCAATGTTTGTTTGGCCATCAGTACATAAGACAAGACTATAGATTTAATCAAAAGGGTCAAAGAATAAATTATGACGCCAGAGATCATGAAACTTCCTTTTACAAGAAAAGAGTTACAAAATATAACACAAAAGCATTTTGTATATAAACACCCAAAGGCCATACAAAAGTGAAATATATTATTTCTTAAAAACAAGGTCCAGGTCTTTTACATGTCATTCCTTAAATCATCATTACATTTGATCAATGAATGCATAGTGGTTTATTCATTGCACCTTCAATAAAAAACATATGCACTAGCCCAAAATCCAGTACTCTTGGCTATAGGTGACTTTTACTGGCTGGTACCAATTTCTACTTTTGTTATATATTTGACCTGCTGATTCTAATTTGATTTAAGGTCTACAAATTCATTAGAACACTTTGTTTTAATTCAACAGGTCTATGGAATTTCAACAGTGCCATATTTAGTATGTGGGCCCCAGGGCAAGTCAGTTTTGGTGTCCTACCCACACAAGTCAAACTTTGAGGTTTTCAGTCACTGTCCAAATGAAAATTAAGATGTTCTTAAAAGGTGCATTTTACCTATTTTTAGTTCCTTAAACACATTGATGCATTACCAAAAATGTATTCATCCATGCAAAAAATGTATGGCACTAAATCAGGTCTGTGTGCCAATGTAGTGCAGTCATTAAAGTACTCCCAAGAATATAGAAGAAGACATGTGTCATATGCTAAAGCTTGCTGTGGCTGTTAGGTTTTGGTTTTTCAAATAGTGGATGATTGGTCATCTAAACAAAAGCCCAACTTATTAATATACCTCAAAATAATACTGACGTATACTTCCCCTAAATTTTAATGTTGGTTTTTATACCCACAGAAAGTAAACCCAGGCTTACACGAATCTGTGAGATTAAGCTTTCAGAACTACTGTGGTCGTTATGATGGAGAAAATGATTTGATAACCAAGATTGTATGCATTTCAGTCATATAGAACTTTAGCAGCACATCAGGGTTTAAAAATAAAGGAATGGAGATATCACTGAACAAGGCTAAAAATGGCATAAGAGAGCAAAAACAGCACACATATATGAGGCCAAAGAACAGAACTCTGTGGAACTTCATCCCAAACAGTAGCTGAATATGATTTAAGGTGTGATTTTGCAATAGTATTGGTTCTAAATGACAAAGTACACTACAGTGTGTACAAATATTTATTCATTTTGAGCCATGTAAACCTATTTTTTCAACAAAACAACATAAAACATTAAACCTGCATAAGCAAGATAGCTCTAGAAAAATATTAGAATGTACTGCAATTTACAAACTTTTTCACATTAATCTGTGCAAAAAGCAAGAGCAAGGTAAAATGTTAATAGACATAAATACTACAAATGACAGAAAAATTAAAAACTAAAAACTCATATCAAAAAATAACATTTTCCACACAGTCTTGCCAGTAACAGAGGCAGATAAGAGATAAGGGGCAAACTGAAAAATTAGAATTTTCAAAAAAAGCCAGCTGGACTTCATATTTCACATGATTTGATAGCAGCTACCTTGCGAGGTCTGTTGTAACGCCAGCTGCCCTGTGACCTTCATTCTTCAGCAGGCAGGCAGATTCTTCCAGGCTCTGACAAGATTTATTGGGCTTGGCTAATAGCCTGCTCTGTGCCAGGTAAGGCCTCATCGATACAGGGGCTTCTGTTGCCCCTTTGCCTGCTGCCTTGCTAATGAATACCTCTGCTCTTTTTCTTGCACACATCTACACTTTTAATGCAGATGGTATATAGCAGCGTCCAACGGTAAAGTCTTTCAAACTCTGAGATCAAGTCTAAGAGTTCTGGAGTTTGTTTGGAGTTTCTTGAGCAGGTGTAAGCAAAGTGGTGCTTCAAGGCCCTCTGGCTCCATCCGCCTCAGTAAGCATGTGTGTAGGAGAGGATATGTAATAACCCAACAAACAGACAAATATAATGAACTGCAATCCTTGAGTAAACACAACACTCACACACACAGGATATTGAAACCCTCTCAGGCATGCCGCTGATCTCGTGTGCATGGCGTGCTGCACGATGGAGAGGCTGAACTGTAGACCCCCAACCTGCCATCCCTGTTCCCTCTCTTCTGAAACCCGTACCGGTTTAGGCAAAATCACACAAACTCCAACTGTACACACCCACACATTTCATCACCCCCACCTATCAACACAGCGAGCGCACCCAGCGAGAACAACATGCGCAAACTTTCACACACGTCCCCCCAGGCTTTGATGGATAGTCAGCGAGCGCTCTGCCTCCTGTTTCCTACGCATTAAATCTCATTTTGGGGGGAGCTAATAGAAACAGCCAAGCCGTCCTTTTCCCCTTCACTTTTTGAGTCAAGTCGTTGCCATTATCTTCTGCTGCTTAGCAAATATGTATGATCGGAGCCTGTTAATAAAAAGCCATATGCTTTGGGTGAAAAAGGAAAACCTTTGGATGCATTATTTATCACGGGCTATTCATACTTTATCTAATTTAGTCAGGGGAGTTTGGTCGATCTAAATATTTTAGCGGATTCTCGGTACAAAGGAGCAAAAAGTCAGAAAAGGGGAAGAATGTGAAGGGAAAGAGAGAACAGGTGCTTATGTGTCTGAGGCTCTAAAAACCTGATGGTAGAGCGAAGGCTTTAAGTGTTAAATTCACAATAAATACCTCCAATGAACTTGTTAGCCTTTCCTGAATGTATGCAACACATCTTAATCTCAAACATTTTTTTATCCTAGATATTGACCAACATAAGGTTCTCATGTTATGAGTAAAGGGTATTATACAACATTTAAAAATTTATTGCATGATCTTATTTTTTTTATTTAAAACATAAAAAGTATCAGTTATGTAAATAATCTAATATGTCAACAATGCCAGTTCTAATTATGTAATTTATAATTTTTATTTATTGTTCTCAAGCAAAATTTAGAATTTGTTTTTGGGCAGAATTTATGCAGTCATTTTGGTTTTCATAGAGAAACATAAGCAAAACAAGCTGATATTAGGCTTGGGTAGAGCTTGCAAGTGGCTGCCTAAAAGATGTTAGTTGTCCCTCCTTACTGTCTGTATTACAATTTTGCAAGGTTGCATTACTCCACACTCCACATAGCAGAGAAATGAGCAAAACAAAAAAATATTAGCAGTTTTGGAAACTAACTTTACCAAACCTTGTTTACTGTAACTTGCTTACAGCAAAAAAAATAATAATAATGACAATCTCACTTTAAATTACTTAAACATGAATATGTTTGCTTAGGTATTGAACTTTAAAAATCTAAATTAGACACAAATACAACCAACATGTGACATAGTTAGAAGAGTCAAGGCAAAAGTTCTTCTGTTTATATCTTTTACAGTTCATGTAACTCTGTGTACAGGTCATTCTGTCCCCTCACTGATAAAAATGTTTGCATATTTTCTGGCACAAATAATTCATCCGACCTGCTGAATCCTGTCATATCACATTTTGTACTTCTTTTCCCAAGCTGGAGAAATGGTGTCAAAGTTAAAGATTGCAGCACAAGATACACACCAACCCAATACCTTTTGAGCATTACACTTGGCTATTATTGGTTTCTGTTCTTCTCATTTTCGAAGGGCACGTGTGACAATATAGCTGATGGTGAAGAGGGAGGGGGAGGTTTAAATCGCCACTGCTTAACAGGGGGCCACAGACCCTGCTGGCAGCTCCCTTGACACCGTGACACCTGCGTGAGCCATGCTGACAGAAAGTGATACATCTGATTCATCACTATAGGCACTTTCACTTGCGAGTGAGAGACAACGACTGTCACTCATGCCGAAGACCTAGAGATACAGCGTGTCCCTCCACATTTATTGTCACCCCTGGTAAAGATGTAGAAATCCTTAAAATAGTAATTCATCTTCTATTGCAGTAGTATAATCTCACAGTGACAACCTAAAAAATAATTCCTCCAGGTATCTAGCAATGCGCTTTGGATATATTTTTATCTTCCTCACCATCCCTGTCATTTGAAGTGGTGAATCAATTTGTAAAGATCCTCATCCAGTCTTGATGGTCACAATTTCAGCTGTTTTCAATTTCTTTTTATTATTGTCCGGTCTGTAGAACTGGGCAAGTTTAGGAAAGTAGCTATTTTCTTGTAGACTGATGAAAACGAACACAGATCTGTCTTATCTGACTGGCATGTTCTTTTGTATTTCCCATTTTGAAGAGAGGATTAGAGAAATAGGTCTTTTTGTCAAGTCATATTTGTACAAAACAACACTTACTAATAGAAATGTTTGTCGACACCCAAGAAAAAGCTTCAGTTGCAATCATTTTATAGGTATAAGGGTGCAACATTCGATTTTGTTGAAAACAAATAGTTCACAACATGAGAAGCTTTTTCCTCACATATTTTTATCAGGTAAAAATTTTCTCTATTTTCTATGGTGACTATGTTACTGCAATAAAATATTTTTTAGCAATTTTGCCAGGTAAAGTGCCAACAATATGTAGCAAAAGTTGCTTTTAAATGAAAATGACAAGAGGTACAGGGCCAGTCTTCAGAAATGAGAAAGACAGGAAAACATGGCATTCATGTCAAGGAAATATCAGTCGATCTTCATAAATTGGAAAGTGAATACAAGCAATTACCAAGAAACCTGCAGTGAATTATTCATTTTGAGAATATTCTACTGCATAAAATGTTTATTTTATTTGTACACATCTTTACCAGATAAGGTGTCAGTGCATGTCGAAGGTGCTGTTTCTGCATTAGAAAATCAACTTTTCTAAATAAATGGCTTAAAAAATCACTATTGCTAAAAAAACATTTTTCCATTGATAGGATCTGAAAATGGCACATGAACTTTACTGCAAAACATGACCAAAGAATAAAAGTAAATGGCTCAATCAAATTATATTTGACCAAACTTTTCTGGAGACTCGTCCAGTTTTGATAAGCTGCAGTGTCACAGCAAACACAGCACCATTATTTTGCCCATTAGTCCCACAAAACAACAAGCCTTACGCTTGATCCGTGTTGTGATCCCGCTCCTCGACGGAGAACTAGTCCCCGGGGTAGTGCAGCAGCAAAGCTAAGTGATGTTCTCATTTAGTTGATTCTGGCTCCCAGAGTCGATACAAGGGGACAGAAACGGAGAAAACAACAAGGCTAGCACGGCGCATCATAAACCTTGAGAGCCTTGTAAAAGTCAATTTACTGTACAAACTCCTCAAAACAACTGCCGTGACAAACAAGTCCCACAATACTGGTGAGCGAGAAGTGATTGATGGTGCCTCAGGACAGGCAAATCTGCAAATATGAATCGGCTTTATCCTTGGCAAGCCCTATCTAATGTGATCTCTGCCGAATATGAAATGAAATTCCACTTTGGATGACATTAAATTGAAAGAAATGGCGAGAAGAAGGTGGCATCCTTGACACTGCCACTTGCAATCAGAAGCATGGACAGCAATTTAAGGTGGCACGCAGCCTAAATTTCTTGTCTTTATTGCGCTCACTTTCTCGCTTCTTCTCTTCACTTTGCCTTTTACCACCTTTTCATGACAAGTGTTGAGGCTTCTTCAAGTTTTTCAATCATGAGTATTTATTTGCATGTTATACCCTATCTTACTAGCCTGCATATGTGCTGAGGAGAGAGTTATGAAAGAGAAAAAAAGGAGAGCAAAGCAACAATTTTCACACTTTTCCTTATACGTAAAAACGAAGAAAGAAAAGCTCTGTATTAAAATATTATGCAGAGTAATATCCTAGACACTATAGCAACCAGCTATAGCAATCTTCCTGCACTCCCCCCAACCCCCACATCTCAGTCTCCACAATTTCTGCCTGCGTATCAGGTATGTCTAATCCGTAGATTAGTAATTGCCTTGGAGCAAATGCATTCAAATCACCAAACAAAATTATACGTGAAAAACGCTGCCTGCTGCAATTTCATGAGTATTACTGTGCACTCTTACTCCTTCCATTTTCCCATTCGGAACATAAACAACAAAAAAGCCAGAGTGGCCACAGATTGAATTAGGGCCTTAATAGATCCAAAACAATTTTGATAACGTTAGCCACAGTCAGCAACAGCAAGGACAAGCACTAATAATAATGTGGCAATAAACAAACCAGCTTACCGCATTTCTTTTTTTCTTTTACTAAATGCAAAATTTCCAGAGTGGTCTTTTTCACATTTAGAGCACTGTCCTGAATTTCAATAATGCTGCTAGAAAAAGAAAAGACTGTTTCTTGTTAGGAGTATTTTGTTGCTCAAGGAGGGTAAGTGTTTCAGTGACCAAACACCATATAAAGCTTGAAACCACAGGTAAAGTCTTCCCTAAGCCCTGAGAATTTTCCACGTTCACACTTGTGTTTTATGAATCTTGTTCAGCTTGGTCCAACTATGTGGCTGGTTGCTGGTATCAAAGTAGACTGAGTTTTAAAGGGTTTGAGTTTTCTATAGCTGTAAGGAACAAACTTTAGATGAACCATTTTTTTTTTTACCTCACTTAAGACAAAAACTAATCGGATATCTGGGGGTATTTAGACTGCAGGCTATCAACCTGAGCAGGTGGCCGGACTAATTATCCTGTTAATATCAGCTTGTTATACTTGCATTACTTTATAAACATGGACTTAAAAGTTACTACTAAGATAAGCAAGTATTTATTCTAGATTTGTACTCAGATCCATGAATAAAAATGAAAATAACAATAAACAGGTGTCATTAACATTTAGCATTATTGCAACTGTAAAAATTAGAACGTTACTTCAGAATGAATAATTTATGTTTTTCTGTTTTATCTTAAAAGGTCATATTATGTTATACTGTTGCTAGGATTTACACTCCTTTTGATGCAGTGCAGTTGTATTTTTACTCTAGGTTTTTATTTTGTATCCTAGCTTATTGGCCAATGCCTGGCTGGTTCTGTTTGTGGCTTTCTTTCTAAGGTGTTTAGGCAGCTATAATTCTCAGGTTAAAACAAACGAGATCACAGGCAAAGCACTACATTTCCATATTGGTTTCCTGCTCCGCCTGCAACCTCAAGGGCAATCACATCCTATGTTTTGGCTACAAATGCCACCTGAGCGACCTCCATTTGCATGGTGATATTATTTTTCCTGTACAAGTGCGGTCAGGGGGGTGAAGGTTTGCCCTTTTTGCAAATGAGTTGAGCCAGAGAGCAACAAAGTGGCAATGGAGTATCAGCTGGCCAAAGGACGTAAAGGTGGGTGAGGGGTGTTCTGGGGGGGTGAGCATAGTCCAGTTGTGCTTGCTGCATCCACCCCGAGGCAAGAAAAGCAGTTTTAAGTCTGCGGACGGAGCCTCCGTCTGCCCTGAGGGGCTGTGCTGCAGGATGCACAGAGTACAAGCTGCTTTGGCTCACTGCTGACTAAAAGTGATCCACCTGGGCACAAATGATGCTTTTTGAGGTGCAATGATAAAACACAAACTGATGGGCTTTGCTAATTCGATGGCTAAGTGATTTCAGTTCTCTGCATTATGGTTGAACTGCATTATTTTCTGGCCCTAGTCAGAACAGAAGCTACTGCCAAAAGTAATAAAGTTAAGTGCTCTGTTAAGAAAAAACACCACTCGCTAGACGCAGCAAGTTGAAATGTAGGCATGGAAGGGATAGATGGATTGAGAGCAATGTTGGGTACACATGCTACAGAAATAATGGGAACACAGTGTGCAATCAGTAGAGTTTCAGAAAAAAAACGTTAACAGTGACATTGGGCCAACTGGAACCCTCACCAGCTGCTGGGTGACGCTCCGCCATCCTCCTCACATCTAGCTCAGCTTAATGACTGTTTAAATGTCTGAGGGGCTTAGAAGAAAAGGTTTGGCTTACTGATAAACTTCCTCAGTTGCCTGGTTACCTGCCCAAGCAGGTTACCGCTGTAGTTATTGTAAGATTAGGTGGGCAAGGGAGGGGTAAAAACAACCCGACAGAACCCGATACCTCCGAGGTTACAGTCAGGGTTTCAGGCCTATTCTCTATCTTTATTCCCTCCCTGTCCTCTCTATCTTTTCCACCCAAAAGTCGAGTCCCTGGTGAAACAGTGGAGGCCATTCTCCACACCGCTAACAGGGCTGTCTTTCTTGCGCCTGTCTCTATCTGTTCCTACACACACATAGAAGAATATTCAGTTTTACCGCTATTTTTATATCTAAATTCTTCAAACGTGGATCACATTCACTAGCAAACCTTTAAATAGGCAACGTTTTAAATTCGTTCAAAATATATAACCGTTATAGGTGAATTTCAGAACTGTTACAAATAATCTGTTACATTATTTTAACAGCCACTACGGCAAATGCTGCTTTTCTGTTTAACGCAATTAGGCCATGTTGTTTTGAACCTTTTGTGAGAATACTATAATACCATGTTTTCAAACAACGTTATACTGTGAGAATCTCATAATGCCCTATGCCTATTCAGAATGTACAAATTTGTTCCATATTTAGTCTTCAGAGTCACCCATCCATATTTTGTGCATGTGATACACCTGTCCTTGAAATCTTTATTATGTCTTTAGCTTAAGTGGCTCTTGCCAGCCAACAGAACATTTTTAAAAGCAGCATGACCACTTCTCTTCTCTATCTAATAAAATAGGTCGCTGTTAAATGCTGTAATTGGAGCACACAAGAAAACACCTTCTCTTCAATTAGCTCCCATTTGCCGCCACCAAACTGTGCCCCATTCACCCCAGAAAAACATATTAAGTTAGTATTTAGTTTAAATGTCTTCTTTTTATTACACAATAAATGCCATATCAGCAGCATCACATTGTGAAGACGGATTATATTTCCTTGAAGATCGTTACGAGCTTTATATATTTGGTTGTTGCAAATTTACTTCAAAAATTGTATTTCAACCACTCTAGAGTCCATAAAGGTTCCCCCGCAGCTTTAATGTCGAGAATAAATATATAAAAATATACTTGGGGCATAGTGACACACAATACATCCTGCTGCCGAAGCAGCAAATAGAGTGCCCTTTTAATTATGCAGGAGACATCCGAAAGCAACAGCACTCCTCACACTCTGGGAAGCAGTTCAGTGAATACACCATATTAGAGGCTGTAACAGACAGAGGCAGGAGGGGTGAGAGCCATAAAAGAGGACTGAAATGATTCAAGAGAAGGAATAGTGTAGGACAGAAGGGAGGGGAAAAGATCTATAGAGGGATGAGAGTGAAGACTAAAAAAGAAACTATTACCAGATAAAACAGGCAAGGCAATAGAATATAATTGTATGTGGTGTGATGTGATGTGGAGAAAACAGCAGAAGAGTGAAAAAAAACAGGCAGCAAGAATGGTCGGAGAGAGGCAATGATGCTCTATGCACGTCCAGAGGAGAGTTTGAGGAGGAACGTCTACATTATATATAAAAAAATTGAACAAAGCAGAGAAAAAGAAAGAAGAAAAGAGAGAATGAGAAAAGGGGCAAGCAACACTCCGGAATTCTAAGACCAGCCCTAAAACCAAGAAAAAGAAAAAGATCAATAATTCATTAGAGCATAATGTACAAGGATATTGTTATTTTTCCCAAGAAATGAGAATCAACTTGTTTCCCCTGGTTTTAACTTTATTTCTCCCTGTTTTTGCACCTAACACTGAAATATTGCCCAGGGAAAATGGAAAGACTGTGTCTACACTGGCTCATGTTTCCTGGTATCTAAATACTAATCAAAATGCTTTCCAAACAGAAATTTTTAAATTAGCTGAAAGGAGAAATACGGAGGAAAATAATACACTGAAGAAAAAATAAAATTAACCTAAGACAGGAAAAGAGAGGGGTATACAAGCAAAAAGAAGATAAAGGACTGCAAGACACCGAGGTGCACAATGGTAAAATAAGTGAATTGATGCAGACTTCACAGCAAAGAGGAATTTTAGTGTGATCTCCTTGCTAGCTGTTCCTACAGAGTAAATCTAACTCAAACCGATGCAAAACTGATTGAAAGATACATGCAGACTATTTGCACCACATTTCTATTTTCTTATATATTAACAAGAAAGGAAACCCTGTCATACACACAGAGGGCAGGTCAGGGCTTGACATGGCTATGGGAGCGAGGGGCTGCTGCTGCCCCCCTGCCACACTTCTTTTTGGGATAGAATAACTGCAAACCAAGTCCTTATGTGAGCTGTCCACAACACTCAGAAACATATTTCTCAAGGTTAGTATTTGTGACGCCCCTGTCGGGAAAGGAGGCTTGGACACATGCTCTGATGAAAACAAAAAAAGTTGGACATGTTGGGTCAAGACATAACCATATCCCTAACCCAATTATTATCTAACCCTACTTAGATCTCCTTCCTTTCAATATTGAAAGTGAATGGCACTCCAAACCAAAACAGATCAATACCCCTAACTTGACACACATTAGCAGCATAAAAGCAACAAGACTACTGAGACTAGCACTGTCAGGAAGCATTATGGCAGAGAGAACACTGAGAGGAAGAAGCAGAAGACATTTAGGAGTGGTGGAGGGAAACAAAGAAACACTGAGATGTGTCTTCTTACCTGTTTGTTGTACTTGTTGATGGTTTGAGTGCTGTAGTCAGAGCAGTGGTCAGATCCAAGGGAAATGTTATCTCCGGTGCCAACAAAGGTGTTGGCAGGGGGCAGGTCCTGAACTGCCTGGTGCTTTTTTCCAGCTGTTGGTGACTGAGGGTGAAGCTGGACAGTTGGGAGCGGTGAACTGGACTTGTAGTGACGAGCCAGGTCCGGGCTCCCTGGCCCACCGTTGACCGATCGGTAGCGCCCCATGCCGGGGCTGTCCGAAAGCTTTTCATTGACACTGTCATATCGCTGCCCATTGGGTTTGGAGGCCTCTACGGTGACAATACTACTATACAGAGGCTGTTTGGACTTTTGTTTCTTCTTATCTTTCTTAGGTTTCTTGGATTTGTCATGCTGCTGGGGCGTAAAAAAGTCCTCATGATCTTTCTTCCCTGCCTCATAGCCATTCTTGTTTTTAGGGTGGCAATAACGGGCCATGACAACAACAAGAATGATGAGAATGACGGTCATGATGCCCGAAACTACTCCAATTACAATGCTTAATCGCTGTTTGCTGAGATCATAGTTGGGGTCACCAGCGATGTTGGTGTTCAGCGAAGTACTCAGGCTTTTAGCCACCTGTGCTTCCACAATTGTGGAATTAGAAAGTGTCTCATTAACATAGACGTGAACAAGGGTGGTGGTGCTCTGTGAAGGCTGACCACTGTCATTCACCTGGACTACAAGTCTGTGAAGACCAAAGTGTTTCGGCTCCAGCTTTGCCATCAGTGAGATAACTCCTGTGCCCCCATCAATCTCAAACAGCTTGAAGGGGTTACCCCCAATGATGCTGTAGTTCAGATCTGCATTGATGCCAGTGTCCGTATCAGTGGCTATGACAGTTCTGACAACTGTCCTGATGTTGCTGGAGGGAGGAAGAAGCGTGTAGGAGCTGTTTATCGGGAAAGTGACTGTGGGTGCGTTGTCATTTTCATCCATGACGAAGAGTGAGACTGTGGCTGTGGCAGATCTGGGTGGATCACCACCATCCACAGCTTTGACACGGAATGTGTATGTAGTTTTTTGCTCTCGATCAAAAGAGAGAGTGGAAAAAATAGTCCCAGTTTCATTCTCAATAGAAAAGATTTCCTCCTCTTCCTCAATAAAAAGACCCATTTCTGCATTTTGGCCTTTATCAGCATCAATTACGGTTACCATGCCAACTGGGCTGTTTGGGTCAAGATTCTCTTTGACATAGAAGGTGAACACATCCTGCATGAACTTTGGATCATTGTCATTCTTATCCCCCACGAGAACAACCACAGTCGCAGAACCCTGAAGTGTGTTTATGCCCTTATCTTTAGCTATCACTTTAAATTCATAGCGCTCTGTTTGCTCTCTATCCAAGATGGTGTTTACTCGGATGTCTCCACTGTCTGCATCAATAGAGAAAATCCCATTTACAGATGAATCAAGGGAATATGCTATTTCAGCATTTTTCCCACTGTCAGCATCAACAGCTTTTACTGTTGTTACCCTCTCACCTGGGGCATTGCTTTCAGGGAAGGATACCTCAACTACATTCTGGCTGAAGATGGGAGGATTGTCGTTAGTGTCACCCACTTTGACGATAAGAGAGTTATTACTTGCCAGACTGGGGCTTCCAGAGTCCACAGCAACTATGACCACATTGTATTCCTGTATGGCCTCATAGTCTAGTGGTGCAGATGTGTGGAGGAAATACTTTTTTTTGTTTTGCTCACCTTCCATCTCGCTGGCTGGTTTGAGCTGAAAGGGTACGTCTCCTACTACTGTGCAGGTCACTATGCCATTCTCTCCTTGGTCTCTGTCTGACACTTGAACTAAGGCAATGGGGGCGTCAACCATCACATCCTCGGCTACGTTGGCCACCCCGTCTTTTAGAAAAATGCGTCCAATTTTTCGGATTTCGATTGCTGGGACATTGTCGTTCTCATCTTTGATATTCAGCACTACTGTGGCCTTATCCATTTTGGGCGGCTGGCCTCGGTCACGAGCCATTACCGTGAACCTCAGTTGGCTAACTTCTTCACGGTCAATGCGGTGCAACACACTTAGCCACCCGGTGCTCTCATCCAACCTCAGCAGCCTTCTCACGGACTCTGTGGCTGCCCCAAACACATATTCAATTTGACCGTTAACCCCTACGTCTGCATCAGCCGCTTTAAGCTGGAGAATGGGGGCACCGGGGGAGCTGTTTTCTGGCAGGTCAGCTTCATACACGTTCTTCTCAAACCGGGGGTTGTTGTCATTCACGTCAGTGATCATTACTCTCAGAATGGCTTGAGATGAGCGTGGGGGATCTCCTCCATCCCTAACCCTCAAGGTGAGCTCATAAGAGTCTCTCTGTTCTCTGTCAAGGGCCCCTTTAATGATGAGCTGGGGCTGCTTCTCTCCATCAATAGTGTCAGCAACTTGCAGTTCAAAGACACTGCTCCTGCTTGCTCCCTCCTCAAATCTTCTTTTCCCAGTGTAAGAATCCCCAGAAGATCCCAAGCGCCTTGAGTTTTCCCCATTGTCCTGAATTAGCTCATATCTCTCTATTCCATTCCTGCCAAAATCTCTGTCTGTGGCTGTGGGCAGCAGATAAAGTGTTCCAATGGGTCTGTTTTCCTCCACAGACAGTGTCAGGACAGGCGAGGGGAAAGACGGGGTGTTATCATTTATATCTAATATGATGACTTTACCCTCGAAAAGGTCGACCCAGCTCTGAGCCGGTCCAATCACTGAGACCTCAAAATCTATGAAGCACTCGTTCTCATCAAATATCATTTGGCACTGCTGTAATTTCTCACGGTCTATCCGCCTCTCGTTGGTGGAGAGCTCACCTGTTATGTTGTCTATTTTGAAAAAATCCGAGCCGGACTCGAGGGTGAATGTCACCTCACCAGACCTGGCCACGATGCCCAGGTCGCCTGCTACGTTGCCAACTCTGACATCGGCGGGTCCCTCTTCGGCCAAGCGGTATCGGAGCACTTGCTTACTCGCAGCAGGCTGATGCACAAGCGGCAATATGAGTATGCAATAGTACAAACAGTCCACTGCTGCAGTAGTCCCCATTGTTCAGTCCTGCAAATATGTCCAGAAAGAATTTTCAAAAGTCCCAATATGTATGTTAATTGTCAATGTATGTATATAAAAACGTAATCTTGTTCTGATTAGGAGCGTAGTCTGTTTTCTTTAGGATGCGTGATACTTCATCCTCTGTTTCTGCTGCAGTGGAAAGCAGCAAGTGCACGCAAGGAGGGGGGCTTTCCTTCTACCTTAATTTGTTTTTTCTGAGAAAAAAAAACAAACATAGACTATATTTGCAGGGGAGGCTCCGTGCGCTCCGGACTGTGCCAGATAGTCCAGAGCATCAGCAGAAAGTGAATGCAGTCCGGTTCGCTCACGCTTTTTTACTCACAGTTTGTAGAATCTCCTCTTTTTTGATGACGAGCAAGGGGGGGAGCTGAACGCTTCCTCCGTCTGTCCTGATGTTTAGTCCACAGATATTAGAGGCGCGTATAAATGAGATGCCCGCGCAGCTTGTAAACTCATCCCACTACGGGGTTGAGCGCGGAGCTCATCAGCTCCCCTTTATCTCAAAGGATATGCAGCAGATTACCTGTCTGGCTTCTTTATTCTGCCTTCCTTCCTTCCTTCCTTCCTTCCTCCAAGTCACTTGCAACAAGCAGAATACTACCACTCGCACTCCTCCTCCTCCCCCTTCAAGTCTTCTTTTACGAACCAACTCCAACCCACAAAAATAAATCAAAAAATGAATATTAAAAAAGGGCTAAGTTTAAAAGACAAAAGCAGGGAAAGTGAAAAAGTATATATCCGACGCAGCATTTAGCTTCAACTCCTCTCAGCTTTCTGCGTGTTCAGCGTGGACTCTCCCACTCCCTCTCTCTCTCTCTCTCCCTCACCTGCAGACGCGCCGCATGTGTTGGCAGCCTCTATCTGCAGCACTGTGAGAGGGATTCACAAATGATATTGCAGTCCCTTTCTCTCTCTCCTTCTCTCCCCCTACTACCTCTCCCTCTCTCCTTCCTTTCATCCATCTCTGTCTTTCCTGGCAACGCACGTAAACAGGGTAGAACTTGGTCTTAATCGTCGGGTCAGACAATAGTCGACCCCCAAAAAGTATATTAATTACAATCGTTCCGTTTTCCCCCACTTGGATTTTCTGGAGATGTGTTAGTTCGTTTTCCAGTGAGAGAAATGACGCACAATTACTTAAACGGAACATTTTTAATCATATTACACTAACAGATCACTTGCAAATAATTTTTAATATTCCATATTAAAAAGAGTACAAGGTTCAAGGAGGACTTTTACGCACTCCGAGGACCTAAATTGTTGTTGTTGTTTTTTGTAACAGAAACGCCACTCGCAGCAGCTGCAGCAGGACAGACAGCGCTGCGCTTCCCCCGGTGGTTACTAGTAATATAAGCCCCGACATGCGTGTGGTCTCCGGCGGCTGCATGTGAGCTCGCCCCCCCCCCCCTGCATGCGCGATGCTCAGTCCGCTCAGCATCCCGGAATCTGACACCGTGGCTGTATATATGAATTCCTTTACATGCTGTATAAAATGACGTTCAAGACTATCTCAGTGGCTGCTGCGTAAACCCATGTTCCTGTGCAAGATGAGCGTATGCCTGTCTCATAGCCTACAACGCAGGTTTAAATTATGCATTTTCGCAATTTTTTTATTTTATTTATTTCATCACTTTTAACAGCAAGTATACAGATTTTCTTTGCTGCCTTAAGTCAGCGATTTCGGAAAAAATAACAAATAAGACACGGCTTGGCGTTTTACCGTGCGTGAGGATATCATCAAGTTTTTAATTTTGCAAAAAGAGTTTACCCTTTCTTGTAATAGCAGTAGGGACGGTGTGGCGCTGCGTGTTTGTGTGTGAAATTATTCCGTGAGCGAGCGTAATGAGTGAGTGAAGGAATGAGGAATAGTAAGATAGGGAGAGAAGGAGGGAAAAGCAGAGAGGAGGGAGTCTGTCTCAGCAGCTGCACCTTTCAACAGACGGAAGAAAACCTGAATTCCAGCAGTGTCTTTATCCTTGCTTATGGGCGCCCTCTATTGATCAAAATTATATGTAAACAAAAAGATTTGGGAGTAGTCTAGGCGGACTCCATATACTTGCGCTTGCACCTGTTCCTTCCTTCACGATGAAGAAACATATGTATATATATATATATATATATATATATATATATATATATATATATATATATATATATATATACATATAAGGTGTCTTAAATCAGTTTTCAATCATTTTTGCCCATTCTTAAACTATAAATATAAAGGGTTCCTATGAATTTGGATGGATGGATGGATGGATGGATGGATGGATGGATAAAAAGATAATGGATAGATGTATGGACAGCCAAACAAATGGATGCACAGAAAGATGGATGGGTTTCCTTTCTTGTATTTCATTTAGAAAAACATGTTCCATCACATTTTAGATATGTTTTAGGAGCCAGAATATTCAGCTACTAAACAAAATACTTAAATGTGATATTAGAATTTTTAAAATAAGAGCTCTCAATCGAACTGTAACAGGTCTTTCTAAGGCTGCAACAACAAAACAAGTACTTTATAGAGAAAGAAGGAAACCTAAGTGGTTTCACATATCACATTTCCTCACATTAGATCATAAGCTATGTACTTACTGTTTTGAAGACAGGTAGAATTCACACATGGTAAGCACAAAGCCTCCAAAAGGTAGGAATAAACTGACGGGCTCTAAACGGCCCTTAGGGTTGGTATGATCCCATGCATGGTTGGTATGAAAACCGTGCTAGACATTCAAGGTATGTTGGTAAGAAATGTCCCCAATGTCCAGCATAAAATGTTTCCAAGGTGGCAATGGGCATACATATAGTTGGTTGAAGATATCCCCACAGTGGGTTTGAATTGAGCCATGTGCTAACCATACTCTTAGGGAGGTATGAACGGACACATGGCTGATACAAAACCTACCAAACTGACTCATAGTTGGTCAAAAACATGACCAGGATGGGTAAACAGAGATACATGATCAGTATGAAACCTCCTGTAAGCAAGTAAAAAATTATGCATGTTAAGGACAAATTGACCAGTAGGACAATACAGGTTCATGCATGGTCAGTGTGTAATATACTCAAGTTGTGTATAAATGGACAGGCTGGTGTGAAAAGTCCCACGCTAAGTATGAGTTGACAGGTAGTCTATAAAACGTCCCTGGAGTATGGACTGAGTCATTGTTTTTGTCTTGCCAGTCCTTACAATGGTTTACCCAAACATGCAGTGTTAATTTATTTTGGATCTTTTAGTCAACTTCATGTTGTTCTTTTTAAGATCATTCTTTGTTCAAGGAGTCTACAGAAGTAAACAGTGGTCCAACCGGTTAATCACAGTTGATATTTAAACAAGATTACTGTCTCTTTACATAAGGTAAGGATGGTTTGGACATTTTTTACCACTTAATAATGGAAAACATAATTTGAAATATTTAGATTATCTTTCTCTGATATAAACATTTGTTTGGGGACGTGAAATATGTAAGCAGGGCAGACAACTAAAGAAGTCTGTTAATAGTCACAGATATACTGTGAATGCTCCCATAAAAGGTTTAACAGTAGATTAGTGGAAGACAGCAATATCCCAGTAGAATTGGTCAATTCAGTCAAGCTGCATTACCCTTACTGAAGACAAAAAAAAAATAATTGCAGAAAGATTCACAAACAAGAGCAAAGGGAGACAGAAAAGCCTCATGAAGGATGAAATGCAGTTGTTAGTCATGTTCTTGGATGTCAGCCTTTAGGCAGTCATTGTCTGCAAAAGGTGCACAGAGAAAAAATGTATTTATGGTAATTTGATGAATTGTATACGACCCCTGAAAAGGAAGGTTCTACATATTAAAAAGATTCTCTTTTTTTCTTGTACTTTGAAAGTACCTCGTTGTTTCTGTGCAGTCAAGTCCACTACACAACATTACACAAGAACCTGAAAGGATGAATTAAAACGGACTGCATGACTTAGAGACAGTAAGTATTTTGGTGATAAAACAAATACAACTTAACCAACTTAACCATTAACCAACTTAACTTAACCATATTAACTATCTGCTCTTGGAAATTTCATTTATGCAACCTGTAGAAGCCCACTACATCAAACAGCGACACACAAAAAACAATAACTGCGTACCCCAAAGCTATTGGAATATGCTAAAACAAAGTGGAAATGAGCATGTAGGTAATTCTGAGGCTGCATTTACAGTCAGAACCATGAAGATCAAGGCTTAAAATTCTTGCTGAAAGTCATTATCATAGTTGTGGGTAACTTGCTCTCAAGTGGGTGAGTGGTCGGAAGTGATGGGAGGGAAAGCACTCGCTGCTGTTTTACACAGACCTCATCAGTGACAATGAGGTGTTTTGAAAATGAGAAGTTCAAAATAATTGTCAAAAAAAGAAACATTTGATTCATACTCCTACGCCATGACTGATACTGATTAAAATGAGTTCTGATCAGAGGACAGTTGTTCTATTTTACATTTTCTTCTTTTGCTTCCTAAAAATTTAACTTTCTGACTAAATACCTAACATCCAATGCAAATGTCAGGTCATAGCTGACTTCCAATTGGTTTGCATCTTTTTTTTTTTGCTTATTTGGCTTGTTCCCCCTGTGGACAGTCTGGAAGCATTAATGAAATGTGGGAAGAGAAAATGAAAAACTGAGATGATTGCATGGTCTGCTGAATTAATGCTTCCCATTTCATAAACACAACACAAGCAGGGGGATGTCTGCCTGTCCTTATTTACATTTTACACTGGTTAATGCTTATTGTACTGCTGTGTCACTGTGCGCAATAGATTTGCAATTATGTCGGCTGTCAACATGAAATTACACCTTTGTTGTCCAGTGATGTGAGGATGATGGGGATTCAAATGATTGGCTCCATTGCTGAACCACAAAAACATATACCTTATTGTTATGTATTGTTATTTATCCATTGTTAATTTTCATATTTTAACCTGTTATTTTAATCTTCCTTCCAGTGTTTCCTGTATGGGAGCCCTTTGCCTTGGGAGTGGTGGTCTGTGTGTGGCTGCCCTGGTGCTCTCCAGGTAGCACTTGGGTGGAAGTGGGGGTCTCGGCCGTGCTTCCTCTGGGCGCCCTGTGTCAGTGCCTTGGCTGCTGCTGTTGATGTGCTGCTGCCGCTGCAGATAGCTCCTTTGATGGCGTTTCCTTACCTTACCTGGCTCATCTGTACTCAGCCCAATGTCCTTTTTATTGTTGCTCTTGAGTGTGTGTGCGGATGGGGGTTGGGTTGGGGGAGGTGGGTATAAATGTGATCACGCTTTTAAATCTGTGGGGGAGAGATGGGAATGTGGTTTATGTGGGGTCATTTTGATTGACTGATTGATTTTTACAAATTTAACCCACTGATGTGACACAATTTGAAAGCCATTTGAATGTTAATCATGAAGTTTTAGTCTTTACATAAAGCAAATGAGCTTCTATAGGCTGTCTTTACATATATTACAGGCTGTAGAACTTTAAATTGAGTTGGAAAGTCAAGTTATTCAAAGGAAAAAATGCTATGCCAATTTTCCTCTGATGGATATTAAACCACAACAAGATTTTGACCAAGCCAAGTAAGAGCTGCAGTGTATGATATGAGCTATATCTAACTGTTACAAAACTGTATTTACATCCAAGTCAGATATTTTTGCAACACCGTTTCATTCACACCTAAGAAGTAGAATGCACACAATTTGGTTAAAAATCTTATTGACTAAGAAGCAAACAATACTTTTAGTTAAAGGGGAGGGGGGGCTTTTATAGAAAAATTAAATTCAACATGTCTCAAAATAGTTTTCACAATACATTTAAAGTTAGAAATAATCCAAACCTCTTGCTTTCATTTTTTAATAGCTATTATTTTATATTGGGGTGCCATGATCTGATGTAAAATATTAGATTATTGTCTTGATCGCAGCATTTTTAGATAATGATAAATAAAACTCAGCTTCTGATGCCTGTTGTTGAAGGACTATATAATTTCTTTTCAGCAGCACCTCCTAAGAGCCATGTGGCTGCAATCTTTAAAAGAACTGCCTGATTTTGTGTGCATGTCTTGTAAAACTGTATTATATGTCCTGCATATTGTTCTGTTGGTTTACCAAATCTGGATTTTTCCTAAGATTTATTTTACTTCACAACACGATTGAGCCAATAAGATAAACTATATTAGCTGCTGCAGCCTCATATCCATCTGTGTTATGATGATTCTGGTTTAGCCAAGGGCTGTGAAGAGAACAGCTGAAACCATAGTGATTAAATTTGACAACGTTCAATGTAAGGAAAGTAGTAAAGCAGCTCAAAACAGTTAGATTTACTGAATTCTGAAGCATTTACAATATATGGCATTTAAGCTGCAGTCCGGAGACTATATTTATGTATCAAAGTTTTATAAATCATTAAAACAATAGTGGGATTCAATACTATGACAAAAGTCTAGTGCTCCACAAGATTTGTTTATCTTCCTAGGTCCTGGCCTCCTCCCATAAACACTTATGCATTTCACACTGACGGGCAAATTTTTTTGGCCAATAGAATTTGATTTTCCGCCTCGTCATTCAACTTACATGCAGATCACGTAAACCTGTGAGATGGGGTTATGCACACAGACCGCTCCTCTTTGCAATGGCCCTATTGGAAGAGAGCGTCTGTCAGGGAGGTGTGCGGTGGAATGCAGGGACCCAATCGCCGGGGTAGAGCAGACAGCTCGCACTTCCACCCCGGAAGCAGGGAACAGAGCGCCAGCCTTGTCCCGATGAAAGCGGATCGCTGCTCCAGGTAGTCCTCCGTCTCGGATGTTGGTTCGACCAACGCAGCCAGACAGGAAGAGACTGAACAGGCAGGCAGGGGTGCTGCGTCGGTCAGCGGAGGATCTGACAAAGCAGCGGCCACGCAGGCAGTCGGTGAGGGAGCGATGCTCTGCTCCCTGCTTCTGGTACGGTGGGGCCTCCGCCGGCTGTTAGATGGTGGAGGCGGGGAGGGTGGACTGATTCCACGCTTCCACGCTTCCTGCAGAACCCTCCGCCTCATTCCGCAGTGTGGTGAGATACCGGGCTGAGAACACATTCTGGAATTGAGGAAGAACTTTAAGAATCTCCTCAGCTCTGGAGATGTGTAGCGGAGGGTGAGGAGAGGCGGAGATCTTGGAAAGGTTGGCCCAGACGTCCTTGTGCATGGTGGCGATCTCTTGGGTGAGCGCTGGGTCTCGAGCTTCAGCTGGGTCCATCTTTAAGGCCAGATCACTCTGTCAGGGAGGTGTTCGGTAGAATGTGTGGGCCCAATCACAGAAGCAGGTAAAAGTGCTAAGGCTGTTTATTAAAGTGCTGCTGACGATGAAGATGGTGATGACAGGAACAGAGAGACAGGACATCGAGCAGGAGGGAGACGGCAGAGAAACACACCATGGAGAGGTTGACATCAATGTGATGTTGACAAATATCCCGCCCTGAGTAAGAGGAATGACGGGTTATAAAGGCGTGAGGTAAGGAGGATCAGGTGTGAATGATTGGAGACACAGGTGAGGACGATGATGAGGAGAGGGAGTGAACAGGGCAGCATGATAGCGTCATTCACGGAGAAGTCGCACACCTCTGAAATGTCCATACCAAAATACAATGGGGTGATGCTCGATAGTGCTTGCTGTGCATGCACAATTGTTGAGCTGGGGCTAGAGGGAGCGGGGGTGATGGATGTTTTGGGAGGGGCCTTGGTCATGGGATTCAAAAAAATCTCTCACTCCCTCAGATACTCCGAACAACAGTTTTAAATGAAATATCAAGTGGTGACTCGGTATCTGCAAATTTCAATTCTCAAATGATTAAACATGGTTTTGAGAACAAAACAATTTCTGATCCAGACATCACTGAGTTCTAACCTTTCATAATGAACATGGAGATTCCGCACTGAGAACGACAAACATACCCTGTGGAGTTTGTGTTATTGCTGTTTTAGTTGTTAAAGGCCGGTTTATACTTCTGCGTCGTGTCCCTCGCGTAGGGTACGCCGTAACCGCCGTAGCCTCTGCGTAGGCCCGCCGAGGCTTGACGTGCTCCTCATCAGACCTGACGTGCAGCCCGGCGACACGACGCAGAGATGCGAAAGTACTCCCTTGTGATTGCTCAGTGAGATTACGTACGCACGTACCATCTTCTACGTCTCCGTCTTCTCATTTGCTTGCGTTGCAAAGTGTTCAAAAGAAGGATAATTTGTTCGTCTGCTTCCACAATCTCGTTGAGACACTGCACAAAGGCCGCCATCGTTGTTCTAAAACAGGAAATACTTGCCGGAACTGAAGCAAACATAAGCAAACCATCAGAAAAACTCCGCCTTGTGGAGTTTGCCGACCGATACCAGCCTACTGCCACTTGCAGGTCTGGAAATGAAACAGCAACACGACGCTTTCAGCCCTACGCAGAAGTATAAACACAGCAGTGGGTACGGCGGTTACGGCGTAACCTATGCGATTGACGCAACGCAGAAGTATAAACCAAGCTTAAGTGTCATTAAGTGTTTATTCTTCTTGGAGAAAAGGTGTTTTGTTCTTTTATCTATACAGTTACCCCTACTGAAATTTTAGCATAAATGTTAATCTTGTCTATCTGGAGCCGCTTTAGAAATGCAGATGGTCTTGCCGCTACCGTAACCACATTTTGCGCTTCTTGATTGCTAGTTCTCTTTTGTTGGCCTAAAAAAAACCTGAAATTGGACATTAAGCAGTGATGTACTCGCCACAAAGTTAGCAATTTTATGGTAAGGCATTTCTCTCTACTCACTGCAGAAATTTCAGATGGCACTAGTAAAACTGACAGTTCAATTACAGGTACAGCTTTGAAATACCAAATGCTAGAGTATTTCTAAATTAGGTGATTAGGTTTTTCTTGGGGTGAAAAGAAATGGAGGACAAGCCTCAGTTTCACAAAAATGTGATATCTCCAAAATGGATTGCTGAAACCTAGGTTAACCTCACTGCATTTTTGACAGGAAATTAGCTTTTTATTTTTTTTTTATCCTAAGGCTTTTTTGCTATCCAGTAAAATTTGGGGTTTTGAAAGTAGTTTAAAGAAATGGAAGAATGTTCTCTATCTATTTGTAATGCAATCTTGTATAGTGTGTTGAGGAATTATTCAATACTTTGAGTAGATTTTAATTTGTCAATATTTTGTCCTTGCATTTGATCCATTTGAGCACTTATTTTGTTGATGTAATTCACAGTACTTTTAAAAATAAATTGTATTGCTAAACATATTGGTCACAGCTGTATGAGCTCCCACACTGTGACATTCAGCCTGCTTCTACAAACCTTTGTAAAATAATGGGTGACTCTTAGGACCTTAATAAGTTTATGCATGGGTACTGTGATAGGGTCCCACCTGTGCTTTAACACCAGCCATGAAACTTCCTCACTGCTAAATAGTCCACAATAAACTGTTAGTGATTTTAAAGGGTTGGAAATGAAATGACAGCAAACCAGCCACAAAGTGGTCATCTGTGGTATAAAGCTTGCCACCACTGGACTCTAGAGTTATCTGGGGTAATTATACATGCCTCTCTCCCTGGGAATTCAATTAAAAAGTCAGGATTTTCTGGGTACAAGAAAAACAGCATTTGTCTGATTGCATTGCAACAAGTGTAAAGTTTTGAACAGCTTCATGCTCCTGACTGTGTAACAGTTTGGAGATGGATACTTTAGTTCCAGTATGACTGCACATAAGAGCAAAAACCAAGGAGCAAAAACCAAGGTCCATAAAGATATGGATGAACATGGCTTAGACAGAGTCCTGACCTCATCCAGATTGAACACCTTTGGGAAAAATTAGAGCTTGTCCAACATCAGTGCTGAACCTCAACCTTTTAGATGGCCTCCATAGAGGAGGAGTAATTGTTGCAGCTGCAAAGGGTTAGCCCATGCCATACTTAAGCTTTTGTATTAGGAATTTGATGTCATAAAAATTCATGTGCATATAAAAACAAGTGAACCTATACTGTTGAAAAAATAGTGTATTTAAAGATGTGTGTACATTTCTACTCCATACTTTAGTTTCTCTTTTTCCATTGATAAGTGTGCTTGGAATATTCTTTTTAGTATTCCATGACTTCCTATTTATCTGTGTTATAAAAATGATGCGTCACAGAAGCCTACTTTTCTTTTTTCTTTCAGTAATCTATAAATAATTTCAAAGCTCTCTATTAGAGAATGACACTAAATGTTTTGTGTGAGCTAATGCTGCTGCTGCAGTAAAAGTCATGCAATGAATATTCACATGAAGAAATAGGTACAACAATGTAGCCTTGCATGAAGAGTTTGGGTTCATCGTTAATCTCTATCATGCCTTTTCTTTCCATTTCCATATCTGTCCTTTAATGTGTGGGTGCAAGCACACATTTTTCACACTGTTTGCATATGTGTAGGTTTTCCCATGTTGATGAGAATGTGGCATTGTCATTTGCTGAATGTGCGCATGTAGTCTGACTGCATGGCTGAAAGGAGGGAAATAGAAGCATCCATCAAAAATGTGTAAAAAGTTGTTAGGCTGTAGGCCAGGCCACTCTTAGGTGACTCTTTGTTGTCCTGCCCAAGTGGTAACACGTTACACCATCCTCTCCTCCAAACGCTGGAGTGAAATATCAACAAGGTGTGACTTAACTGCACAGCAAAGCAAAGTCCAGCTCAATGGCGGTGTAACTCAGCGTGCCTTTTTCACTCCAACTCCCTCTTGCAAGTTGCTATTTTGAGACTCCGAATGCCTTGTTCTGCCGTCTCCCTCTGGGCTTTGTGAGAAATACTGAAGCGATCACAACACAATAGGCTTGGTTCAGAACGTTTTAATACAGATCATTCAAATTGGCACCGGGGGTAAACAGGATGGTGTTCTTGATATCAAGAAAGTGACAGCTTGTCTTGTTGCTGTTCTTGTCAAAGAATGTCAAAATAAAGTCCAGGGAGAACATTTGAAACACAAGTTCTATTGCCGCAAATTTTCACACCTTGAAAGCTGCAGCTTGTTGGTTGACATCAGCATATCTCTGAATAAACTCTGAATTTGAAGGTGTATTTGCCAAAATAAAATGTGTCAAATATCACACTGCAAAGAACAGACTGATGATAGTGTTAAAAAATGTACAAGCAAGGTAAATAAATCAGATTCAGCACTTGAGTGATAAACTAATTTTGCAATGTTCTCTCAGATTAATTGCGGACAGAAACTGGTAGCTTTCAGACTAAATGTTTTTTGGTTAATACATAAAAAAAAATTCTGTGGCTGTTAGCAGATTGTGTTTATCCCTGCAGAATCTGCTCGTGTGAAATGGTTGCGAGGAAAGAAGGTAACAGTTTCACACCGTCTGTTTTGACTGAGACGAAACCGAATACCATTTTTTTCTCTTTTTTTTCTAATTTCTCGACAGTGATTGAACATTTACGGAGAAATTAAAAAGATAAAAGTTTTATTTTGCAGAAGATTTAAAGTTTTGGATGTGCAATGAATGCAAACTTAGAGAGAATGAAAACAGACATTGAAGAGGTAGGATTGTGATTTTGCCGAGTCAGCTTCTCCATAGACAAAAGACATTCATCTGGACTTTTAAAAATCAGCTGATTTCATTCAGAACTTGTTTTAGTTTTATGAATTTAAAAACAGTGGTTCTGTGCTTGTTATTTTTGATTGAAAACCAAACACTCAGACACTTAGTGTAGGATTTGGCCAAAGGTTGTAAGAAGGACTCAAGACTTCAGGCTTCAGCTGGTGGCTTGGTTTTATTTTTCTTTCCCACTCAAGTACAAGTGCATTCTGCAGATAACGATTGCAGAAAAAAATTTATTTGCAAAAAAAAAAAGCCCTTGGAAAAATAACCAAAAATAATCAATCCCAAAAGAGTCTCAATGTCTGGTACTATTAGACCTGCATGTAGGGGACAAAGCAAACGTGTAAAGGAAGAAGGTCCTTTGGCCAGATGAGACCAAAATGTTACTTCTTGGTCATCATGCACAATTTTATGTATGGGTGGAAATGAACACTGCACATCACACTGAACACCCCATCCCCGTATTGAAACATGGTGCTGGCAGCATCATGTTGTAGATATGCTTCTTCCCACCAGAGATAGGGATGCTAGTCAGTGTTATACACAGTAATACACAGTAATACAGTATAACTCTGAAAGAAAACCTGTTAGAGGCTGCAAAAGACTTAAAACTGCACAAATTTACTAACGACAAAAAATAATCTTCCAAAAAGTTGTTGCATTTTTCAGAAAATGTTAATTTAGAAAATGTGTACTTTATTTTTTAATATTTTAACTAATTTTACATTCTTACATTTGGGGTTTTGTTACATCTTGTTTCTTAATTTAGTTTTGGCTGAAGTGTTTCTTTTTGTTTCTTAATTCTTCAAAGGTCTGAGCTCTGACGAGCCCTGGCACCACTTCACTCCAGTCAGCACAAGGGGCAGATACATTGTGTAGGCATTACTCACCCCCACCCAGACAGTCAGTCACCCAGTCACAACTTAATCACTGACACCACTGACACAAGGGACACATTGCTTAACCAAAGCCCCTCAAACTTCAAAAGGGGATTTTCTCAAAGCAGCCATTCACAGGCCTTCTTTCAACGACACGAAGGTCGCTGCGGCTGCTGTGAATGGATTGATTAGAAGCAAATTTGTTTTGAGGCGACTCATATTGTCATAATTCCAGTGTCTGCACTCTATAGTCCTCATTTTAACTGACTCTGCACTTGTCAAAGGAGAAGAAGCACTGTAAATCTGGCGCTAAGACTGAAAGTTGAGCACAAAAGCCCTTCTAATTCTGAGCCACTGAAACCGACCTTTCATAACTAAAGGAAAAAAATAGCAAGAGTATGCAACAGTAGCCCCACTATTAAGATGTGGTGAGAAAATAATAGGGATGAATTACTCCTCCCTTTCCTGCGACCTAAAATTGCTCAGCATACTAAATCTTGCCCCTGTGTCAGTGGCAGCGTGCTATTTGCATGCATTAAAGTGAAAATAGAGGCTCCCTTCAGTGACAGAGATTTTGTTTCAGACTGAGTAGTCACAGATTGTGTCCCTGCCAACTCTGCCACTCTCCCTCAGCAAAAACTAATACTTTACATAATCCTGTACACACCGTTCCCACATTGACATATGATGGTGGGAGGATCATGGTGTGGGGGATGCATTTCTAATGAAGGTAGACTCAAAGTTTTAGTTGAAAAGATGCATGGACCTAAAAACAGGGCAATCGCGAAATAAAAAAATGGTAGAAAAAGTAGAAGACTTGATCCATCATCCTGACACAGTACATTTTGCTGTGTCAGCTGCTGCCTGCTATTTGCATCCGGTGAAGTAGATCTGTCATGATTTGTTAAGGTAATGCATGATCTACAGTAAAACAAAATCCATTAATATCAGTGTTTATTTTAGAAGTCATCATTTTTATTCCATCTTTTTTACTTTCTTAGAATTCTTGATCAAAGGTATCTACATAATTGTTTCAAAACAAACATAGCAGCTATTGCACCTGAATACTCCCTAATTAGCCTGGTTATATTTTATCAACGTTTTCAAAGGTCCAATTAATCTAAAATATGGTAAATAAGTCATATTAGGCAATGTTAAAAAATAAGTTGGAAAGCCCCTTAAATGCAGCAGTGCAAGAGTCATGGATGAGCAGCTAAAGAGACCAAACCAAGGAAATGTGTATGCTTTTTTTTGTGTTGTTTTTGCTTTCTGAGAATAGACAAAGGATCTGTCTGTTACTTTTAGTCATTTGACCCACACATTTGACTGATTATCTGCCTGTCTGTACATGCATGTGTTTATGTGTGGAAAATCAGCTTTTTGACAAACTCATTTAAAAGTACTCAATAAATTTAATGAAAAGGTAGTGGCAACCCTACACTAAAATTTATTTATCTTTAGTGACATTTTTTGTGTCATCATTGTGCCCTCACCTCCCTGACATCCTGAACACTTCATCCTCACAATGATATATGGCGGTGTCAGCATCATGCTGTGGGGATGCATTTCTTCAGCCGGGGAGAGTGAGAGTTTGTCAACTGATGAGGAGAAAACACCTGAGAAGTGCCGAAAGACTTCACTCACCATTCTGGTTTAGTAAATCTGGCCCCTGTGCCAGTGGCAGCTTGCTATTTGCATGCATTAAAGTGAAAATAGATACTCTGTTCAGTGACACTCTTTCTGTGTCAGACTGGAAAGTCACAGACTGTGTCCCCTACAACCACCACTCTCACGCCCTCCCTCAGCCTCAGTAGCCAAGTGGGAAAAAAATGACACGAGGGCCAGTCATTTCCAATGCATGGTTACTTCTTGAGTGCCACTGGCTCTTGTTTGTATGTATGTGTGAGTGAAAGTGCGGCTGTTTGCCTGTCTGTCTGGTCTGCCTGTGTGTTAATCTGTTTATGAACAGCGTCTGAGTGCCTGTGTGCATCGTCCCACTGTTTCGGCAGAAAAAATGATGAGACACCTGCTTGCCGATTCGGAGTTGGCTGTCAAAAACAGGAACGAAACTGGTGGTGGGAGGGAGAAGAAAAAAACCCCACCACGGCAGCCCTGAGATATATCTATTCTAGCTCCCTGCTTCCCTCAAGCTGCTGGTAGGAGACTTCAAAATGGCTCCTCTCCCTGCCACAGAGTGGGCTCTGCCCTGTCAAAATATCTTTGAGTGGAAAACACAGACTGAAAAGTTTCCTCCCTACTCTCTCTTCCCCATTGTTTTTTCTCTGCCTCCTTCCCTCTTACTCAGCTTCCCCTCCCTTCCTTTCCATCCATCCCTCAACACTCCCAGAAAGGGCATCTTATCCTCACCGGCGAGGCTCTCCATGAATGCTGCCTTTACTGTGAGAAAAACTCTCTCTTCCTCTTGCTCTCTGACTTGAGCTCTGCCAGAGCTCTTTGTCTCAGTGAGGAATCTGCCAGTCACTCAGAAGTCCATTCTTCACTAAAACATGATGTCTACCTCTTGGGTCCTGTCTGTCGAACAATTCAAGTGTTGGTACCTTAGTCAGAATCGATTATGATCCATGCAGAGGAACACAAAGGGAATTACGCTAATCAATGAAGGTAATTAAGGAAAGGGCATTATAGGGTTTTACAGCTGCAATCAATGGTCACAAGCTCTGGGAAATCTAAATGTTTCATCAAATAATTGTGCAAGTTGTCAAGCTAATGTTAAGCTTCAATTTTGCCAGGGTCAACTAAGCATGAGCTAGAGGCATCAGCATTCTGAGGTTTTAAAAGTTACAGTTTTAAAACTGCAAGAAATGTAGGTTTTACCATTAAAAGTAATTTTAATGAGATACAAGAGAAAGAGCTGGAGGGACTTTAGTTTTCTCCAGCTGTATAAAGGAACACCGCTCTGTCCCTCCCCCACTTGTTGCTGTGCAATAAAAGGTCAGGTGGCTGAAAGAAGGCTACTACAGTTAATTCAGTGCACTAGCTCCTACACATAATTCACTTTACTTAATTTCTGTAAATGTAAAACCAACAGATCATCAGCTATAGGTTTACTCAGCGTTCCATGGACCAGAACTAAAGCAGGGGGGATGTGATTTATTTATTTTTTGCTCATTAGTTCTAGAACAAATTGAAAACAGAAAAGCAGAGATGTGCATATTGGCTTCAATAAATCTGTGCTTAAAACAATATTATTTACTGAAATTTTCGATCAAAGAAACTGGTCCCCGCACTCATTACTGATGAATGGTTGTACTGTGAGATTGAAGATAAAATATGCAACTAGTTGCTTTTTATGCAGTGCTTTCAAAGCTTGAAGTTTTTCTTTTATCTTTGATCTTTTATTAAGCGTTGCCATGTGTATGACGAGTAATATATAAATAAACTTGCCATGCCTACAGTTTTCTATCGTTTTTAAGAAAGACCAAAAAAAACATTTTGGGTCACAAAAAACCTGGACAGACAGTGTAGAAACCAAAAGAGCACCACCTATTACTTTTTAAAGAAAATACTTTCAAAATCAGAGTTGGTAAGCAATGAGCAACTACTCTGTTAAGAAACAGACTGCAGCCTAGCTACTCAAGCATCTAACCATATTTTTGTCAACTGCTTTTTATACCTATATAGTTTAGGCAAAATATCAAAAGTTAGTGTTTAGTCAGTGTTTATTCTTTAGTTTTGATTGGTAAACGTGTTTGGAAAGTCCTAAAATAGGTTTTATCTTTTAATAATGGAAGTTAATCATTTTTTTAAATAAATACCCTTTTCAACTGAGCACATTTATTTAGTCAGGTAAAACATCCTACATTAAGGAACAATATATTTTTCCAAAATCACCAGTCAGTTAACAAACTAGATTTTATTCATAAAGCATATTTTAATTTTAATGTTTTATTAATTTTTATTAATTAAATTTTTTTACAGTAGTTTATGAAATAATATTAATTATCAAGAAGAATGACTTGTCACATAAAATGTCAGATAAACACACTTGTAAGAGAGGAAACGATATAAATGAAATAAATATAAGAATACATTTAAATTGTGAAATTGTAAACCTTTAGAAATACACTTTTACCACAAGACAAATAAATACAGACAAAGCATACATTTGTGTTGTTCAAGTAGCTTGTTTTTGGCTTGGTATTAATTAAAGACACCCCATATATGAAAAAAAAATGCATTTCTTGCTTTAAAATGCATATTTTCCTTTTCCAAGTCGATTACTATATTTATACATTTAATTAGCTATGTAAGATTTCCCTTAGGTACAAATATAACATGGCTAAACAGAAATGTAGAGAACTTGCATAGTTTTTTTTCCATACTGTTCATTATGAATAAATTGCAATTTTTTTTCCATTATGTATTTTACTTTATCATTTTTATTAGCTGTCATATCAACCTGGCTGATATTAAAGTGGAATTGGTGAAGGTAGTGTTAGTATAATGTTACTACAAAAATGAAGTGTGTAGTGTTTCACTTCAATCGCAGCACATCCTTCAATTGAAATTGATGATAATTTATTACATAAGATGGACATTAGATCTATCTGGCTAAATTTGCTCCCCATAGCATCTCACATGTAAGGCCTGTATCCGAATTCTCCTGTGACACCATCTGCAAAGCCATCCTGCTGCTCGTCCCATTATTTTGAGTGGTTCAATCACCTGTGGCCAAAAGGAACTGGCCTAATGGCGATTTTGTTAGATAATTGGTTATCTTGACATTTCAAACCGGCTCCATAATTTGTTCATCTCTATTGTGAGTGGCTCTTTAATTAGAGCGAGCCTGTGCTGAGCTCATCATTCCCGGGAAGGATTTCAGGTCATTGGGAAATTACACAGTTGGCATTCTTTTTTAACATAATTATTAAAAATGTCAGTTTCTCCTTACAGAGGTAAATTCATCTCTCAGGCTCACAAGAATCGCCACAGAAAGCAAATTGACATCTAAAGATTGAAAGATGTGTCCATTTCTAAATGAAAAAAATATTTAGGAAATGTGTTTCTCATCTTGCTGATGCTGCTGTTAGATACAACCTAAAGGACACCTGGTAATATGTGGCCTGACACTGGTGTGAAAAAGGCAGATCCATGTTTGCCGAGTTAACTCCAAAGATATAAAAGAAGTAAATGTCCTTGTGAAAGTCTTCAGCTGAGTGAACCCTCACACTAAGCCTTCAATATCTCCACAACGCTCATCTCAGTAATAATTCACTCTGCATCCTTAGAAATGGAAAATATTGATTTCTCTGACTAACGCCCCAAACCGTCATACAAACCTGCCCTAACATTGCAGCTGAAGTAAAACATTGTGTGATCTGTCCCCAAAGCACACTATGCCTCTGCTCTTGGTGTGACAAAACACACAGATGCGAGTTAGTAGCCCATGCAACTACAGTTATCACAGCTAATAAGGAGGTTAGTTCTTGCTGTGTTGGTTCAAGAAGCTAAAATTGACAGATAATGTTTGCTACATCGTTCATGTTGCCAGTTATTTGTATTTGTATGGAGGCATGATTCTCTATGTACTCACCTGTCAACTGGAAATTGGCTGGATCAGCTTCAGAATTCAACCCCTGGATAGGATTTGTATTTCTTTTTTTGGTGGTCTAAATAGCAAAGATCCTTTTTTTTCTCGTTAATAAATAAACCTCCTTTTTATGTTTCCTTAAGGCTTGAAAGTGAAAAATGTTAAAATCAAACTTCTCCAGTTTAATATGAGTGGTGATTTATTTCCTGTTGAGGCCAATATTTCCTGTATAATTCAGAAATATTGGCAGACCGCTGTCTGTGCAGCTGTTGTACAGTACCTACTGTACAGGGTAGAAAGTATTTTGCCAGCCCTTCATTTATCTGTAAAGTAATTTGCATCTAATGAGGGCGTGATACAGAAATGTGAAAAATATTTGCCATGTTAACTGTGTTGGGCCATTCGCCATGATGACAGGATGAGATTACAAAGACAGACTTCCTGCAGACCAATAATCCCACAATGCACTGTATTAAACCCACTTTCAGTTTCAGCCCCCTCTCTTCCTCTGGCTGATTGTCCATCCGTTGCTGGCGAAGGAGGGAGCAAGTTTCTGGAAGAAACTCTTTGGATCAAAATATACATATACAGGCTGCTGATTGTGGGTCAGGTAACTGTTTCCAGCCGATGGAATAACTCTTGAACCTGACAAAGTTGTCTTTGAATTACAGATTCCACTAAAAAGAGAGACCCTCTCATTTGCAGACTCCCTGTTGTCCTGCTGTGGGAGAAGAGAACTGCTTAGCAGACGCTGCTGAGCCAAAAGCTGCCCATTTGCCCAGGACCAGTCTAATGAGAAGAAAGCTGCTGGGCCGAGCTGAGAGGACAACCAAGCTAACGTGGGCTAGCTGCATCGGTTGCTAGCCACACATCCACGAGGCCTCGCTGCTAGCCGCAACCACTGCTAGCACCCCATGCAGCTGCTGCTAGCCAAATCAGCAAACCACAGCTGGTTTCCTTCTTAATGCTGGATTTCCCCTGGTCAATGGATTCACCCTGCTAAGGAGATCTAAGACTCTTTCAAGTAAGGTTGTGTCTGGGTAGAAATAAATTAGCTTAGGTTTTAAACGTCGTTGTTGTTAAACGTCGTTGTTAAGCGTCGTTGTTGTTAAACGTCGTTGTTAAACGTCGTTGTTGTTAAACGTCTTTTATCCATTTTTTTCCTGCTGTTTATAAATAATTAGGATCGTTATTCACGTTATTCAAAATACAGATCAGATTTAAAATAGTTTAAACACACAACTAGTCCTAAAAGTAATTTTGAAACCGTCTTCTTAGCATGCCAAAATGCTAAAATTAGACCCATCACTGTGGTGACTGATCCATACAATCAAATAAACTATCCAAAAATTATTAATTTCTAATTTATCAAAAATGTTACTTCCTCCAAATAATGTTTTGTCTTCACTTCTGCTTTGCATTGTGAACTGGTTCTTTGAACACAATCCAAAAGGTGCTAATTAGTCGTGAACTAATCATAATTAGTTAAAAACTAACCTAGCCTCACTTTCAAACTCTTCGATACAAGCCTTGGTCTTTAAGCATACATGTTCATACTGGACTGTGACATCACTATCGATTTATTGGTTATTGTTTCTATTTTTTTTTGCATATTGGTACTTTGTACTCTTTTCACCTTTGGAAGTTAGTTTTATTGTTTATTCTTCCTTTATTTAGTAGTTTAGTTGTGTATTTTACTTTTACTTAAAGTATTTTGACTGGAAAATTGAATTATTTTGTTAATAAACTCTTTTATTTTGGAAAGTCCTTTGTAGGTATTCCATATACATGTGTAGTAACTTGCTGTTCAAAGAATGTCACGAGCTTACTCCTTCATCTATGACCGTTTATTTACCTCAGCCTTATCAGGCAGCTAGTCATAATCATTAACTGGTACTGAACTATTTGGCTATTATTTACTTCTTGCCCCTTCTTGGTAATTTTAAACCAAAATACTAATTTTATTCATATATGCCCTTTGCAATTATTGCAATTATTCATAGTTATTCATAGCCAAAACAGACCTATTGTTGCATGACAACTGTTACTTCTTTTCTGCATTTTGTTAACCAGTAAGTGAGTAAATCCAAATTGCAGGTTTCAGGTCATGCTTTTATTTATTAAGGGAAAAACATATCAAAGCCAACTTGGCAACCTACAAAGTAATTGCCTCACTTATAAAATTATAAATAAATGGTGCTAAACCACTTTACCAGGACATTAAAAATAAATTAACCATTTTTTGTTCATTTTCAGTAAACACGCCCATGCCTGATTACTGCTGGATCTTTAGAATGAAGACAATCCTTAATTAGAACCTGTCTGACAATGTGAAGTAGGGTAGAAGATATTAAAAAGCAACAAATCACGCTCCAGTCTTAAAAAATTCAAAAACTGATGAGAAACCTATTCACTGATATATCTTTCAGTCAGAAAGGGAACCACAGTGAGATTTATTATCCATACATGGGAGATCTACCCTCAGCAGTTAAGATCTGTGTTCAAACAAGGGCATCAATGGGGGAATTCCAAAGTTAGAACTACTGCTAAAAAGAACATAAAGGCCCATTTCACAATCGTGTTGTCTTCAGAAACAACAGTCGAACATCTTGGAAGTTGCACATTAAGTCTAGTGGGAAAAAACGTCACACAGCATTACCTACAGTCAAACATGGTTGTGGTAGTGTGGTAGTCTGGGGCTCTTTTGCTGCTCCAGGACACAATCAATTTCCTGTTATTGAACCATGCATTTGCCCTGTACCAGAAAATTTGGAAGGAGAATATCCCGCCATCAGTTTCTGACCCTAAACCCAAACACACTTGGGTTATGCAAGGGGATAGTAATATGTCCGCCAGCAAAACTACATCTGAATAGCTAGAGAAAACAAAAGCATGATTTTGTCATGGTCTACTCAGAATTTGGAGTTGTTTTTTCCTTAATATATAACATTTGAAATCAGTTTATTATATTTTCTTAATTTCTCTTTGGTATTATTTTTATCTTCATTGATTGTCACATTTCATTAAGACAAAAAAAGCAAAAACAAAAGAAATCTCTAAGGGTGCAATTCGTTTTTCACAGCACTGGGCTTTCCTTTATTTGATGCACAAAATGTTTTTATAATAATATTTTTCTTTTTAAAATGCAACGGAAATACACAAACTCAATATAACCCGAGCCAGTGGAGAGATCAGTATTTATTTTTTTTAACACACAGGAGAGGAGTTTAAATACACCTAAAATTATTTCTTACCAAATTTATGTGTATAGGTGTATTGCAACACTTTAGAAAAGTAAATTTACCTCAGTAATTTAACCTAAAAAGTGGAACTCATTTCAAATTCACTTTCTTAGAAAACTATAAACTTGGATAACTGGGGGCAGTTGCCTTTCTAAAGATGTGTACACCCATTTTGTAATTTCCTTCTTCCATTTCATATCCATTTCATATCCATTTACTTTACCATTCCGACTTTGTTAATTTTTTCTTAGTAGTTCAAGTATGTTGATGAGTTAGGGAATAAATAACCATACAAATTTCCTTACATCTTACACCCATTCCAATTCAATCCAATCTAGTTATCATACATTTCAATCAAATCAGATTTATCATTCATCCATTGTCTATTAGTCCATAGGGTGGACCTCAAAAATGTGTTTAGAAAATGAATCTCGTTCCTACCTCTGGCATCTACATACTGTTGACCTCATAAAATAAATACGTTTATACTGAGTTCAAAAGTTGAAGTTCTCCTTTTGTAATCCCACACTTTTTATTATTATAATCAACAAGACTAGTTTGTTTTTACCTTAATGAAAAAGTAGTAAAACGGCCGCTACGTGACCGTTTGAGACCAATGCCGTGGCCGAGTTTAACCAGGGTGATGACATACACGGAATTTGAGAGTAACAGTGATGATGGGGAAAATACCTCAGAAACTTCTACAAAACCAAGTAAACATGTATGTAGAAAGTGCTACATGCATTTGACATCTGTGAAACCTGAATAGGAAATGGATTTGACACTCACGCAATGGAATACGTACAGGAAGGCCATCATTCAGAGTAAGTACTTCCCTACAAACAAAGTAACTTGCAGTGTTACTGTAAATATAACTTTTAGCTTTTAGTTAGTTTCCTATTTAAGGAACCCCAGCAGATTATATCGAGTCATTGACTGGCAGTTGCTCCCTGTTGATGCAGACTCCAACCATAGCAATCCCTCATACCAAGCAAGCATGTAGCAACAGTGGAGAGAAAAAACTCAATACGACTAAAGATAAACGCATGGATGAGTTTTTCGAGGTCCTGTTGCGACATCAGTCCTTTAATCCTAGAAATGTTCTTCAGGTGATAGAAGGCTGACCTTGTCATTGCCTTTATGTGACCCTGGAGGTTCAGGTCTGAGTCCATAACTACACCTAGGTTTCGTGCCTGATCAGTAGTTCCTAGCTGTATTAATTGAAGCTGTGTGCTGAGTCTTGATCGTTCATCTTTGGGTCCAAAAATAATACTTCAGTTTTGTTTCTATTCGGCTGGAGAAAGTTATGGCCCATCCATCCATTTATTTGGTCGATGCATTGATTTAGGGTTTGAATGGGTTCAGAGTCACCTGGTGACATTGTAATGTAAAGCTCAGTGTCATCCCCATAGTTATGGTAGCTAATCTTATTGGTTGCTATAACCTTGCCTAGTGGGAGCATGTAGATATTAAATAGGAGGCGCTCCAGGGTTACCCTTTTGAAGTTCATTGAGTTGTGAAAAATGGTGGCTACACCTCCACCCCGTCTGTATTTTCTGCTCTCGCTTAAGGAATTGTAATTTGGAGGAGTAGATTCTATCAATGCAGTTGTGACAGTATTTACATCTAGCCAGGTTTCTGATAAAAAAGGGCGTGTAAATTATGTTGAGTGATGAAGTCATTGATAAAAAAAGACTTCCCGGATAGAGATCTAATATTTAATAAAGCTAACTTAAGTATTGTGATGATGGGAAGCTGAACCTTCTGACATGTTATCAGTTTGAGATTTTGTTTAATATGAGAGCGTGTGGTTAGTGGTTTATGTTTCCTGCTGCTGATAAGCTAACTTAGGGATGCCGGGTTTGTTCAGTCTGTCTGTAAAGTTTCTAAATGGAGAATCATTTGATGTGGCTGAGTCACAGGAAGATGAAGACTTAATCTCTGATGGTTGTTTATCTGTTAGGGCCTGTGGTGTCATCATGACTTGCTGTTCTTTTTCTCTGATATCCATGGGCACCTCAAGGTCAGCTTTTGGAAGCAAGTGCTTTGCTTTCTGATGTTGAGAGAAAACGTTTGCTGCCAACAGCCTTACTCCGGCCTTGTTCAGATAACGTTGGCTTGCTTTGAACAGATGGTTTGCACTTCCAAACACTTTGAAATTATTAATAAATGTAAACGACTTCTCAGCTGATTGTTTCTTCAACCATTTATGGAGCATGCGGAATCTGCTAAATCTTTCATCATTCCTTACAGGGACTGGTCCGCTGATGAGGATGTTTATATTAAGTCCTTCAATTCTCTGTAGGAGATCAGAAAAGTCTCTCTTCAGAATCTTTGATTGTCTCATCGCGATATCTGCTGCACCAGCGTGAATAACGAGCTTTTCCAATTTAGGGTGTTGGTCCAAGATTTTCTGGATTTTTTCTGATATTTCTCTTACTGTATTTTTGTAGCAGGAAATAACTCTGGTGTTTTTGCTACAAAAAGCCTCAATTCCATTAATTGATGCGTCTTGTATGATAACAATCTTTGCTGGGGGGGCTCTTACTTTGTTATGTGTCCGCTTAATGCGGCTGGGTATCTTCTGGTGGCTTTGACTGGTCCTTTGGGGCTCTGTCATCTTTCGAGGAACTCAGGGTTGCAAATCTGTTTTTCAGCGGGAATCCAGGTGGAGTGATATCTCCTGTTTTTGGCTGAAATCTCTTTTGTTTCCTTTTAGCAGAGGCGACAGGCCTGGGTTCAGAACTTTCCCTGTGCTGGAGTTTCTTTTGTTTTTTCTTCCTCGGAGAACAGACTGGGATTGATGATTCCGTGCGCTTCAAAGCTGGACAGTGTTCATCAGACTGTGGTGTTCTACCCGTTAAGCGCCTGTTGGCTGAGGGAGTAGTGTTGTCTTGTGTTTTCTGTGTGACACGATTAGGCCGATGTAACACCGGGCTGCCAGGCTGTTCTTCCCTGCGTGTAGTCATCGGTAAAGCTGTCTCGTTTCCATAATCAGCGTGGAGGTCAAAATTAATTTCCAGACTGCGTAATTCCGTTTCAATGTCCTCAATTCTGTGGAGCAGTTTCTCAAAATCCTCAGCTGAGCAAAAAGCCATGTTGATAAGTCCATAAGAAGTAATCCAAGAAGAGATCTGGTCCAATACAGTAACTCCAGGGGCTGGGTAAATAAAGTAACTAAGAAAAGGCTAAGAAAAGAAAACTAGAAATGCAAACAGAAAAGAAAATAAAGCGAAGGGATCGGGAGAGAGACCAAGAGAGGCTGCTCCTCCTTCAGCAGTCAGTAGACCACAGAAAGGACAGAAGAACTGATGTAGGAGTACTTTCTATAATAAAGAAATTAAAAAGTTGACAACAGGACACAAGGGATGTTCAGTTACTGGGCGCTTCATCCCAGTCGATGCCCCCTGTCCATGAGGGCATTGTAGCTAAGCAGGATACCAGACCAGGTGTACCTTTTATGGAGAGAAAAACACTGAGAGAAAACAAAGTTAACAGTTGAAATAACATCAAATATTACAAAAATTAAATATAATCATTAAAGTCAAGCTGCTAAAAGCATAATCTACAGCAGGTTAAAGATCAACAGTTAATAACCTCTAAACAGAGCCCACTGAAAAAGGCAACCCTGTGTGGATTTGTAGCTCTGTGTGTAATCCGTCTTTCACTCTCTCTGTGGGCATGGAATTTTCTAACTTTTTACCCAATCAAATCACTTAAATTCTATGAGGTTACTGCATCATCCCAGAGCCTCCACACTCTCTCTTATCAGTCCCCTGCTCCCCGGCCTTTGATACACCCCTCTAACATCTAGCAGTTCCCCAGGAGTGCAATCTGTTGTCCAGTGGTATTGATCAGGCACACATGGTTTTGATTAGCACACTTGGCTGGATAACGGGAGCCTCAACTACATGATTGTACCCTACCATTGCAGTTACTTGTTCCTCAATTGGCCTGGGAGTACTTCACTTCATTGGGAGTCTGATTGGATGTACCATGAACTACCCACCCACCCTACCAGGGAAAATATCAAAGACTCTGGTATTTTCTTCGTTTGACTGAGTTCTTTTTTTCTTGGTCTGTCAGATGAAAATAAGACAAATGTGCAACCAAGGATTGGGTGTTACTTTTCTCTAGGTCACTTCAGAATGTTAATTTGCTAAGTGTTTTTGCACATGCTGTTTATATCAAAGCTGCCAACAAATGTGAAAAGTTCTTCCTACGACGAGACAAGTTAGAAATATTGTTAAACTCATTTTAATATTCTTATTTTGCTCATTTAGAAGCTATAACTAAATTATAGCTAACTGTTAGGTTTAAACATTATTATTATTTTTTTTAATCTGTAATGTAAAAACCTGTTAGTCGATGCTACCTTTTGAAATACTAAGGAGATAACAGCCCTGTCATGAGACAATGATTATGATTATAGTAACAGATTGTTCATATTTTTGGAAATTAGTAAAGTCTCTCTCTGTCTAAGGAAAGTGTGAGATAGCTTTTGTCCTCAAATAGATTGATCAGACCCTTTTCAACTCTTCTTCCCCTGGGAGCTGACAGACAGAAAGAACCAGAACTATTAAGAGACCATGCCCGACAGGGTCAGAACGACTGGTTTGATCACCCTACCAAATTCTGCAATTAATGTAATATATTTGCATCATATGCTATATTCATATATCTTTCCCTCAAAATTCATGGAGGTTCTATTTTGTCTTTGTTCTTAGCATCACTTAGTAACTTTTTAAGAGAAATCCAATATCATCAAGCTCCAGATTGAAGAGAGACTCTGTTCATTTTACTAAGGCAAAGCAAACTGCAGTGGTTTTATGGTGTCAAAGTCTGATGGATGATGGCTTGGTTTTGTTTTCTTTTTTTGGATTTTCCCTTCTTAGATTGAAGTTGAGAGTAGAACTCTAAAGTGGGTCTTTCTTTAAACTTTTGACATAATGACAATTTTGATTGGTCTAGTCAAAGTCTGAAATTTATTCCAATTGATAGTCCATTACAGGTCATTTCACAGGCCCTTTGGGACTGTAGCAGGAAACGTAGAAGTGAGAAAGCCATGTGGTGAAAGAAAGAAGACACTACCGGTAGCTTTCATTCACACACCCTCATCATGGAAAACACATGAAGAAATGCACATTATGCAGCTTTTAAGTTATAGTTAATCAAGCTTGGCATCAAAGAAGGAAAAAGAGCTGCTGCACACAAACTTGACATCAATTACTCGATGGTGAGGCACTGGAGGATGCTTAATAGTCTAAAATTTATGGTATATGTTAGGGCTGTCAAAATTAATGCATGCAGGTTAATCAATTTGTAGAATTAACACAATTAATTTTTAACGCAATTAATGCATGCACAGAATGACCCGGCCTGTTTATCCCACAATTCAACCCTCGCTGCTTTCAGTGCTCGGTCGTCATGCAAAGAGCATGAAAGACCCAAACTGCATCTGTGGTTCCATGGGAACGTCTCTTCTCAGTCGCAGACTATAGGGAAGGCAAGGCAGCTTTATTTGTAAACCACACTTAACAACAGGGCAGTTCAAGGTGCTTTGGGTGATTAGGGGAGAACAACAGTAAAAGCATAAAATACAACATTAGAGACAGAAAATATATGACACAATTAAACCTATGACATTCCAGCTATTATTAATCACTTACTTAAAACAGTAAGCTCTAAACAGCTCTAAATAGATGAGTTTTTAGCTTTGATTTAAAGGAATTCAGTGTTTCTGTAGCTCTGCAGTGATCATTACGTTTGTTCCAGATAAGGGAAGCATAGAAACTGAAAGTTTCTTCTCCATGTTCGGTTTTAATTCTCGGGATGATTAGTAGACTAGAGTTGGAAGATCTGTGTAATCTGTGATCTTCCAACTCGATCTTCCAACTGTAGTCTAGGGTGGGTTGTATAGTAACAACAGATCTTCAATATACTTCGGTCCTAAGCCATTCAATGATTTATAAACTACTAAAAGTATTTTGAAATCTATTCTCTGAGCTACAGGAAGCCATTGTAAGGACTTTAGAACTGGGATGATGTTCTCTACTTTCCTGGTTCTAGTGAGGATGAGAGCGGCAGCGTTCTGATTGACTTTTTGGCAGACTTGTAAGGACACTATTGCAGTAATCAATCAGACTAAAGATAAACGCATGGATGAGTTTTTCTAAGTCCCATTAGAGATTAGTCCTTTAATCGTAGATATATTTGTCAGGTGATAAAAGGCTGACCTCGTTATTGCTTTTATGTGACCCTAGAGGTTCAGGTCTAATTCCATTACTACACCTATATTTGGGGCCTGATCAGAAGTTTCTAACTGTATTAACTGAAGCTGTATGCTGACACATGATAGTTCCTCTTCTGGACCAAAAATAATTATTCCAGTTTTGTTTCTATTCAGCTGGAGATAATTATGGCACATCCATCCATTGATTTGCTCAATCCATTCACTTAGGGTTTGGATGGGTTCGTAGTCACCTGAAGACGTTGTAATGTAAAGCTGAGTGTAATCTGCATAATTATGGTAACTAATCGTATTGGTTGTTATAACCTTGGCTAGTGGGAGTATTTAGATATTAAATCGGAGGGTCCCCAGGATGGAGCCCATATGTGATTTCTCTTTGTTCAGATGAAAATTGCGTATTGACAGAAAGAAGTTCCTGTGCTTAAGATAAGACTCAAACCAGCCAAGTACTGTACCAGAGAGACCAACTCAGCTCTCCAGTTGTTCCAATAGTATATAATGTACATCAAAGTACCAAGAACACAGTCTATACTTATGCAGATGTCATTGAAAACTTTGATGGGGATTGTTGGAAACATAGCCATGGTTACCGGACCAAAACACAGACCTCCAGACCAGTAGGAGTGCTGATCACACAACACTTAGCTTCAACAGAAATGTGGGAGTGGTGATTGGCTAAACTCGAACCAAACCAGCCGCCACTCCGAACTTCTTCCTCTTTTGCCCTAAAGTCTACTCGGCTCACATCGGGAGAGAACGGCATGCTAACTCTGTCCTTCGCTGGCGAGGGAGGACTTGAGTTTCTGGAAGAAGCTCATTGGATCCAAAAAGACTTCTGTAGTCTGCCGATTGATAAGGTGAACTGTATTCGGTTGATGAAATGAGTCTTGAATTACTTGTTGGAAACTGCAGAAAGAGTCTTTTGAATTACAGATTCCACAGAGAGAGAGAGAGCATTTCTTTGCTGATGCTTCACCGGCCTGCTGCCATACTGCTGCCGTACTGCTGAATTGCCTGATATGGGAGCTGAACGAGCCAAGAGCTGCTGAGGACTGCCGCCCCAAAACAAGAGCGGTCTGTGGGGGAACGACGTTCCGAATGGTGGGTGGCAGCCGCATCCGAAGCCTCATTGTTAGCGCCCCACGCAGCTACTGCTAACTGACCAGCTAGAACAACTGGTTTCTCTGCTTCAGTGGCATCAATCTTCAACGGAGATCTAAGACTCGTTCGACGTAAGGTTGTGTCTGGCCAGAGGTTAATTAGCTTAGGAAAACAATCTTACGGTTTATTTTTGTCTATTTCACTGTGTTTTTGCTGCATTTGTAAGATTGAATTCTTCAGATCGCTTGGGTATAACAGGCCGGTCGGCCTGTGGTATGAACAGTGTTAAAAAAGGTTTATGACCGAATGATAGTCGTCTTAAATCATTCGACATGAGTTACTCCGTTTGACCGGAGTTTTTCTTTAATTCTTTGGTGCTAAGCTAAAACATGAGTGGCTATTAGCTACATTAGCTCTGCATGGTTTTATCTGGTCAGTGTGGCCTACTTTTGCAAGATTGCTACCTACAGTATCCAAAATACAGATCGGCTTTAAAATAGATAAATCGTTTTTGAAACTGCCTTCTTAGTATGTCAAAAATACTAAATTTTGACCGATCCATAAAATAGAATCAATTCTCTAAAAAGGTTATAGATTTCCATTTCAGAAAATGTTTTAATGAAACATTACTTCCTCCAAATATATATATTTTTTCTTCACTTCTTCTTTTCTTTTCTTTTTTTCTTTTTTTTACGTGTCCTGTCTGACAGTGTGGCACTCAGAATTGGTGTCTGAGTACCAAGTACAAGCCCAACAGATTTACTTTCTCAAGCAGAGGATTACAGCTTTTGCTATAGTACTCAACTTGATATATATGTGTGAAAAATCTGTGAGATTGATGTGGGTTTAATTACCTGGAGTTATGGACATGGAAATGAAAAACAAGAGAGAAGAAAGAAAGAAGATGAAGAAGAGAGGCAGGAGAGGTAGGATTGTGAGTTGACAATACAACAGAGGAAGGAGAACTCCTTTTATCCGGCAGGTAATGAGCCTTGATGACAAGCAGGAACTGCCCTCCAGCAGGAGCTGCAGCTCCAGTCTGCACCGCACCCTCTGGTGGATACCTGTGGGAAGATCCTAACGGTGCGTTCACACTGAACGCATTTGAAGCGTCATGGGTGTCAGGTTTATATGTAAAGTCAATGCAGAATACGCGTCAGGGTTTCTACATCACGTCAGAGGCAGATTTGCGGCTCGAAAATGCTTTTTGCCACATTTGTGCGTCAGATTTGCGCGAATGAGGCGTTTGACGCATGTCGAAAAATATGCGCGTCATTTTATGTGGTGCATTTTGTGCATTCGAGCGTGAGGCGCGTTTTTGTGTCTGCTGCTAAAGTTGAAAAATCTGAACTTCGCCGTCAATTTGCGTCGCGTTAACAAATCAGGAGACTGGTGATGTGGTGTCACGCGATGCTGTGACCTAGTTCACGGGGTCAGGTCCGGCAAAATCTTTTGTTCAACATGGAGGAAATACTGATAACGGCCGTGGCTAATCACCCCGAGCTATACGATACGGGTTGCTTTCTCTACAGGGACCGGAATAAAAAGGACCTCACTTGGAGGACTAAAGTGTGGAGATAGGGCAACCTAGGTAAGTTAATTTCACTTTTGAAAGTTTTCATGTTACTGACCCTGCAAACCTGTGCAGGGTACTCTCCACAGTAAATAGAGAATGGAGACTCTCTCTTCCAATGCTAGATTGACAGCTGCCATCTTGCAAAAACACCGTCTGGCACTACCTCCTCCCACAAGTTGCATCTTCTTGGCTTGACGCGCATCAAAATGGTATATTTCGACACACGTCCAATTTGCTTTGGACGCATGTCGAGCTGCGAATGTTGAAGCGTCCAACTTTGACGTGCGAGGCGTTTTTGACGCTATGGTGTGAACGCGCCATAACACATACTGTCTAGGTGTAACTGATGTTGTTTCTAAAAAAATAATCGTCATCAGAAATATTCAAAATTATCCACCTTTCCTCCTTTGTTTGTGGTGGAGATAGGTCAGTACGAAAGAATGCTACACTGCCTATCATTTAACAGTAGATACACATACAGCTGAAAAATATTAGAGTGGTCGCAATCAAACAAAAACGTCAGGCCAAGTCTTGCAAGTTCAATGAGGAATTTCAGTAAAGAAAATCCTCTAAACGAAAGGCCTGAAACGAGACCTGAAGGTGAAATGAAAGTTCAATCAACAGCAACGTCTGACTTTTTTCCATTTGCAGAAGAATGGGGGAGACAAGGGCATACCATCGGCTGGTCAGGCATTCTGACATTACAGCCAAAAAGCAAGGCCACCCATCGGCCTATTCAATAGCCAAGCAATTAGGTCTTGGCTGTCAAGCTTTAATACCTACAGTTAAGGCTACTATTGTGTGCTGGTTAATGCTATTTCAGGCTTTCACTCACTTTGGAGCTTTCATTAAATCCTAAAGAATGCAGAGGCTATTCTCACAGAAGCTTAAGTTAAAAGCACCTTTTTTATTATATTTCCTTAACTCTCAGAGCCGACTCCCTGCGTTTTTCCATCTGCATACTCATGCCAGGACACAGTGTGTTGAATAAAGCAATTTGCTAAGCAAAAAAGAGCTGATTTTTAACATATGACTTTTGCTATTATTGTTTTTGACCTTTCTGGATTCCTGCCTGTCAGGTGTTTTACCAGGTCACGGTGTTCTCACTGTTTTAAAGTTCAACCAGTGCCTGCATCTTTGAGAAAGTCTTTCACTTGGGTTCTCCATGTGACTCGCTGACTTTTTTGCAAAGAAGTCATAAGAGACTTGGAGTTGTGATCCACGTTTCATTTGAAAGGTTTCCACAGACTTTTCATGGTCATCTGACTCCATACTTCATCTTTGTGTTCTGGTCGGGATCATTGTAAACAGTTCTCCTGTTGTGAAAGGGGGAAACTTATCAAACAAAAAGGCAGGGGATAGATGTGGGCGCATTCCTTTAGTCGTGTTCATTAGGCGCACACTCGCTGTGATGCATGCTGAGGGGATGTTGGCTCGGTTTGGCCAACCACTCAAGCACTGAGCGCGTCAACAGATGTAGTGTAGCCTCTCCAAACAGAGGGGATCTGACATGCTCAAGCTTGGCCAGGAGTCTGGGGAGCTGTTGATGGAGTTGGAGGAAAATATAAGGATGGGAAAAAAAAGTAAGCGACCAAGAGCCTGTGAGGAAGAGTACGGCTGGGAGATAAAGAGAGACAAACAAAAGGGGGTTGGGGTGGGAGGTGGTAAAGAAGAGTTGTTCCCCAGAGGGATCACTCTTGGTGTCTCACTCCACTGGTCCTTCTAATGTGTGACGCTCAGGAGATTGACAGACTGTGTAAAACTCAGCCCACAGGAGAATACAACAACAACACAAGTCAGACACATGAAAATGGGGCGAGTCGACTGGGCGATGCTGAAAAGAGACTGCTGTGGGGGAGTTGGATGGACAGCAGCGACGGTTAATGTAACCTTCACACATCGCGGGAAGGTTTGCTGAGCATTTAAGCTCCTGCTTTAATCTTGTGCCACTTCATTCTTTTGGATATGGGAGTTGCTGTGCGCCACTCAACTGCTTTTGTTTTTCTTGGGGTCACCAAGTGCTCCCTTTTAAGGGTCCGCAAGAGAAAAAAACAGAAGCTCAGATGCTAAACACGATACTCAATAAAACGCATTTTTTTTATACATCTTGAAAAAAAATTGTCTCTGTTTTTAGGGAAAATATATATAAACTGAGTAAACCCGGAAATGGTGTACGACGTAGCTCTGCATCCAAAAGTGTCATTCTCTTACCAATATGGGAAATAAAATGTTTTAAATCTTACATCCTCTGTGTTTTTTGACCAAGAAATATATAACTGGGTTAAAAAAAATTAAAACCTTCATTCGCATGTGTCCCTGAGGTTGACCTTTAACTGTAATGAAAAGAAAATAGTTGAATGCAAATACGTATCCAGCGAAGTTAAGGCTGTGAGCCAATATGGTTTTTTGGTTTTTTTTGAACCAATAGTTTTACTGTAACCATGATGTCCATTAAACACATTCAATCTACAAATAATACCAGTATGGGCATACTGTGTAGTGAACTGATAGTAACTTACATGACATACTATTGAAACCAAATGTTTACTTTCACTATATCAAAAGATTTTTTTAAAAAATTCTCACAATGCCTTTAAACAACTTGGAAAAGCCAAGATGATCTCATGGCTTTGTAAGGCTCTGACGGGTTAATTCACTTCATATGAGGTAAACTATGACACACCTTTGAATGTTTTAAAGACACCTCAAACACTCTGCCATTTTGTGTGACAACATGAAACAATCTGAGGAAATCAGGCAATCCATCAGGAAGAGGATTGTGGAGGTCTGGGAAGCTGGTTCATCCTTTGTTAGAACTTCCAGATGCCTGAAGGGTCCACTTTCATCTGTTCAAACTAATATGTGCAAGTGGTCAAACGAACTGGTATACTTCTCATATTAGATAGCGTCATGCTGTGTGGAGATACTGAAGAAGCATCTGACGACATCAAGGTTAAAGCTTGGGCACCAAAGGGTCTTATACACAAACAATGACCTCAAGCATTCTGCCAGATTGGTCACAAACTGATTTTAAGAACAACAAAGTCAATGTTTAAGAGAAACCATCACAGAGCCCCTGATCTCGGTAACATAGGCAACAGAGCTAAAAAATGTTGTGCAAACTTGTTGCCTCACTTTTAAAAATGGGTGAGCAGCTTGCACTCTTTGTTCTACTTGCATTCTACACACCTCATTATTTTTGACCTGAAAGGCCCAGACTAAAAGTTATCAGTGCTAATAGTATATGTACCATTTCACCCCAGTCAGAAAAGTATAGGCTTAAGATTTGCTCTGAAGAGCACAACAGTAGCAATAAAGCCTGAATTATCTGCTTTACCTGTGTAGCTTGTATGTTTATACCCATTATGTGCTAAATACAGCATGTCACCTTATTTGCAGTAATTCTGTTTTCAAATGTGTGCATATTTTAGTCTGAGAATCCCCCTAAAATGCTTGCACTTCAGCCTAATCATATTTAGCAGCTGCCAGTGTGTATGTACATTTTGTGGATCTCTTTGTGTGTGAGTTTGAGTTTCTGTACAATCCAACACTCCGATGGCTGCCATATGGGGAACATAACTCCATTAGCATTTAAACAGTCTGCTAGGCTTACTTTGTTGGGACACAGCACCAAACAGCATAAAATAAGCACAAACAGAATGTCATTTTAATGGCATTGACGATGATAGTTAGAGCCTTATTAGAAGCAAAACTTCATCTGTGTCAAGATTTGTGCAAAATAAACTTTTTACCATGACATCTAAATTACAAAAGGGCAGAATTCCATGTAAATTAAACAGATTTGTGTTTTACAATGCTGATTACATTTTTTTCCCCCAAACACATTTAATTCTCTGCCTTGCAAAACAGAGTTCAATGGAAGTTCATCTAAGGTGCTTTAACAAATCAAAGATATCAAACAAAAGGTTTGGGCCACTCCGGATAACAGATATCTTTTACTGTAATTAGAATGAGCTTTCTGAATTCAATTTACAACACTTTAGGGACCCCAAATAAAAGTATCGGTCAAGCAGAGGCTTTGAACAAGTAAGCACATGAAGCCGGAATCTAAAGCTGCTTTACTAAAAGTGAGGGGGCATGTTAAAGAAACAGCATAGCCTGTATAAATGCATAAGGCTGAGGTCTTGTGTCTGAATAATTGTTTCGGAATCAATACACCCTGGGCTATATGGTGAGGAAACTTGTCATGTATGTATGCTAGCTATGCACCATTGGTAAAGATGTTTTGATTCATATTTAATTTTTTGCAGATGTGCAAAAAGCTTAAAAATATGTTTTTGTTGTTGTTGTTGTTGTTGTATATGTAGTCTCACACTGACTGATTAAAAAAAATCTGACCTAAGTATATTTAACCAACACCCCCCCCCCCCCCCCCCACACACACAATAAATTAGATTTATCGAAAATTTGCAGAGTGAAAAGGTACATTTATTTTAAGGCTTCATGGACATTGTCACTTCTGCTGCCCATAATTGGGGAGGTACTGTATATGCAACACAAACTAATCATCTACTTAATGACATGGTTCCATCTCTGCTGCTTTTCTTTCTCTGTGTCATACCTCCAAATTATTCTTGCAAACTTTTAAGTGCCTCATCACCAGTTTGTATCAGAGACAGTCAGCTTGTGTGGCAACACGTTCATGTACGTGTGACAAATCCTTCGTCAGCGACCACTGAGACAACAGCACCGCCTCAAAAAAACCCCAGCACGTCTATGTGGTGTCAGTATGAGTTACCACTCATGCTGCCCACATGCATAAAGTGACACATGAGAGCAATTTAACCACATGTCATGAGGAGCTCAACTGTTTCCCGTTTCATGTGACCTGCGCTAATGGTGGTTGCTGTTGTGCTAGATGGCAAACAAAGGATGAGTTGTTTCATCACTGCTTCTTTTGCTCGAAGAGCCCAGAAAGATAGGGCTACAATGCAGACAATTGAGTGTGTTGCTGTGCTGTATCAGCTGGCTTTATTTGCTGAAACACGATAGCTGTGCAGCATTGCTAAATGTATGTTTGTCTGAGGAGTTAAGCTTGCCTAAACACAAGAGAGTAGGCCAATTACACAGCCTCGATTAAATGGCAAATCCCAGTTAAAACGAGATGATATTATGACCGTAGGGTATCCTAGCAACCTACAGCTCTCGGATGCTTGTTTGGCCACTGCACGGATTATTATTGTTGCTGTTGTTTGTTATTATGATGGAAGCATGGATAGGAAAAAAAAGAATAAATAGAGAGAATTTAGGGTGGGGGGTGGACGTCACAATATGTGTTGAGGAGACAGAGAGAAGGCCTCAGTAGATGGGAAACAGAGTGAAGGCAGAAAACAAAGACAATGAAGTGGGTGGACTAACTGCTATGTGAAAAGGAACAGAGAACAACTGTGAAGAAGAGGTTCACTGTGAGTCAGAGAGAGGGAAAGAGTACAACAGAACAAAATTAGAGACAGAGGAAAAAACATTGAGGGCTCTAGAAGGAATTAGACAGCTTAGGGAGTATTATGTCAGGGTACACATGGTTTAGTGTATAAGTCTGGATTATAGCCCTTTGCTTAGATAGAAAATGTCACCTTATAGGCAACGGAGCTCTGTTTTTTTTCATTTGGCAGATATTAAAGAGGGCATCCTGCTATTATTTGGAATGTACGGTCAGAAGGTGGGCACTTTATCTCTTCTGCTGAGGAATTCAGCTGGGATTTGTAACGCCAACCACTCTGTTTCCTACTGTGTAGGGCCAAACTACATACACCACAAAGGCTCACAAATATGAAGACAAGTAAATACAAACACAGTTCAGTAGATTAAGGTATATTCCATTGCTTATTTTAATGGATAGTGGTTTTAGATAACATTATCAAAACTGGGGTTTAGAAAAAGTGTAGATAGGATAATGTCAACAACTGTAAAGTTGTTAAGCTATGTTATATGTTTTTAAAAAATAATTCAGTTTAAATACAGTTAATCACTTTCTATTTAATTCATCAACTACCTTACTTAAAAAAGCACAATTGTTTAACCGATTTTAAACATGTCACTTTACTCTGAAAACTATATTTAGGTCATCTCATCTCTCATATCTTTATCCATTTTGAGCCACAAACGGCCCCTGAGCCTGTCTCAGTAAACAGGTGAGGAGCGGGATCATCAGTCAATTACAGGGCCAACAAAGGGGACAAATAAATAGTTACTGCGCCTTGCAAAATTATTAATGTCACAAACCTTCATGTCTTTTTAGGATTTTATATAGTCGATCAATGCAAAGTACTACATAATTGTGAAGTGCATGGAAAATTATGCAAGTTTATTTTAAATTTAAAAAACAGAAATCTGAAAAGTGTAACATGCATTTACGTTGACTCCACTTTACTTTAATAGCCCTATATAAAATCCATTGCAACCACTTTCTTTCAAATGTCACCTAAATCTTGTAGTATGCAGGTTCCATCCATCCATCCATTTTCTATACCTGTCCATCCTAATGCAAGGTTGCAGGGGGGCTGGTGCCTGTCTCCAGCGGTCAAGAGGGCTAGAGGCGAGTTACACCCTGGACAGGTCGCCAGTCCATTGCAGGGCTAGTGTGCAGGTTATAAAACAATATCCTACGCTTTGGACATCTCACAGAGCACTCTTCAGTCAAACATCTTAAAATTGAGTCTTGCACAACTGTAAACTTATTATATCAGGGAGTGCTGCTTTAAAAAATGAAAAACATTAATTATGTGATTTGTGTTTTTAGCATGACATAATGTGAAGAAGTTCAAGGGGAATGAATGTTTCTGCAATGCTCAGTAATCATTACCTTTGTACCTAAAAATTATTTTTGAACTAACAACATTTATGTTTTGGAGCTGTGGGAGCAACTGGTGTACCAGTATATAACCAACATAGAATCATTTTGTATTTACACTCAATGCAGAGGCTATGCAGAAATACATAATCACACACGTTTATGCACCTATACATCTACAAATGCTCTACAGAAACAATGTTTTGTGTACATGAAAAAAAGTTTCCTTTTATCAACATACACCTACACACACACACATCGTAGACTTGGCACTATCCACTCCTTTCACGTTTATTGTCGACTGCATGAAGGATTCCGAATGATTGGTTTGAAATCCCACGCAGTCCTCCTACACGGTAATGTGCTGTTTTGCACCATGAAGCTCTCATTCAGGTGCCTTGGTAAATAAGGCCATTGTGAAGAGTGCATTACCCAAAGGTTTTACTCCCATCTCTAGTGGTTTGTGGCTAGTTTTGCTTGGCGCTTCACTTTCTACAACTGAAGTCAAAAGCAATATGGAGTCAGCACTGAGATAAGCCTCAGTGTGGTGAAAACATTTTTAAAATAATTTTATTTATTTTATCATTTACAGGGTCCTCCCTTTTCATTGTAACTTGACTAGTAGTAAAAAAAACATAAAATAAATGATGAGGTCGGAACCAAATTAATGGACAGCCTTCAAGATTTAGCATGTTTAAATTCATTAACGGGCTACCATGAATATGATGCTTTTGCTGACCTTTTTCCAAAGCACAACTCTCTTTCAGGGTGTTTTATACCCTCAGGCAACTGTTAGTGTTCATTTGTTTCAGTACAGTGTAAATATCATTTTCTAGATATTTTCTTCAGATGGCAATTTGTAGCTTGCTACTGACAATAGTAAATGTGTGCTTCAGGGCATTGTTTAATTTTTGTTGTTTTGTATCACATTAATTTATGATGAACTTTATTGCTTTCTGGTTATAAGTTTGATTTTTTTTGTTTATTATAATGGTCTATTAACTGTACTCTGATGGTAATAATCTGAAATACTTTTGTGAAGCAAACTCAATTTTAATACTATTCTGCTTTGTTCTTCCCTTAATTTCTTAGTAGTAGAGATGTATGCTGCAAATTTAATGAACCATTTCATGTAGCTTTGGTTCTTTCCTACCCAACTTTTTTGGAAATTATAAAGTACCAACAATGGTGAGGTTTTATGCTAGTATTCAATGATTTAAAGTCATTGCCTACAATCAAACTATAGTCTACAAAAAGAAAATTTGGTTGTGTGACTACATTAAATTAAATAATAACTACTGGTTAAAGGTCACTCAGAGTTAATTGGGCTTAATCACGGATAATAATAAATCATATTTTAGAACTTGGCTACCTAAATGGAGAGCATAAAAATGTGTGCTGTAGTATGCTTTGACATAATTTATCAATATATTTAATAAAATAAATAAATCAATTAATAATGACTATAGAATGGTACGAAATTAAAGTAGGTTGAGAAGAAATAAGAACATAGGAGTACAATCTGTATTCCTTTATTGGCAAAGATATATGTATGAGTCATAGAAAAAGCAGAAGGCATCCAAATGTATTGTAAATTTACAATACATCAATAGTCTTCCTTTCTCAAGTAGATGGGAAACACTTGAGTGGTATGGAAAACAAGCCTCTAAAGGTAAAAATAGAATATATGCACTCACAAACAGTACAGTAAATAATAGAAATGTATTTTGTAGCAGTGTTTGGATGAATTTTTGTATTTGCATCTTTGGTAGTGCGATGTCTTTTAATGTGTTCAAACCAACGGAAATGCAAAGTATCGATATAATCTATTTAAATCAGGTCAGGTCAAGTGCATTTACAGATCACATTTGAAGAGCAGCAACAGTTCACCAACGTGTTGCAAAAAAAAAAAAGACAAGAAACTGACATGATACAAAAAAACTGGATAGTAGCTACAGTAGTACCGTAGCTAGCTCAGTTTAATGTGTTTTAATGCATTTAAATAAACAAAATTGCATTAAAAAAGCAATAACTGCCGCTAACTTAACAACGATGGTAACATGAGAGATAGCAACAATTCCGTATTGGCTTCATAATATTGTTTTGAGTGTGCTGTTTTTGGTAGCGGTTTTAACATTTGTTTGGTAAACATGAATAATAGCTGTTGGACGCTTAGCAAGGTGTAGGAGCATGACATTAAATCTGGATTGTTCTTGTTTGAACCTGAATAGGTAGTCTGCACTTAATTTTTTGTTTGTTTTAATTTGTTAATTAAAGCAAATTTTATGATTGTGCAAGCAGAACACAAAAACCGCTCCAGGAAAAGATTTAGAACTGTGAAAACACTACATGAGAAAATGCTAATTACCCTCATGATTGACAGAAGCTAAGAAGCAACTTGAATACTACTAAAGTGAAACTATTTTAATGTTGTTTTCTGTCTTCAAAATAATGTTGTTGTTTTTTTGCTTCCTGGAAATGCAACAAATAAACAAAAATGTTTTTTTTTTTTTTTTACTTTATTGCCAACATAGTACAACCACATTCTGGAGTCTGAGTTAAACTTCTTCCTCATAGAAGTGTTGCGTTTTCCAAGGCATATGCAATTTATGGCCAGAAACAGTGAGACATCACCTTGTTCCCCTAACATCTAATCTCAGTTTGCCAATTCTGTATTTTTATCTCAGTTCTTTTTTGCCACTTAGAGAAGAGTGGGAGCGAGGAAGCTGTGTGAACTCCCTAAACGAAATGAAAGTTATAAGGGTGATGCTACCCCGAACAAGTCGTCCCATCATGGCATGACTCACATTTACACAACCCCTGCAGGCATAAGAGCTGTGATGTCTCCTTCCCTGTGTCTCTGTCTTTGCCTCACCCTCTCTCTATCAGCGCAGAATCTTGATGTCAAATAGAGTCAGTGCCCACACCACAGGCCTGAGGGAACACAGAGACAAGTCTGCCATTCTGGATGAGACTCTTCATCTTTTCTTTGCCTTTTTTGCATTCCGAATATTATTGTCGGGTCACATTTTTTATATTTATTTACAAGGCTTGATCTATTTTTTGACCACTTGAGAAGAAATGATTAGATCTAAAGGATTCAACCAGGATAATACAGACTTAAATAAACATGACAGACATGAACACATTTTCTTTGCTTTTAATTTCTATGACTCACCGCCTAGTGAATGTTGAAGCGTCGTTAGAGCTTGTTTGCCTATTTAATTGTAACAGCCATCTGTTGGTGTGCATACCATAATGAACATTTCACTGGTAGCATCATTTTTGGAAATAAAAACGGTTTGAAATAATAGCCATGCTCATTTTTAAAGAAATTTAACAATGACAGGAACACATTGAAGGAGATCAGGAGAATACCACGGTAAGCGTTTGTCAGGAGACAGTAAGGAAGGGGAGTGGGAGCGGGAGTAGAGCTAGAAGAAAAAGCTGACAAGGGGACAATTAGGAACAGCAAGTGTTAGAAAGCAGTCAAGACGCACGTCAAAAGACACCAAGAATTGAGAAAGACAGTGGCTTGTGATTTATATGGTTATTATCTCTTGCACTTCAGAGTGTGAATTGGGATTTTTATTCAACATGCCAGGGCAGGTTGTGTTTTCATGAACAGGGACAGTCCCTGGGGGTCCAACGTTTGGCATTAGCATTCCATGCAGTAATAGGTCACTATTAGCCACCAAAAACAGAAGTGGCTTCATCCTCACCAGAGTACCTCTAGCTGAGTAGAGTCTTGTGCTCCCATTGTGCTCAGTGAGCCCGCTCATTCTGTCTGTGGACTTCTGATGCCTTTTTTTGTAAAAGCTGCAGAATACAACCCCATCTGAAAAGAGTCATTTGCTTATTTTCTTTTGCGATTAGATAGAAAGATATTCCCCTAATGACTGGATGCTTGAATAGTGCCGCAGGGTCAGCGAACTTTAGCTGTTGCTTATCTAATCCACTGCGATCCTGTGAGAGCACTTATTTCTCGATTTTTATGCAGTCATATTAGAGTTTTTGATGGAACAGCTGCCAGCTTGCACGCAGGCTAATGAGGTTGCAGCGTAAGGCTCAGAGTTCACCCCCATGCTCTCCACCGTGGAGACCTGAGTTTGTTTGGAGCTATGCCATCAGTGCTCCATCAACCTGAGCACAGAAGTCAGAAGATTTCACAGGTCTCGACCATTCTGCTGCAGGGAATAATAATAAGAGCTTGATGGAGAAACATATTTTTTCCCAGCTATGAAGAAAATGTAATATAAAATGCTGTGAAAAAGTGTTTGACCCAATACAAATGTATTCTGTTATTTGTGACAGTGTAATGTTTCAGATCATCAAACTAATTTTAATATAAGAAAAAAAAAATCCTGATGATTTACAAAACGCAGTTTTTGAATGATGATTCAGTTTATTAAGAGATAAAAAGGCGTGTGTGACAAAGAAATCACCCCAAGAAATTGATAACTGGTCTTGCCCCCTTTTCAGCAGCAAATGCAATCAAGCATTTGTAACAACCGAAACAGTTTTTCATATTTTTCATGCTGTGGTTGGCCCACTCTTCTTTTTGATTGAATTCAGTCACATTGGAGGGTCTCTGAGTATGAGTTACACGTTTAAAGTCATGCCATAGCATCTCAGTTAGATCTAAGTCCAGATTTTTACCAGGTTGCTAAAAATGTTTTGATTTTTGAACCAATTAAGAGGTGGTGGTGTGCTTTGGACAACAGTCCAAACATTAGTGCAGATAACAGTTGTCATCTCAGCTGATGTTTGGGTATTTTTCTTCAGGATTTTCTGGTAGAGGGCAGAAATTAAAATTCCATCAATTGTGGCAAGTTGTCCAGGTTCAGAAGAAGCAAATAAGTACCAGACAGACCATTCCACCACCAGCACCATATTTAACTTTAGGCAGACGTGGGTAGAGTAGCCAAAACTTGAACTCAATTAAGAGTAGCATCACATCAATATATTTTACTCGAGTAGAAGTAAAAATTAGCCATCCAAAAAATCACCCAAGTAAGAAATTTTTTTTTAAATAAAAATGCTACTCAAGTACTGAGTAAATGTTTCATTAAGATTTCTGATTTAATTTGTAAAAAAATATGTTATTCAGACAACAAATGGTATGTAAATGTACAAGTCCTTTTCCCCCTCAAAAAGCTAGTCAAGTAAATATAACTGAGTAAATGTATCTACTTACTACCCACCTCTGATTACAGGTACAATGCTTGTTTTCTGAATCGTTGTTAGTTTTATGTCAGATGTAACAGGATGCACACCTTTCTAAAAGTTTCACCTTTGTCCAATTGGTCCTCAGAATATTTCCACAAAAATCTCTGGGATCTTGAAGATGTTTTTTAGCAAATGTGAGACAGGCCTTTGTGTTCTTTTTGTTACACAGTGGTATTTGTCTTATAACTCTCCAATGGATGTAATTGTTCCCCAGATGGCTTTTTATTGTTAAATTCTGAACACTGACCTTAACTGAGGCAAATGAGGCCTGCAGTGCTTTAGATGTTGTTCCGGGTTCTTCTGTGACCTCCTCAGTGATTCATTCATGCACTCCAGGATTTATTTTGGTGGGCCGGTCACTCATGGAAAAGTTCATTACTGTTCCATGTTCTCTCCATTTGTAGACCATGGCTCTAAGTGTGGTTTGCTGGGGTTTTAAAGTTTTAGAATTAGCTTCATACCCCTTTCCAGACTGAATCAACTCTTAAATGTCTTTAAGTCTGGGCATGATGTGTTGCATGTGTTTTGATGTTTTAATCAACTTAATTTTGGCAGACAGGTTTTATTAAAGTGTTTTTATTCTACAGACCTAGCAGTAATCAGGCCTAGGCATGAGTAGTGAAACTGAACACTGTTTCCCAAAGAAAAGTGGTTAATCACAATTGATTAATGATTTAAGAGGATTATACTTTCTTTACAGGGTCTGGTTTGTCTGAAATCTGTAAGAGAACCACACCTTTTCACTTTACGTTTTTATAACACACATTTTTTTAACGCACAAATCAAAGTATTTTACTGGGATTTTATACTACAGACGGGAGACAAAAAGTGCATAGTTCTAAAGTGTAAGCAAAGTGATTGAAGATTTTTAACATAAAAATCTAAAAAGTGTGGTTTGTATTTGTACTTAATCATATTCACTCTTATACTTTGTTTATATTTGAAATCCATTCCCACAAATTCCACTTAGAACTCACCTAATTAGTGAATAAATTCAACCTGTGTTATATATATCTGAGCATAAGTACAGTTGTTTGTGGTGGTGGCTGTAACATGTTGTAGTGCTTTTCTTTAGCAGGGATAAGGAAGGTGGTCAGAGTTGATGGGAAGAAGAATGGGGTTAAACTTTGTTATAGGCCACAAAAAGCATCCTGGGGATTACCTTCCAGTGTGATGCCAAATGAAACATACACCCACAGCTACAAAGGAATGGTTTAGATCAAATGACATTTGGGTGTTAAAATGTCCCAAAGGTCAGACCTGAACACAAATGCAGACAACACGTTTGGAAAACCTAATCATAATTTCCTCCACTTCACAATTATGCTCTTTTCTTGACATGGCTTATCAAATAAAATCTCAATAAGTATTTGGCACTATGACCCAAGATAGCGCATGAGCTCAAAAACAAACAAAAAAAAAAAAAGTATATCTATTGCATATCATTTCACAGATTAATCCTAATTCCTATTCAAACTTTCTTGCTTCTCTGGCAATAAGAAAAGGAGAGAGAAAGAGAGAGAGAGCGAGAGCAAGAGAGAGAGAGAATTGTTTCAGCAGATTTTGAATCAAGACCACATTTCATGTCTGAAATTCCAATGAACATCAAAGATCAATGCCCGCCTAATTTTGCATGGCTGATCATTAGCGGGTGCTCCATAATAGCCCACCAGCTGTTCTGTGAAAGGCAGATCCTTCTTAAATAGTGGATTCTTTTTATTTGCTGGCATGTCACTATGATTTTGTTCAAATTAGAGTCACTTTTGTTCAAATATTTTCAGTTCTTCAACACGCCATGTGTTTGAAATATGTTTTCTGTAATTTGTTTCCCCACACACTCAGGCTCATCCTTGTCTACAACTGAAGCACAAGTGGGTCACATGAAGAAGGGAAGAGGAGAAAATCCTGGGTAATTTCAGTCTCACACTGGCCTTATATTACAGAGTTTAAACATTAGCAGCTGATTGATGCACTGGCATCTCAGTGAAGGTGAGAGGAGCTACAGCCTGGGATCTGTCAGAGCATAATGCCAGGCGACAGCCATCCTGGTGTTTGTAGTGCAAGCCAAGAGGGATTATGGGTAGTAGGCTTTAATATCTGATTTTAATTAGCAGTTTAACACAGTAATCACGCCTCATTAGGGAATTGGGGATGCTGAGAATGTACTTGAATATTCTGGTGAGTACCAAGAAAGAGGATTGTAGAGGAAGAAACGCAGACATTTGTACAGTGGAGGCGGTCTGTGTGTTTTGTTAAAGAGTAATAGGTTTGTTTTATTCCTAAATATTCTCTCGTTCACTCACTTACTATACCGTGTTCACTTATATAGAGTACTTAGAAGCAGAGGCAGGCACCTGTCTGTTTTTTTCCAAATACTACTTGATAGCCTATTAAAAAATGTGCATCTCCAGTTTTTCAAGCTAAGGCTAACGAGAAGACAAGTGGCTTAAATGTTGATTGCTCTATTTCTACATTTGCAAAAACTCAGAAAGTTAATGTTTCGCTAAAGCATGCAAATAAAAGATATAAGCGTGCTTGGATTTAGTTCTTGCTAATGTTGGTTCATCAAAGACGAGCAGAATGATAGCCATGTATCTTACAGCAGTGTTTTTCAACCCTGCTCCTCAAGGCACACTGCCCGGCATGCTTTAGATGTGTGCTTCAGCAAACCTGATTTCAATTGATGGCTGATTAACGGGCTTTTACTGAACTGCATGATCGAAAACAGTTGTTTCAAAGCAGGAAAACATCTAAAACATAGAGGGCAGTGTGCCTTGATGACCAGGGTTGGGAAACACATTCACAGTAATAGTCCCAATTTTCCTTTTGGATCATCTCAAACCATTTTGTCCATTGTTCTTGGTCAGTGTTCTGAAAATGTTGGGTCTGCTCCTCTGTAAAGCAGCTTGAGAGTTTTTGAAGTTGTAAGCGTAACAACGGTGATTTGACTTTAACCCTCTGTTACTAAGGCCCACAGTCAGGTAGAATCAGTTGTGAAACGTGTTTCCAAAACAATCTGCATATTATTCAATTGACTCATTTTGCTTAAATTATAATAATCAACCCTTTGGTCTGTAACTTTAAAAACTATATTTTCTCCATAACGACAAAAGGCAATGAACTAACAGCAATTGCTCATTTGCCCTGGATATCTATTTAATCATGTGGAAGCAATATAAATCAAATGACTCCCCAACATTACCTGCATAGGGTCTTAAGTTAAAAAAGAATTATGGTTTACTTGCAGGTATAGTAAACTAAACACCAACAGTTTGACCACAATCTCTAGCTGCCCCTCAGATTTCTGGTCCAAGATACTGATCCAAAGGTAGGCTACTAGAGAAATGTCATGGTACAATGAAAATGTGATCCAAACTGTAATCCAAACTTTTTACATTCAATACTTTATGCCTTCACCATCCTGAGCTGGCTGGAGGCATTCATCTGTTTGTTGGGAATTTCTCTCAGTTTTGTCCTCCCATACCACTTAAGGATTTAGGGTTAGTGTATCAAATCAGTGAATAGTCCTCTCTAGCAGAGGATAAAAAGATTAAGGCATTTTAACCCCTGGGAAACCCCTGCTCTTTTACTCCCGTCATCCAGGAATTAGTCTGGCTCTTCCAATTGTGTCCATTTCCTGGTGATAATGGTGGGACACTCAGGAGAGCGGCGAGCAGGCTTGGCACTGTACCAAAAGGCTGCACGGCTGGGTGAAAGCTGGACCCCCTGTCTCTGTAATGGTATAATAGAACAGGGTTGCAAAGCTCGACTGGTCAGCTAGTAACACACTGCTGCCCTTTTTCTCTCTTCCTACTGCTCCTTTTTTCTTTATCCTCGTTGCACTCGTTGACTGATTCCCAGCTCTCCCTGCACCCCTTGCCCCCCACCCTTCGCTATCGTTGTCCCTGCTGCGCCCGCAGCCGTCTCTGTATGGTGAGATGAATTCAATCCACTTTCAATCCCCTGGGTTTAGTTCAGGGGGCTGCGCTCATTTTGTTGGAGGCAGCTTTGACCACTTCTCTGACTCCTCGAATTGCTCCCCACCTTCTCTTCACACTTTTGACCAGTTTTGAATGGGTGCCGTATAATGTACTTTATACATCTGCAGAAATATTGTGCAGAATAACAAACATCCTATTCAAGCCTGAGCATTTAATATTTTCACGACAATGTTACTACTAATATCCCATTCAATACATTTTTCCTCCCTGTTTGCTTTATGGTGTTGGTAACTCATGGTCCCTTGAAAATGTATTAATATTTTGTGAATTTTAAAATCATAAACTATATTATTTATCCTATATTTTAATGTTTATGTTGTTTTAGACCAACATAAATAGTGCATTAATGTGAAGTAGAAGGGAAATGGTCAGGAAAAGAAACTCAATATGTTACAGACAGAAGATTTTAAGGTGTGCTGTACATTTGTATTCAACCCCTTTGACTCTTTAACCCTCAAATGAAATCCACTGCAATCATTTGACTTGAGAAGTTATCTAGCCATCTATTTATCACTTAATCTCAGATTAAATAAAGTATTGTATCAGCCAGGTGCTTCCCAAATCTGACCTCCACTGAAAAGTGGCAAGGTTGTTTAATTGTTGCAAAAAGGCAAAAATAATTTCCATCTGTGGCGTCCAACGAAAAATGTAGGCCCTCCTATCAAATGAGACTGAAATTAATATTTCTGTCCTGGATACAAAATGGTATTTGTGGCAGAATAACTTACACCCTATAAACACCATGGCCATGGTGAAACATGGTGGTGGCAGCATCATGGTATGATGTACCTTTTCTTTAGCAGGAACAGAGAAGCAGGTCAAAATGGATTTGAAGATTGAAGGAGCTAAACACAAGGCAATTCTGGGAGTAAAGGTCCACCTTCCAGCAGGACAACATCCCTCAACATACAGCTAGAGCTACAATGTAATGGTTTAGATCAAAGCATATTTATGTGTTTGAATGTGCCTAGAATTGTATCCAGTTGAGAATTTGTGACAGGCCTATTAAATTAGAGAGCCAAATACAAATGCACACCACACTTTTCAGATTTTAATTTGGGAAAAAATGTAAAACCTTTTGCTTCCACTTCACTATTAGCACAGATTTTTGTTAGTCTATCTCAAAATTTCCTACAAATTATTTTGAAGTTTGTAATGTGATAAAATGTCAACAGAGTTCATGAGATATTAATGATTTTGCAGGGCACTGTGGATTTGATGCCTAAATCCGTCCAAGATGCTCCCTGATATCCCATCCAACTCAAATAAAACGAGTTAAACTATTGGAAAGTGTGCATTCTGAGCTAAATGGGCACTGCAACTGGGCAAAAGAGAAACATTAAAGTATATTTGGAACAATTTGCAAAAGTAAAAAAACTGTAATGCTCTAAAGCGGCCATTAAGCCAGGAGAGATACATGGGAATTAGGTCCAAGATTATAGAGTAAATGGTGCTTCTGCATATGAACTAAAAGATCAGAGGATAAGTTCTATTGCACCAGATGTTGCTCATCTTTCACAACATGTTTGTGTCACTCTGGCTGTCTCCCTAATGCCTTCATCTGATACCCACATATCCGTTGTTCTGTCTTTTCAAAGGGCCCTCTGGTGTCTTCCAGATATAGCCCAACTCTATCACCATGATCATTTGGACGGTGTGATGGATATCTGTCTCCTCGGTCTCACACAGAGATTTGAGAGGCTGAAATAAGACGAACCAGGATGTTGCATCACTGTCATTCCTCTTCCTCCACAATGAAAATCAATTGGCATTGATTAGAGGCTACATGCATGATAATTTCCCACTCAGATGGTTTTTATTCCAAAAACCTTAGCCTTCTATTCTAACGAGATAGTGTTTTTGACATGAGTGGTGGAATAAAAATATCTATTTTCAAATAACAGGATGACATACCGTTAAGTGAGGGAATGTGGATCTTCAAATCAAATAAGAAAAAGGCACTATTTGGTTCTCTGCTGGCCTGTACAGAGTGTGTCAAAAGGTGCTGAGAATCTGGCCGTCTTTTTTGTGCCTCATTGAGCTTGCCTTTTAACACCACCATAATTAGTTTTTACCCAGCCCTCAGCCCTGGCTGTCTGGTTCTGTGGGCCGTGTCTCTGCAAGAATCGAACCTGTCTGGCAAACAGAAACAAACTGCCCCGCATGACTTCGCTTGTTTGTATGCCTCCGCCGCCAGATTGCTTATTGAATCGAGGGCGTGACAGCTTAAGGAGCTGGAGGCGAGCGGATTCCCACCAAACACAACGTTTCAGGACACCTTTATTTTTTTCCATCATTTAGCCTGCTCTGTAATTAATCTGTCTGTAGGTTCAATTAACAAGAAAAGTTAAGGGTGTAATTGAAAGAAATGTTCACCTTATGTGTCCACCTAGAGAGCAATGTGAAAGGTAATGCATCTTGGCAGCAGGGATGGATCACTTAAGTTAATCTGATGTTGACCTCAGAGCAACCTAAAGAAAAGGAGGCAAACGAGACTTCGACACCACATCTCTTTGAAACCATAGTGACATACCTGTTTATTACAATCATATTTGATTGTCTCAGAAACTATTACAATATCTATCTTGATTTTTATTTAAAAGAAATATGTTAGGTTGATCTTTTTAAACGCATCACAAATTGCATTGTATGTATTATAATGATTAAAAATATAGCTCTTTTTTAAAACAAAGATGAAACTGAGTCATTTAGGTGTTAAGGTATTTATTAGGATACATGTTTGACCAAACATGGAGGTACAGAGCCTACTGTCATACCCCACCCCTTCTAATTCAGAACCTTAAATAGCATTTAGCAATCACTGTTTATCTTCTAACAGTTTAAGTTCACCGTCCATCTCCAGAGTGTCTTCTTCACGCCAGCCTGGAGCCTGCCTCCTCCGATAGCCAGATAGCGAACAGGGCATCTGTGTGACAAGGTCCGAAGTACGTACTGTTGATGTCTTCTGCTTGCTTACGTCTGCCTGGTCGTCTGATACATTACTTACAAGAACACTACACACAGATGGCCTTTGTTTTTTCTACATGATCTACTGTCTTAGATGAACTAAAACAGGGAATAAATAATCAAATCTTAGTTACATAAGAAATAAGACACGTTGGCTCCCAATCAGTTATGGCAAATTGTCCAGGTCCTGAAGCAACAAAGCAACCCCAAAAAAATAAAACTACCACCACTATGTTTATTTATAGATATGGTGTTCTTTTTCTAACATGCTGTGTTAGTTTTCACCAGATGTAACACGATGTACACCTTCCAAAGCTTTCCACATTTTTCCTGCCTCTTTAAAGAAAATGTATGTCAGATCATCAAGATGCCTGATTAGCAAATCTGAGAAGGGCCATTTTGTTTGCATTTTTCACTTGGAACTTTAACATGGATGCCATTTTTGTCCAGTATCATTCCTAATATTAAATAACGAACACTAACCCAGTGCTTTAGATACTGTGATGGGTTTTTATGACCTCCTGCAACTCATCTCTATTGCAAGGATTCTAATAGCCTGGCGACTCTTTTGATGGTTCACCTCTACTGATTGTTGCTGTTTGAGATATTTAGCCTACTTCATGTTGTCATGCAGGTCCTGTTTAACTGAATTCCTGAATCTACATTTTCCCTTGCTAAATGGAATCGCTTGAAAAAATACATTAGTACATTAAAATGTACTTGATGTTCTGAAATTATTTAGCGACACAAAAGAACAAAACAAGAGAATTCTGTAAGGGGGCAAATACATTTTCACTCATCTCCGTATTTGGAGCAAAAAAAAATTAACTGCTTACACCATTTCAAAGAACTCAGTTTTATGAATATCTGAGCTTTTTGATGGATTTTAGCCCATTCGTGACCTTGCATGGATAGGCAATGGAGGGCTAAATATGTGAGTTGTAATGTCACTTTCTATCAATTAAAGGTAATACTTTGGGTTGGAGGGAAATTTGTGCTGGTTGGGGCCCCTCAGCCACCATACTTTGTTTTGAATACAAATGCAGAACTCTAAGACCATGAATTCAGCCTTATTGCAACTTTAAGATTGGCTAGTGTAATCCCCTTATTAGACTATTGGCTGGTGGCCTACATTATTTTTCCAATTCTACTTTATAGAACTTCACGAAGTACATTTGCTAAAACCCCAAAGGCTCTTTCTGTTTGCATTGAATCAAACTAAGATGCCTCACAGCATGTCATTCTGTGTCCAAGTTCAGAGTAAGCCTGATAAAGTCAGCTGCTACATTATTCTGCCCCCTCCAACTAAAATGAATGACATAAGAAAGACTTATGCCATGCATAGTCAGCTCAATTGCTAATAGTGCATCACGTTCAATCTTGGCATGCTGCCCCACTCAGCCAAACAACATCTGTGACACGTGTACTTGAGTCGCGACGGAGGGGGTGAAAACAAAGCAATTTCAGAACTCATTTGAGTTGAGTCAGTGATGGTCCACTGGCTGTGTTTGTGCTTGTTGTTAGGAAAAAAAACAGCGACAGGAGTAAATGAGAATAAAACAATGACAAGTAGTGGGCTAAACAAACAAGGGTAGTTAGATTTTACTGCTTTTGTGAGCAAAAACTTAGCATGCAGCTATTCTAAAGATTGTAGCATTTGCTTTCTTTGTTCTCTTTGCCTAAAAATGTGTATACAACATTTGAAAAATCAGGTTTGATTAACAAGACAGCATAATTACAGCTTTCATTTTTTTAACTTCAGAAAGCAACATACTCTAAAAAAAGAATTATATTGACTCAAGCATAGTGATATATTGAGGTGAATTCTATATTATTGTCATATTTTAACACATTATTTGAGGTTAATTAATTACAGAAGAATTCATGTGTTAAAAAGATTTACGCGTTTACCGTAACTGCACTTTGCATTCCAAGCAATGCGGAATGTTTGTCAGTGCAAGATTTCATGGTACACAGATTACAATGGTGCACACATCAGAGGTAGGCTAACCATAGACATAATAAATCCAGAATCTTTTTTGCTATTATTTTTTAAAGACAAAGTTCTGAAAATGTAGTTAAAGTTCTTAAAATAACACTTCAGTTTTAGACCTGTTCAATTTTGGCCAAGGATATTTTTTTCTTTTACTACTGTTCTGAATTGAAATGCATTTAACTGCTTTTTTTCAGACATTAAAACACCTTAAGTTGACCGTATTGATGTCTGTGTCGCTTATTTGATTATGTCATTCACCAAAATCCATTCAAATTTAAATACTTATGATTTTATGGCAAAAATGCCTGTGCTTTTAAAATGTGATTAATCAAAATTAATTAACTACAAACCCTCTAATTAATTAGAGTACTTTCTTAATCGAGTCCCACCCCTAACTATTATAGATATAATTAGGGGTTGTATATTATAATATTATTATAGATTATTATAGATATCCTGCTATTTCACCACTTACTCTTCTTAATTTTATAGAAAAACTGAAAAGTGGTAAATAATTAGGGGAAACAAAAGGAAAATTAACAGAAACAGGATGTAATCAAAACTTCCATGTCTGTGAGGTAAGTAGTATAAAGAAATTCTGTGAAATGACAAAATAAGAGGACCTAAGGTTACTGAAAGAATACTTTGGGTTTACTAATCCAAATGTTATCTAATGGGAATACAATAGTGTTGTTAAATGAGTAGATCTGTAGGAATTTCTGAAAAAAATGGAACAACATTGGTTAACATGACTGAGTAAATAAACAAATTTGAATGAAAGACCATCAAAGGAGAAATGGTTGAAGTAGAGGGATGCAGGTATTGTCTTAATCCCTAGGGGTTTGTGTAGTGTGAGGCCATGTACACATGTAGCAGGGCTTATTATGTTTTTTAAGGTTTTTGGGCCTCAGTGGCCTTTATTGACAGAATTTTTTGAAGGGGGAGAGAGGTGGGGGAAGACAAAGGTCGTCCTGGATGGGACTCGAACCGGGGACAGCCGCGTCGAGGACCGAAGCCTCTGCACATGGGGCGCCCGGTCTAACAACTACGCCATGCGACACCCCGCAGCTGGGATTATTTTAAATGAATATCTTCACCACCTCATTTACAAAAAAATTCTATCCACACCTAACCTCATAAATGCATTGTTAAACACAATCATAGACATTCCAAACCTGTAGAGCAGTAATTGAGCTTGTAAAAACAAGCAAATAAAAAGTGCTTGGACAATCAATGATGTCAACACATCTCTTAGGGCATAAATGCTGTTTCTGAGTGTAAACACAGGTTGCACAAAAAATGATGTCGGAGCATTTTTGTCTCGGAAAGTGACATTGTGGAGACAAAAACTCTGGTTATTTCTGTCCACACGCAAACTCTTTAAAGAAAATGCAAATCTTCAGTTTGGCTGGAGTTTTTAAAAAGATTTGTTTTCAGTGCCGTAAATCTGTGTTTTCGTGTCGATGACAGGCCAAACCGTAGAAAAATATATTTGTTTTGTGAGACACGTGTGGACAAGGCATGAGTTTCCTCCTACTTTGAGTTTTTTTCCGTCCACTACGTTTTCTCTTCTTTTCCTCTTTTGCCCTTAGGTGTCTGTACTTTGAGTTTCTCTTGTATTTGGGTCATTCCTTATTTATTTATTTACTTAGTTCTTATCCCAGTTACTCTTGTGTTTGTCTTTCTTATCTATATTAGGTTCTGTAGTTACTTCTATTTTAATGTGTCGATCTTTTATTAGTTATTTCTTTAACTCATCTGTTGGCTCTGCTTTACTTTATTTCCTTATTAGGATAATTGTTATCTGATTTAAGTTCTTTCTAAAGTTACTGGTGTTTCTGTTATGTTTCTCTCCTCTCTTATTATATTCATTAGTGCTTTTTCTGGGTTCTGTGTAGCTGCGAGTATGCGTGTGTGTGCGTGCGTGCGTGTGCAGGTGTGTGTGTGGCTTCATCTCTTCTTTTAACTAATGGTCTGGTGGTTTTTCTGCATCTCGTAAATTAAGTTCTGAGGGATTTTCTCATATTCACGTCTTTGTATTTGTGTACCTTGATGACATTCTCATCTTCTCTAAGACTCTTACAGAACATTGCCCTCATGTCTGCCGGGTTTTGCAATGCCTCATGGAGAACAGTCTGATTGTCAAAGCAGACAAATGTGAGTTTCACAAGGACTCAATAACCTTTCTGGGTTACATCTTTGAGGGTGGACAGGTGAAGACAGACCCAGAAAAGATCTGTGCGGTCCAGGAGCGGCCCACTCCTGACTCCGGAAGACAAGTACAACGCTTCTTAGGATTCCCCAACTTCTACAGGTGTTTCATCGGAACTTCAGTATCATTGCTGCCCCACTGACTGCCATTCACCTCCACCAAGCGAAAGTTAACCTTGACCCTGGAAGCTGACCAAGTGTTCCAGGACCTCAAAAACAGGTTCGTGGAAGCCCCTATTCTTATCCATCCTGACACCAATTCACAGTTTATTTTATATAAGTAGACGACTCAGACACCGGGGTAGGGGCAGTACTTTCCCAGCGATCCCCGACCGACCAGAAACTTCATCCCTGTGCTTTTTATTCCAAATGCTTCACCCCCACTAAAAAAACTATAGCATTGTTGACCAAGAGCTCCAAGCTATAAAACTGGCCCTAGAAGAGTGGTGGCATTGGCTGGAATGCACAGAGCTCCTAGTCATTGTTTGGAGCCAGCATAAAAACCTCTCATATCTGCAATCAGCTAAACGTCTCAACCCCAGGCAATACCGTTGGTCCCTTTTCTTCTCCCAGTTCAACCCCAGCATCACATACTGACCTGAATCACGAAATATCAAACACGATGCCTTGTCCAGCCAGTTTGCTCCCGACAGCCCTTCTGAGGTACCTGACCCCACTCTTCATCCATCTTGCTCTGTTGGGGGCCTGACTTGGGACCTTGAGTGTCAAATCCAGAGAGCCCAAACTAATGAACCTGATCTCGGGGGAGGATCCTCTAACCGTCTCTTCCACTGTTCACCCCCAAGCCATACAGTGGGCCCATGCCTCTAGATTCTCTTGTCACCCCGGAATGGCTCATACCATAACTCTTCTCATAGCTCAACATCGCTAGAATTAGAACCAAACATGGAGAAGCAGCTTTCAGTCAACTGTAAAGCCACAGAAACAGCCATCTCCAATCAGGCTAATTTAGGAGGAGCTTTAAAAGGGGGTTGTTGACCTGGAGCAGACGCCAGATAGTGAAACACCCTTGTGTGCTAACAGGCCACTTTTAGACTAGTTCAAAAGTCTCAAACACTTTAAAAGGAACTTACCTTCTCCTGAGTTTCTTCCTTGTAGTTTTCACCGCCTCCCTGGATCTCCAGACCTGTCTGGCTCCTTGCTGCAGCCTGCAGTTCTGATGGTCTGTTCCTTCCTATAGGCGGTTACCTTCCCGTCCTCGTCGCTCCCTGGTCAAGCCCTCCTGTCGGATCCTCGCCACCCTCACCTGCCTGTCCACCCTCAGTCATCACCCAGTCCCGATTGCTCCAGAAGACACAAGAGGAAAAGAATAACGGAAAGTAACGCCAGCCTCAAATGATCGCATCTCTGCCAGCCGCAGTTGCACAACCCCGCCCAATTCTTCCTCCGGGGCTGACTCACTCACCCTCCAGGTAAGAACTGCATCAGTTAATACGATCTTCTAATCATCTAAGTACGTTACCTCCACCTCTCTCTCTTCCCACCTCTAGTGGTGTTTCCTCCCTTCAGCTCCAAGTTTCCCTGAGAAACCTCCTCCCCAAATATAAATTTTTATTTTTTTCTCACTCCTGTTGTTACTGAGTATTGTGTATTCGCTCCAGAGTCCATTCAAAAATCTTGACATTCTTTGCTTTAAGTTTCTTGAAGGCTTTGCTACTCTTATTCTCTTAGATCTCTTTCCTTCTGTTTTTCCCCTGCCATTCTGCTTCCCTGCCCATCTGCTAATCATCTTCACCTGCTCTCTCCTTCTCACCTGCATCAGTTTGTCGCTAATTGGTTCTTAGGCTTTCAGTGTCACTTCGCACCCCTCCTCAGTGTATTCAAGCTCTCTGGTTTCCTTTGTTCTCGGTTGGATTCTCTTTCTTCATTTGCCTTTCTTAGTCTTATTTCCATGTACCCAGTCTTATCCTTTGTAAAATCTTTATTTTATCTTCATTAAATCCCATTCATCTGATACCGTGTCTGCATTGGGGTGCTCCTTCACGTGAGACATGACAGGTATTGTCCCTCCTCTACTTGTTTCTGTGCGCCGGCTGTCTACTGGTTGAAGAGAATCCTTTTGCACCTTTCTCTTTCTTACAAGAAATACAAAATTAGCTGTTTCAAAATATTTCCATTCACAAAAAATCATGGTGGGAAGCTAGAGGAGCTTCACCCATCATTTGTATTAAGGTATTTGAGTATTCATGCAGATTTGTTTTAAAATTGTAGTACCCCATTACTGTGAAGCTGCAGGCAAAACTTGAAAAATTAGAATATTGTGCAAAAGTTCATTTATTTCAGTAATTCAACTCAAAATGTGAAACTAATTTGTATAGACTCATTACATGCAAACTGGATATTTCAAGACTTTTTTTGTTTTAATTTTGATGAGTATGGCTTAAAGCTTATGAAAACCCCAAATTCAAAATCTCTAAAAATTAAAATATTACATGAAATAAAAAAACAAGGATTTTAGGGAAATGTCAGACCTCTGAAAAGTATATGAAAAGTAGCATGCATATGTCATCAGTACTTGGTATGGACCCCTCTTGCATTAATTACTGCCTTAATGCAGCATGGGATGGATGTTATCAGCCTGTGGCACTGCTGAGGTGCTATGGAAGACCAGGATGTTTGAATAGCGGCCTTCAGCTCTTCTACATAGTTCAGTTCTATGTCCCTCATCCTTCTCTTGGCAATGCCCCATATATTCTCTATGGGGTTATGGTAAGGCGAGTTTTCTGGCCAATCAAGAACAGTAATCCCATTGTTGTTGAACCAGGTTTTGGTACTTTTGGCAGTGTGGGCAGGAGCCAAGTCCTGCAGGAAACTGAAGTCAGCATCTCCATGAAGCTTGTCTGTTGAAGGAGGCATAAAGTGCTCCAAAATGTCCTAGTAGATGACTGTGTTGACTCAGGGCTTAACAAAGCACAGTGGACCAACACCAACATATGACATGGCTCCCCAAATCAACACAGACTGTGGAAACTTCACACTGGACATCAAGCATCTTGGATTGTGTGGCTTTCTATTCTTCCTCCAAACTCTGGGACCTTGGTTTCCAAATGAGATGCAAAATTTGCTGTTCTTTTTTTCATTAGCCCAGGTAAGACGCTTCTGATGTTGTTTGTCACTCAGGAGTGGCTTGACAATAGGACTAGGACATTTGAAGCCCAGGATCGATCTGTGTGTGATGGATCTTGACGCACTAACTCCAGCCTCAGTCCACTTGTCCCCTTTTGAGTATCCCCAACACTTTTGAGTGGCCTTTTCCGGACAATCCTGTTGAGGCTGCAGTCATCGCTGCTGCTTGTACACTATTTTTTTCTTCCACACCATTGCCTTCCACATGATTTTCTATTAATGTGCTTTGATACAGCACTTTGGGAACATCCAACTTATTTTACTTTTGAGGCTTTCCCTCCTTATGGAGGGTGTCAATGGTGGTTTTCTGCACAACTCTCAGGTCAGCAGTCTAACCATGACCATGATTCCTACTGAACCAGACTGAAATCTCATTTAAAGGCTCAGGAACCCTTTGTAGGTGTTTTGAATTAATTAGCTGATTAGAGTGTGACTCTTTGAGACTTTTCACAATATTCTCTTTTTCTGAGATTTTGAATTTGCAGTTTTCATAAGCTGTAAGCCATACTCATCAAAATTATAACAAATAAAGGCTTGAAATATCTCACTTTACATGTAATGAGTCTGAAATGAACTTTTGCACGATATTCCAATTTTTCGAGTTTCACCTGTATCTTTATTCGAGATTATCATACCATGAGAATCTTGCACCATCCTAAAAACAAGCTGAATGCAAAACATAATTCATTTGAGATTATTTTTAGACTGATAGACTTATAGACTGAGCACATAATTATAATATTTACAATTGTTGTTTGTCTCGGACTACAACAACTTGAGATTTCAAAAAGATAAGCAAATCTTTTAGCTCAATGTGTTTCCTCCTAAGCAGTCATGCTTCCTACTGATGTCCCTGATATTCACTACCATTCATATTTATAGAAATTACAATCTCATGTTTTGTGTTTTACAGCGTTTAGCTGAGTCTACTTTGTTCTTCCCCACTCCCATCCGCAGAGCAGAATGTTGTCCTTATTTACCATTGTCTAATCAAAATGGTGCACAGGTCAAGATTAATTAACCCAAGATGGCAATAAATGTAAATGCCAAATGTCTGCCAGCGCTACTGTGTAAAACTTTTACACGGTGGAGACCCGGTCTTTGATGGGCATAAACCAGCTCTTTGCTGACCAGTTAATTCTGGACTGACCCAAGTTGGGCCATGAACTCTGTTATGAGACAGAGAAAGCAGCTGGGACTTTACATCCAAGTAGTATAATTCATTGCTGCACTCAGATATTTTCTCACAGTTCCAGTAAGGCTTGGATTCCTAAGAAATAGATTAAATAATCTTTAAATCCACATAAAGTTTAACACAGGAATATGGTATTTTGAATTATTAATAACCCGATGAAAAACACTGATGCTCATTGGGAGCTGTCTAAGCTCATTAGATATTCTGCAGCATTCATTTGTATGTCAAAAATTGCCCTTTTGCACGGTGGCACAGCTGGTAGCACAGTTCACCACACAGCTAGAAGGTCCCGGGTTCGATTACCACTGGGGACACTGTGGGTGCTGAGGGTGTATTTGTTCACCCGCATCATCGGCGGGTTGGCGACAGGGCCTTTCTGTGTGGAGTTTGCATGTTCTCCCTGTGTTCCCATGAGCAGCTAATGTGAGCTACTCCCACAAAAACATTCACTAGTCCTGGGGCTATATACTGCCTCCTCCTGGCCGGCTGGGGTACCTGAAGGGTTGGGGAGGATCTGGCTGGAATAACGTGATCCTTCCACGCGCTATGTCCAGCTGGGGAAACCCCACCCCATCAGGTGAAAGAAGGGCCTGCACACTCCCCAAGCATGAAGCAGGCTTGGGTTTCAATCCAGGGCCCTCCCCGTGCCTGGAACTAGGTAGGAGCACTGGGTGATAAATAATGGGAAAAAGCCGTGGGGGAAAAAAAAAAAAAGTCCTTTTGCAAAGACATTCTCCTCTCCTTTGCCAATGATGACAACAAAAAATTCTTGCCAATTTTGAACGGCTGTAATGTAAATAAATCTAATGATCAGTCTTAATCTAAATATCCCTGGGAACCAAATATAAAATCAGGGGAGGCTCCTTACACAGTATAGGCAACAATTAAGGTCATTAACATAGTTTGTTTTGAATTTTTCTTTATGGGCATTCGTGTTTCAGTCTGCCTTTTCTAAGTTGTAGCTGATGAAGCAAAGGAGTTTAAGAGTTACTCAAATAAGACTGAACATTTAACAAATGTACTTATTTCTTTTTCATGTTGGAAAATAATATATTTCCTTACTAAATTAGGATTCAAAATTTCTTGAGATGGTTGCAAATACTACAGTGGCTTGCAAAAGTATTTGGCCCCCTTGAACTTTTCCACATTTTGTCACATTACAGCCACAAACATGAATCAGTTTTATTGGAATTCCACGTGAAAGACCAATACAAAGTGGTGTACACGTGAGAAGTGGAAAGAAAATCATACATGATTCCAAAAATGTTTTTACAAATAAATAACTGAAAAGTGGGGTGTGCGTAATTATTCAGCCCCCTGAGTCAATACTTTGCAGAACCACCTTTTGCTGCAATTCTAGCTGCCAGTCTTTTAGGGTTTGTCTCTACCAGCTTTGCACATCTAGAGACTGAAATTCTTGCCCATTCTTCTTTGCAAAACAGCTCCAGCTCAGTCAGATTAGATGGACAGCGTTTGTGAACAGCAGCTTTCAGAGCTTGCTACAGATTCTCGATTGGATTTAGATCCAAGATTGCCCTGTATTTGGCTCCATCCATCTTCACATCAACTCAGACCAGCTTCACTGTCCCTGCTGAAGAGAAGCACCCCCAGAGCATGATGGTGCCACCACCATATTTGACAGTGGGGATGGTGTTTTCAGAGTGATGTGCAGTGTTAGTTTTCCGCCACACATAGCGTTTTGCATTTTGCCCAAAAAGTTCCATTTTGGTCTCATCTGACCAGAGCACCTTCCTCCACATGTTTGCTGTGTCCCCCACATGGCTTGTGGCAAACTGCAAACGTGACTTCTTAGGTTTTCTTTTAACAATGGCTTTCTTCTTGCCACTCTTTCATAAAGGCCAACTTTGTGCAGTGCACGACTAATAGTTGTCCTATGGACAGATTTCCCCCACCTGAGCTGTAGATCTCTGCAGCTCGTCCAGAGTCACCATGGGCCTCTTGGCTGCATTTCTGATCAGCGCTCTCCTTGTTCGGGCTGTGAGTTTAGGTAAATGGTTGAATGTGGCTCCAGTGTAAAGTGGATAGTATAACTAGAAAAGCGCTATATAAGTTCAGTCCAATTATTTACCATCTTCCTTTCGCATTTGTGACCTCTGTGCTGCTGCTGTCCATGGACTGGGCAGGGAGTTTGAGCTTGTTAATCAAAAACCACGCTGCAGTAGGAATAAAACTGTCATTTTTATGTTTTATTATTTGGTAATAACCAAGACTGTGTTAAAGTTTTCTTGATGACAAACCACTAATATAAAGCATCTTAAAAAAACAGTGAAACAGTGACCAGAGTTTTTGTCAGATTATTTAATAAAACCAATCTCCAACAGTAGTAGAAAGGGTCAATAATGTTATTTAAAGGAGACATCCCCTGTTACTAAAGTGAATAACTACTCCCTATCATAGTCTTTCACGCCTTTAATATAAATTCTAGTAAAAAAAAAACTTTTTTTTTAAGATGCTTTTCTGACATTCAGTAAAACCCGTATTGTCTCGCGAGAGTGCACGCGTTGGTTTGGCGTTCCCGGGTGTTCATTATAATAATGCAACTGAGGACTGTGTTGATTGGTTGTAGGAAGGAGGGGGGATGACGCTCCACTGCAACACTCTCCAAACAAATAACATGGCTCACGTTATGAATGAACCCGACCTCGTCGCGACCTACGGAATCCAACCGTTTATGAACGAGCCCGACTCCGAACCAGAGGTGGAAAGTGAAGATGTCGAACAGATAGAAGGATGTCTACAACAAGATGTATCGGAATGGTAAAAGCAACCATTTGATTATTAACATGATAAAACGCTTGTTGTTAGTTTCTAGAAAATAGGTGTGCCTTCTTATAAAGTCGATTATGACAATAACAGCGATGTAGTCTTCTTCAGTAATGGCGGCAGGGCTTGGCTGAATGTGAGGGTGAGAGGGGCGGGGCGAGCTACAGCAGCATTGGTCTGCTATGTTTAGAAATGGTAAAATCCTGCCGTTTTAACGTAATACCGGCACAGAAATCAAAACCACGTTTTTGAGGGCGCATGCACGTGAAGTGCACGTGGGGTGGTTAGAAAAGGCAATGGTAAACAAATGTTGCACTTTTGAATATTGGCTTACTGCCCAGTGTGAAATCATTAGGAAACCATATTATACATGTTTTCACATGGAAAAAATAAAAATTTCAGGTGATGACCCCTTTAAAAAATGTTGAAGCGTGGGGTACTATTCAATTAAAAAATATATATTTTGCATCTCAATATAGAGAATTTAATGTACCATGAGGTTAACTGTGTGAGTCCTAAAACACTCTATAGTGGCCTAATAGCAGGACATAACTCCTGGGTAAAACATTTCTTACTGGTGGACGGCTGCAAACACAAATGCTGTTTTTTTTTACAGCCGCAACTGTTAACGGGACTTTTAAAAGGAAATGTTTTTAAAAAGTGCAGGCAAAAAACAACACATGCAGAGCTGCCATGGTAGGGTGAAAACAAAACAGGGACCAGTAACGTTAGGGAAAGCATCATCCGTAGAGAGGATCCTGTTAGCTGAACAAGACACTTCAATCTCTGAATAACTCATTGAAAGCATCACTGGTAGTTTGCAACAGTAAAGGAGCAGCAAATGTGGAAACAAACATTTCATTGTCGGCTGGAGGGTCAGCAGTCCACTTCTCATCTTAAGCTGAAACTGTCCCAAAATAATCATGCGCACTAACTGAAGTGAACCTTGGCTCCGGTAACATGTCTCTGTCAGCCAATGCATTTCTTAGATGAGTTGTTTATTAAGTTAAATTGGTTGTTTTGAACAATATTTTCCTACCCTGGTCCTCAAGGCTCACTGCATGTTTTAGATGATTAATTTAATGACATAATGTGGCTTTTAATTTGTATTACTTTAACTTTTGTGTTGATCTTCCCACTCCCATTTCTTTTTCTTTTGACGTGCTTAAGATGTCCGAATTTAGGTAGGGCCTGGGCCCCAGTGCCCCTACCTGTTCCCTGGTCCTTGTTGTCAGATTTCAATTTAGAATTGAACTTTAAGTGGACCATTCTAACATATGAATATGCTTTGATATAGACCATTTCATTGAAACTCTGGTAGTATGTTTTGGGTTGTTGTGATGCTGGAAGATGAAACTCTGCCCCACTGTCTAGTCACCTGAAGCTCCTCCAGAATTATTTAACCTAATCAAACTTCCCATCAACTCTGACAAGCTTATATGTCCCAGCTGAATAAATGAATCTCTGCAAAAATAAGGATCCCACAACCATGTTTTAAGTGTGGATCAGTGTGTTCACTGTAAGGTGCAGTCTTAGTTCTCTCCACATATAGTGTTTCATATGCAGGGCACAATTTTGGTCTCATCTGACCAGAACACCTTCTTCAACATGCTTACTGTGTTTTCTCTATGGCTTGTGGCAAACTGCAAAGGGATATCATAGAGCTTTCTTTCAACAATTGCTTTCTTGTCACCGCTCCTCCATAAATGACAAATATGTGGTTCAGAGAAAAAAAATAAGTGATGCCATTGTTAGACGCTCTTACATGATCTGTGGAGCTCTAAAGAGTTACCATGGGGCTCTTGGCCGCTTCTCTAAGGATTGTCCTCCTCCCAGTTTAGAGGGTTTCTTGGTGGGTTTGAAGTAGTTTCTTTTCATTTTTGAATGGTATTCTATTAGATGTTCAAAATCTGGGATAGTTTTGGAACCACATCTTGCTTTAAACGTTTCAACAACTTTATCACTGACTTGTGTGCTGTCTGCCTCGATCTTTATGATGCTGTTTGTTCGTGAAAGCTTCAGAGGTTTGTTAGAAAGGATCATCTCATTTCTAACAAACCTCTGAAGCTTTCACGGGACAGCCACACTGATACTAACATTAAATTAAAGGCAGGGTATACGATTTCATTTTAAAACACTTTTTAAAACTGCAAAAAATGCTCTTCATATACCAGTGGCAACCTATAAGTTAGGAGTTCTTAAACTTGACCGAGTAATTTTCATTCTCTCTACAGCGAGAAACCCTGGGAAAACCTTATCCAATCAACTTCCACGGTCCGTCCAAGATAAGAGGCTTGTAAGCAAAGCTTCCGTGTTCCAGCACCTCCCCCTCTGCGTGTCCCCTTCGTGTGCACGCAACGCTCATTCTAGCCTGTAAACAGGAAGTGAGCTTGCGCTAAAATGAAAAAGAAAGCCGACCAAGAGCGTGCTTAAAGCCGAATCTGCATCGGAGCTGATGCATTTACACGGTGGCATCAATTCAAGGTAGCTAAGGGCTTGCTAACGGATGCGTTGGTTGCTGATTTTCTCCTTGACCGGTAAGATCAAGTTATATTTTGTGACTTTGGTTGAAATGCTGTGAAGTGGCGGAAACCCAACGAGACCATGCTGGCTGTGTGTGCCTGTGTTATTGAGGCGTGGCTTAGTGGGAGAGCATGAAGCAAGGGGTGGGACTTTTTATTTTTTAATAACGCCCTCTCAAAAAGCGCTCCCACAATCGTATACCCTGCCTTTAACCAAAAAGATTAAACTATATAAAAATCCCTTTCAAGGCAGTTGTTTGACTTGGACTTTATTTATGGGGTATCAGAATTGAGGGGGGGTAAATATGAATGCACGCCAGGTATTTCAGGTTGTAATTTGTAAAATCTTTTTTGAAAACCATGAATACTTTTGTCTGCTCTCTGATTATGCGCCACTTTCATTTGTATTTTACATAAAGCCTCACAAAATCCATAGGAACAAATAATTTTCTTTGTTGCCTTATCCTGCTCGTTCATCCTCTCCCACTATCACTGTCAATGACTTCCAACCCACGCACACAAATTCTGTACATACTGCTACAAAGTGCATACAGATTATGGAAATTTTGGGTTCCTGCAGCTCCCATCATGCAAAGCCCTTGCAGATCTTGACCTCCTGTGAAGAGCCTGGGACCTTGCAGTTTTACCCGTGCCTCCTTCAGTCTATCCTGAGCAAGGCTGACCATCAGTTTCCAAGACAAAGACACTCCACATGTTTCTAGTAAACACAGGAAGCTGGTCATAAGCGTAGGGAGGAAATTTAAAAGATTATTAAAAAAACTAAAACCATGAATATAGGAGGATAAAGCAAACTAGCTTGAATGTTGCTTGTTTGCTCCAAATGCCCTTTATAGACCCAGGTAATGCTAATTTTAAACAGTAAAATCCATTAATTTCCAGCCCGCTCATTTCTGTAATTGAATATCATTTCTAATAGAGTGGTTTGGAAAACAAACACTCGAAAACTGTTCTAAAGGGGTTCAAGGACCAAAGCTAATTAATTAGTGGGAAAGTGTCATCTATTAAATTTTGCACTCAAAGGAGATTGCATTCATTTAACAGAAATATTTGAAACATGTCAGAAAAAGACATATTTGAAGTGAAGAAGAACAAAAATTGTCCCAATTTTGTCAGCATGGTTCCTACACTTTTTTCACAATAAAATCCCAGACTTTTCTAAACTCAAATTTCCTGGGTTCTCATACCTGTATGTGCACTTTAAGATAAGTTTACCGTGAATGTGTGGCAGATATACATTGGGCTGGTTTTAAATATGAAACCTGTAAATGCCAAAAACGGAAAGGGAAGACAAAAGTAATCAAATAAAAGATGTAAGGAACAGAGGAAGGACAGAAAGCAAAAAAAAGGAAGTGTCTGGCTTTGAATTAAGTTAATTCAAAGTGCTGTACATGATAAAAACATCAGACAAATCAAAAAAGATTCGAAAGGGCCAACACAAACAAAAAAAGATTTACAATATAAATGAAGAGGGGCAAACGCAACAAAGGAAAGGACATTTATTGGATATGGATACAAGTCTGGAAATATTTTTATTTTCTTTTTTCCTCCTTTTCCAAAACTGAAAATTGCTGTAATCCAATTCCATCTTTTTTAACACTTTTCTTGAATGAGTAGGGACCCTTTATTACATGTTTGTTTATCCTTCCCCCAATAATGTTCACATTTACTTCATTCAATCAAGCCCAGTACTTTGAGAACTACAAATCCTTTGTTTAATTATTTTTTTATTTGGATTTAATTATTCAGCTTATGAGCCTACTAACATAAATATGTCTAAACAGTATAAGGTTTTTTAATCCCAGCACAATGTGAGTACAGAAACCCTGTGAACTGTGTAAATATCTGAGAATGTTTGCTTAAAGCATAATGTTTTTCATATTTTATCACCTCATCCTCTCAACTGCCTCCTTTTAAAGCGGCTTAACGACTCTTGGGGCCATTTTCACACCTACACTTGTTGGTGCGACTAAAATCAGTTCGGGGACTTTCAGGCAGTTAACTTACCTGGGGCTATTAAAGCTATTTTTTTACTTGCCAAGTGCTTGCCACTGTAACAGTCTCATCTGCAGTTTTCTTTTCCCCTGACGCCTCCCCCGGTGGTGCTATTTGATCAAGGCTTTGTCTGTCACATTTTATTGGTTTATACTGATGCAATGGGAATGAATGAGAGACAGGTCTGTGAAAAAGGTCAACAGTCAATGATGAAATATGAATATCTCCCTCCTCTGTTTGCTAGAATGATATTACGTGATATTTGGACTGCGTTTTGAATAATTCATGGGTGACCAGTGCCAGTCAAGAGAGGGTCCACACAGCAGCTTACTGTCAAAATGTTACATTCCTCCAACAAAAACTGAAATCTTAAAGTGTATTGTATAGAACCTTAAACATTTCTGAAGAATCAGCATCTTTGTGAAAATCTTTCTATTATGTAATGTCAGGACAAGTCATTGACTGGTATGAGATTCTAACAGTATGGGGATTTAGTTTCTTTAGCAACTGTCACATCGTTTCTAATGTTGCTAGATTGGCTTATCTGAAATTGTACAACTTATGGAGGCCAAAATGTGTAGAAATTAAGCACATTTTGTGGAATATTAAGATGTTATCCTTTTCTCTGAATGTGTTATGTTACATTATCTGTAATGTCAGCGTAAAAGGTAAAAATAACTTATGCACAGTCTAACAGTATTTATTACTTGGCTTAATCAAATTATAGGTTGGACAGCCTTCAGTTGGCACCACTCTAAGCATCGACCCTTCTGAAATGAGTGAATCTTCAACACAGTAATCTCAGAACCTAAGAACATAATAAACCCTCTCCAAGGAACATACTGAACCTTGAATTTGACATGCTACTATTCCCCTAATACTTTTGTCGCTGGTTACTATTTATTATCTAACCACATTGCCTTTAAAAAAGTAATGGGATTTGGTAGCCAAGCTGTCTTTATCTGCTGTTTTTCCAATTGGGAAGAGTTTTTTTTTTTTACAATAGGGAAATTTATAGGTGGTTGAACCTCTTTCAGTCTCAAGTCAAAACTGACTGACAGAATATAACAAGTGAAGTAGTCTCTCACATCTTTATGGCTTGGAAACCATAGCTTTTTGAAACAGTGGTACACCTTGAAACCCGAACCATGCCTAGCCAGGACATAAAAGCAGCAAGCCAAATTGTTCCCCTTTGAGACCATTCTGCACTCCAGTAACAAATTTGATCTGTCTGCATCTTGCAGCCCTTCTAGAGTAAATGTTCACTTTATTCTCTTTCCACTGAGGCAAATTAAACCAAAGAAGCTGTACTCAGTTCTGGCTCCCACACATCTTGGGAATCTCTTAGGAAAATAGATTTGATCACCAGATACTCACTGGTACATGAGCAGCTCATAAATCTGATCTGAGACATGACTGTGAAAGAGTTAGTTTAGTTTGAGAAGTTTGTCACCATTGTTGTTCACAATTCCCTTTCTCCCCCTGTCAAGCTGCATTTTTGTACGATTCTCTTCGCGATAACCATCTGAAACACTCTCTTTCAGACCTCCCAGACTTCCTTTCACAAAGGTTTAAGTGGCTCCATGACTTTGCTTTCCAAATGAGACAAGACCACTTTGGCTGGCTCGAGGGGTCAGTCTCAGGGGGGGATCTGATTGGACCATGATTGAATTTGAGGGGTCAGATCAAACGCACAGCTCTTCCCCTCAACAGCTACGATAACCTCTGGAGGAGAGGGAGCACAGGGGTAAGGAGCAATCTCCAAAGCGAGCTTGAGTGATTAAATCTAGCGGGTTTGATATGTGCGGGGAAATTTACAGTATGTGTTGGGTTGTGCTTACCTCAGTGCAAGAAAACTATGTTAAAAGCAATTGATAGCATTAATAAATCTAGGTAGACTCAAAATATGAAAAATACCATTGGGACTGTCATTAATTACTGAATTAAAATGAATTGAAATTTAGCTAAAGGATAGTCTTGGCCAAAGGCAGGACAGTACTCTCCTCATAAACCTCATTAAGTGATCCTACAGAACCTTGGTGTTTTTATTTAACGTCCATCATTAATTAATCACCATCACTAATTCATTAAAGTTTATCCTTGTCTTTATAATGCATCAAAGGATAGTTTGCTGGTTTGTTCAAAATTGTTGGGTTAATGGCTAGTTTTATCATTCTCAGAGCATCTGAATTTAAAACAAAACTAGTTCATAGCTGGACTGGAAGATATTCTTGGTCCCTTTGGTTTCAAAATAAGATGGCATCACAAATATCACTTTTTAAGCAGAAGCTTGTGTATGGTACCATTGACTTATGCCTCTCAGAAGCCTTCCCTTCTGCATTAATGCACGTGCAACTTTAAAAGCATTTCAATCAATAAGACCGAGTCTCCTAATGGGGCCTCCTTTCAGGAAGGGGAGCTGGAATATACTTTTTCATTACAAGGACCAGATTGCAGTGTTCACTCAGTGCACTCAGCTCCATATTGAAATGAGAGGTGTGCATGATTACTGGAGAGAGTAAAAAGCTTCTGAGAGATGTGGGATAGTGAAGATTGATACATGATGTTTTTTCCCCTTCATCTTACCTTCTTCGATTCACCTTTTAATAACCAAAGGATGAAAGTTAAAGAAATGTGGTAATTCTGAGTTATAGGATGATGTACAAATGGTTTTACTGGATATGGCGGTAAAAATAAAATGAGCATTAGACTCTGAAAAGCCGTACACGGCTATATCCATATGAAGAAATATGTCCCAGTTGAATGATTTTGCAACAGAGCCCTAAATATATCTTTTTTTTGTTTAGTGCATTTGTTCTGAGTTATTACTTATTGTCTCATCAAGTGAAACCTTTGCACTGGTAAGCTATACATCTGTGAACATGCTGAGGTGCAAGCTAAAGCAACTGTCCAGGCATGGTGGAAGTAAATGCCCCTTACAGATTCTTCCGCTTTTACTTTTCTGTCAAAACTTAATGTTTCAGATCACCAAACACATTTTATCATCAGATCAGGAGAACCAAAGAAAATATACAAAGCCCTTTTCAAATGATGTCATAACAAAATGCATTCTTACTTAGCTTTTTTATTCTACTCTGTATCATCAACCACAATGTGGAGAGTAAAATGCTTTAAGGCCGCCACAATTGTTCCTCTCCCTAAGCAATCAAGTGTCACATGCCTGAATGACTGCAGGCCAGTGGCACTCACTTCCATCCCGGCCAAATGCTTGGAGAGATTGGTCAGCAAACACATTTAAACTTTTATGTTACCTTCACATTACCCAAATCAGTTTGCCTACAGAGAGAATAGGTTAATTGAGGATGCCATCGCTCTTGTGCTCCACACACTATTGGAGCATCTGGAGCATAAAAACTCCTATGCACGCCTTTTCTTTGTAGATTATAGCCTTTAACACCATTTGGCCGTACAGACTTCGCCTCAAACTACATCAAAGGGGCCTGAGTAACACGTTGTGTAACTGGATTGTAGACTTTTTAAACAAGCAGTACACAGAAGGTGAGAGTGGGTAATTATACCTCTTCCACACTAGTCACCAACACAGGAGCTCTTTTGTTCACCCACGACTGCTCCGCCTCTTTCCCTTCCAATCTCATTGTCAAGTTCGCAGATGATTCAACAGTGCTCGGACTTATTACCAACAACAGTGAGATGGATTACAGAGCTGAGGTACACAACCTGGTATCGTGGTGTGACAACAATAACCTGATCTTACATATCAAGAAGACTAAGGAACTCATTGTAGACTTCTGCAGGAACAGTCCTAAAAACTATAGACCTCTTTTCATTGATTTGAAGGAGGTGGAGAGGGTGAAATACTTTAAATGTGTGGGGGTGACGATGGCGGAGGATCTATCCTGGAACAGAGACATTGCCCTAGCTGTAGGGAAGGCCCAACAATGCCTCTACTACCTCAGGAAGCTGAGAGGTAGTCATATCTCCAGATCCCTGATGGTGAATCTTTATAATTGTGCCATCAGTAGTGTTTTAATATGTTTTTTTTTGTGTAGTTTTCCAGCAGCACTAAGGGGAATCAGCAGGCCCTTCAGTGAGTGGTGAAAACTTTGGGAAAAAAACATTGGGTCCATCCACCAAGAGATCAGTTCCATCTATACCACCCGATGTCTCTTGAGAGTGAGGAATATTCTGCAGGACCGTTACCATCCTGCTCATCATTTGTTCCACCTGCTTCCCTCAGGTAGGAGGTGCAGGTCCATACGGGCCCGGATGACAAGATTTTTCAACAGCCTGTATCCTCAGGCTGAGGTTACTGAACAATACCCCCTCCCTTCTCTGCCTTCCCTCCATGGATAATATCCATATCTACTGGATTATAGCTCCCAATGGACATGGATAGGAACTATACTCACCTATTTCCATGTATCCTTGTGATTGATGAACTGGTAATATATGTGAATGTGTACTTGGGATACAGGAACAATGTAGTGTTGCTGCTCTGAACTTAATTTTGTTGTTCTGTGTGACACTGACAATAAATCTAAATTATTCCCTGACAGTTTTTAAATATCTTAATTTCCACCTGACTCCACAAAGCTGTTCAGTTGTTTAAAGATGCAAAACTGACAGATAGTAGATGAACCCCTCTATTTCTTGTTCACTTACTTCTTCCTTCGGCAGTGTTGACAGCTTATTTTTGTTTTTGTCTTCCTCATATCCAAGAAAATAATTTCTACGCATGTCTGGGGTGAAAACCCTCACATCCCTTTCTCCAACAGTTCTCCAATGATTCTGGGGGACCCCAAGGCTTTTTAAGGCCAGAAGCGGCATACAATACCTATAAGAATGTTTGTGTCTACCCTAAGATTTTATTCAAATGAAACATGGCCAGACAGTCTCCAAATTGAGGCTTCCATTAGGCATCCTAAACAGATGCTTGAACCACCTTAACTGACTCCTTTGGATCTGGAGGAGTAGAAGCCCTATACTACCTCCCTCCAATTGGTGAACCTTCTTATATGTCTAAGGCTAAGCCCAGTCCCCCTAAGGAGAAAGTTCCTTTCAGCCACCCAGATCTGGGATCCCTTGACTCCATTGTTTGATAAATAGGATGAAATTGAAATGTTTGTAATGTATGTTTGGGTTGAATTACCTTTATTTTTTGTAAAATGCTTTGACATTTGTTATGAATTGAATTGAATCAAACAGTCAATATAATGAAACACTTCTGTTTTAGTTTGATCAGACCTAGAGCTTGCACTATACTTTGTCCTTGTCTCATAATCTATTTTTACCTGTCAATTTTTAAAATGATGATAATGACATTTAGTAAGTATTTCATTTTCATTCATTTAATTAGTTAAAATTCAACTAAAACAAGCTGAACAGACGATCCACATTGTTCCAATCATACAAAAGCAGATGATACATGTAATATGAACAGTTCACCTGCTGTGGCCTGAACACACAGTCTCACAACTTGCTCCTGGTCCAGATGGACCTGAACCATGCTTGTGCAGATTTATGTCTCAGGTGGGATTGCAGCCATGGACAGACTACTTTTTTTCGGGGGAGTGTTCTGGAGGTTGAATCCACCACACTAGAGACTGGAATTACAAATGCCACTTCAGCTAAAGTTTTCGAAGAGAACATTTCTCAAATTAACATAATCAGAAGTCGGCAAGACTCTAGCATGTGCTCCTTCTGCGTTCAACTGGTCTGTGTCCGTTGTAGCCGGTCACAGATGCAATCCAAGGCCTCCATAACTCTTCAATGTGCCGTCAGTTGCCGGATACTGAGATGCATTTAGTACAGTCTCCAGGTCTGAGACGATTCTAAGATGCTGTCAGAGAAATTTTTGGTTTTTTGATTGATTCAGTTACCTGTATTCTAGTGGTCTAATGTAGGTGGTCTAAGCCTATGCTAAATTCATGTTTTCACACTATGGATATTTAAGTGAATTGAAAGAAGACTGTACTAAAATAAAGATTTCTTACACTTTGACAGTCTGATGACTCCAACTGGGCCATGCAGCTGTGCCAACGGAGAGCTTCTTGTATAGATACAAGGCTCAGCAGATTTCTCTGAGAGCACACACAGTTTCACTCTGAAAGCGAGCACCTTCGCATGCAGGATGTGACGGAGAAAAAAAATTAAATTAGCACTTTTGCTACAAAGCTAGGGGGTGCCACCTAGGACATTATTCAGAATAATGTCCCAGAATATTAAGAAGCACATATACAATCTAACTCCTCCACACACTATACTGAAAACATTGCCCAAAGACTACTGAAAAGCTTGCATGTAAACAACTGAAAAGATATACCTTTCATACCCACTAGTGAGAACCTTTCATACAAACTACTAGTGAAGGCTCTCATATAAACGAGTGAAAAGATTAACCTTTTATACACACTGGAGAGAACCTTCCATGCAAACTAGTGAGAACCTTCCATACAAACTAGTGAAAACCTTCCAAACAAAATAGTGAGAACCTTGCATACAAACTAGGGAGAGAATTTCATACAAACTAGTGAAAAGCTTTTATATAAACTAGTGAAAAGATTAACCTTTTATATACACTGGTGAGAACCTTTAATATAAACTATTTGTGGACAAAGTCATGGAATCTGGACAAATTAACTAACATTTTCACTGATCAAACTTTTAAATCTGTCAAATTTGACCGGAACACAACCTAAAGTTTAAACAAATCAGTTTAATTTCACATGTAAGGTAATTCTGAATAATGTCCCAGGTGGCACACCATACAACGCTCTTCTAACTCACTAAAAACAATATCTGTTGGAAAATGATTTTGCACCAAGATCATGGAACTATTACAAAGTTAGATTTAAGAAAGAAAAAGCCTATGGTTAACAGAAAAGGACACAACACAGTTTGTCATGGCTACTACAAATTGCTCAGGGATGGAGTCAACCGCCAGACCACAAGGAAACGCCGGATGTTGTTTGTGAGGATAAAGTTTGTAAAAATCTTCCAAAAATCAACTGTCTCAGCATAATTTTATCTCAGTGTCTGAGCCAAATGAAGGAGAGAAAAATAGACTGCAAATGCCATCTGAGTGTTTTACCTACTCTTCCAACTACTTTGTATATAACATTAGCTCTAAGTTAATTTATAAAGCCAAAACAACATGGTGGTGTGGGAAAATGAACCACAGACTGACTTATAGAGTTTCATTAGAGTGGAAGATGCTGTGCTTGGAATAATGTTTTGACAGTTATGTCACTGATTACCAATATGCCCTTGAGAATAAAACACAGACTGCTTAAGTAGAAACATGTGGGCCTTGTGCAATCACTACAGGGCTTACTAATATGAAGTGATGCAGTTCTTGGGAGATATAGGAGGACATTCCCATATGTGCATCAGCGTAACAATGCTGGTCAGAGGAGGGGCAAAAATGGCACCTTTTATTGTGAATCAGCAGGCAGACTGGGTTCAACACAAAGGACATAAATCCCAGCATAGGGAACTGGTATGTTAGATCTTCACACTGCTGTATACCAGACTTCTTCTTCCTTGCTGATTAAGTCATCATACCAGTTCACTTTATGAATGGAAGTTCAAGCTGGATACTTTGCTATTATTCCATTTGTCTTGAGTGGACATTGTGTTATGAATTGATGCCAGAGCTCATTGTTCCATATATAGCATCATCACTCTTTAGCAACTTTCGGTTCTGTTCTGGACAGCTTTGTGCTTGCATGTTTTTTCCTTTCTCTCTTTTTTCGGTATTTCCTGATTTTATACATGGAAATTAATATGACTGTTGTGAGCAATAGGTCTGAACATAGTTTAAACTGTTGTAAAAATGATCATATGTGCCCTTTAAATATGGTAATAGGGCTTTTCTAGTAATGCTGGTGTTTTAAACAGTCCTGCAGTATTTGCTACTTGCAAGGCCAGCATTATATGGTGTTTTTTTATTTTCAACATTATTACTATCACTTGAATAGTTTGATAGACTAGCTCTAGTCTCTAACTTATTTCCATTAGATTTAGTGCCTGGTCAGTTTAAAAAAAACATATTTTATTTTTGTGCCACATAATTCATGTTCAAACAGTAATTTTACTTGTTTTTTGCAACAAAATTTTTTTTATGACAAAACAGTGGAGACATATATTTATAACCTGCTGTGGTATGATGGAAATTAGCTTTTAAGACCTTGATTCAGTTTTGTTTGTTTTTTTATAAATGAGGAAACTATCAGTCAACGTGGCAGATTTGCAGTACACAGCTCACTGAAATGAACACGAAACGATCCATGAAGTCACTCAGAGATGGAATGAAACAATCTTAAAGGGAAATTGGCTATTTTAAAAGTGCAGAGCAAAAAGGCACAAAAGTGTAATGAAAGCATGCTGGAAATTTCTTTTTAAATCGAATGTAAAAACGCAGCGTTTATAATGTTCATCCAGAAGAGCTTTTTGAATACTGTCTATACAGATTTTGCAACAAGGTAAGAAGATGTATGTCAAACCTACTTCTCCAGAGAGGAAGAGATTCCTACAAAATAGGAGAACAGTACCTGCTGAGTTTCAGAGGGAACCTTTAGGAAAGTGTAAATAAAATGGAGCAAACTATTTAAGAGAATAAGCAAAACTCATGTGTTGTGTCAATGGATGTGTGGAGGTATTTTGTAGGAATGTTGAAGGTGGCTTCATATTTTTAACCAGCCAAATACAGCATGTTGTAAAAGTATTCAAACATCTGTATTTACTTCTATACATCTTCTCTTCAGCTTTGAACAGCTTCCCTGTCCCTGCTAAGGAGAAGCATTCCTACAGTATAATACAACCACCACCATGCCTTAATGTTAATATTGTTTGTTCCCTGCCTCTGATAGCATTATATTCATAGAAGACTAGATGCAGTTATACTGGGAATGGATTACACACCGTTTGCTAACTAGATAGCTTCTGAAGGCAGTTGATTGCACTGGATTATCTGGGAGGTATCAGAGAAAAGGGGAATAATTACAAATACATATCTCACTTTTCATATTTTTTTATAAAAAATATATATATTAAAAACAAGCCCTTCCTTCCACTTTCATTGATGTGCTAGTTTGTGTTTCTCGTAAATTTCAGTGAAAGTTATTGGTTGTAAAAATGTCATGATTTCAATTACTTATTTAAATCAGAGCACTGCTATATCCCAAGGTAGGGTAGAAAAGAACAGGCTTAAAAAAATACTTCCATGAAATATCATCCATCTCATTACCATCATTTTTGTGCTTCTGATGTTTCATCTTCGTACTGCTGCTCTGTGATATTTGACTCGGCTTCTGCTCTTAATGATGGTGAGCGCCGGTGATAAAAGTCAACAGGCACACCAAAGGCACTGCAAGATACTTAACACATGTGCATTTTACGGTTTGAAACCTGGGAGCTCATTTGCACTGCCATAATACCGCCGGGCAACACGGCTGCATCCACACGTGTGTTTGGTGGAATATGATAATGTAATTTTCACTCAAAAAGTGATGTAGATCCTCGGATCTTATCTAAATTACATACCGTAGCAGCAACTCATACAATTATTATGATGAATATGTGTATGTGTTATATGGCTCTTAGTGGAACCACTTTGAATGAGAATCTGACTCTTACTTAATGTTCACATACATGTAATATTAGCAGTTGATGACATTATTTCTGACTAATTTCCTTTTAAATTCTGTTTTAATGATTTCACACGATATATTCAACTGTGATTGCTGCTTCTGCTTCAACACCATTCATTGTACAAATATTATTACAGAAGGCTTATCCGGTATTTAAACTACTAATATATGCATGTGTTACTAGAATAACCAGAGTGTTAATGTTATTCATACGTATAGACATATATTATTTATAGGGTTTATCTGTGTGTCAAATACATGCATGTTTAAATTATTATACAACACCATAAACGGTGCCATCCATGGTATAAAATAGGTATAAAACTTAAAAAAATATTTATTCTGCATCCTATTGTTCTTTTCACAAGAAAACCTGGCAGATGTACATACAAACAAATGTTTTGTTGCGCTTTGGCCTCTCGTTTATACGGCAACAGCATTTTAGCCAGATAAAAATACAGCTTTCACAATCGGTTCCAGAGGAAAACCTTTTAGAAGCATAATATCAAGGCAAGGCAATTTTATTTGTATAGCACACTTTCAACAACAAGGTAATTCAAGGTGCTTTACATGATTAAGGGGTCAAATAAAAATAGCAGTTAAACACAGACAAAGCATATAAAGTAAAAAACAGCAATTAATCAGTCATATCCGTGTAGATGCAAACTGAAAACATTTGGAAACAATGATGTCATTCATGTCCTCTCACGCTCGTTTCACCTGTGCGCAACACAACAACAATGGAGAACCTCTGAGTTCTGTCTGTGCTGCTGCTCCTCGTGATTATTTGGTAGGTTAAAGCAAAATCAGCTCATTTTGGAATTCCTATGCCATCAGTGATGATGCATAGATTTTATGTGGCAGATCGTCTGTGCACCTCCGTGCAAATGAATGATTACAAAAAAACACCTCTGGATCAGAAAGTTCACAAAGTTTAAACACCTCTTACAGGCCTAGCACTGTGCTTCCAGGTATCGTCTGCATATGGATTGATTTTTATTCCGCTGCTGTATGAATGCAATTTTTTTCCCGGATACACAAAAGAAAAGTTTTGGGAAACATTGTATATCCAGGCCAAGATCTGCCAGGGGTATGAATACATTTTGGCCTAACTGTAAACCTGTGAAATTTTTCATAATTTGGCATAAACCGATCTACTAGATGGCAGCAAACTGCTTCTAACACCATACTTATTATGAGTTGAATATACTTTAACAGGCATTTGTGACATACATACAGTGGGACAAAAATTTATTTGGCAGCCACCGATTTGTGCAACTTGTCCCACTTGAAAATATATAATTTTCACTATAGGTACACTTCAACTGTGAGAGACAAAATGTAAAAAAAAATCCAGGAAATTACACTTTATGATTTTTAAAGAATTTATTTGTATAATGGTGCAGAAAATAAGTATTTGGCCAATAAAGAAAGTTCACGTCAAACCGTCGTAAAGTAACCTTGGCTGGCAATGACAGAGGTCAAACGTTTCCTGTAGGTCTTCACCAGGTTTGCACACACTGTAGCTGGTATTTTGGCCCATTCTTTCATGCAGATCTTCTCTAGAGCTGTGATGTTTTGGGGCTGTCACTGGCCAACTCGGACTTTCAATTCCCTCTACATATTCTCTATTTAACTGAGGTCTAGAGGCTGGCACAGGATTTTAATCCATGACGACATAGTGTGTTACCAATTATGTTCCTGTGGTACTAGGTCTCTTCAGGTCATTGATCAGTTCCCCTTGTGTAGTTCTGGGCTTTTTCCTCACAGTTCAAAATCATTTGTACCCCACGAGGTGAAATCTTGCATGGAGCCCCAAGTCAACGGAGATTGTTAGTTATCTTGTATTTATTCAATTTTCTAATAACTGTTCCAACAGTTGATCTCTTCTCATCAAGCTGGTTGTCTATTGTAGATTGGCTCATCCCAGTCTTGTGCAGATGTGCAATCTTGTCCCTGGTGTCCTTTGACAGCTCCTGTCTTGGCCATGGTGGAAGTTGGAGTCTGACTGTTTAAAGAACAGTTATTTTCTGCACCATTAAACAAATAAAGTCTTTAAAAATGATACAATGTGATTTTCTGGATATATTTATATATAGTTTCTTTTATATTATGTCTCTCAGTGTTTAAGTGTACCTATGATGAAAATTACAGGCCTCTCATCTTTTTAAGTGGGACAACTTTCACAAATGGGTGGCTGCCAAATACTTTTTTCCCCACTGTATATATTTGGCACTTTGTAAATTTTCTTAAAACCATCAAATAGCCAAACACAAGGTTCTTATAAATGATCGTGAACTGTAACAAAGATCCTGTGAAATACTTTAAAGACAACCAAGAGACCAACATGCTTTGTATCTGCTTGAAAAACTAAGCTTATACATATAGAAGTACATTTTTCTATGCCTCTGTGCAATAACAAATACCATATAGAGGCATTGACTGTCACCTAAACCATTACAATAGCTAGACAAAATTGTTTTCTTCGGGTTGTCATGATGACGGTGGTAGTGTTAGTTTCCAAATTTCTTCAGTTTCATCTAAGATTATCCCCTAAAAAAGTCAAAGGGCAGATGATTATGCAAAGACACACACAGTAAAAACATTTTCACAATAACAGTGCAGGAATTATGGATCATTTTATAAGGTTACTGAGTTCTCAACTAGCAGAGTAAGATAGTTCACCTTAGTTGTGATTTAAAAAAAACTTTGTTTATAGCTGACTTTGAGTAATACTTTGATGTATCATGTTTTGTGTATGCTTCCTGCTGTTTGTAATGCCTTGATGTATCTGTGTATGCTTCTTGCTTTATTGCTGTTTGTACTTTATATGCTTTGTCTGTGTTTTACTGCTATTTGTATTTTACCTCTTAATCATTTAAAGCACCTTGAATAACCTTGTTGTTGAAAGTGTGCTATAGAAATAAAATTGCCTTGCCTTACAGTGTTGACCAGCATCTAAATAGTTTCTTGATCATAGTACTTTAAAAATCATAAACATTGTATGTTTTAACAATCTCAGGAACCTTATCTGATGGATAAGATGCTAATTTAGCACAATCTCATGTAGCAATGAATCCCTTCGTAAGCATTTGTCTTAGTAGACAAACTTATTGAATGTGTTCCAAGAGTCAGGATCTCAAGGTTTCATAGTCACTGCACTCTTTAAAGGCATCACTTTTAATGTAGTTTATTCTTGTTTTTAATATTCCGTCATTAATTTACCTCAAAATAGGTTGTCTGTGTTATGGTGGATAAAAACATCTGAATATCAGTTTAGTTTTTAGGTGAAGTGCTTTCTGTTTATTTTTTACAATTATGCCACTGAAAAAATCTCAAAATGACATAGGCAAAAAAAAAAGAAAAATTATGGTTTTACAATAACAGTGTAAGTGTATCTTTAGTAGATATTTTTTTTTGTGAAGGCGATCCAAATAAACATGACATGGTTATGCGTCGAAACATTTCTTAAGCAGTGAGTCATGACAGTCCACGCTGGAGAGTCAGCAGTCCTTCATCTGTCCTACAGACACTATATATTACAGTAACTTCCTGTGCTTTCAGAACACGGAGTCGTGTTTCATGTTTTCGACAGCAGGGAATTAATCTCTTACAAATCTTATTGCATGCACAAACACAGCAGATTAGCAAACGCAAGTCATTTGTTTGTCACTGATGCATTTGCATGTACGAGAGAGATGCAGAGAAATAGAGACAGATAGAGAAAGCGGGGGGCACAGCGAGGGAGGGGGCGAAAGGTTTTAACTCTGTGTGTGAGCATGTACAGTACGCACATCCCCTGGGCCTCGCACAGAGGGGTTCAATTATAGCTCACAACCTCACTAGCACCCCCTACTGCAATCCCACTGCAACTTAGAAACATGGCGATTTCACAGCTCTTGAGGTTCATGTAGGTTCATGCACGATGTTTACATGTGCGTGTTTTTGCACATAAGACCTTGATAGAGAGAGATGGGAGGAAGTGGGTTGGTCCTGACACCCTGTGGTGGTGCAGACATGGGTACTAAAATGCTCGTCCCATGTAAACTGCTTTCACTTAAAGCCTCTAAGCAAAAACTTTCTTTTTGCTGTGTCTCCCTGTTCGTGATGTTCAGCCAGTTTTAACATTAAGTTTCTCTGTGTTAAAACACTCAATGGAGAATGTGCATCTATTCATGCATACACTATATTACCTACTTTCTGATGAATACTGTCTGCAAATTATTAGATACATTTAAGCCCATTGATTGCATTGTCTAGGTCAAAATTGTTCTGTAAGTCATGTGACTGTGTGTTATGGCTGGCTCTGCCCAGAGGGAGCCCCGTTCCTGGAGCTCTACTCCCAACTCAGACAGAGGGAAGATTAATGGAATGTAAATGTTGATGGATTATTGAACAGGAAAAAGATAAAGTTGGCCTGTGCTTGCATAAAAAAACTAGACTGGGCACTTTGAGTCAATAAAAGTGTGTGAGTGTGAGAGTGTGTTTAAGTGCCTCAGAGTTTTTAGGGGGGCCAAACCTAACAGCCTGAAGTTTAAAAGGCACGACCCTTTAACCTGGCTTTTAAAAAGCTTAACATGCAAGAAGGAGCTTTACGCTGGTAACTGGTAAAGATTCAAGACAAAATCAATTCGATTTTTTTAAATGTCTGAGGATGAAGAATTACCCTGATATGATGTAGTTAAAAACCACGTTTGGATAATCACAGTGAATGACAGTTTTTGCAGGCTTTTCTTGATATAAATTAACTTCTGGGCTCATATCAAGTCAAAAACAGAAGAAGTGAAAAATCTCCACTCTTTGTCTCACTCAGCGGCTCCACATTAAATCAGCTCAACTGATTCGTTTTTGGCAAAATGGATACAGTCATGGACTTGATATGAAAAGAGGAGGAATAATATGTAGGATATTATGACATTATATGCTATCGTATCATTATTCGTATGCCTCTGTTTAGAAGTTTATATCCACTCATCAAGGGCATGATTGTCATGTTAGTGTTGGGCTTTTAGTGATTTGTTTGAACCTTTCTTTTCCTGAGTGGTAGTAACACACAGCAAACATCTTCAGTGGGTTTTTTTTATTAATTGTTTTGAAGGGTATTAACAATTTTTACAGATTCATTTATTAATATGATACAATATTATGTACACTCACACCACCACTATTAATATTGGGTATATACCAACATTAATATTAAGAAAATATAGGTTTAGGTATATATATATATATATATATATATATATATATATATATATATATATATATATATATATATATATATATATATATATATATATATATATATATATATATATATATATATATATATATATATATATATATATATATATATATATATATATATATATATATATATATATATATATATATATATTGTATTCTCAGAATATTATGTCAGATTTAAGTTTAATTTTTGTCCAGTATGATTTAAGAGAACCATTATTGTTTCACCTGAAAGATGGATGATAACTTTTTTAGCAGTAGTAAAAAAAAATTGCTCAACAAAATGTGATATTCTCTCTTCATGCCCATCTGTGCAGATACTGCAGTCTCAGCTCGCCTGCATGTATGATGACAGGCATGAACTTTTTGGCTAACAAGCCGGTTGTGGAAAAGCACCATTGTGGGATGAAGGTCTCTTCAGTGTTATGCCATTAACCAACTCCCAGCAGGACGATGGTAGATCATTTTCACACAAAAAACTGTAGATTTTTTATTTGCAGGTAGTTTCCCTCATGTGGAAAACTTGCAGCTGCGTTCCGCCCTCCTCATTTACCAGCAACAATGTTATGCAAAAAGAAACCCAGATGAATAAAACTAATTGCTGGGAAAGGGGATCCTACCTTTTATTGGGGGGAGGCAATCAAGCAGTTTGTAGACCTCTCACAGTTTTCTACTGAGAGGTGAGGAAGAGAAGCAATAAATTTGGTGTGTGGGGGGCAATTTACCAGTGTCTGTGTCCAGTTCATCTGGATGCACAAATGATGGCATTCATTACATGAATGCTTTTTCTTGTACTTAGATTCAACAGCTGGTGTTGCATATAATTGTTTGCACCAATGTCTGTTGTTGTAAAGCAGTATTATATAGATATTTTAGGTATATAGAAATACCTAAAATTACAATGAAGATTTCTCTGAAATTATGTCATTGTTATCAAGTATCCTCAGGTAGTTACATGCAGCTTTAGATTAATTCCTTTTGGTCATGTAAATATATATACTTAATCACTTCCTTGAACCCAGAATAGATATGCAAAATTCACCTTGAGCTCCCGCTGAGTGATCAATTTATCAGCCTGGCCATTCATTAGACAAATGATTTATTTTGGCAACATGATGGATGACTTAAGCAATTTGATGTAGCTGTGTGAGACGAAGGAAAATGACAGGTCAGGCAATTTGCAGATACTTGAACGTCAAGAGACCAAGGCTTGTGGTGCTATAGAGGGACTCAAAAAATCAGTGACCTCTACAGTCCAATGACGCAAATTGCCCAACGGGTAATTGCATGGCAAGTTAAAGTTCTCATTTCATTCCTTATTACTACATCTGAACATCCTTTTCGTTCATTTAGTTTAGAGCTTCGTCATTCCTAAATTATGTGCATTTTTTTAAACCAGCCACTCCATAGTCACGTTCAACGTTTTTTCATTGTTTTCTTCACAAAAAACAGGACACTTCATACATTGAGATTTTTTCAATTATTCACTGATTGAGAAAACAAATGAAAAATATTTGTTTGCCTTTTTTCCTTTAAAAATGTTCAGTGAGATAGGATGGAAATCGTGAACATTGTCCAAGATTCTCTATTGAAAATAAGTCTGCTGTATCCTACTTTATACTTTTTAGAAAACTGCAACTTGGATTCTTACCTTTCATTATTTTTTATGTCTTGCTTTGATTAATTACTTTGGTCTTGCCACTCATCCATAAAAGAGTACACAGTCTTGTCAATAAATTCTCCCACTTTAGCTCTGGATCTCTGAAGCTCCTCCAGAGTTACCACAGGTCTCACAGCTGCTTCTCTGTTTAATGCTCTCCTTTCCTGGCCTGTCTGCTGGAAGGTCAGGTCTTGGTAAATTTGTTGTTGTACCATACACTTTTCATTTTCAGATGGCAGATTAAACATTGCTTTGTGAGAGGTTCAATGTGGTAGATATTACTCCATTACCTAATCCTTCTAATCAAATCAACCTGCTTTTATTTGGTGCTCTTGTTAACCTATGGCATAGTTCACATCAGACGCAAAGTGCTGCGATCCTCCCCGAGTAGCTCGAGGAGCGAAGCAATCATTTCAGTGTCTGGTCTATTTTTTGAGCGAGCAACGAGCGATTCACATCAGTTGTGGCAGGAAGTCAATGACACATCTGGTGTATCAAAGACACACCAGACAATCCGATCAATTTTCAAAATAAAAGCAATTTTTCAAAATAAAATGCTATTGACAAATGCGAAACATTGGAGGAAGATTAAAATAACAAGTTAAAGTATAAAATAAATAGAGAACGAGTATGGTAATATTAAGTAGTAAAACACTGAGTTCCAGAGGTGAGCGCCATAATAATAGACGCCTCACCATGAGTGTGTGTCCTGACTTTAGGGATAACAAGGAGACAGTTGCCAGAGGAGCGCAGAGACCCCAAAGGTTCCTATGGTTAAAGGAGTTCTGAAAGATAAGAAGGCCCAAGACCATTAAGACACTTAAAAACCATTAAAAGAACCTTAAAATCAATACTAAAACATTAGGCAATGCAATGAATTTAAGACAGGTGTAAGGCAAGGCAAGGCAAGGCAAGGCAATTTTATTTGTATAGCACACTTTCAACAGCAGGGTAATTCAAGGTGCTTTACATGATTTGGTGATTTAAAAGAAACACATAAAAGAAACACACATTACACATGATACACAATAAAGCAAGAGGAAAAAAAAAAAAAAAAAAAAAGCAAGAGAGCATGAACACATTTCATACATATAACATTAAGCATTTACTCAAAGGCAATTCTAAACAGATGGGTTTTTAGTCTCGATTTAAAGCAGCTCAGAGTTTCAGCAGCTCTACACTCGTCAGGAAGTCTGTTCCAGATAAGGGGAGCATAGAAACTGAAAGCTGCTTCTCCATGTTTAGTTCTGAGTCTAGGGATGTTTAGTAGGCTAGAGTTGGAGGACCTGAGTGGTCTTGGTGGTTGGTACCATGACAACAGGTCTTCAACATATTTTGGTGCTAAGCCATGTAATGATTTATAAACTAGTAAAAGTATTTTAAAGTCTATTCTCTGAGCTACAGGGAGCCAGTGTAAGGACTTTAGAACGGGGGTGATGTGCTCTACTTTCCTGGGTCTAGTGAGGACGCGAGCGGCAGCGTTCTGGATCAGCTGCAGCTGTCTGATTGACTTTTTAGGCAGACCTGTGAAGATGCTGTTGCAGTAATCAATCCGACTAAAGATAAATGCATGGATGAGTTTTTCTAGGTCGTGTTGCAAAATGTGCAGGTGTAATGTGCTCTCACCTCCTGGTCTTCGTCAGGACACGTGCTGCTGAATTTTGTAGAAGTTGTAAACCTGAGATACTCTTTTTGGGAAGACCAGAAAGCAGGGCATTACAGTAATCAATTCTACTGGTGATAAAAGCATGCATCAGTGTCTTCGTGTTGGCCCAAGAGAGAATGGGGCAGACTCTGATAATATTTTTTACATGATAAAAACCTATTTTAATCATGTTTTAATGTGAGGGATAAAAGTCAGTTCAGAGTCAAAGTTTAGATTTTTCACTTGTAAAGAAGGATTAAAAGACAGTGATTGTAGTTTTGTTAAAAGTTTCTGTCTCTGAGCCTCAGGACCAATGACTTAAACTTTAGTTTTGTCCTGGTTGAGCTGGAGAAAGTTTTCTGCCATCCAAGATTTGATGTCTAAAATGCATTTAAACAATGCATCCACTAGCCTTGTGTCAACGGGAGACATGGAGATGTGCAACTGCGTATCCTCAGCATTAACTTTGAAAGTTCACTCCATGTCTTCTGATGGCACTGCCAAGAGAGAGCATGTAAAGGTTAAAAGCACTGAGCCTAAAATCTAACCCTGGGACACACCACATGTAGTCTTGTGGACCCTGGAGGAGCAGGTATCTAAACTAGCCACAAAAGTCCTGTCTGTGAGATAGGATGTGAACCATTTGTGAACAGCATCAGAGGCGCTAATCTGTTTTAAACGGGTTAAAAGTATAGTCTGGTCGACTGTATCAAAGGCAGCGCTTAGATCCAGCAGAACCAACACTGTAACCTTCTGTGCATCATAGTTTAATCTAAAATCATTTAAAATCTTCAAAATGGCCGTATTCGTGCGGTGGTTCACCCTAAAACCAGACTGAAATTTCTTCATGACATTGTGTTCATTAATAAAATCATTAAGTTGAATTAAAACAAGCTTTTCTAAAACTTTTACTTAAAAATGGTAAGTAAGATACCGGTCGAAAGTTATTGAAATCATTGAAATCAAAATTGCTCTTCTTCAGCCCCACCACTGCCCCGTTAAAGGCAGCAGGAAAGACCCCTGTCTAAAGGGAGCAATTCATCCAGGATAAAATGTAATCTCTGAAAGATTCATAAAATTGCTTAAAAAATACGAGGGAATTGGGTCCAAAAGACATGTGATTGGCCTCACTGAGGAGAAAACTTTGTCAAGAATCTCAGCTTCCACAAGGACAAAACTGTCCAGCCTTTCCTCTGGTAAAGACACATGATCAGATTTGTTTAAAATTATGTTACTTTGAGAGGATAAAATGTTGCATCTGATTGTGTCTACCTTCCCTCTGAAGTGGTCTGCAAACTCCTCACAAAGAGTGTTTGAGGGTTTTTTTCTGAAATGCTGAATTCTCAAATTAGTGGCATGGTTAGAAATTTTGTCAATTGTGGAAATTACAATTTTGCGATTGTTTATAATATGAAATGAATTTGGAAAAGTATGCATTTCTTTAATTTCTTACTGCGTTATTGTATGATTTGAGAAGTTCTATGTATATTTATTGGTTTATTATGATTTTGTTTTTCCTCCATTTTCTCTCTGCCACCCTGCAATTCCTCTTTAGTTTTTTAAGGTTTTTATTTCTCCACGGCGATGCAAATGTTAAATGAACTTTTAGTTTTTAGAACAGCAAGTAGGTCGAGATTGAAGCCTTCTGTTAAAATCATTGATATTAAAATCATGGGGGGCAGGTAGAGCTATAGGAAGAATATTTTCAAAAACTTCAAGAAAACCTGCAGCCACTTCAGGGGTTACATGACGCTTCCTGACAGTTCTCACAGAGGTCTCTCGCTGGATAAGACAACTACTGACCTTAAACTGATCTTTCGGCTGTGTTAGTGTTCATGATACTGTTGTTCTCTAATGTTCTCCAAGAAACCCTGGATGCCTTAACAGAACAGTTATCTGTGTACTCAGCAACTTAGACACTGGTGGATTCTGTTTACTAATTATGTGTCTGCTGAAGGTGTTGAAGGGTGTCAGAGTAAAGGGACTGAATACAAATGCATACCAATTTTCAGATTTTACATTTGTGAAGAAAAACCCCGAAAGCCATACATCATTTCCTTTAATGTCACAATTGTCCAGTGCTTTGTTAGTCTGTCACATAAAATACCAATACATACATTGAAGCTTGTGCTGTTTTTAAAATGACAAAATGAGAAAGAACCCTAAATATGGTGTTTGATTCAGGATGTTGTGATGACCAATTAGTCCTGTGACTGAATATGTCCACAGGCAATGGAGTCAGAAATGAGTCACAACCAGTTCACATACTGTAGTCACATTATATATTTTGATTCATTTTAAATCAATGAACACACTTGGAATGTTGTTACAGGTGTAAAAGCAGCATCTGATCCATTCCTCATTTCTAGGTTTCCTCCAGAGTTTTGATAATCATAGTCTGTTAATATTTCCAATACGTTAAAGTCGTGTCTCTTAGCACTATTGCCTCTCGTGATCTCTCTAACACCACCCCCTTAGGAAATTTGGTATCACAGAAGTAGATGATGAAAGCCTAACGTACTCAGGGTGGGGTTATGATAGCAGAGGCCCCTGGGCACAAAGTGTTTAAAGGCCCCCCCCCCCCGCCGCCAAAAAAAATTATTTTCACCACATTCTTATAAAACTACAGTTCTCATCTGAGAGCATCAATATCAAGACACTACATAAAGGTGTAAAACGCTTGCTTATGTAAACACGTCCTGCTTGATCTCACCTCCACCATTTAAATTTTTCTTTCTCATCTCTCCTTTCCGGTCTCTCTCCTCTTTATCTGTCTCTCAGTGCTCTTTCAGTTCTTTTGCTTCTCCGCTCTATAGTGCTGCCCTTCTGTGTCTTTGCCTGTCTTTCCCATATTTTCTTCACCTTTCTTGTTAAAAAAGGTGCAATCGGTTTATGTAAACTTGACTAATACTTTAAAGTATTCAATCATAAATGGAAAAGAAATGCAAAGTAAAAACAATGCTTATCCTTTTACATAATGATGTGTTTGATAAACCTGTATCTGTCTCTCAGAGCTCCTGTTTCTCTCCTCCTCTCCTGTTTCTCATGAGAACATGGCTTTTGTATGTAATACATAATATTTTGGCAATAACATTGATATCGGCCAATTTTTGTCATTTTTTAACATATCGTATCGGTCCAATATGTAAAACTGACCAAATATTAAAAAACGCAGTTTATTATCTTTGCAAGAGATTTATGTAATATTTATAACGCTGTAAACATTGGTTTTGGCCATAGCAACAATATTAATACCAAATATTGGTATTGACGCAAAATGTTATTTCGGTGCGTTCCTAATTTTGACTGTCCTCCATGATGCGCTGCCCAAGCCTTTCTGTCCACCTTTTCATGTGTTCACAAAAAAAACAGACTTAACGGACAGATTAGATCCAAGATGCCAAGAAAGTTACAACTGAATGGTGTTCCAAGTAATTCATCATCACCACAGAAAACCAGGTTTGTCACCTAAAAACTGAATAACAGCTACAACCCGGCTGAGCGGAACCTCGCGCCAGTACTGCATCCCCACCTCCAGCTGTTCCAGTTTAACTTTCTGTCCTGCTACCAGTGGCTGATGCTTGCACACTGAAGCAATGATCTGAGCTTTCCTCATGGTCACACAGGATTTAGGGTGTTTCAATTCAGAGGAACCACTAATTAACTGGTTTTTATTTGCTCCAAATAAGATGCAGGGAAAACAAAATATATTAGCCTAGCTGTGGTCTGTAAACATGTGATTCAGTCTGGAGAGTTTTTCTCCACCTACGAAGTGACAGCACAGCAGATCATTAATAAGAACGCACTTTACCGCTCAAACCCCACCACGGGATGAACCTGGATACCCGGTCAACCGATTATGAAAAGCAGCAGCTCCACGATCGAAACCAGTATTGTCATTAACTGTCCCCCACAATGCTGCGTCCCACACCGAATAGATAAGATAAGAGATACTTTAATAATTCCCGTGGGGAAATTAAGTTTCGTTACATATAAACCCAGTCTGAGCTGCCAATGCTACAGCAAGCCTCAGGTTGTGTTGTGCAACTAACATTCTGCTCACCATCATCCATGATGACTTCTTTTTACTGTTTTTCCTCCTTGCGTTTTACAAAGAACATGACAGTAGATGACAGACTTTTTAACATGTCTTCTTCTGATCTTTCGCTCTTTCGCCTATAGAAACCGCATTCCTTATCATTGCTAATTCTTGCTTCTCTTATGCTGCGTTCACACCGCCCAAAACGTCAATGCCTAGAACGGCAAGATTACATGTTAAGTCTATGGTTGAGGCCGTCAGAGTCTCTGCTGTGCTTTGTGTGCTTTGGCTGCCACAGTTTTTGAAGCTTTTGCTGCTTTCCAAGCTTCAAAGCAGCAAAAGCCAGCAACGCAGAAGTTCAGCTTGCTGAACTTTTAGCGTCGTCCCCTGAGTGTCAACCAATCAGAGCATCTCACTGTAGCGACATCCCTTCACATTTAAAGTAGCGCTGAAAGCAAACCTCATCCAAATGCAGCTCCTGGAGCAAATGGTTAAACACTCTAAACTCAGAACACCTCTCAAGAATGGGGTGTATCTATGGGCTCGAAATAAGGTCATAAAGTTTGCACAAAATTTCACAGTTCAACTTCATAAATCAAGTTTTGCAAACTTCATAAATCAAGTTTTGCAATCTCGTAGAAAATATCTGCCCAAAAATGTCAAGTTTGCAAATGCGCAGAAAGAGGTTTGCATGGTTGTAAATAAAGGTTTTGCACAAACTGAATACCTAGCTGTGAGATCATTACTCTAAATTATCCCGATAAATTAGAACTAATGCGTGTTATTATCTCTTACTTTCCCTCGGTCCTGTTTGTTGTCTTCTCCTTAAATTTATAAAACAATTGCAGTATTTAAAAATGTCATAATATAAGTTCGGTGATGCTTGCCATACTTTCTATGGCATTGCGATCTGAGTTGTCTAATATTCCCATCAATGAGTATAAAGCCATTTTGTTTACTGGATAAGACTAGTATCACTACTAAGTTTTTTCAATTGGATAAGTGGCAGAAAGATTGATATGTGTTTTTATATTGAGTGGTTTGTGATTTGTAAAACTGCATGTGTTTGTTTTAGATTTTTATCTAAAGCAGATTTTATTTTGCAAATGCAAAACATCATTACTGTCACTTAATCATCACTCCATATGCATAACTAATCTATTTCTCACTGATATGGTTTATTTTGGGGTAACTGTAGATTTTTTCAGTAATGATTCTTGTCATTGCTCAAGATTTTCAAGGGGACGATCGTAACGGTGTTTGACTATTGTATACACAGCGCATTTTCGCAGTGACTGTAAATAAATAAATAAAATTAATTGATAAAATTAAAACTTTTATACTTTACCTCGTCGCTCATCTTCACTGATTGTTACAGTTGAATTGCGAACTGAAACAGCGCTTGTTTGTTGTTTGGGCAAGTGATTTGGAAAGCAGCCACTGAAACATGCCTCTTATGAGTGACAGAGAGATTAGATTTCACGACAGTGGTGTTGTGCGGCAAGCCTGAAGAGGGCCACAGGGAGCGAATATCATGAAAGTTGGGGAGTATGTCTTTAATTCCCATTGAAAGATCGGTCTTATATACATGCAGATTTATTTTTTACTTTTGAATTAACATTAACTACAAAACAACTTTGTTTGTGAATGGGTGAAATGAACTGAAAAAGGTTTATGATGCGTCAGTCGACATACTCTGATCATGCAGCATGCACATGCGCAGATCATTCCTTTTCTGAGTGTCGGGAAGGAGCAAGCTGGGTCACTACACTGCAGGAAATATTGGCTACAAAGTCTCACAGAAAGTAGCTAAGGGTGGTCAGAAATGTCCCTAGAATTGTCGCTAGGCGCTTTTTGGAAAAAAAGTCGTTAAGGGGGTCTGAAAAATCGTTTGAAATAGCTTAAAGGGGAGTAGAGATTCAACATGGATGACGACGCGAGTAACTCTGCGAATCAGGTGGGCTATTATTTGATAAATCAAATGTAACCGTTTTATTGTCACTTACATGAAACAATTAATTTGTAAAGAATTCCCACAGCATCCTAAATAATAGCCCACCTGATTCACAGAGTTACTCGCGTCGTCGTCCATACTCCCTTTAAGAGTTTTGAGCACTGTGGAAAGGCAGGAAGTGGCCTGCTCTTTGATTGCACAGTGTGATCTGTCATCATCCAATCAGAGAAGTTTGTAAGAGTTAAAAAATGAAATGCCCTTTGAATTTATATATTATAATTTAATTGATCCCTTAACAAACGCAACTTTCCACAGGTCTTTCAGCATCATTGACTGAATCTCTCTTGTCTAACCACAGCTCACAGTCCCCGTGTGTAAATGTTACGTGTTAACTCAGAGTACCGTGCTGCACACATGCATGCAGTTGTCTAGCTAGCCTAGCAAGTCTCCTGAGAAAGGTTGTGACATCAATATAAATATCCTTCCCCTTATCACTGTGTTTCCCCAGTGACTAAATACATTTTGCACAAATGTTTAAACAACCCTGCTCATTCAATATCTTTATTCTTCGAGGTACAGTGCCTTGCCAAACCATTCTACCTGAATAAATACCTGATATGAATTTCTATAGCATTTTGTCAAAATACAACCAAAATGCTCTATTGGAATTTTTGTGATAGACAATCACAAAGTACTGTATAATTGCGTCATGAAAGAAAAGGATAAATGATTGTCAATTTTTTTTAGAAAGATAAATAAATAAAAATGTATTCAGCACCCCGATTCAGTACTTCATTGGATCATTTTTTTTTTTTTTTTTGCAATTACAGCTCCAGGACTTTTCACTTTTACAGAATTAAATATTTGTTTATTTTTCTTTGCAAAACAGCTCAAGCTGATCCGTTTAGGACCATCCATTTCCAGGTCTTGCCATAGATTCTCAGTTGGTTTTAGTTCTGCACTTTGACTGGACTACTCAAACACATTGATATGCTGTGATTTAAGCTATTCTGGTGTAGCTCTGACTGTATAGTTATGGTTGTTGTCCTGGTGGAAGGTGAATCTCCCCACAGTCTCAAGTCTTTTGCAACCTCTAAAATGTATTCTTACATTCTTACTGTGGTGGATGTCGAAGTTCAGGTTAATTTTAGTTTTCATCCAGATTTAGCTATTACATGATAAATAAAAAAAACACTGCTGTTTGCTTCTGAAGGGAGTTGGTTGCACTGGGTTTTTTAAGGGATTAAATGTTTAAGTTAGTACAAACACATGCTAGACTTTGCAGATTTTGGGTTTTAAAGAATTTGAATAAGTTTTATTCCACTTCACAATTATAAAATACTTTGTGTTTACATATCACACACAATCCCAAACAAATGGCAGAAACGTTTCAAGTGGTATGAATGTTTTGAAAAGGCCCTTTTCATGCTACACTTTAACTTATTATTACTACCCTTCATATTGTTATTTCTATCAGAAAACAGCATATCATACATTGCTTAATTGACAGTTGCCTTCATATCTGGTATGTTGAACCACTTTAAAAACTGACATGAGATTTTTTTCATTTCATGGCACAAAAAGACTGCATGAATAACTGACCTCTTTATGACCCATCTGTTTTTGTCCTTTGTACAGTTTACAAATAATTGAATTTACAGTGGTGATTGCTTTCATTGATTCTAACATAACTTCTTTTCCCAGCAGTCTGACATGCATTCAGTACCATCTTTAGTCCCATTCACACAGTTCACTGCTCTCTAATCATGTGACCCCCCCCCCCCCATTTCTGAGAGAATTGAGGGGTTATTCTAGTGGCCTGCTGGGATTAGACCAATTTAAGATATTTGCAGTGTCGGGGCTAACATATCATTATACGTTAAACCACTGGACGAGCCTCTTACTAATTAATTGAATCATAGCAGTAGATGGGTAGAGAGCCAGAGGCATTTGGAGGGAAGTAGGCCTTGTAGATGAGAGACAGGAAAATCGCGCACAACAGGAGATGAGGAGTGGGCAAGAACCACATGGGGATTGTGGTTTACGGCAACAGATCTTCCATGCATCTAATTAGACTGGGCGGGCTGGGGGTCTTGGTAGTATTTTTTATTTAATACAATGCTGAGATGTCCTGCTATCTGAGATGTATATACAGCAGAAGGAATAGGCTGAAATAAAAGCACACATTTAGAATGTTTGAGATACAAATAAACTGAAAGTTTGACCAGATGGTTAGCTGGAGACCTATGAATTTCTTTTGGTTCACACATGAAAAAAAACATACAATCATTAAAATTATAAGCATTCGTTATAAGCTGCCGGTTACAGACATCGGCACACGAGTATTTTGTATCACTTTGGTTGGTTTTAATCAGAAGACGAAGAAATGGGGGATGCAATTATTCTGTTGTGGTTGGGAAATATGGTAAGTAAATTGCTAATCTTGGTGAGATTTTTCCATTCTTCTCACAAATTGAAAAGAGATGCTTTTAAGCTTTAAACATATCTGTGATGCCCAGTAATGTGTTTGGTTGGTGCGTTTGGGCAGAGCAGGAGCGAAGAGGGTGTTGCTGAGAGCAGCAGCAGAAGAAGAAATAGTGATGAACAGTAAAGAGACAACTCAGAAGTTGACAAAATAGGAAGCAGTGCACATAAACACAAATACACTGCTAAGTAACACTCAAACAACACATAGTAAGATAAGGTGTTTATTTATGTTAATATTAACTGACTGATTGTGAATTATTATTTATTCAGAAATGTTGCTATTGTCTTCAAAGTCATAAGCCAGACTGCTGATTTTACCATTGTCCAACTCAGTCACTAATGCCCTAAAAAAAGAGTGACCCATTTGTTCAGATTGCTGTATCTAAGCACATCAATACAAAGTTGAATGGAAGGAAAAACTGTACTATAACAGTACTACAATACTATAACATTACTATAATACTATTGATAATACTATATATATACTATAATATTATATTATAATACGATAACAATACTACCATTCATTTAAAACAAGATGCACACTCTGACTAATTATTTATGGTATATATGATTAGAACAAATACTTAATTAGCCTACATCACAAACATCAATTATATTTCTCAATAATTCACTATTATTATTATTATTAGTGATGATGAGGATGGTAGTAATGAGATTGATTATTATTATTATTATCGTTATTATTATTTTCCTTGTTGTTATTATTATTATTGATATAAGAAACATTACTACTACTATAAGGAATATTGTAATATAATTATAAATATATATTACTGTTATTGTTATCGTTTATTTATTTGACATTTCATTATTCATTTATTTAACCTTTGTTATTTTATACTTGCTGACATTACTATTTTATCTCCATTTTTTACTTCCATGATGCCATTACAGCTGTTATTATTATTATTATTATTACTGTTATGAATAGTATTACTAAAGTAATGGAATTGATTGTGCCAGGTTTTGTCGTGTCTCAGTCCGGCTATCCTATAGACATGATGGTTCTTGGGCCAGGTTTTTGTTTGGTAGGGGTGCTGGTGGGGGCTGCTCCAGGGGTCCTCTGGGCTGGGCTTGGATGGTTGCAGTACTAGAATGTAGTTTTTTTTGTATCTAATTAGTTATCCTATATATTTAAAAAAATACTCCAAAAAAACACATACAGAGTAGGGCAAGCATGGTGAGTGTCTGCTGACCGGGGTTAGTTAGTGTGCTTAGTATGTTTATTTATTTTGTTAATTGTTAATTTTTTATTTTTAAAAAAAAGTTTTTTGTTGTTATATTGTTAATGTTATTAATGCTAATATGTCATTAGGTAAATAGAGTACATGTACATAAACACATTTTTATTCTGAAATGCAACAATTAATTCAATTTATTTGATTTCACTTCATTTTATTCTATTATTCATTAATTTAGAATGTTCTGTTGATATTCAATTTGATGTTTCACTGTATATAGACACACTGTTATCACTGTAATTTCACCCTTTGCACAATAAAAAAAAATAAAAAATACAAAGTTGAATGGAAGGAAAAACTGTGGTAGAAAAGGTGCACAAGTAACTGAAATAACCATACCTATGAGATGATTGTAAAGCAAAGTCCCTTCAACAGTTTGGCGGAGAGTTATGAAGTATTGACCATGGATGCTTCAAGAGCCAAATATACCAATGACAAAGGCTACAGCTGTCACCTTCATTTTGTTAAGCACTACTGATACTGAGACAATTTATACATTTTTGGCAGCCCGGTGAAGATCTGTAAAAAGCTCTAAAACAAATAAATTTTTCCATTACCTAATTTCTTACTGAAAGAAACCTAACCATTCTCCAACAGTGAATCTTGAATTTTCCTTTACTTTCCTTATCACCCTTCTTCTTGTACTTGGTGTTCAGATAAACCTTTGGTCCTCATCCAGCCGTGCTTGTCAAGGTTGTTGTTTTAAAATGTAAATATTTATCTGACGCAGGTTTAGATGAACAGTTGTTTTCTTACAGTCATGTCCTGGCTAATGAAGATTAGCACACATCTGCCTGACTTGAATTGCTTGTTCTTATGTTTTTCTCATTGTTAAGAGTGGCTAAGAGTAATGGCTCTATGTCCCATGTAATATTCATAACCAAGGAAAACAAGAAGTAATGGATTCCAAAATAAAATTTTTAGACAATTTCAGTTTAAGTTTATTTATTGGAATCTTTAGAGTGATATTAATTGTAGGCCCATTTATTTATTTTGACAGGTTAGAAGAAAAGGAAATATCTTTATTAAATTATGCTACCTCAATTTACCCTTTATTGAATTCAAGGTTTTTATGCACCTTAATACTGGTAAATTTGGAGGGGTCAATAGTGGGAAACACCCAACAGACTGTGAAAACAATGTTAGACTTCAGGAGGTTCCTAATTAGTGATTCTCTCAAACCTCGCCATCCCAAGATGCATCATGGCTTATGTGGAGTTTACTGAGTGACTTAGCATCAACATCACTCAGAATTATGTAGACAGAGTCACTAGTTTGGTTCCATGAGAAAATCTGATATTAGGAAGCAGAAGCAACCGTTGCAGGATCATTGACCCACATCTAGAACCTGCATTGGCTCTAAAACAAAATGACCTCCGACCATTCACACCCAAGACATGGACTATTTAAGCTTTTGATTCAGAGTGCTTCAGACTAGAATATTCCACAATCAATTTACCGTGTAAATGAAAAGATTAAAAATGACAGGATTAAAATAGCTAGAGGGTCAATCTGTACCTCAATACCGAACCCACTACCAATGCCATCACCAATCAACACCAATGTGGAGAAAATGTCTGAATTCCACAAATTAAACCAAAAAAACCTTGAAAAATTATCTAATTAAGCTCCTCCTCTTGCAGCCTTGATATCCTACTAGGGATGGGCATTTGATTAAACTGCTTCATCGATCATCGGGAGAATTAACAATAGATTTTCAATTAATCATTGATATTTTTATATTAAAATCCAGTGTTCATAGGCTATATTAAAATGCAGTGAGAATAGAAAAATAGCGTGTTTCCTCATTGAGATCTTCATTACAAGTGGGACACCTCTTAAACAGAATTAATTCACGGTAGTTGCGCAAAGAAAATATGCGCTATAAGTACCGGAGGCGAGAGCTAAAAGACAGTACTCATTAACACAACTGACGCTCATATTTTTTTTCTTCAAAAAAGTTTTTTTTTAAAGTCATGTTAAGCTATAACTTAATAAAAAATAACTAATACTTATAGGTCTGATAGTTTTGTGTTACATTTGGCAAAAAGAGTCGAGAAAGAGGATGAGAGAAATCAGTATATCTAACAATGAATTAGGCTCATTAACAGAGTAAAAAAGACAAAAACAAAAGAAACTGTAACTAACATACAACTTTAGCACCAGTCTACTGATTTTTGTTGAGAAAGATGAGCATGTTAACATGCGCTGGGGTCAGATGCGAAAGCAGCCTGGTGAGCAGACTGACGATCATCAGGCTGCTTTCGCGTCTGACCAGCAGCGCTGAGATCACCTGCTGTGAGGGGACAGACGTCGCTGTGATACACATACCTTTGTGCTAACTTGGCAAGCCTCTGGAATCTTGTTTGATTCATTTTTGACCCGTCTGTAGGGGTGCAATCCACGGGTGGCGGAGCCTCCCTCAGAAAGTAATCAGTGAGTACGTTTCTCTGCTCGTTGTGCTTCTCGACTCCTCCTTGCTAACACCGACTTGATGCTAGGTTGAGACCAAAAGCAGGGTGCTCCGCTTCTAACCAGGGTTGGAAGTGCGTTCAAGTACTTATACACCGCTTCGCAGTGTTGGCAGTGAACCAAGACTTTTTTTTTGGTTTGTTTGTTTGTTTTAGTCAAACTGGTCCCACGCCACACTTTGCTGCGACCTCTTCATGACAATGCTACTTTTGAAATACACAGAAACTGGCTAGAAACTGAGTCGGCCTGTGAGTTTTATTTTCAGTCATCGGCCTCGTGTGGTAAGGTGTTTAATTACTGCCACATTGCAAAATTAATTGCATTCCTTCTCATTACGCAACAGAACATGCGTTAATTGATCGGTAAAAAACCCCGTCATAGATGAAATTCTTAATCAATTAATCGATCATCGATTAATTATGCCCATCCCTATATCCTAACCACAGCTTTTCTAAAGAAAGTTCTTCCTGTCATTGGGTCTGATCTGGTTCAAATTGTTAACTCATCCCTGCTATCAGGTGTCTTCCCCCAGACTTTGAAGACAGCAGTTATTTAACCACTACTAAAGAAGAAGAATCTTTAATGCAGAACTACAGGCCGCTCTCAAATCTTCCATTCATAACTAAGACCATTGAAAAAGCTGTGTTTCACCGATTCACATGTGGGGTGCCCCAGAGCTCCATCTTAGGGCCTCTCCTATTTAATATCTGCATGCTCCCACTAGGCCAGATTATAGCAACCAATAACATTAGCTACCATAACTACACAGATGATGCTCAGCTTTACATTACAATGTCACCAGGTGACTTTGAACCCATTCAAACCCTATATCAATGCATCGATCAAATAAATGGATGGATGTGCCATAACTTTCTCAAGCTGAACAGAAACAAAACTGAAGTAATTATTTTTGGACTTAAAGAGGAACAATCAAGAGTACGCCCACAGCTTCAACTAATACAGCTAGAAACTACTGATCAGACCTGAAACCCAGGTGTAGTAATGGACTCAGACCTGAACTTCCAGGGTCACATAACAGCAATCACGTCAGCCTTCTATCACCTGAAGCACATTTCTAGGATTAAAGGACTGATGTTGCAACAGGACCTCGAACAAGTCATCCATGCATTGATCTTTAGTCTGATTGATTTCTGTAACAGCGTTCTCACAGGTCTGCCTAAAAAGTCAATCAGACAGCTGCAGCTGATCCAGAATGTTGCTCCTCGCGTCCTCACTAGAGCCAGGAAAGTAAAGCACATCACCCCAGTTCTAAAGGCCTTACACTGGCTCCCGGTAGCTCAGACAATATATTTCAAAATACTCCTACTAGTTTATAAATCATTAAATGGCTTAGCACCAAAATATGTTTAAGACCTGTTGTCACGGTACCAACCACCAATCCAAGTAAGGTCCTCCAACTCTAGCCTACTAAACATCTCTAGACCCAGAACCAAACATGGAGAAGCAGCTTTCAGTTTCTATGCTCTCCTTATCTGGAATGGATTTCCTGAGTGCAGAGCTGCTGAAACTCGAAACTGCTTTAAATCGAGTTGCCTTTGAGTAAATTGTCAAATGTATTAAATGTGTTCATGCTCTCTTGCTTTATTGATGCTTAATTTCCAATGTTATATTCTATGTTTTATTTTTAATTACCAAATCATATAAAGCACCTTGAATTACCCTGATGTTGAAAGTGTGCTATACAAATAAAATTGCCTGCCTTGCCTATGGAGTTACCTGTCCTGCAAGTCCCAGCAAGGACACTTAAATAATTACATTTCATTGTACTATTCAAATCATTTGTACACATTGTACTTTTGTTATGTAAATGTATTGCCGTTCACTTTATACTCTACATGTTACCCTGTAGATAAGCAAGTATATATATATTTCAATTTATTCAATCAAACTCTACATTCCTCTATTTTTACCATAATAAAAACTACCCATAGCACCGCTGTGACCCTGACATCCTCCCTAATCATCTATGGAGCACACTGTAAATTGAAATAACAGAAAGCATTTTTTCTGTAAATGCTTGCAAGAGCAGAGGAAAATAAATGAAATTTTGCAAGCATAAAGTGCCCTCCATGTTTATGGGACGTCTAATAAAGAGGTGTGACATACAGCAAACTATGTTTTATATAATGAAAGATATGACCCTTTGTCCAGGGTACTATGCTTCTCACTCTAGAAACAAGACAAAAATACATGCATTGTTGTTGTACCCCACTCAGGTTTTCTATTTTTGGCATGTCCAGTCAAAGAGGTATAGGCCCCGCTGTGTTGTGCAAAGTGATGGAAATCTCGGCTCTTTTAGGAGAACCTGTTCATACGGCTTAGCTCACTCACTTAAAAGAACCGGGTCTTTCGGCTCCTAAACTGCTCCTCACATTTTTCTTTGTTTTTTAAATTAATTTATCACACAAAAAATGTGAATCTATGTGTAAAATTAATTATTAATCTACAAACATAATTGTATAATTTCTTTTTACTATTTATAAGTTTGATTATATTCACCATGGAACAGAGTGCTACAAAAAAATAAATGTTAAAGTACAAAAACAAACTGATTTTATGTAAAATATTTATAAACTGAACTATTTACTGTGAAACAACGTAGAAATGATAAGATAATGTAGATCAATAATGTGTATTGCCTGCTTGATATGATATTTTAACTTTAACTGCATACTCTGCACTCTGCCTTTGAATAATCAATATCATTGAAATGCATCTTAATTTTCCTGCGATACCTGCTGTCACTCATTTTCTCATCTTTCCTATGTTTTGTCTGTAGTTCTTTTTCCTCATCTTTCTCTCGTTTCTCTCTGTGTTTGTGGTGCTATCTATGTCTGCACCCCCCTGCCCTGCCCTCCCCTCCCTCTCTTGTCCCCCTCTTCCTCCTACTCCCACTTGACGCTGCTCAACACACATAGTGGAGTTGACCAATCACATGCAGAAAGGAAAAGAAAAAAAAAGCGGCTCTGGTTCGGCTCCCAACGACGAGCCAGCTCAGATCGTTCACTTCAAAGAGGAGTTTCGTTCGCAACCGACACCTCACTAGTAGGCAACATTAGAAAATACACAACAGCTGGTTATTAAAACTAACGTTGGTATCTTCTTCAATATTACTAATCAGAATTACATTAGAGTGCCATTTCACAATTGGAAAAGTCTCACTGTTGAATCTTGGCTGAATTTCATCCCCCAAAGTTCTGGTCATACTTGAGATGCATGACACTCAAAAGATTATTTAAATCACAGTTTGAGATTCACAAAATCTTTATTATCTTAGATTATCTTAGATCCATCAAACCTTCATTCTCTCATTCTACACTCATCACAGATTCTTCAAAACACAGTTCAGGTTTGTGAAAACAATGGAGAAAGATAATTTTCTCAATAAAAACAGGTTAAATCTATTCTCTCATTTTTGGGCGGCATACACAAGGCAGCAGCTACTGTATGTCAAAAGTGCCACTGTTTGCAAACCTTCCATCAAGTTTATTCTTTTATTGCAGTAGTCTATTCTAACATTTAAAAAAGCAACCTTAAGTATAAGGGAATCTTAAATTTGGGTAATTTTGTGGGAAGACAAGTGTAAATAATTGTTTTGAACTAATTCAATGGTGTCCTAAATATTGATACTGCTGTCAATTACTATAAACTAAAGGTATTTTTTTTAAATGACCAGATCAGGTAATACAAAAAGCAGCAAAGAGTTTAACTTATTTTACTCCCTTTTTTTACATGGGTGCTAATAAATATATAGGGTTCTGGATCAGAGCAGAAAAACCTGATTCTGATACAGCATAGTCTTCTGATTGGCTTTTGCTAGAGCAGTTTAAAATGCCAGAATGTTGCCAATATGTGAGATTCAAACAGAAGTGGAGCACAGAAAAAAATTGAATTGGCAGTCTGCATCAATGCCTCATCAAACAATTATCTAATTCCAACAAGAAATCTGAATACACTCATTATAAACGACAACCAAACTTACTAAAATCTCTATCTAAACTCAAACCTCAACATCAAGAAAAAAGGATAGGTTTCCGTTCTTTCTGCCTCATCCTCCTTTCTTCTCTCTAATTCCTTGCGTCCTTATCTTTCCCGTGTGACGTCTCGCGTTCAAAGCACACATGGCACATGGACGAGGGAAGAGGGAGGGGGAACTTATTCTGCCGAGCACTATACAAAGGCGACCTTGAGGGGAGGTTTGATTGAGGTGTTCAAAACCCGGGTGAAAAATAGGTTTGATGGAAGCAAGTGGCCAAGATTACTTCGGATTCTGCACCACAGCCTACCTGCTGAGCACAGGATAAGGTTGCAAGTGAGGGGAATTAAGCTATGCCAAAAGTTTGCAGGGCAGTGGGAGCGATCATTTGGGGAGGACTATGAGACAAGAAATGGGAAGTAGAGAAAAGAAGAACAAAGGTTGGGAAAACTGTAGTTTTTAAGCTATGATTAACTGAAAAACAACAAATAATTTCTTTTTTAGGTTTGACATGTAGCCTTGTAGCCATGTGTTAGCACTGTTCAATTCATCATCTGAAAATGGTGCAGAAAGTTTACCAAAAATCTGTATTTGGCCCAAATAAAATGCTTGGCATGACCCTAAACACCATTCTCAAGGTGAAATGTGTTGGTGGTAGTATTATCAGATTTGATGCAAAACTTGAAAGAGCTAGGCAGGGCAACCCTGGAGAGAAAAACATCAAAGAGGTTTATGCAGTTAGAGCTGCATTAGAAAGGTTAAGAAGAAACCACAATCATTTGTTAGAATGGCCCAGTCAAAGTCCAAATCGCCCCACAGTCAATATTATGTGCCCCACAGACTTGCAGCTACAAAACCAGCAAAAACACTTTAAATATACATACTCACCTCACTTTTCTGATTTTTGTTCATTTTTAAAACAATGTATTGTTGTCCTTCCATTTTAAATGTATGTACTACTTTGTGTTGGTCTATAAAATACCAATAAAACACAATGAAATCTGATGGTAAAACATGACAAAATGTTCTAGGAATACTTTAGGTTCTTCCAGCTCTTGTGATCTACTTGTAAATTATCCCTGATGAAAGTGGGTAAATACATTTGATACTCTTCAAATGCTGAAAAGGTATTTGAATCTGTGGAGACACAAGACTGAAAACCTTGGGTGTTTGTTTGCTTATTGCCTCCATCTCTCAAGTGGCCAAAATTGCAGGTTCCTACTGATTCCTCCTACCTTAGCTTTGGAGCCATGCTAAGTGGAGCACGGCTTTATTGTATACGTACCTGCATACTTGTGTTGCTACATAAATGCTTCTTTGTGCAAATTGTCTCTTTTCATCTTCCACCGCTCTTCAGAGATGGGGGAGCTGGGATCCGCTTTCGGTGGTACAGTCTCGGCTGCATTCATCAGTTTTTCTGGGAGCTTTGCAATTATTTCCCCCTTCTTCAGTCAGAAAAGTCAACCCTGCCAGTACCGGTACACAGATGAATGACTGTTGTCTCCTCTGTTGGATTATCCGCCAGGAGATGTCTTTCCCCTCCTTTCAATATGTTCCTCTTTGTGTTTCCCGTCAGGCAAACAAAATGCTGTTAGGAGGTAAGGGGGAAAGGCGGCAGACTGGAGTGCAAAAGCTTGATGAGAAGCTCGATGATGACAAGTGTGAGGGATCTGATATGGGTGCCCCCTTCAAGGCTTTATTGTAGCTGCTGATAAGATGAAGGAAAAGTACTTTATGACTTTTTGCCCTCAGGTTAAGAAAGTTGAAAAGCCACGCAAGCCAGCTGAAGAAGTGAAATCATGTTGCACATGGTTCCACGTCTATAACCCTCTAGCAAAGGTGGAGGATCATTAAGGCAGGCCAAGTGATAAAGCTGCATGCTATTACTGACTGAGGCATTTCATGTTGCTAAACCCAATTTGGTATCAAGAAACATATTCTTCTTATCTTCTTCCATAATGAAAAACTAAGATGTGTGCTTTCTGTCACCCTCTTCCCATTAGCAGACTTTTATCCTGCGTCTTTGCTCTCCAGCCAGAGGAAAGTCCAACCCAGAGTGTCCAATAACTTTGGTTACTTTCATGTTTGACGGCCTCACTATGTCTGTGACCTGCAGTATAGACAAGAAGAAAGGCATTTTAGGAAATCGGAGCAAATGCGATGGAGGATGATTTAAGCTTTTAATGAGTATATCTTTGTAAAGCAAAAATTCTACTGATCATTGGATGGAAACCAGGTTCTGTGACCTCAAAGGTAGGATAAATTATATTACCAAGCATATTTGCTTGCCCCTCTATCCAAACTGCTTGAGTAATCATCCACTTACTTCAATGACTACAGGTGTATAAAATCCAGCATTTAGCTCTGCAGATTGCTTCAACAAACATTTGTAAATGAATAAGTCGGTAGAATACTAGAATGCCGCCTGAGCAATATGTCCAGTTGTGACTTTTATTTTCACCAGTACATATTCCACAGTCAACTGTTAGTAAAATTATAACACATATGGACTACAGCAACTCAGTCACAAAGTGGTAGACCATGGAAAATCACGTAGTTGGGTCTGCGGTTGCATGGTGCACAGAGGTCACATTTTCTTTCTAAAGTGCTTCCTTTTCATTAACTGTATATATGTGTGTGTGTGTGTGTGTATATATATATATATATATGTGTGTGTGTGTGTGTGTGTGTGTGTGTGTGTGTGTGTGTGTGTATATATACACTACCGTTCAAAAGTTTGGGGTCACATTGAAATGTCCTTATTTTTGAAGGAAAAGCACTGTACTTTTCAATGAAGATAACTTTAAACTAGTCTTAACTTTAAAAAAATACACTCTATACATTGCTAATGTGGTAAATGACTATCCTAGTTGCAAATGTCTGGTTTTTGGTGCAATATCTACATAGGTGTATAGAGGCCCATTTCCAGCAACTATCACTCCAGTGTTCTAATGGTACAATGTGTTTGCTCATTGGCTCAGAAGGCTAATTGATGATTAGAAAACCCTTGTGCAATCATGTTCACACATCTGAAAACAGTTTAGCTCGGTACAGAAGCTATAAAACTGACCTTCCTTTGAGCAGATTGAGTTTCTGGAGCATCACATTTGTGGGGTCAATTAAACGCTCAAAATGGCCAGAAAAAGAGAACTTTCATCTGAAACTCGACAGTCTATTCTTGTTCTTAGAAATGAAGGCTATTCCATGCGAGAAATTGCTAAGGAATTGAAGATTTCCTACAACGGTGTGTACTACTCCCTTCAGAGGACAGCACAAACAGGCTCTAACTAGAGTAGAAAAAGAAGTGGGAGGCCGCGTTGCACAACTGAGCAAGAAGATAAGTACATTAGAGTCTCTAGTTTGAGAAACAGACGCCTCACAGGTCCCAAACTGGCATCATCATTAAACAGTACCCGCAAAACACCAGTGTCAACATCTACAGTGAAGAGGCGGCTGCGGGATTCTGGGCTTCAGGGCAGAGTGGCAAAGAAAAAGCCATATCTGAGACTGGCCAATAAAAGAAAAAGATTAAGATGGGCAAAAGAACACAGACATTGGACAGAGGAAGACTGGAAAAAAGTGTTGTGGACGGATGAATCCAAGTTTGAGGTGTTTGGATCACAAAGAAGAACGTTTGTGAGACGCAGAACAACTGAAAAGATGCTGGAAGAATGCCTGACGCCATCTGTTAAGCATGGTGGAGGTAATGTGATGGTCTGGGGTTGCATTGGTGCTGGTAAGGTGGGAGATTTGTACAGGGTAAAAGGGATTCTGAATAAGGAAGGCTATCACTCCATTTTGCAACGCCATGCCATACCCAGTGGACAGCGCTTGATTGGAGCCAATTTCATCCTACAACAGGACAATGACCCAAAACACACCTCCAAATTGTGCAAGAACTATTTAGAGAAGAAGCAGGCAGCTGGTATTCTATCGGTAATGGAGTGGCCAGCGCAGTCACCAGATTTGAACCCCATTGAGCTGTTGTGGGAGCAGCTTGACCGTATGGTACGCAAGAAGTGCCCATCCAACCAATCCAAATTGTGGGAGCTGCTTCTAGAAGCGTGGGGTGCAATTTCTCCAGATTACCTCAACAAATTAACAGCTAGAATGCCAAAGGTCTGCAATGCTGTAATTGCTGCAAATGGAGGATTCTTTGACGAAAGCAAAGTTTGATGTAAAAAAAATCTTATTTCAAATACAAATCATTATTTCTAACCTTGTCAATGTCTTGACTCTATTTTCTATTCATTTCACAACGTATGGTGGTGAATAACTGTGACTTTTCATGGAAAACACAAAATTGTTTGGGTGACCCCAAACTTTTGAACGGTAGTATATATGTGTGTGTGTGTGTGTGTGTGTGTGTGTGTGTGTGTGTGTGTGTGTGTGTGTGTGTGTGTGTGTGTGTGTGTATATGTACGTATATACTGCTTTTTATTTTACCCTTTGAGAGCTAAGTGGAGCTGGAGTTAAATTGCTCGTTTGTGTGCACAAACTTTGCGAATAAAGCTGATTCTGATTAAATGTGGCTTATGCTGACTACTCAGAGCAATGATGTCCTGAAACGTTCGCACAAGACTATGAACACAAAGCCATGAGCAGTCTTCTCTTTGTGAAGATGATTTTAAGATGTGCTCAATGTGTTTCATGCTACCCGTCACGCTCCAATCTTTCAACTGTTCATTGCTCTGCTGCAAGCCACTATATCTTCTCATTCCTTTTATCTTCTGCTCAGGAGATGAATCCAAGCAACTCATCATTCCACATGCACTCAAATGACACTGAAACAAAAACTTGACAGACACGCTGACTTGAACATAGATTCTCCTTTAACCCATCTTCTGTGGCACGTTCCTCCCTCTTACCTGGGGGATGTGAAGCAGTTTCAGACCAGATTGTCACATCAGGTAATGCCATTCAGAGGGGGAAAAAAGAAAAGAGAGAGGGGAAGAAAAGCACAAAAATTGATGATTTCTCTTTTCTCCACTCGAGGCCTGTCCTGTGCAATCTGCTTTGACATTCCACCTCATCAGCTTCTCTATTTAACAATTATGTGCACAGAGGACATAAAAAGGCTGCAGCCTGGTGAGAATATGGTAGCAGGTGACTATTGAAAGAGTGAATATTAATGACAGAGGGGCGAAGGAAGGCCTTAGCACACATACAATCATTATTCCGTGCCCTTAAAAGCACCTAGCCATTAGTTGTCATCCAATTTTCATATTTTGCCAATATGTTTGTATCCGTCTGCTCATCCCTCACACAAAATTCTTCTGACACGACGCCCACAGCCACAGATGAGGGAACGTGAGCATAGGCAGACATATGCACGCTCAGACCTTGTCTACAAGGATCACGGTAGGGAGCGGCGCAATGAATGGAAATTCACCGGATTAAGCTATGACTCATCTGAAGGCCGTCACACTTTTTTAATCTGAGGGTCATGTTTGATTGCATCTTCAGTGTCTTGAGGTGGCTTTTAAGGGCGTGTTCAGCACAGGGTCAGCGATCAGAGAATGACTTTGTACGTGTGATCTGGCTCTTCAGGTGCAGCAGCTGCTGGCTCTTTGTCAGACAAAAAACATGACAGATCAAGAGAAGCCCAGACAAAAGCAACATCTTCTGGTCAGAGAATGCATGAAGTGAAATTATTGCACCAGTAAGTTGTCAGGCGCTGGTCACTATAACGAGGTACATATCTTAGACAGTAGTAGTGCTCTGATTTAGGCACAATGTCTTGTCCTTGTACATTGTTGTAAAAGGTCTCCAGAAACATTGTTTATTGCATGCTAAATCATGCACTGGAGTACAATACAATAGCATGCAATATGCAGGTATTGCAAGTATTATTAACAGCTTCTTATTCTTACTTGGACAGTATCCATGTACTACTAGTGAATAAAGTCCATCTCTGTGCCATTGAATCTGTTATGTGAATCACTGAAATGTGTTAGAGATCGCTAAGAAGCAGTGATATAAAGACCAAGGTACACAGGAAACAGGTCAGAGAAGTGTTTGAGAAGTTTCAATAAGAGTCGAGTGTGAAAACAATATCCAAAGCTTTGAACAGTTTACCGAAAATTATCAGAAAATAGAAAGATTATATAGCACAGCTGCAAACCTACCAAGATGTTGACATCCAAATAAACTGACAAAGCCAGCAAGGAGAGCATTAATCAGAAAAGTAGGAATTTTTGTTTGTAGGACAAGTATTAGTCCTGCACTTCACAAATGTGGGCTTTATGAAAGAGTGATGAGATGCCAAAATAGGTCCTGTTTAATGATTGTCACATGTCACTTAAATAAATTAACTATTAATCTTACTTGCAGACAAGTCCTCACATTATCTGTGGGCGGAAACTAACAGAAATTTGTTTTTAAAACACCAAACTCACAGTTAAGCATGGGGGTGGCCGCATCATGCTGTGAGAATGCTTTTCTTCAATATGGGCAGGGAAGCTGTCTTGTATTTGATTCAATGATTCTAAACATGCTACAATGTCATGGTTTAGATTAACCCATATTCTGTACATACAGTATGTTAAAGTGGCCCAGTCAAACCTAAATCTAATTAACAGTCTGTAGCAAGAGTTTAATTTATTTCAGAAACTCTTGAGCTTGACCTATTTGAAAGACGAAATAGGCAAAAATTTAATTTTCGAGGCACGAAAGAGCTATAACTGCCAGGTCAATGATGCAGTGATCTGCAAATAAAGTTGTCTTTTAGTACTTCAAGTGTTGAAGTCTCCACCTCACCAGAGTTTGACCCTCTTCATGCACCAAGGGAGTCAGTGAAGTTGTGCCAAAACACATGTTGGATCTTGTTGAAAAATGAAACCCATGCAAAGTTCTTATTTCTATTTTCAAGTAAAACACATTGAAATTTGTGGTTGTAAGATTTCCTCTTTGTGGAAAAAAGAGATGTTGGTACAGAGGTGTTGATACTTTTGCATGGCAAACTGGCGTTCTTTGGAAGATTCGGTTGCACCATATATTAGATGTCTTTTCTGACCTCTTGTCTTTCCTTTCCAATCCAAAGTGCACTTACATTCCCCCAAAAAAGGCAGCTAAAACCTTTTGACAATGCTCTGTTTACTGTTTGTGGAATCAGGATTTGGCTAATGTGGGGTGAGGTGGGTCGAGGAGAAAATGATTCAAAATGGACCACAAAGTATGTTTGTTTTTTTTCGCTTATGTTGTGCAGGAGTTTGTATCCTGCTTCATTAGGATGAATGAGCAATGCACAGTTGCACTGTGGGTGAAGTGCCTCTTGTTAGTGATTGAGAACAAGGTGCTGGCGAGGCGGTGGGCGTTGACCAGAACATGGTTCCAGGCTGATGATGCAGTGTTTGTGTGTACAACAGCCAAGACAAAGGCTGGTAGATGAGCTGTGAGGCAAAAAGAGTAGAGAAATGAGAAACATATTTTTAGCTATTTGTATCATTACTGAAGTTGGAGGAAAAATGTTATTCAGGTAGTTTAAGATGAACTTTAGAATCCTGAGTGTTTTGCACACAGATGTATATGAAACTAAAACAGATTTAAACAATCTTTTTTTTCATCTTTAAAATGTAAAAAAGGAATTAAATAGATCTTAGCTGAGTCATAGCCCACGATTCATCTTGTTCCTATAAGCATAATGATTTTTCTTTATCAGTTTGAATATAAATGTTGTGCTTTAAGATTCAGAGATTCGCAAATCAGCTCAACCCTTTCATCTTGAAACACAAAAGGCAATGCATTTTCTAAAGGTCAGTCTTAATTTTTTATGCTAATGAGAATAAGGTTGATTTTGTGATTGTTGAGCCATTACTGTCTGATTTAGCTATGTGTTTTGGAGCAGTACTTTGTTAAAAAAACAAACCTATAACCCATATGGCCGGAGCCACCACATTTGTGTTTTAAATTTTCTACAATTTCAAAGGATACATGATGCATGAACTCTAATGAGGTTCTCAAGCCCTTTCAAGAAAGAAAAGGCCCACAGCATCATGAATTGTCCATCATAGGCATCTTTGTGCATGAGATTCCTGTCAACAGATTTATACATCCAAATCCCCTGGAGGGGTTCTTCCTGAAAAGATCTTAGTTTTGTGTGACCAAAGCGAACAATTTCAGGTAAATCTAAGCTCTGAACTCCACACGTTTACGTTTGTGGTGGTAGGACAGAAAGGGCTTTTTTTATGACTTCCTGCTTGGTATGTAATTAGTCTAGTGGTTTTATATAGGGTTGGTGACCTCAAGACTGTCCTGTGACAGAGATTTGAATCTCCTTCACCATCTTTCTCTCTGTCGGGTGGCAAGATTAACTTGGGTCCTCATCCAGCCTTGTTCCTTACAACTCCAGTTATTTTATACTTTTTAATCATTGCTCTGACTGTAGGCAAACATCAACACAGGTATGTCTTTTGAATGGGATGTTTTCTTTTCTTTCCCATTTTGAAGTGTAGCTTTTCTGTGTTGCCTCAGATTTAAACCCAGAGGGAAACAGAAAATTGAGAACTACAAATGAAAAGGTCCTAGAGACTGATTAACTCAAGTAAAGTATAGATTAACATAAGTAAAGCTCCAGTTTGTAATAATTCAAAAGGAACTGTAAGGGCTGCCAATAAGTCTGCTACCTATGATATTCTTTAATTATTGTTTTATCACAGTGAATACGTGTACTAAAATTGAAAGAACAATAAAAACAGGCTCAGAATATGCCACTGCACGAAAAGATAAATTTAACCAAATGTTTTTTTTTTCCTCCAGGGATGCCAGTAAATGACGAGGGCAATATAAATATGACGAAACTGGTGCCATAGTTTTTGTCCAATTATCCGACTCAAATACCAACTTCTCACATTTCTGTCTGCTAAATATTTGACGACTTTGCATAATTTCATGAGAAATTAAGAAATAAATAAATGAAAGACAAATCTGTTACAACGCATAACACAAAGCTTCCAGTGGTAAAACACAACAGCTTTATGTATTCTTGGGCTGTTAATTTGTTATTTGTGCATATGTAATTAGTGTAACCAGAAACCACGTGTTACACCCCATCAAATATAAATGCTTCATTACTTGCAAAGGCTTTTATTTCATTTTTTAACTTTAATTCACATACAGAACAAGATTTCACTCATTCCTTTATTCATTCATTCATTCATTCATTCATTTAAAAAAAATACAATCCTTAGGGAGCACAGAGATGTAGAGGTAAAGTTAATTTTAACCTTATGCTTTGCTCCTTAAAAAATATTTTTAGTTTGGATATTTTGAGTGGAGTAAAATTCCAACACCTATAACCTAAAAATTCACGTTGATAAGTGAAATTCAAAGCTTGTGTGAGATTGCTATGGTTTAATTTTAATAATTTATTATTTTGAAGAGAAGCATGAAGTGTTTTAAAGCATCCTGGTATATGGCATTGCAATCTTTGGATTTGATAAAACACAGTGGGCCAGTAGAAGCAGATAACATGGGTGCCCATATCATTCATGACTTTGCAAAGTTTACACTGCACCTCAAGCAGCTTAAATTATGTGCCTCTACATACATACCATTTCCAAAAGAACTGCACAATTTACTTTCATCTGAGAAGAGGACTTTAGACTATCAAGCAACAATCCAGTCCTTTTTCTCGTTATTCCGAGAAACTTCCGATGTCTCTGGTTCAGAAATACTGTAGCACAAGGAAGGTGACAGTTTCACCCCAAGTCCAGGATATGTCCCTTTAGCTTAGGCACTTTTTCTAAAAAAACAAATCCCTCCACTAAACTTTCTATAAATTATTTTATATATACCATTATTTAAACAGACCGCTTGTTTGGTTATCCTTGTGGGGGGTGTCAGTGACTGTCTGCTGAACATCTGTCAAGTCAGCAGTCTTGCTTATGATTGTATCAACCAAAAACGTAAAATTTTATGTATTGAAAATTATCTTTGCATGTGCAATATTCAAATTTTTTCAGAAGAAAATTATTTTATTAAGCCATAATCATCAAAATGAACAAATATACACACCTAAAATTAGTACATCTCTCAACACAAGGCCTTGTCTAGCATCATAACATAATTTTGATCATTGATTGATACTGGTCTGTGTCGCTTAGCTTGACATAGACAATTTTTTGACTAACTACCTTTATCACAACCCCTTTTTGTATTAAAAGGCATGAGGGCATAAGTTGCTTGAGTAATGATATCAATAATTATCTCGCCATGAAAACAGTTTTGTCCCTCACAAAGTCTGAACTGCTGATGTAGCAATGGGGGGATTGAACAAACAACAACCTGACTGCCAGAAAACTACATTTCCCACTGAGCCCTAGCCACCCCATATAATCTACTTGTGTTTTTGTTCAGTTAAAATTGCCTTACCAATCCTGATATTTGAATCAAATATCAAATTTTGCTGTTTGGTCTGCACTGTGGGTGAGGGTAAGATGTTGACGCAGTAACCTGACTAGGTTTTTACCACTCATAATCTGCAAATAAATCTGCACAGTGAATGACCTTACTTTATCAATTTGCTCCAAAAAGTCAGGTGTAACCCCTAAACTGTGTCCTTTAAAGGGGCTATATGCAATTTTCTGAAATTTAAACTCGCGACTGACCCCATGTGGCCAAAAACGGAACTGCTCTTACTTTCTGCTTGCTCTCGCAGCTCGCGCTCGTGCGCCGGTCGCACTCAATCTTCTATCTTTTTCGGGGACTTGTCAGGGATTTAACTTTCTTAGTCTTATGTGGAGTTACTGTTGGTGTCAAAGTTGTCCTTGGTCTCTTCTGTGTATTCGCACAATCCATTTAACTGCTTGCGAGTGCTGACTACCGGTAGTGGCAGAGTGATCTGAAACATTTAACATCAACGCGCGGGAAAATCGGACCCGACAGAAAATAGAAAAAAATTGATACAGGCTTATAGGTGCACCCACTGTGAGCTGACAAGGTGTCAGTTGGCTCATCAGGAGATGTTTGAGTCATAAATGGTCAAATAAAAAGGCTATTGTTACGTTTATTTTGGGGGAAAAGTAGCATATAGCCTCTTTAATTTATCCTGGGCTCAGGATCATGGATTATAAAGTTTATCTGTGTGCACACTAAAAGCTGTTCAATTAGCTACAGAATGTCCAGTTAGCTCCTCATTACCTGATATTTGCTGATGCTTCCTTCTCTGAGGTCTAGACACAATCCATAATAAAGCCTTCAAGAAACCTGACTTCTGGTTATATTGTAGTGTCCTGAGTCGAGCCTATTATTTAATGGTTTACACAGAACCCTTTTTAAAAGCAACAGCCTTTAAAGTATCAATTTGTGATGTTTCCTATCCCATAACTAGCAGTGGGTACCATGTTTAATGTTTTGCCACTTTAATTGGCCACTATTCTCCATGGAATAGTGGTGCCAATGCATTTCATTCACTGAGATTCATCAAGCACAAAGAAAAAGGCCACCAAAGTGGTTACCATGGTGATGCTAAAGGGTTACAATTGTGACTTCTACTAAAATCCATCTTGCTTGTCAGCATGTTGGAAAATGATGCTAAAGCTGTACCATTAGCATGATGACCAGTAATCACATATAAGCGAACCATGTCACTAAATAAATACTGCTGAGTGCTATTGTAGTGAGAATATTTAGTGCAATGTTTGAGCTCTAAAATCAACATTGTCTTGCAAAACTAATTAGATCCACAAACATGTGGGATTCTACATGATGGATCAACACGTAGTGCATAGAAGAGAAGTGATTGAAAAGAACATGTGGTTTACGAAATGTTTTACAATTAAAAATATGAAATGGGTGGCTTGTTTTTGTTTTCACCACACCCACCCACACTCAAAAGATAGTATGTATATTCACCTTTCGATGTCAGTCTGCAGGTATTTTGGGGTATGTTTCTGCTGCAGACTCACTCTAGTCCTCGAGGGCTGGCATCCTGCAACTTTTAGATGTGTATCTGCTTCAACACATCTAAATCAAATAATATGGTCATTAGCATAACGCCCTATAACTTAGCAGAATACTGAGGAAGAAATTTAGACCTTTGTTTTGCCACTGATTCTCAATATACAGTAGAAGCAGTATGATGCTGTCACCACCTTGTTTCAAATTGAAGATAAGTTCAAAGTGTACGGTGGGCCAGAAGGGTCAGCACAACACAACAGTAAAACCCACAACACAACAAAAGCCTTAACACAACAACAAAAACCACAACATGACAACAAAAGCCACAATGAAATACAACAACAAAAGCCACAACGGACGTTTTGTTAAAACAGAAAAACTGCGATTGGATGTGTTTTCTATTGGAAAAGTGGGTAAAACATGGATATTGTTCAGTTAATGTTGATATGTGCTGTTTTAAAGATGAATCATTTTACTGTGCTGAGTAGGGGGGTTACATGGAGATAATACTGTGCTCTGTGCTGGGCCACAGCCATGACAAAAACACAGACCTTCCTGCCAGTCGGAGTGCTATTCAATTTCAGATTCAACAGGAAATAACTTAATGTGACATCATCACCCCTATATAAGCCAGCTCCACCCCACTCTCTCCCTCACTACACGTTAGCTACGGCTAACAGAAGGGGGGGGGGAATTTCAGCGCGCACACATCCAACTTCGCTGGCGAGGTTTGGAGCTTCTTGGATCCAGACGACAGTACAGCCTGCCGATCGATTAGGTGAACTGTACTCGGCTGATAAAATAAGTCCTGAATCTGACTTGTTCAAACTCTGCTGAAGGAATCTCTGACTTACAGATTCCACCCTTGTTGACGCTGTTGCTGCCCTGCTATGGGAGCCGATAGCTGAACGAGCCACAGACACACAGCCGCTGCACAAGCCGAGCTGCACACCTGGAGCCGCCGAGCCAGGAGTTGCTAAGCTGCAGAGACAACCCGACGTCTAAGCCAGCCGTAGCTAGCTAGCCACGGAACCCCGAGGCCTCACTGCTAGCCGTGAGCACATGCAACTGTTAGCCCAACTGCTAACGGCTGGTTTCTTCCTCTTATGGCTTGAGTTTCCCTCCCCATCAATCTTCAATGGAGACTTGAGAATCGTTCAACAGATAGTTGTTCTGGGCAGAGGTTAATTAGTTTAGGAAAACAAGTTTAAGGTTTGTCGTCTATTTCACTGTGTTAATGCTGCATTTGTAAGATTTAATTCTTTAGATCGCTTGGGTATAACAGGCCGATCGGCCTGTGGTATGAACCGTGATTTTAAAGGTTTATGACCGACTGATTTAAATCATGCAAAATGAGCTACTCCGTCCGACCGTTTTTCCTTTGTTCTTTGGTGCTACGCTAAAACCCGAGTGGCTATGAGCTACATTAGCCCTGCACACTTTCTGATCAGTGCGGCCTGTGCCATCAGGCCGCCAGTGCTTCATAAACAATAAAGATTGCTATCTATGGTATTCAAAATACAGATCGGCTTTAAAATTGATAGTTTAAACAATGAAAACTAATGGTATAAGTCATTATTGAAACCGCTTTCTTAGTATGTCAAAATACTAAATTAGATCAATCACTGCAGTGACCGATCCACATAATAGAATCAGTTCTCCAAAAAGTTATTTATTTCCAATTCACCAAAGGATTTATTGAAACATTACTTCCTCCAAAGAATGTTTTTCTTTGTCTTCATTTCTGCTTTGCATTGTGAATTGGTGGTTTGAACACAAGCCAAAAGGTGCTAATTTATTTGGGTCATGTGGGGTAATTTAAATCTGTAAAGCACTTTGAGATGCTATTTTGTATAAAAAGCGCTTTATAAATAAAGTTTGATTTGAAGTTTTAATTAGTCTTAAACTATTCACAATTAGATTAAAACTAACTTGGCTTCACTTCCAAAACTCTTCAATACAAGTCTTGGTCTTTAAGCATAAATATTCACACGATTATTGGATTTATTGAGTATTGTTTCTATTTCTTTGCATTTTTGCCCATTTTACGGTTTTACTTTTGGTAGTTGGTTATTATTCATTCTTCTTTTTTTGTAGTTTAGTTGGGTGTTACTAGCTTAGTGAGTTTGTTGATTAAAGCATTTTAACTGAAAGTTGAATTCTTTTGGTGATAAACTCTTGTATTTTGGAAAGTCGTCATATATCCACATACATGTGTAGTAACTTGCTGTTCAAAGAACACCAGTAACTTAATCCTTCATCCATTGTTTAATTATCTCAGCCTTATCAGGCAGGAAATCATAAACAGTAACTGAGACTGAACTATTTGGCCGTTTAGTCCTGGATCCCAGGTAGTGCTCCAAACTTGGTAATTTTTACATAAAATTATTAATTTTATTAATTGCCCTAAGCAATTCATAATTATTCATAGCAAAAACCTACCTATCTGTGTCACAACATCTGTATATTAAACTTTAGCGCCAATGAAGGTAGTAATGTAGCTATGACACAGCAAATAATATATTTGAATAGAAAATAAATTCAACAAGCTTTAATGATGAGAGCCATTTGTCCTACTGGCATACATAGAATACGTAGAATAGCTCTAGATGTACAGAACTCAGCTCTACCTTAACTGCCGTAATTTCAGTTCTAATTAACCTGAGAGATATCTACTACAGACTGCATTCATGCAGAGCTTTGGAGATGTGAGGAAGAAAGAGAACCACTATTAGGGTTTTTCCATTGAGGAAGAACCGGAGTTGGTGCTAGAGCCAGAGTTTAGCCGGTTCTTAGCCGGTTCGTTACAATAACCAGTTTGTGTTTCCACCGACACGGAACCTAGTCGGTGCTGCGTCTTAAAGTCATCTAAATCGTAGCACGCAGCGGTATACGCCCCCATGGGGGAGACCAAAACAGGAAGCGTGCGAACAGAGAAAGATAACAATGGAGAACGCCATCCTGCCGTTTCGAATGCTGTTGTTGTGCTTTCACACTTTGCTTGATTTGCGAAGGTGTGTGAAAAACAAAATAGCCGTTGTTTGTTTCACCTAAAGTAGTCCCGCCCAGCACACCTGGGTTGCATCAACATTGTGGGAGGGGTAGAAACCGGTTTTTAGAAAGCACCAGTTTAGCGCAGCTTCGAGTTGGTGCTTGGCTAAGCACTCGTTCCGAATGGAAAAACGGGTGTTTGTGCAGTGAAAAAAACAAAAAAACGGTTCTAAGTCAGACTCTAGCACTGAGCCAACTCTGGAACCAGGTCAATGGAAAAGGCCTTTATGAGACACTAGACACCATAGTTGGAAGTTAAGAAAATAAGAAGGAAAAAAACATCCAATGATTCGCTGATCTTCTTCTTTGATGTAGCACATTTCCGCCCCCAACTGGCCGTTTAAGTTTGTTTAAACATAACTTCTGTTGTGGCTTTTGGCTGTCGTGTTGCTGGTCTTGTGTTGTTGTTTTTTTTTTGTGTGTTGTGGGTTTTGTTATATTTTGGGGGGTTTTTGTGTTGTTTTGCAGCTTTTGTTGTGTTGTGGGTTTTGCTGTGTCGACCCTTCTGGGCCACCGTAAGGGAGATTTGAAGTACAACTTTTCAGCCACACATAACGTTTTAAACGTATGTAACAAAATTCAGCTTCTTCAGTTCAGTTTCCTAAATTAGACAAAAGAGGACTGTTTACTAATTAGGTGACTTCTGAGGGTAATTGGTTTCTCTTTTACCTAGTGCTGTCAGACTAAACTTCACCACTTACAGCTGTCTGATTTGTATTTCTGAAGATTTTTTTAAATCACTCATCCTTTTTCTTCCAGTTGACGGTAATGCACAACTTTGTATTGAACTCCCAATTAAATGCATTAAAGTTTGTGGTTCCAATATGTGAAAAAGTACAAGACGTATGAATACTTTTACAAGAAAGTGTACATTTAGTTAACCAAGCACCAGTGGAATACTCTTTTCTGTCTTTACACCAGCATTAAAAAAATAACATTAATTGGATATCACATAGGTATTCTGATGAAAGCATTAGAACTTCTGCTGCTTATATGTCGAATTAAACAGGTATGTAAATGTCATAGTATCCCCTGTCACTAAAGCTACATGCTCCCTTTGGTCCCACTGAACCAAGTTTAGCAGCTCCCCAGGCAAACATGTTCCTCTCTTTCCACTCTTCAACTTCATCTGTCACAGATACCGTAGCTGCACTCACCTCCCCTCTGCTGCATGCCACCAGCTGATGCACACCACTCACACACACGCATGCACACGCACACACGCATGCACACACACACACACACCTATACACAAGCAGACGTGCATACCTGTGCACACACTGACTGTCTAAATGGCAAACTCATTCGCATATTTGATCTGTCACAGTTCTAAGCGCATGTACGCACACATACCTCTATAAATATGTGAGTGACAAGCATGGAAATATCAAATTCAAATGTTCATGGCTGCCATGGAAAATGTAAAAATAGGGTTTCCTAAAAGAATAAGCAATTTTTCCAAAAGAAATCGACAAGATGCATAAGGGGGTTGGACAATAAATAAAACTCCAGGGCCCTCATTCATAAACTGTACTTATGCACAGATCTGTGTGCATTTCGTTCGTAGGAACACTTTTAAGCATAGTGTGGTTTTTTACCATCTTGTACTTATAGAAATAGAAATGTTCCTAAATATAAGAACAGCTCTGACCATGCGTGCACACAGCATTTAGTGGTAGAATGGGGGAACTGCAAACTGTTGGCATCCGTCTTTTAGCAAAATAACTCAAAAGGTTATGGACAGATTTGGATTAAACTTTCTGGAAATGTTAGAAATTTGCCAAGGAATAAGTTATTACATTTGCGATGGACTGGCGACCTGTCCAGGGTGTACCCTGCCTCTCGTCCCTTGACAGCTGGAGATAGGCACCAGCCCCCCCCACAACCCTGCATAAGAATGACGGGTACAGAAAATGGATGGATGGATGGTTGGATGGATGGGTTTGAAAACTGTACTGTGGAAACTAGATGGTTCTGCTTATTGTAAGCAGGTTGTCGCTGTCTCCATGCTTACTGATGCCAGCCAAAGAACTGACCCAGATGTGTGGTGAGGGATAATTTATTGCATTCACTTTGATATCGAACCATTTTTTTCCTTTATTTCCAATAGGAACCTCTCCAAACTCCTGACCTCATTTACTGCCTCCGTCACTTTCTCCCAGACAGTGTTCTTTTTTTTATTAGTTACCCCTCTGCTAAATTTTTGGACAAATTTAGCCGATTTAATTAGTTCAAAGAAGTTAAGTATTTCCACAGAAGTGAATAACAGCAAATTTAAAAATTCTTTGACAAAGACATGAAGCAGAGAAACCGTTGATAAAAGAAGGCAAAAACTATCGGTGTTAAAATGAATTTGCGCTAACTATGACAATTTTCAAAAAGTCTGTTCATTATCACTTTTTTGCACCACTTATGTTTCACCTCGATCTCGGGGTCACTGAAATTCCTTTTTTCGCTCTCTTGGCCATTATTTTTGTGAAGAAAAATATGGCCGTTTGTGAAGAACGCAAGGACTAATGTTTATCTCAGAGAATAAGGTGTGACCAAATATGGTCAATTGAGGGTTTTTCTGCATGCAAATGTCTGTGAATGGGCAGGAGCACCTAGGCATCCACATGTGGGATTAATCAACAGATGATTGCAAAGGAACATGCGTACGCAACCACCGCATATATTTGATAACTCTGAATTTTGACTGTTGGACATGAACATTCTAATCTTCATTCGTAGGATAGAATATAGGACAGTTTCTACAAATGTTTAATACATGAGGGCCCAGGAGAAAATGTAAAATATAGAGAGAACAGCAACCCCTGCTCTCCACCAGACAGGACGTAACGTCTGCGATGCGTAATGCACAGCTGATATCCACCATTAAAGTCAAAGGGACCATTTCCACCAGGTGTGAAGCAGCGTGAATCGGACGTGTCTCAGAAGCATTGTGTTGCGGCCCTCTCCTAAATTTACAGGGCTGGTCTGATTTTTATGCGCATGTCCCCACCAATATCCAGTGATTATTGAATTGTCCCCAACAATAATTTGATCTCCTCGAGAAAAGAAAAACAAACCCGATTAAAAGCAAAAAAGTGAAAGAAAAATACCGATCTGTCAACGTCTCATTCACCTAGAGGTGCAGAAAGAGTTTAATTACGTTCTCTACTGGAGTCCTACCTCCAGTAACATATATGGCCAATGTAATTGGCTGTGCCTTTCCCTGCTGTCAGGTGAGACTCTGCAACTATGTTTGGTTGTTAGCAGCATCAAAACTGCAAGGAGAACTTTACAGTCCGCGAGAGGACTCCGGTGCAACGTGGGTGACACATAAGTTGAAATTGTCTGCGTGTCTGCAACAAGTGGTCAGGGATGTGAATTGTAAATTGCTTGTGTTTGAAGAAAAAAACAAAACAAAAACAAAACGTAAAATGACATGACCCCGTAATACAATAAATTATTTCCCTTTTTATTTCTCTGGAATGCTGACTCTTATTTTATGCAGAACTGTAGTGAAGTTACAGTTGAAGTTTCTGCGCACAGAACAGCGAAGGTTGCAAGGGAAATGCTTTTGTTTTGTTTGTTGCGCATTCTTCGTCTGGGGCGAATATATTATTAGTGGAGCCAACATTATTTTTTGTGCTACGATGTAGATAAACATGATCTTTCCCAGACAACTGTTAAATGATGGTTTTCAGCACCGTTTGAAAAACTAAATAAAAGACGATGGGCTTTCAATTTTTACACCTGTTATTACACCACAGTGTATATTGTAATACAAGATCAAAAGGATAAACGCCTATATATGAATGATTATTATTTATTGTCCCCACCAGTCTTCAAACCACACTCATGTTTATGGTTATTGTCCCCAGCAATTTTAAATCAAACCTATACGGCCTTGGCGCTACGCTTCTAAAATGCGTCAACCTCAGCTCAAGTTAGATTGGGCCAGACAGGAAATCAGGCACAGAAGCTGTGAAAATAATCCAGATATTTTCTAAATAAAAGATACATGCAAAATTCTGTCTGCATAACTACGAAAAAGCACAACACAAAACATGGCTACTTGTGACACCATGACTCCCCTGGTGAGTTTATGCTACTTACTAACATAGAATTACATTTCCCCCCCTGTATACTACACTTTAAGTAATGCATATGCAATTCTCTTGTGATTTCATTATCTCCCGGGACCAGGTGGGTGGAACGCTTTCGCGAGTGATACGAGTGTAAAACGCACCCGGTGGGAAGGGACGTGCTGCTGAATTTGCGAGTAAAACATGTCTATTAAGTCACGAGCCGCTTACACATCCCTTCAGGGGTTACCCACAAACTTCAGCATCTGGGGTTCTCTTGAAGGTTGTTTTAAAGGTGCGATATGTAAGAATTTTACAGTGAAAAAAATCACACAACAGTCTAATGCCTCAATCATGTTGGAAGGAATGTTACATTGAAACAGATTTCCCTCTCATCCAGCTGGGTGGTTGCAAGTTTTGATTACTTTAAAAAGGCTGCAGAGGGAAGTAGTCATTGTTTACATTCTGGCCTCCATACTTTCTGGTTCCAGATTCAATCACATGTGAGCCCACAAGGGTGCCAAGTCTTCAACCCAAACTCTGCACCTGCATTTGTAATTCGACACCGGCTGGGTTAGAGGCTAATGTTGAGCTAACAATGCTAGCTGTAAATTAGAAAAAAAAATATTTGGCTCTAAAAATATCTCAATCTACTTTTTTCAAGTACCAACATGATTGAAGTGAAATCGACTTAACAACTTGCTGTGTATGACTGCTCTTCGCTGGTCATTTTGAATATTCTGGCGCTGATCCATAACTGGCAACCCGGCATGAAACTCACGAAGGGGAGGGAGTGAGTGGCTGAGAGCAGACTCTTTTGTAATTACAAGTAATTAAAAAAAACTACATGGACTGCAGTACTCAAATTTGACCACATTATGTGATTCTTACATATCGCACCCTTAATGTTATAAATATGCATTTACACCATCTGCTGTTCACAAACACAGCAAATCCTGCTGCTTTTAGTTTACACTCTCCAACTCATCTCTGTCTGCCCATATGTGATGATAAATATGTCGCTGGATGTGTTATTCACAATAGTGCAGGTTGGCTAGTATTTTGTTTAGCCCAGAATAATATGAGAGTCCGTTCAATCATACAGAGCTCCGTTCAATCATACAGAGCTTGAGCTATTTACAAACAATAATATGAAAACGTTTTGGTCTCAATATGTAAAAGCTGTTAGATACCCAGTTCCCAAAACACCTGCGGCTGTAAATACAACAAAAAGGGGTTCCACAAATTACTGATTCTAGGTGGCTGAATAAAAACCAATGGCACAATTGTGAGATTGTTTAAACCATTTATCCTTTCTACTTAATTATGTGCTATATTTCTTTGACACTATGTTGTGGTGATCTATTAACTAAAATCCAAATTAAACATAGCAACGGTTTGTGGTTGTAACAAAACAGAAAAGTTAAAGTAGTGAACATACTTTTCCAAGGCTTTCTATTACAGGTGCTAACCTTGTAAACTAAGTAAGCTACTGCTGCACATAACTGACTACCATGTTTTAACAGAAGAGATTTTCATTAACAGACAATAAGTTCTATTGGGAAACATTTCAGCTGAACCAGAAATAAAAGAAAATGTTTCTTATGAGAATACCTTAACAGAAAAGAAACATGTAAAACTAAAACTTCTGCAAGAGGCTGCAACTAAAACAGCTCCACTCTAGAACAGCAGACACTCTATGTCAAACCTTAAAGTAAATAAGAAGTGAGTCACAAAACAAGTGGTGCAATACACTTAGTGACGCAAACCTTTTCCAGGTCTAATTGGTTAAGCAGTACTACCGCAGCTTGTGAAATAATCACAAAAATGACAGCTGGGAACACTGCAGCACTTGTTAGTCAGTAAAACAGTGGAGCTGGAGATGTTCTGCACAGTTTCCAGTTTAGCAGATTTTTGCTTCAATATGTCAGAAAATCTCATCAAATCTGATTTGAAAATTTGATAATCACTCGCCATCCTTGCTTTAACAGATTGTTTACCAATTTAATGCTACTACATTTATCTGCTATCTTTTGATCAGTAACATGGCTCAGATTAAAAGGGTTTTCGGCTAGTTTCTGTACAAGCCTACGACAGGCAAAAGAAAAAAAAAGATGAACAAAATGCCAATCAAAGTTTCATTTTTTTGCTTGCAAATTTCCTGTAAAAATGAATAGCCTGAAGCTACAGGTTAAAAATCATCAAGGATGTTTCTTGCCTCCTTCCACCCTCCTGCTGGCTCACCTGCCAGTCAAATACGCAGAACATCCCATGCCTACACGCTCTCAGATGCAAAGTGGGCATTTCTGCATCATGAAAACATTTTTTTCTTTCAAATTAAATTGACATCATTAATAAAACATGTGAAAATCACTTTCCTGTCACTTTGTAAGTGCAGGGAAAGCCATGTACACCTCCTGTTTTAGAATGTAGACTTAAATGGAGACATTTTGACATGTTTTTGGGGAAGTTTAAAACTTACGTGCTTATTTGGAATGTGTGCAGATTTAACCCCTGAAAAACCGACTTTAACCACAGAATACTCATTTCAAGTAGTCAACAACTGACAATCTTTAATAATTACATCTTTTCACTAGATTATTGTGTTGTTCTCATCTTTGCTGAATGCCTCATAATAATTGTTAAATATGTTAGGCTTCCACATTATGTGATTATCTAATTTGAGAGACACCTAATGATTAACAAGTTCCATTATGGATTGTAGATCTCTTCTCTGTGTCCCAGTTTGGCTCCCTGGAATGTCCTTTACTCTCATTATTTCTGTTGCATGTGTTCATAGCTGTAGAGCAATATGGTGTTTCGGCAAAAGCCAAACACAAGTCATCACATTTTAAAAGTTTTTGTCTGGAAAAAATATCCAGCCTATTCCCCTCCCTGGGCTGCCACCTTATCGTGGTGGAGGGGTTTGAGGGCCCCAATGATCCTAGGAGCTATGTTGTCGGGGGCTTTTGCTCCTGGTAGGGTCACCCATGGCAATTTGGTTCTAGGTGAGGGATCAGACAAAGTGCAGCCCAAAAGACCCCTATGATGAAAACGACAGATGGACTCAGTGTTCCCTCGCCCGGACGAGGGTCACCGGGGCCCCCCTCTGGAGCCAGGCCTGGAGGTGGGGCACGTTGGCGAGCACCTGGTGGCCGGGCCTTTACCCATGGGGCCCGGTCGGGCTTAGCCCAAAGAAGTAACATGGGCCCCCCTTCCCATGAGCTCACCACCTGTGGGAGGGGCCATAGGGGTCGGGTGCTGTGCAGGATGGGCGGCGGCCAAAGCCGGGGACCTTGGCGGTCCGATCCTCGGCTGCAGAAGCTGGCTCTCGGGACGTGGAACATCACCTCTCTGGTGGGGAAGGAGCCGGAGCTGGTGTGCGAGGTTGAGAGGTTCTGACTGGACATCGTCGGACTCACCTCGGTGCATGGCTCTGGCTCTGGAACCCGTCTCCTCGAGAGGGGTTGGACTCTCTTCCACTCTGGGGTTGCCCCCCGCCGAGAGGCGCCGAGCTGGGGTGGGCATACTTGTTGCCCCCCATCTCGGCCCCTGTACGTTGGGGTTTACCCTGGTGAACGAGAGGGTAGCCTCCCTCCGCCTTCGGGTGGGGGGACGGGTCCTGACTGTTGTTTGTGCTTACGCGCCAAACAGCAGATTAGATTACCCACCCTTCTTGGAGTCTTTGGAGGGGGTGCTGGAGAGTGCTCCTCCTGGGGACTCCCTTGTTCTGCTGGGGGACTTCAACGCTCACGTGGGCAATGACAGTGAGACCTGGAGGGGTGTGGTTGGGCGGAATGGCCCCCCCGATCTAAACCCGAGTGGTGTCTTGTTATTGGACTTCTGTGCTCGTCATGGATTGTCCATAACAAACACCATGTTCAAGCATAAAGGTGTCCATATGTGCTCTTGGCACCAGGACACCTTAGGCCGCAGCTCAATGATCGACTTGGTTGTCGTCTCATCTGATCTGCGGCCGCATGTTTTGGACACTCGGGTGAAGAGAGGGGCAGAGCTGTCCACTGACCACTACCTGGTGGTGAGTCGGCTCCGATAGTGGGGGAGGACGCCGGACAGACCTGGAAGGCCCAAACGTGTTGTGAGGGTCTGCTGGGAACGTCTGGCAGAGTCTCCTGTCAGAAGGAGCTTTAACTCACACCTCCGGCAGAACTTTGAACACGTCCCGGGGGAGGCGGGGGACATCGAGTCCGAGTGGACCATGTTCCGCGCCTCCATTGCCGAGGCGGCTGACCGAAGCTGTGGCCGCAAGGTGGTCGGTGCCTGTCGCGGCGGCAACCCCCGAACCCGCTGGTGGACACCGGTGGTAAGGATGCTGTCAGGCTGAAGAAGGAGTCCTACCGGGTCTTTTTGGCTTGTGGGACCCCTGAAGCAGCTGATAGGTACCGACAGGCCAAGCGGGATGCGGCTCGGATGGTTGCTGAGGCAAAACTCGGGCGTGGGAGGAGTTTGGAGAGACCATGGAAAACGACTTCCGTACGGCTTCGAAGCCATTCTGGTCCACCATCCGGCGTCTCAGGGGGGGAAAGCGGTCTGCAACCAACACTGTTTACAGTGGGGATGGTGTGCTGCTGACCTCGACGCGGGACGTTTTGGGTCAGTGGATGGAATACTTCGAAGACCTCCTCAATCCCACCAGCACGCCTTCCAATCTGGAAGCAGGGTTTGGGGACTTGGGGTCGGGCTCTCCAATCTCTGGTGCTGAGGTCACCGAGGTCGTTAAAAAGCTCCTCGGTGGCAAGGTCTCGGGGGGTGGATGAGATTCGACCGGAGTTCCTCAAGGCTCTGGATGTTGTGGGGCTGTGTTGGTTAACGCGGCTCTGCAATATTGCGTGGACATCGGGGGCAGTTCCCTTGGATTGGCAGACTGGGGTGGTGGTCCCCCTGTTTTAAAAGGGGGACTACAGGGGGATCACACTTCTGAGCCTCCCTGGTAAGGTCTATTCAGGGGTTCTGGAGAGGAGGGTCCGACGGATAGTCGAACCTCGGATCCAGGAGGAACAATGCGGTTTTCGTCCTGGCCGTGGAACACTGGACCAGCTCTACACCCTCAGCAGGGTCCTGGAGGGTGCGTGGGAGTTCGCCCAACCGGTCTACATGTTTTTTGTGGACTTGGAGAAGACGTTCGACCGTGTCCCTCGGGGGGCCCTGTGGGGGGTGCTCCGGGAGTATGGGGTACCGGGCCCCTTGATACGGGCTGTTAGGTCCCTGTACGACCGGTGCCAGAGTTTGGTTCGCATTGCCGGCAGTAAGTCGGGCTTGTTTCCGGTGAGAGTTGGACTCCGCCAAGGTTGCCCTTTGTCACCGATCCTGTTCCTAACTTTTATGGACAGGATCTCTAGGCGCAGCCAAGGCGTTGAGGGGATCCGATTTGGTGGCCTCAGGATTGGGTCTCTGCTTTTTGCAGATGATGTGGTCCTGTTGGCTTCATCGGAGCGTGATCTACAGCTTTCGCTGGAGCTGTTCGCAGCCGAGTGTGAAGCGGCTGGGATGAGAATCAGCACCTCCAAATCCGAGGCCATGGTCTTGAGCCGGAAAAGGGTGGGGTGCCTCCTCCGGGTCGGGGATGGGGTCCTTCCCCAAGTGGAGGAGTTTAAGTATCTGGGGGTCTTGTTCACGAATGAGGGAAAAATGGAGCGGGAGATCGATAGACGGATTGGTGGGGCATCTGCAGTTATGCAGGCGCTCTACCGGTCTGTCGTGGTGAAGAGAGAGCTGAGCCAAAAGGCGAAGCTCTCGATTTACCGGTCAATCTATGTTCCTACCCTCATCTATGGTCACGAACTCTGGGTGGTGACCGAAAGAACGAGATCACGGATACAAGCGGCTGAAATGAGTTTCCTCCGCAGAGTGTCTGGGCTCTCCCTTAGAGATAGGGTGAGAAGCTCAGTCATCCGGAGGGGGCTCAGAGTAGAGCCGCTGCTTCTTCACATCGAGAGGAGTCAGTTGAGGTGGCTCGGGCATCTGGTCAGGATGCCTCCTGGACGCCTCCCTGGTGAGGTGTTTCAGGCACGTTTCACCGGGAGGAGGCCCAGGGGAAGGCCCAGGACACGCTGGAGGGACTATGTTTCTCGGCTGGCCTGGGAGCGCCTTGGGGTTCCTCCCGAGGAGTTGGAACAAGTGGCTGGGGAGAGGGAAGTCTGGGTCTCTTTGCTTAGGCTGCTGCCCCCGCGACCCGACCCCGGATAAGCAGAAGAAAATGGATGGATGGATGGATCCAGCCTATTTTCCTTATTTTGAATAAAAAATACTGTCAATGTGTGTTTGAGAGATGTAAGTTTGAGGCTCAGATCAGATTCCAGATGCTATCCATAGCGTTGCAGTAGAAGTGCCCCCCTCACTCTTTGAACTCAAGGCATAGTGTTAAAGGAACAAATGCAGTGTTGTATATAAATGTAACACAAAAAGTAAGTAGATTTGTGTTTGGTTTATTTTTTTGCTTGCTTTTAAATCTTGTTCTGTGGGAAACTCCTGTTTATTTTCCTTTAAATCGCGGCACATTTGTAAGGAACATATATTTGTAGTTTGAGCTGCAGAGTTGAGTATGTGGAATGGGGCCCATGAAAAACGTGCCACAACCTCTCTGCTAATGCCAACCAGTTGTTTGTGGAGACGGTAAGATGGCGTGGGGCAGCATCTCCCTTACTAGAAAAGCAAGGCTTGTCTTTATTGGACGCAGGTTCAGTGCAGAGAGATTTTAAGATAGATTCTTCAATCCCACCGTGACAATCCCATATATCCACTCTTGGGAATCAAGTTCTATCCTCCACATTGTCAAGGCTTGGCAACAAAGATCTGAGTTTATAGGAACCCACCTCCAGATTTTTGGAGTGGACAGGTGGTAATGGCCTGCCTGCAGTCCTGAGCACCACCCTAGTGAACACTTGTGGAATTGGCTTGGGTCTGCTGTTTGTGGCAGACTGACCAACACAACCACAGTGGTTGACTTGTAATAAATGCTGTTGAAGAATGGGAGGACAACTGGCAGCAGTGTGTGACCAAGCTGGTGACCACTGTGAAATGCCAGACTGTTATGGTTGTGTTGAAAAGTGTTGAGTTAGAAACATGTCCTGTTTTACTAGACTGATGTTTTATTGGCGCCCATGTGTGACTACAAATAATCTGCAGAATTCAGTGAAAGTGTGTTCCAATAGGCTATAATTTCTTGAACAGTTTCGTTACTTTCTCTGTTGGCATATCTAATACTTGTTTAGCACATATTAGACTTGTTTTTCGGAGCAGTTTTTCATATGAGTGCTATGGCTATTGGTGGGAAATCATTAGCCCTCGAAAAAGAGTTACCTGTCAGTTGCAACCCCAATGACTTTTCTGTTCTTTCTCTTGTTAGTGTCAGAAATTGTTCAACCTTATGGAGAAGTATAGCTGTTACCAAAACCTTTTTTTCCCCATCTAGTCTCGCTTATGTTGCAAAGAAGAATGTGTGATTGAGAAAAAGGAGAATCATCTAGTCCAGACCTAATTTTAATTTATTTTTTATTTTTTAAATTATCCTACTCAGTTGCACATTCAAATCTGCATATTCCACTTTATTATAAATATTTGCACAATACTTTGGTTTTGAAATTTTGTCTCTAATGTACATATATTATTCTTAATTCTGTTTTTATACTTTTTATACTTTTCTTGTGTGAATCTAAATGCCTCCATTACGTTTCACTTTGCAGCTGTTACAGCTGAATTTTCCCTTTGTGGGACCATAAAGGAGTTTTCTATTTTATTCTATTCTATTCTATTCTATTCTATTCTATTCTATTCTAATATTACAGAAAAATTCTGGTGGAAATATGAAAAAGTGGATTTCATTTAAAAAAAATCTTTAGTGCTGAATGATATTTCTGTTGCATATTTGTATTTTTAGGCAAAAGAGAATGGGCATTTCTTGTGTAATGTAAGCAATTTGTAAGCACTATAAGAAAATTTGCAGCTGATTAATGATACTTAGGATGCCATCTGAGTTAATAGACAAATAGGCTATATTTCCGATTATTGAACAGTGTATGATCTCTAGTTCGAAACCATAAGTACTTTGAGTGTTAAAAACTGAAATGGATTATTGTATCATTAATTGAGATTTTTTAAAGCCTAATGTGATATTTAGTTTTTGTTTTTTTTGGTGGGGTGGGGGGGTGTTAAGCAATAGGACCACCTTAGATTGAAGAAAGCATAACTACATTATATAGACTAGTCAACATTATTTACTACATAGTCAATACAATATTTACTCTATTTTCTTAAGAGAAGCTACATCAAACAAATTTACTGAAGCAAAAACCAACACTGATTGTGTATACTTGAAAATGTATTCTGCCAGTTTGGATTTTTACACCTTCAAAGTGGTTATCATGTTGTATTCAATCCCAAAGTAAAGATTGTCAGATTGTGGCAGAGATATGACAGACAAAATTATTTATTGTTATGGAGAAATACAACTGTCATGAAATGTTTCATATTTTTGCATTCCACCTCACTTCATGTGCGGTCTTCCAATCCGCTTCTTTGGAGCATTTCCAATTGTGAATATGTCTCCATGGTGGAGAATCTCCTGCTGCGTTGAGTATGTGTGAATGAGAAAATGCAGACACACCTAGTTCACACCTAATTCTGCAGAAATGTTCGACTGGTTATGTGTGAAAACAACTTCGATTTTATTTATTTTAGTCAAGCGCAGGATTTTTGTCCCTTTTTGTACTGTAAGTTTGATGTATTGGAACACAAAGTCCTCAGTTGAGGTTTATACTAATTTAGCTTTAGATTTGATCAACTCTTCCCTATCGCCTCACTTACATTTGTACCTGTAAACAGACAGCTGAGACAGCCTTTCTTTGGACCATTTATTGCATATTTTCAGGTCACTGTCATTTTGAACTAAGATCTGGGTAATCCATCAGTGAGAAATGCAATGTTGCATCTGTTTGAAGATTCAACTTCTTTGTTCATCTGAGGTGACACCTCTGACAGTGAGCTACACGTTTGGAGATAAGACTTGAACCAATTCTCTCACCATGAACGTTAGAACTTGTTTTCAGGGATCGGCACCCATACCTCTGATATCTCCCAGATAACAACACATCTTTATATCAACGGCTTGTGACTTTTTGAAATGCCAAAGCAAGGGGTATTTGTTTGAAACAGAGCAATGACAAGTTGCCTGTGCATTACACAGACCAGGAAACCCTTATATTTCTGAAGCCAAAGTTTGGAGCTGAAAGATGTTGGGCAGGGTGTTGTAGTAAGGTACAAATATGTATGCAGTGCAAGTTAGACATTTGCACCCACTCATCATGGCCATGGATACTCCTCTTGTGAGAAATGAAAGAGCTCATTTCAAAATATGTGGTTTCTTTAGAACTAATCTAGATAACGTGTGGCTTACTGGAGATTTCAGGAGAGTTTGAAGATGTCTTTTTTTGGAGCAGGGGATATTACACCCTACTTACTTGTATAAAGTAGTTGGGTGTCTGGCTTTTAAAGACAGTTCTGACATTCTAGTTGAGGTTGGAGCCATTCTAGAAAAGCATTGTTAGTCTACTTTGAACATTCCAAACCCTGTTGTGTTGTTGTTCATTAAACGAGACAAAGGGTGTGATAAGTGTTCAGAATGATAAGTCACATGTTTGGAGGAGGTGAGTTGAAGTTTTAAAACCTAGAACATTGTACCAATCGTCAAGCATGGAGGTGGCAGCATCACGCTGTGGAGCAGTTTCATTGCCACAGGTACTCCTGCATTTCTGAATGCAGATAGAATGCTAAAGGAGGAGGACTACTTTCAAATTCTTCAACTTCATCTCTGAAACATAGTTTAAATTGGTTGTTCCAACAGGACAATGACCCCAAACAATCAAGTAAACTAACATGAAAAAAATTGGAGTTTGTGCCAAAAAGTATGTGAGAAGCTTATTATGGTTTCTCTGCAACTTGCTAAAGGACAAAGAATATTTTATTCAAATGTTTGGGGGGTGTATTTAAGCCTTTATATATCATTTTTACTGTGTATGGATTCAAGATAATTCACGATGAAGGTAAACTGGTGGCGCTAGTCCTTGTTTTTGAAATTGAGTGCAGGTGTTTGTTTTATAATCCTTCGATTTTGAAAACGAATGGTTTAAATAAATCATTACGAGCTAAATTAAAAGCTTAATTTAAGCCAATGATGAGTGCATGTGTTGAGGCTATGGCCTTTACTGAACGAACTGCATCTCCCAGCATCCTTTCACTGAACGAACTGCATCTCCCAGCACCCATTGCGGTGCCCTCGACCCATTCTCATTGGTCTGTGGCCAGTGATGACATCACAGAGTTAATAAAAGCAGCGCGAAGATTGAAATCTTCGTCTCTTTTTGTTCCCAAGCGGAGATTTTAGGAGATGCTTTAATCCACTGCTAGCATTTTCCATTTTTCTGTCTAAACCTGCTGGACCAGGAATAACTTCCCTTTTAAACTTCGAAGTGAATCGGCCAAGCGAACAGACTTTCCTGTACCAGGTAGTCCACTGGCCATCTGAGCTCTATTGAAACCGGCCCTGAGTCCCTCAGCGCCTAAAGTCGGACGTCCGCTTTTCTGACCTCGGTTTTGCGCAAACCGCTCCTTTAAACTGGACACTTTCTACGTTCTTCATCGTGGACTGTGGAGAGCTGCCCCCACCAAATAGGATTAAACTGATTTATATCTTCTGGGTCTGGGTAGAGGAGAGGTCTTGACGGTTAATATCCGTTTTCTGTTGGTTAAAATAAGTCTGTCAACTGGTTAACCACTGTTATTCTTGGTCGTCTGTCGCTGTACACCGACCCTGAGTGTGCATGCTTTTTGTGTTTTATTATTTGACTTTGGTTGCAACCAGAAGCAGTATATTATATTGTATTATTTCCTGGCTTGTTTATTGTCCGCTGCGGTCCGCGCGTGTCTGTTTAGACAGGTCGCGTGGCCTCAGTTGATCCCCTTTCTCCGTCGCCCCCATTTCCTTTGTCCAAGCCACCATTGCTAATGAAACTAGCCTTTGTGGAATCGCCACGCGGTCTTCCTTTGTCTTTATTTGTGAACCGATCACGGCAATTGATAAGGCTTGAGTTATTTATCGCATTGAGGGGGTAAGCTGAACCCCCCCCCCCCCCCCCCTCATTCGCTCGCTGTCTCCCACACACACACACACAGCCGCATACACACACACGCCCCTTCCCTTGAAGTTAATTTTGTTCTATATTTTTGCATGCGTTAGAATAGATGGAAATTATGAATGAAATGTAATCTGTAAGGTTTACCTATTTCATTAATAAATTCCCTTAAGTAACGAGAAGTTTCCTGTGCTATTTCAGTGTGTGCTGTGAAGTTTGTTTTAACCCCGCGGATGAACTCTATGCCTTTTCAGAGAGACTGACAGTCTGGTTGAATTAAAATTATCTAATTTATGAGATTGGTGCCCCTATATCTTTAATAGACAGGTTAAACTTGAACGTCATCAATAATTATATTAATATTAAATTATTGATTATAATTATTGATGCTCAGAAAACCAGACAACTTTTTATTATTAATAGTTACAACACATGTGAAGTTTTTACCAGATCTGTATAAGATAATGCATTAGATGCAACTTAAGTGTTATACAAAAATAAAATTAAAATCTGAACAGGTATTCATGGCTTTATTAAACTGTATACAAAACATCAGGCTGTATTCTCTCTGTTTTTACCCATAGTCTTTACTGTTAATCTTATGCCATCTCTTGTTTATATATGGTTTTCCTCTTTAAATCGGCTTGCCATTTTCACCACCTCAGTATCACTCATTTTCTTCCAAAGATCTCTCCTGTATTTCTTCACCTAGTTTCCACCACTCTCCACACATTCTACTCAACTCAACCCGCTGTCCCAAAGCCCAATAATTTCTCCCTTTTCTCCTGCTCTTTTTCTGCATTTCTGTCTCCTTTGCCTCCCTTTTTGTTCTGTATCCAAACCACCAATCCCTCTTTCTCCTTCTATGTTTCATAAACTCTTCACTGTCATCCAGTGAGTTTGAGTGTGTGTGGAGGCTCATTGCCATGCCTAGGAGCAGGTGCGAAGTCCAGGGAGAGGGCTTTGGCTAGACGAAGCGCTCCCTGACAGAACAGGAACAGGATCGGTTGAGGAGAATTAACCCAGCAGGCCTCTCTTTATTCCCTCCCTTCTTTTTGTCTGTCTCTCTCCCTCTTTTTTCTTTTCTCCATCTGTTAGGACTTCAGTTCCAGAATTTGACTCACACACACACACACAAGGTGGTAGACATTTCCAAGTAGTTCCAGTTGACAGCGAGAATATATGTCTGTCCAGGTGCAGGAGAAAATAAAAAGTTTGCAAAAGGTTCTCTCATTTTTCTTTAATGTTTCAGTCTTTTCATGTCCAAGTCTGTTCATGTTGTGTTTCCAAGGAGCATCAGCAAGCTGTGCAATAAAAATATGAATCTGATATTTTAAATAGCTGATAAAATACATACCTACATATCTGCCTCAGCTTGGGTTATGAAATCTGGTGCGAGTGGGTTAACTTCAGGTGTCTGTATCATGAGATATTAATTTGTCAAGCTGTCAGTGGAAACACACATATGTCTGTATTTATTTCGGTGCCCTCTCAGGTTCCATTAGAGGGTCAGGTTATTGCTTTTTGATTGTATTTATTCCCTTCTGCCTTTCATTTCCGCTATCTTCACCGAGAAATATTACCAGGAAATCCACTTCTCCCTTTGCTGTTGTCAGAATTTGACTGATTAGTTTTGAAATAAATATATAAGTCCCAGTTTATTGCTATGGTGTGATGAAATGCTTTCCTCGTACAGTTTATTGAGAAAAAAACATCATGCGTCACTTCTGATACTGTATATAACTCGCTGTTGAGGGAATTACTGAGGTTTATGTAGTTCTTTATATCAGCGTTTCACTTCATATCAGATAGCCATCACTCTTAAAACATATGCTCAGTGCCCAGGCTGTCTTAACGTTCTAATCTTAGGCATCTATAGTCTCTTTAGCTTGTCTCAATAGTACTTTGTCGTACTGATAATTATAGATAATGCAGGTAAAAACAACAGCATTTGGCACTACAACTGTTTATATGAACATCATTATTTAAAATAAGATATGACACACTTATTTATTTTCCTAGCTCAAAAAAGCTTGGATGTATTTTCAGTCCCCTTTACTCCCACAAGCCAAAATGAAATGAAGTGCAACAAATTTCCCTGTGAATAGTGTTCATCTGTGTGTAATTTGATCTTTGTATAAATTCAGCTGTTCTTTGAAGGCCTGAGAGGTTTGTTAGCGAACATTTGTTTGAGCTAGAGCATTGATCGGAGAAGCAACAAAGAGGCATATTTATTTTCTGTAATTCATTTATATATTGTTTTCACTTCGCAAATTGAATTGCTGAAATTAATAAACTTTTCAAGAACGTTAAAATTTATTTCATTGCTCTGTACATGTCAAGCGTCATTGTTCTTAACATCCAGAAGTACTTTTACTTTGACAAAGGAAACTTCTCACACAAAATAGCTAATTATTGTTGCACTGCATTTATTTGAACTTGAACTGTTAAACATCTGAGTGCACACTTAATATACAAGTATAACACATATACTGTATACTATATTTCGAATGTTGCCAGCAGATGCATGTGCTCTGTACTTTCTTAACAGCAGGCACAGGACAGTGAACTTGATTCTATAAATAAAAAAGGGGGTTGAGAAAAAAGTTTGTGCTCAACAGTATTCTTGCTAGGAAATCACACGAGCAGGAGATGAATTGAGGAGTGAGGCGGACATCTCTGGCTTCTGGTTTGTCACCATGCCGACATGCATATGTTCATGTCTTGGAGTGACAATGCCTATTTTACAAACTGGACAGATTTTTGTCAGTCATTTCTAAAAAATATTAATAAATACAATCTGAAAATCTGATAGTGTCACCACAGAAAAATGTGGAAATCTTTGCAGAAATCTTGCTCAAGAAACCTAAATAGCTGGTTCCAAAACAGCAGACACAAGTACTAATTACCTAATTAAAAATTACCCATTTAGTAGTAATGAAACCCAAAACCATCCACTAGTAGCTATTTTCAAACCCAAATATGATAAAAGAAGAAATAACACATATTTTAAAGATTCCACTGCAATACACAATACAAAATGGTTGTTCTAAACCCCTTTAACAGTATTAGTAAAAAGTTGTTTGGCTGTAACACAGGATATAATCGAATCTTGGCTTTAACAGAAGTAACAAGTGCTGTAAATGGATCCTTTTAATATAAAAAAATTATAAATAAAAACATTAACTGCTTTCCTAAAAACTTACACCTGCATCATTATAACCAAAACAATAAGCTGCAACAGTGACTCATTTCCTTTCAGCATCTGAAGGTACTTAGATGTTTTGACTGCAACAGGTGTCAGATTATATGTATAGACAGTTTTAACTTTCGTCCACTACAGGTGTGGCTTTAGCTGGAAGAAACGTTTTTTGGAGCAAAATAATCATGACAAAACTAAGAGTAAGTGGACTTATAGGGTTTGATTGTTGACACTTTTGACAGCCATTTTACTTTAGTACAGTCAAGTCCACATATGTAGGACGTGGAAGAATATGAGACTTTCAGATGCTTCTATTCACTATTTATATGGTTTCAAAAGGTCAGTTTTACAGTGGTGACACAGTTGTTGGGAGAAAACGTAGTGCTGCTCATGCAGAAACATATCAAGGAAACAATGCTGCTTAGAACCAGGCTCCACAAAGCCCTGACCTCACCCTGATAGAACTCGTTTAGGATTAATTAGAGTGGAGGCTGAGAGCCAGCCCTTATCATCCAGCATCAGTCTTTGACCTCATAGATGCTCTCCTAGACAAATGGTCGAGAATTTCCACAAACTCACTTCTGAACTTAGCAAACAGCATTCCTATAAGAGTTAAAGTTGCTGTAGCAAAGGATTAAGATCTTTGTTTAGTAAATGGGACTTAATTTAAGTTACGTGTGTGTATAAAAGCTATCGACTGGATAAGAGCCATGGGGACAGGAATCAGTACAACTCGATAGGATTAAAATAAAGATAGATGGATGGATTTTTGTGTGTATGTACAAGTACCTATGCTTATGTGCGTTTCAGATTTTAAATAAATTACCCGCACTCTACAACATATGCAGTCGATAACACAGCATTGCCATTTTCAGCTGATTATTTTTAAGAACTTACAGTTATATGATGTTGGATGTATTCGATGTGAGCCTTGCAAACAGATTCTGCACAAGCAGATTTGGGATGTTTTTGTAGATACTGATCATTAAAGCCCAGCCCCCCAACACCACTAGTCGTATTTTCTTACAAGCTTTCAGGATCTCACAAGAAAGGCACCCAGCTGACAACGCAAGAGGCTCAGTGGAGGTAGAGAAGGAATAAGAAGTCAGATGCAGTTAATACCAACTCTCAATATAATCCTGTCCCTCAACTGATGCCTTTGGAGAGAAGCCAGATAAGAAGGGACGGGAGCTAAAACGGCACGGGGTCGGGTGGGAAGGAAGGGACATGTGGATGTATCACACTGCGCAGGGACAAATGTGGGTGCCTGGAAGTACCGGTAATTTAAATTGGTGGTGATAAGATGAGTGGGGTGGGGGGGGCAGAGAGTATGTTTGTCTTTAATGCTTTCACCAGCACGTGTGGTCACGATCACAAAGGCTGTTACGAAGGAATTGACATGATGTGATAAAGCAGAGAATTCACAAAACAATGTTGTTTCTTGTGACAGCATTGGAAAATCCTGTTGCTAAATGTGCCCCCCCATTTTCACACATATGTCCAATTTACAAAGATATCCAAACCTACAGAGATGGGATGGTAATGCCTACCGACTGCGTAAACTGACTTTGATTGACACCCTGAGCTTTACTCAGACCATAAATCCAAAACCTCTGGGAGGAATACGCACTGTAAACAGCAGTAAATAAACACTGAAAGACTCATCCCTGCATCCATAACCCCGTCTTTGTACATTACTCCCTGACAAGTGAGATTATCCCCACAGACCTTTGTGAGACAACAACACTAACAAGCCGGAGTGTTGCCACGAGAACCCGTTTTAGCTTCCAGATTTTTAGCTATATACAGGCCGAGATTGGGTAATTGCTGAATTGATTGCACACTCGATAGCGGTATGCCAGGAAAGAGCATGCAATCATTTGTAATTTACTTAATTTACAGATGCCAGTTCGGAGCATGCAATGGAGACTAGCGTAGTTTCAAATGAAAGGATGGGGGTCATTAAATGTGGAGTGGGCTTATGTGGAAAATGATTTGTCAGCTTGCATGTGGCGGGGCTGCCGAGCCAACTCCTTCCACCCCTTCTGCTGTGTTTTGATGTAAATGAACTGGTCCTCGCAGGCTTACTGACTTCTAAAGCCACCGACCATCCGTCAAGTTCCACGTTATTTTAATTGTGATGTCAGGAAAGTGCAACTGATGACCTCATTCCTGGGCCCTACCAGACAAAAACAGCCATAAACCACGGAGGTAACCATTTCAGCATGTCCCAAATAAACATGTTTATGCACATTGGAGACTCATAAAGGAGCTTACTCAGAGTAAAATCAAACAAATGTGTGAGTGCTTCTGTGTTCCTTTCCACCATTATTTGCCCCTGTGCTGTTTGCCACAAGCCACTAAGGTTGTCTGTGTATTTGCATTATTGACTTACATGTGAGTTCATCAATAATTAATTGCTATAGCAGCTTTGCCACAGGCTGGGATCAGGGCCAGAAACACACTCACAATGAGTGAGTATTATGACCTCAGACTCTGTCTGTGCATTGGCTGGATTATTAGCTGAAGAATCCTATTATTACTCATTCACTGTTGCTCTGTAAATCTCAACAAATTTGAATCTCATTGAAAATTGAATCTACTTGAAAAACTAAGCTCATACTTTACATAGATTCATTACACAGAGTGACATATTTTAATGATGATTATCGTCATCAAAATTATCAAGGCTTGCAACCAATAAAAACACTTCTTTTTTCAGAAAATTTGAATATCCATACAGAAGATTATACACACAATGTGGAAATGTATATCAAAGATACAGTGTGTAAAAAGATTTGACTCTTTAGCACCACACAGTTCACAGTACGTATTGCAGTTACAGTAGCCGAGATGCATGAAAAAGGCAATATGTCATCAACGACTTCCAGCTTTCAATCCAGCAATCAGGTCCATTCTTTTAATCTGTATTCTTTGCTAAATTTTATCTAAATATGTCTTGAGTAATAAGTGTTTTTTAGATTAGCTATGTTGATGTAAATTATGTTAGCTCTATTTCATGCCTAACAGCAACTAGCAAATTTGTAATGACACCAAGCTAATGTAAAAAGCAAACTATATTTGAAAGTGGTTTAAAATTAGAAACGTTCTATTCTGCCTGTAGCTCTAAATTTATGTAACAAACACATCTGTATATATTTACACTATTACATCCTAGAGCTGGAGTAAATAATTTAGTCACTAAATCAGTTAAAATGTTACCTGGGTCATTTATTACTCAGTGATTTTAATCCTGCTCTGCTTTCTGCAGCACCTCCTTCTGTTCTGCATTTATAAAGAGGCTAGATTTTCACTTTTTGTGTAGATATTTTTAATGAATGTTAATTATGTCAGAGAAATAGCTTTAATTTGTTAGAATTTTGATGTGTTTTATGTATTAATGTTTACATTATTCTTTGACCTTCATGTTGTGATTCTGATGTCTGTCACTCAGTCTTGGCCCCTCCCCCTATGTATTACAGCCGTGCTTTTTTATTTTCATTTTGGCGTGACACCTGAAGATAATCTCTGGCCCCCATTTAGTCCTCTTTGAAAACTTCCTGAATACACCCCTGCTCAGCAGTCTTGATTAGGCATTTTTAAGGTTATATAAACAATATTATGCAAGCATTAATATCTAATCATTTTGAATATGACGCACTGTATTAAACTCACTTTAGGGTTAACACAGGGGGTCTGACTCTTAGGAGTCTTTGTTTCTTTCAGATTTTTTCACGTTTGTTTTGTTATTTCAGCTGGTGAAAATCTCCCCATAGCTGAAGTTCTGGTGCTGCTAAGGGGGAAAGCAAAGCCAATCATGGACTGGGAACGAGCTTGCAATAAGCACACGCATTTTTTTTTTTACTCCAGGGTGTTGCGTAGCTATAGTGAGAGACCGATCAATGGGGAGAATCACACGAATGCAATACCTTTTTTTCAAAAAGATTTTATTTCCAAAAGCAGTACAAGGTTGGTGGAAAAGGCTGACGATTTTAAGCTATTCACCGGGACAATTCTGTCCGATGTGTTTTCACAACTAGCCTACTGCTGTAAATAACGAGGGACGGAGTCTCAATTTGCAGGACGTGAAAAGTGATGAAAATGTGGGACTGTCCAGCACAAAGCAGGTCTGGTCACGCTAGGCAGACCACAACAGCATGTGTGTCACATGCATAGACTGTATATAACGGTCACATGCAGTTGAAGCAGGGCAAGCTACCCAAGAGTAAGGAGCAGAATTTCCCCAAACCAGCTAGGCTGCCGCAGAGAACTGGCGGCATCCCCCACACAATGTTTGGAGAGAGAAGGAGAACCGATACAACTTCTTGAAGATCTGTGTTTTCAATAGAGGACGCGAAATGTGGAGTATTATATCTTGTATGTCTCTAAATAGCTACCCTATTTCAAGACAGCACATGACTATGGAGGGTCGACCACAGTTTGTAAAAATGTCAAATTCAAAGTTAATAGGAATACTTAGAAAGAGACGTTGGTGAGAAATATATTAATTAAAAAGGACAAGTTTGTAAACGGGATACGCAGAATTTGAAAGTAAATAAGTAAAAATATTACACACTGTACCCTTAAATGAATGTTATGTGATAGCATAAACAATCATGAGGAAGACTTCTAACTTGCCAGTTATTCAGGAGACAGTCACTGAAACTCTGCACAGAGGGTAAGTTCATTGTTGAAACATTTTAAACCAAGCCTCCAATTGGAAACTGAAATGGAAGGAAAAAGAGTGGGAGAAAAAGATCTGTCTTTAACAAGGATAACAGGGACTTGCCTTTCATTCCTGACTACACTACCAGAAGTACCAATTAACTGGTTTAATGATCATAGCATCTCTGTACTTTGCCTGCACACCTGACCTAAACGCTAGTTCCGCAAATTTATGAAGTTAATACTGCTCACTGAGCCCAAAAAATTGCCAAGAAACGTAATATTTTTTTATAGATTTCTACTTCACCAAACATTCTGCCAGTCTGTGAAGATTGAGAATACAATAGGGAGGACAGAGGGGAAGGAGCAGTAGCCCCAGTGCAATATTATATATATATATATATATATATATATATATATATATCTATCTATCTATCTATCTATCTATCTATCTATCTATCTATCTATCTATCTATCTATCTATCTATCTATCTATCTATCTATCTATCTATCTATCTATCTATCTATCTATCTATCTATCTATCTATCTATCTATCTATCTATCTATCTATCTATCTATCTATCTATCTATCTATCTATCTATCTATCTATCTATCTATCTATCTATCTATCTATCTATCTATCTATCTATCTATCTATCTATCTATCTATCTATCTATCTATCTATCTATCTATCTATCTATCTATCTATCTATCTGCTGGAAATGTTAATTTCCCTGAGGGAGTCATCCCAAAGGGATGAATACAGTTAAGTCTAAGTCTGAGTATAAATCTATTGTTTTATGAATAAACTGTACTTATTTACTGGAATAACAACAAAGTAAATAATCAATAACAATAGTAGTAAAGTCAGATTTTTGTAGAAAACAGGTATGTAAACCATTGTAGATCCAAATCATAAAAAAGTTCACAAACCAACAAACAGTATGCATTACTTTTAATAAAGAAACGATTAGGGATATTTAAAATCTTTTAATTTCTTCATTTTCTCGAATCCAAGAAACCAGCAACACATTCAGGTTTTTTTCTCGTTTTTAATGCTGAGGAAGAAAAATCTGAAACGATCCAAATCCTAACAGGTGGATTGAAGAAAACTGGAAATTGGCACTTGACCATAAAAGCCTAATGAGTAAATCTTTGCCTTAAATATATATCTTTATGTTTTATAAATCTATGAGTTTTGCCTTTTGAACTGAATTACTGAAATAAAATTACCTTTCAGAGATATTCTAATTTATTGAGATGCACCAGTAACTTTCATTATTAAAAGGAAACCTTTATTTTAATGCCAGGCTTGAGCTTCACAGCACAATTTCTTTTATTCTTAGTTTCATGCTGCAGCTAAGCACGATTGTTTTTCTATTAAAGAAAAGAGCATTTCTGTCATCTTAATAATTCATGAATATGCTCGGGTTCCATGGATCCTGTCAATAAATCCACAGCGGGCTTTTGTAGCATTTACTATTGCCAGGTTTCTTTCCCACCTTTTACAAATGTTCAGTAAATCACAAGAGGGATGTCCGAGACAGCAGATCGAGGCAGAACTGTCAACTGAGGCATAAGTTGGCAATTTTGAACTTCCAGAATGTAAAAAATTTTTTCGTAATACTTATCATTAACCTAAGTTATATTTTTAGAAATTTAAAATCTGAACCATTGGAACAAATGTTTAAATTATATTCTCAGCATGAGAAAAACCTAATAAGCTCAAAACCTCCCTGATAAAGTTCCAACTGTGTAGTTTACAACAATGGAATTTAACAAAATTTAAACAGCAGGTATATTAAACAAATTCAGTTTGAAATGAATAATAAAGAGCATCCATGAATAATTAAAGAAGCTGCAGCTCATCAAACAAAACTTCAAGGCTTCAGCTCTTAAACAAGCTGCTTAGTGAAATGTATTCTAGTCGGTGATACTCTAAGCTAATTTCAGCCAACGCTCTGGTAAGTTTAATAAAGGCTAAAAATCTGACTTCAATTTAATACATTTATAGAGAATTGTTTTTGGCTACCGAATATTAACTGCATTTTGAATTTATATCAACCTTATTTGGATTTAGAGGGTTTACACTATTATTATTCGGTTTGTACTATATTTCCTCTGAACACAGTTGCAACTATTTGTGTGTATTTACTGTCTCCTGAAATATTATAACCTGATTTAAAACTATTCAAATTCATGAGCTATATGGAACAGTAGGGAAAGGAAAATTCCTATATTCTAATAGTCTTCTGGAGAATTTTTGGTTTTGATTACATTATTTCAATACTTTGTTTTTTGTAGCTCTAGGGTCCAATTTCTATGGCTACAGTGGTAGTGTAACAAGGTCTCATATGTAATCTCACAATAATAAAATGTCACAAAGCAAAGTCCATGACTCACAAAGTCCGGTCCACCTGCTTACAGCACGTGACTTGGTTTGGTGATTTAAAAAAATATTATGAAGCATATGAAGTCATATGTCATAAAGCTCGAATAATCTCAGACTAGTTTCTTTAACACGACAATGAGTTTACTGTACTCAAATGGCCTCCACAGTCACCAGATCTCAATCCAATAGAGCACCTTTGGGATGTGGTGGAAAGGGAGATTCGCATCATAGATGTGCAGCCGACAAATCTGCAGCAACTGCATGATGCCATCATTTCAATATGGACCAAAACCTCTGAGGAATGTTTCCAGTACCTTGTTGAATCTATGCCACGAAGGATTAAGGCAGTTCTGAAGGCAAAAGGGGGTCCAACCCGGTACTATAAAGGTGTACCTAATACAGTGCCCAGTGAGTGTATATGACCATTTATACTGAAACATAGCTTTAAATTTACTTACATCCTGTAATTATTTATATTTATCATATTTCATAACTTAAAAAAATAGCAATTAACATAAATGTGTGTGACTTCAGTGTCTTTACACCTAGATTCAGGGTTTCTGTCCAGTCGTGAAAAATCTGGAAAACTATGGAATTTCATTACAGGATTTTTAAGGTCTGGAGAAGTATAAAAAAGGAAATATATTTCCAGATGTTACAGTCTTGTAAAGTCTGGACACTGAAAATAAATTGAATATAAATATACATTGCATACTGTATAAAAGAAAATGCTTTCCTATCAGGCTTGCCTGTCAGATTAAAAGTAGCTTTTGAAAAGAACAACCTTTAATCAGGTATTACACATACTTTTCATTAAAATAAATTTTTTGTGGGATTTTGTTTTATTGTTCTAATGTAATATTCTTGTATGATTTGGCCAAACTTTGGTAGCAGGACTCAAGACTTCAGGCTTCAGCCGGTTCCTTGATTTTACTTTTCTTTCCCCAGCAAGAAGTGCATTGCGCAGCTAACGATTGTAAAGAAAAAAATATTTACGAAAACCAAAAATCTGTTATAGCTATATCACCTATATCATAGCTATTTCATTAAGTCTGTTCAAAGGATCAGGTACAGCCAGACATTAATCAGGGTTATGTGTGCTTAGTAAAACTGAACCCAAAAAGTTAATAATTGGTAATTTATGGTTTAAAGAAACACTAAAGAGTTTTTAACACTTTAAGCTTTTGCTTTCAAATTCCAGTGGTTCTTGAGCCAGAAATTTGAGCAGCCCTCTGCTGGCACTAAACAACCAAGGCAACAGCTGATAAGTGTGGTCATTTTTACAGTTTTAAACTATCTAAAAAAGTATCAACCAATGTCCTATTTTTTCCCTTTGTTTCTGAACTGCCAATAATCATGTATTCATAAAAACATGCAAAATACACCACCTTGTCTGACAACATCGTTATCTGTAAAGTTGGTGCGAGGAACAGCAGATTGGGGCAGAAATGTAGCCTGATCAGGTATTTTTCACAAAAGATTACACAATGGCGGGATAAAGGGGTGTGTGTGTGTGGTGTACGGACTGTCGACGTGCAGGGTTACATATAAACTGAGAAAGGGAAGAGTCCATGGTAAACAGAGAAAATAGCTTGAACGTAACTTGTTTTTTAACCCGATTGAGGCCCCGCTCCTCAAGTCTTTTTGCGAGCCACTCTAACAGGTGGCTGTCCTTCACAGTCCCGTGAACTGTCTTGCAATCTGGTCTTCAGCTCTAAAGGCCAAAAGCTTCCGGACCTCTGCATCACTCCAGTTTGCCATTTTAGTTGATAGAGTTTATAAATGGTAAAATAACTCCCCATGTTTACTTGCATTTTAAATACTATTGCAGCGCACTTTCCACACATCATCATGACATCACCCTCTGTTACATCAAGGCGTGATCTTCATTTATAAGTCCAGCACTGCGGCAGTATTGCAGTAACATAACTATCAAGGATTCAAGGAAAGAATGCCGCAATATTCGAGCCCCGCCATGCCACCATGGTGCATTCAAAAGACACTTTGTGTCGGCAATATTACCCTAATATTTCGCCACGTTGTCCATCGCCTTTTATTAAGTATTGCTTTAACAAAGAGAACAATTACTTTATGCCACTGTATAGTTCGAATAGCTTTTGTCAATAATAAATAAAATCCTAATTTAAACAGCATTTGTCATATACTCAAGTTAACATAGTCTGATGCTTTTTTGGCAATTTAAAATATTTAAGAATTACAAATAAAGTAAAAAGCTGTAATCCCTAGGAGGGCAAATACTTTTTACATCACTGGATTCCATATCAGCCAGATACAAGTTTTAGTCAAATATAAAAATTAAAAAAGGATATTTGTCTTCAGACAATTCTCATTTGTCTCCCTCTCATGCTGTTAAAAAAGAGCGTGGGTGTATATTTGTAATTGGCAGGAAAACAGTACACAAATTGAGTGATTTTAGTAATTAGCCAAGGTTTATATAAAGGTCTAATTTAATTGATGAGAAAAAAATGTATCTTCCCATTTGGATACTGGCCTGTGTGGAGAGTAGGAGTGTTTTGTGAAGCATATAGTACCTGCTAACACGACGTCTGGTCCAAACCTACAGAAAAATAACACTAGATGTCTAATATTTGCTTTATTTAGAGAAGAATTCTAAAATGTTTTAGCTTGGCTTGGGTCATTAATGGCTAATGAGCTGTTTGTTTCAATAGCTGTTTGCCCCTGGTTCTTTTCTGCCATGCATCAGAAGGTCATCTGGATCTTAACACGCAACATTTTGCACGACTAATTAGATTCCACCGAAATCATTAAGCAAACATGTTAGTCTGTCCATTAAAGTATCCAAACACAGTGTTTGAATTTTTTTTCTTCCAAAGATGTTGATGCATTTAGCAGAACTACTGTTGCACTGTATACTACTATTAACATTTTGCTCATTAGCTCAAATGCTAACTGATGACTTGTAGAGGCAGAGGTAAAAGTGAGGCAATAGGAGATAAGATAGAAAAATAGAAACATAAAAGCTACTGCAGTATTCACCAAGTATTTGTGAGGATAAAAAGGATGTACAAGAAATTCTAAGGGCTGCACACCCACAGGAACTATTACATGGTCAGATAACTACTTTAAACATGTTCTGCATTTGTCCACTAATCAATTTCCTCCTCTCACCATATCGGAAGTGATCTGTATCTGTAAAAGAGATCCTCTCCCTTAAATGGCACACCGACCACAAAGCCAAATGAGCTCGCCACCCTTAATACAGTTCTCCCCCTCTCTCCCACTCCTTTCATCTCACCCTTTACCTTTGAACCCAGATCGATACCTTTAAGAGGAGCCCAATCAATATGTTGGGTATTAGAACCAAGAATAGATATAACAACAGAGTCTGCGAGGCTCAGTTGGCCAGCTTTGCTCCTTCTGAAATGGCAGGATTTATAAAACATACAAACAGATTAACCATACAGTTAATAAGCATTATTGATTCTTGGTTTCATGCTCCATTTTTCTTTCAATGTTTGGATTCCGCCTCCTCATCCTTCATCTTCCTTTGGTAACTCCTGCCCACAGCTGATTGGTGTGAAGGTTCATCTGGATTTCCACATGGATGGATACTTGGGTCAATATCTTTCCAAAGAGGATTGGGCAACAAATGAAAGCTGGACAACCTGAAAAAGCTACAAAGTGGAAAAGATGAGGAAAGTCAAGTCGAGAAGTCCTGAAATAAAGAGGCTACAATTGGCAAAATGTAAATTACAATCACGCATAAACTTTTTTCACTGTTGGTTTACAACTTTTCTGCAGTTTTAAGCTTTGTACAAGAAGAATAACCATTGGGGGAAAAAGTTTATTTGGAACATTTAATAGTGTCACATTTAAAAATATATTTTTAAAAGTGTAAGGCATACGTCACTCATATCAATATGTTGTAGATGTGCTGAAAAAAGAGCAAAAAGAAGCCTTTTGATTATTGTAATGTTTACTTACTTCTACCACTGAATTACAATGCCTGTGACACCAAGGCTGTGTATGGCAGCCTAGCTTCTGTCAGTGTGCCCCAGGACAGCTGTGGCTACAATGTAGCTCACCACTATCAGCATGCGAATGTGTACGTGAATAGGTGCATCACTGAATATATTGTAGAGCGCTTTGTATTCTTCCAACTGAAAAAGCACAATGCAAATGCAGGCCATTTACCATTTATCAAATAACCTACACATGCACAGGGAGAACATGCAAACTCCATGCAGAAAGACCCTCAGGCCGGGATTCAAACCTAGGCTCTCAAACTGCAAGGCAACAGTGCTCCACTGTTTAGCCCGTATATAAAATACTAATTATGATAAGAAAAAATAATGTGTCTACTTGACTGTTCTTTAAATTTGTTTTCTGTAAGATTTCAACATGTTCAAAATCCCTGGATTTATGCATGGTTTGTTCAAATATATGGAATATGTGCAGTACAGTACTCCATTGATAAGGGACAAATTAAGCTTCTGGTTGTGTAATGCTTGTGTGATGCTTAGATCTGAGCTCCAAATGCCATGGTAAACCTCCACCCAGAGCAAAGGGACAGATTGAGTATGAACAACACACCTTACCTCAGTATTGTTGCTGATCATGTCCATCCTTTTTTGAGCACAGTGTACTTATATTCAGATTTAAATACTTCCAGCATTCACTATGTCTCAAAGCTCAAATAATTTTAATGTGGTTTCTGGAAATGTGTTATTTTTTCATATCAATGTGGATCAAATATCTGCAGAATGTTTCTAACATTTTAATATATGCCACAAGGAATTAAGGATGTCCAACCTGGTACTAGCAAGGTAATAATAGGCTGTTTCAAAAGACAATACCGGCATCAGAGTGCCTTTTGGTCATTCATAAATGTTCAGCCTGTGGCGGCAGGTGTTTTTTTTAAATAAAAGATGTCGCAATGGCAGGATAAAGGGAGGTGTGGAGGTGGTGTCCGGGCTGTCGACGTGCAGGGTTGCGTATAAACTGAGAGACGGAAGAGTCTGTGGTAAACAGACAAAATAGTTGGACATAACTTGTCTTTATCCCGATTGAAACCCTGCTCCTCAAGTCTTTTTGCGAGCCGCTCCAAAAGGTGACTGTCTTTCACAGTCTCTGTGAACTGTCTGGTGATCTGCTCTTCAGCTTTAAAGACCAGAAGCTTCCGGATCTCTGCATCACTCCAATTTGCCATTTCAGCTGATACAGTTTACAATTGCTAAATGAACTTCCCATGTTTACTTGCATTTTAAATACTGTTGGGTTCAACGCACATTACACACATCATGACATCACCCTCTGTTGCAGCATGGCGTGATCTTCATTCATAAGTCCAGCGTTGCAGCATTATTGCGATATTACTATAAAGCATACCGGCACGAATACCACAATATTTGCGCTTCGCCAGGCCGCCACGGCGCATTCAAAAGACACACCTTGGCGGCAATATTACACTAATATACCGCCATGGTGTGTCTTTTGAAAACGCCTAATGAGAAAGGAGGTGAGTGTAAATATGACAAGAATTTATTCTTGTTGCTATTCTGAGCTCTGTCTGCTGTGTATGCTATGAACTGAGATACTTAGCACATGCTTTAAAAGCTATTGTGTTTTTTTTTGCAAGTAGTGAAAGAGGCTAGATTTGTTGGGAACAGAAAAGCGATGAGGGGAGTCGAGGTCATTCTACTACTGACAATTTTTTTTCAAAATCACTGTAAAATATTTACTCTGAAGTTTAGTGTATTGTTTCTCTAGGGTATCACATCACACGCATTTCATTAAAGCCTGAGGAAATTGAGTTATCCTGTAAAATCCATCCATCCATCCATTTTCTGTACCCGTCCATCCTAATGCAGGGTTGCGGGGGGGGGGCTGGTGCCTATTTCCAGCGGTCAAGGGGTGAGAGGCGGGGTACACCCTGGACAGGTCGCCAGTCCATCGCAGATCCTGTAAAATAAAATTCAATAATAAAATCATTAAATACAGAATGTTTAAGAAATATGTCACATCAGGAGTTCATCTGTTACCTTGATGTCCATTGTACCCAAAAACTATTTGGTGTGGAAGCCAGCAATCATTTAACTCCAGGTAAGTATGTTTCCATCAAACCAAAAAAAAAGAAAGATTGGAGATACGTGAAAATCATCAAGGGCAAAAGGGTTCGTCTGAGCAGATAAATAATGTACTCGGTGCTTGTTTTGGATTCACAGCACGCCATCAATGGATAAAATCATATGAATGATGGTTGCAGCAGGAAGTTCATATTGGGTTCTGCGATCTCAAATATATGTGATTAAATTTCCTGATTATGGTTGAGACAGGGGTTGGAGTTTGTCAGAGGTTGGAAGAACCAGAGGAGGAAGGCAGGAGGGTTTGGGAGCGAAGGGAGTGCAGGTCAGACAGCATAAGCAGCTTCTCCACTACTGATACCACTAAATAATGTAACTGTTAAGGATAAATTCTTAGAGATCTCTGGAGCATTCTTGTTAATTGTCATGTTTGGAGGGTTACAAGGTTAGGATAATTTGCGTTAAAGTGACTGCTATTGAACATAGATTTAAGCAATTCTACTAAAATAAGTAGTGAGAATGAATAATGCATTTGCACTTCACATTAAAGATAATTAATAAGCAATTCTGCTGTTTTGCGCGAGTTTTTAAGTTCCTTTTAAAATGTTTTCATTCATTTGTCTGCATTAATGTTTTATAAATTAATGAGGTGTTATTTGTTATTGAAAGGCCAATATTTAATTTGCTGCACTTGAGTTTTACAGAGTAGCCTTAAAGAACTGTATAAATTATATACAAATTATATATATTTAAAATATAAATATATGAATAAACAATTATTTTTAAGAAGATCTGTTAAATTCTACCAAGCAAGGAAAATGTACAATGGAAAATTTAAATATGGTGCATTCAAATATGTAAAGAAATACTTCATTTTAATATCAAAAGGAGGAAAACACTGGTTAATTTTTTTTTTCATGCTTTCATTGTAACATGCTCAATGTTCAGTATTGTACATCCCCTGCTAATTTGAAAAGTGTGACCACAAACAAAAAACAGTCCTTTTTTAAAATTATTAGTTAATTTTAGTGGTGAAAACAACATATTAATGTAACATCCAAAACAAATTACAGAAGTGTTTTAAATTGTTTTTAAATTTTATTGAGTGATGTCAGTGTTTGATCTTCCACCATTAAGCCCGAATTCTGCCCACACCTGTTGTGTCCCACAGACAGAACAAATCAATTTAAGCTGCTATGGTAAATCTGCAAAACCAGCTAGCTTGTTTTCATGCCGCTTAACGTTCTAACATAGTATAGCTATAAATGTTTTGTGGATTTAAGAAAACCCCCTAAAATACTCTTAAAGGGGAGTAGAGATTCAACATGGATGACAACGCGAGTACCTCTGCGGATCAGGTGGGCTGTTATTTAATAAATCTAATGTAACTGTTTTATTGTCATTTACGTGAAACATTAAATATGACAAGTATTCCCACAGCATCCTAAATAATAACCCACCTGATTCACAGAGGTACTCACACCGTCGTCCATACTCCCCTTTAAGAGTCTGGAGCGCTGTGGAAAAACAGGAGGTGCTGCTCTCTGATTGGACAGTGTGATATGTTACCATCCAATCAGAGGAGCGTGTAAAGATCGTGCCAAAATTCACAACCGGCACTTCAGAGTCTCTCACGCAGTTTTATGATTCGCATCTCAAAACAGGATGTTTGCAAAAGAACTTCTCTTATTCTTTCAAATGCAAACCCTTATTTACAACCACGCAAACCTCTTAATGCACATTTGGAAACGTGACATTTTGGAGCAGATATTTTCTACGAGATTGAAAAACTTGATTTATGAAGTTGAACTGTGAAATTATGGGCAAACTTTATGACCTTATATTGAGCCCATAATTTTCAGTGTGAGTAAGATTTCAAAAGACTACATCAGGAAGAACAGAAATGTATAAAGGTTTCTAAAAGAACATTTTATTATTTACGAGATTTAGAAATGGCTGCAAGAGAGCAAGACTTTAAAGAAAAAAACAGCAAGGCTACACAGTAAAGCAAAGTTGGCCTGTTTTATACTTTGAAGCTTTTAGTTTAGATCGCCTTTTGGAAATCTCACACTGAAGGTTAGACTGCATGTCCTTTATTAATTATTCCCAGAGTGCTGTTTTGATTTGTTCGCTAATTGCTAACATAAGCAAATAGAGTAAAAGCACCTTTTATTGCCCCAATATAAATAAATAATAATCTTTAATTGCAAGACAGCAACAAAAAGATACTTTAAATGTTGTTCTTTTAGCTTCATATAATTTAGTTTAGTTTAGAATTAGCCAAAATCGATGTTGGAAGGTCAAAGTTTTACAAAAGGTGTAGAAAAGAAATTACACAAAATTCAGTTGATCTGTCTTTACTGTTTTTTTTTACCTCAGTGTTTACTTTTAGAAAATATTTTATGTCTTATTAACTCATCAGCAATCTACAGCATCTACTCACATCTGTACAAAATCTTCATGTCAAGTCTGACACCTGTTTTAGCCAACCTGATGTATCACAAGTTTATTGAAATGTAAACACAGAGGCCACACAGTTTCAACAAAGGCCAATTTATAGATGTCAATCAAACTACCAGGGATGTTTTTAGTCTATGGGAAAAAGCTGGAAAACATGGAAAAAAGTTTTACATTCACAGAGCCTTTCAACTGAAAGGGTCGATCTATACCTCAAGTTTCTCATTTGACCACTCTGTAACACCAGATTGGACACCTATGTTATTGACCACTGAAAATTAGACAGCCTAACAATAAAAGCTGAATCCAATGTGAGTAGTTCCGATTAAAAGGTCATTTCAGAAGATATGTCAATTGTGCACAATTCCATAGTAATTCTATAAAACATTTTTATAGACTTTTTAATGCGATCTGTCCTCAATGCCAATGACACAATGTTGTGCGAAAAAGCTTTTGATTTGCTTCTGACTTTATTTTATTGCAGCTTTATTAAGTAACTACCTCAACAAAATGTTTAATTTCACAGGAGATTGTTGATTTTTTATTTAGTTTTCTTGTTGCAGTTTAAGATATATTTTAATACAACTGCAGCAACACTTCCACCATTTATTTCCCAGAGCTTTCTGAGAATGAGCTGAGGCTGTTTGAAAGCAAGGTTCTGGTAAGTCAGAGGCTTTATCTAGTTACGCTTTGCAGCTTTGACAAACATTTGCTGAAAAACCTTGGATTTTAAACATACAGTGCCTTCATAATAAACCCCTGGTAACAAGAAAAGCCTTAAAATAATCAGTTAATTTATGAAGAAATGCCATGCATTGCTGTAGTCCTTTAGCAGTGAAGTTTGAGCATTTTTTCCTCAGCTTTTCTTCCCCTCTTTTTATGGTTACATGATGTTCCAGTTGTTGTAAAAAAAAACTTTTTAATTATTACTCTGTAATAATTAAAAAGTTTATGTTTTTACAACAACTGTAGTTCAGTTAATGTGGCTAACATTGAATGCATATTCTCCAGTCTTTTCAATTTTGAAACATGACCCTCTGTATCACATGTTTGTACCCTGAGGAAACTGGAAGAAAAATGTGAAAGTATCCAGATGGAGTAGTAAAAGTAAAGCCATCATTAAAAGTGGTTGAGTTACATTTAGTAAGGAGGAATTGTTTGTAGTCCCACCAATAATGGCACCAAAGGTTTTACATAAATTGTTGAAATAGCTGGGATTATTGTCCTCCAAAGAAAATGTTCTTAAATGAAAGAATGAATTTGTGACACTTTTTGAGTTAGAAGTTATGCTACTGTAATAAAAGATGAAAACATTTTAAGGATTTTTGTACATCTTCACCAGTAGTGCCAACAATATGGAGGGTGATGTATATATTGAAGCAGTGTAAACCTAGATAACTTCTAGACCTACTTTAAACTTAAAAGGAACTGTACAGGGTGAAATAACCTCTCCTGGGGTAGATTTATTGGCAACATAAAAAAATCAGCTAATCTCTTTTGGGAGCATTGGGATTATAGGTGTTGTTTCTTTTATTAATTTATTTTTGGAAATGATAAAACCAATCATTGTGATAATCCTGACCAACAGAAATATACAACATAAGAGGAAGTTGTACCTCATTTGTTCCACTGATTAACTGATAAAAAATAACCACCAAATAAAGCAGCATTAACGTCTCAGAAATAATTTAATTTTTGAGTAATTGAGAATAATAATAATGCTTTTCTTAAACGCTTGATTAGGAAAATGTAAAGTCAAGCTGTTTAGGCTGACTATAAGCTGTCTTTTTTAGGATATCATACTGCTGTGCCATTGTGACTGAAGAGCACCAAGAGACTTGTTGTCCTTTCAGCTTGCTGACATCTGATTTCACTGTACACTTTATAAGTCAGTGGTGCCTGGTGATGAGGGCATACTAAATGTGACATTTGCGATTGCAAATGAGCTTGCAAATCAAGCCTTTACCGCTATCACCAACCGGGCCTGGCACATATTCATTTATTTATACTGCTAGATTGCAACCATCAATCAGAGCATTATAAATCTTCCGTCTCATCAATAGGCAATCTACTAATGCATGCAGCCGATCAATTCCTGACTTAGAAGAGCCAAGATGTGAGGTAGCTCATCTCTTTTCCAGTCTTGTACTCACATGACACATTATTAGTTTTTTTTCGTTAACTACAAACATGCACAGTCATTCGAGTTGTGCAAAGACACATTGTGTTTAAGGATCATGTCTTAAATTTATACCGATAGTGTCATTTTAGTTCTTTCAATATCGGTGAAAAAAAACAGGACTTAAGAATGGGGCCCTTCAGTATAATTATGACATGATTGGTATTTATGTCAGCCAATAAAAAAGCCAGTCCAGATCCCGAGCGGCCAGAGAAAATCTGACCATAACTGAACTTGAGAAAGCACGCCATTGTGTAATTTAAATCAAATATTGTATTTTTCAGCCCAAGATTACTGAGAAAATAGAAGATAAAGGTTTAAAAACAGTGCTTTAAATTAAATTCCTTTTTGGATGCCCTGTCAGATGCAAATATCTTCAATCTCTGCCAGAATCAGACCTTCTTTTTTATTACAGAGTCCTCCCCAATGCACACACGTTAACAGGTGCTGGATTGTAAGTATTGATTATAAGTCTCTATAATAATTAAAAATCTTGTCAACTCTTCCAGTCATGCATTTCAAAACAAGTTAGATCTGTTCAATTAGCAATTTAAAGGATTCTTGTGGAGCATGTTTTCCATCCATGTATCTAGAGGCTAGATACATCTTTGTTGAATAATTACAAATGGGAGCAATTTATGAAATTATTGAATGGAGAATGCAGCTTCACAGTGGCGCAGTTGGTAGCACCTATTGCCTTGCAGCAAAAAGGTCCAAGGTTCAAATCCCGGCCTGGGGTCTTTTTGCACGGAGTTTGCATGTTCTCCCTGTGCATGTGTGGGTTCTCTCTGGGTACTTTGGCTTCCTCCCACAGTCCAAAAACATGACTGTTAGGTGAATTGGTTTCTCTAAAATTGCCCTTAGGTGTGTGTGTGTGCATGGTTTTTTGTCCTGTTTGTCTCTGTGCTGCCCTGTGATAGACTGGCGACCTATCCCCCGCCTTTCGCCTCATGAGAGCTGGAGATAGGCACCAGCCCCCCACAATCCTGCATAGGAATGACGGGGAAAGAAAATGGATGGATGGATGATTGGAGGATTTTCTTCAAGAAAGGCTAATCCAAAGGAGAATTAAAAAAAGTTTAATCTAAGATCACTACTCCATGCAGCCTTGTGCTTGTTTCTGACTGCACAATAGTTTTGATAACAGTTTAATAAAACTGTTACAGAGATAGCCAAACACAAACTGATGGTTGCTGAAGTGCTGAGTGATGGATTTGCATCAAGGTCTCAGTCCCAAGGGCAAACACTACTGCAAAATCCCTTCCTGCAAACAAAACTGTTAGAGTTCTAAGCAGAAATGCACCGATCATTTTTGGCTGGCCGATAGCACTAAGGACACATGAGGGCGAAGCAAAGGTGCTGCAGGTTCTTAGATAGAGGTCATGATTTTAAATCTGACAGAAGATGAGGAAATTAACATTTTCTTCCACACGTCGTGGTGAAACTTTTGTGTAATATTTTGATTTTGTTGAAAAAAAAGTTTAATTTGGTTATAGAAAAATATATTGTCATCTGCTCTTCATTCTGTAAAAAGAACAGCACCAAATTAGAACTTTAACAATGTACCATAGTCATGTACTTTGGGGCCCTATGAGGTCCATTTTTGATGACAAAAATTTTTTTGTGTCTCATGCTTTATAAAATGATTTTCTTAATAGGTTATGCAAACATGTGGCAAAAATAATTGATTTGAACATTTCATTTAAGAATTTAATTAAATATTTTATGTTCATATTTTTATAAAATTCAGAAAAATATAACTTCAAATTCACAAATGGTATTATTTCTCCTTTTTTTATGTAGTTAATTGATATTTTTCCCCCAGAAACATCTGAGCAGCCTTCTGTGCTCAAACACATGGTAAACTGGGTTTTGAAAAGTTCCTTTAATGTTCGAACAGCACTTCATTAAACACAAGCCAAGCTTAAGTAACAAGTAAGATGGAAGAAATTATTAACTACCAGGAGAAAAGACACATACCAACCAAGAAAATTTTATTTATTTAGAGATCTACAAATGAGGGATTACTACAACAACCAAATTAAAATATCGGAGGAAGAAATTGTCCAGTCATGAAACTATTCATACAAGCATACAGTTGCGCTATATCTAGAATACCTACAAGAAGCATGGTGCAATCAAGAAACCCCTCTATTCTTAATGTAAAGGTCAAATGGGCAAAGTGGTTGAATGAAGGAAGCGCAGAAGACATGTGGACAGCCGATCTCAACACATCCCATTCACAACAAGGGAATTAATTTAATTGGAGGAATCAAATTATGCCCTTTATTACACCCAAAATTCTAGGTAAAAAGAACAAAGACTATGTAACATAAACCCAAACCTCTCACCAACCTTCTGGAGTTGTAGTAAAATCTGACGCTTCTGGGACAGAATGTATTCTTTTCTCGGTAAGATCCTGGGGTATGAACTACCATCAACATCCCAAGCTGTATCTGAGCTACATACCAAAGATGGTACTTAAAGGTGATAAATACCTAGATCCAAATTATTCCTGCATTGGGGAAAAAGAAACGGCAGGAAAAAAAAACCTGAGTTTGAGACATATTTACCTACACAAAAACAAAAAACATTCTAATACCAATAAAAATGTCTTCAATGATTTTTGTGAAGAGTAGAAAATGTTCCACATTCCGTTTTTTAATAATTTGACAAGGCTGTTAAAATTGTTTTATTGTATTTTGAGAGATCATTAATCTGCCAGTGGTATGAATAATTTGGGGCTGAACTACTGGTAAGAAACTCTGATCTTGATACTGATCAGGATATCCATGACTTATAGGACTAAGTTTACGCTTTCATCATTAAATCTGCCAAAATGTGATTTTCATTAATGGGACTAATAAAGTCTGAACCAAAGAATCCAGCCACTACTGAATGCAAGAGTAACATGAGGATTGTGTGCTGACACCAAGATTGGATCATTTGCAACAACAACAAAAAAAAATAAATCAGTAGTAGTCCTTAATTACTTCTCAAATCTATTTTTTGTTTTTAATTTATTAAATTTAAGTGAACATCTCATTTATTCCCAAGAGTGTCTTGTTAGTTCTCAAAACTCCTACCTCACTGCCTCTTTCACTACTAAACAAATGATAACTTTCAAACAGCCCTGAGTCAACTGTTGCACATCTTTAATAGAAAAAGCTGAAATTATGTTTACAAGAAAAATACACTTAGTTTATCTTGCAGATGAGATAACATGGTCAGGCCACATTCTGTCCAAACACAGCACACGGAGGGGGGACAAAAATGTATCTGCAAAGTCAAACGGGCGCTGACTGAAAACACAGAGCTCATCCGATCAATCAGAGAAGCCAAACACAGTATGTGTTCCCGAGCTCACCTTTACGTTACAAAGACCTGGACCGAGAGATTTACCGCTGTTAGCACTGACCTACCCTTGACTGCCCCTGCCCTTTCTCCCACGCAACATAAAGATAATTATCACTTGTCTCTCATCTAATAGGGTCCCCACTCATTGTGCCCTGGCCCACCGCCTGTATTACATCTCTGGACAGATTAATTGCCATAGCAACGGGCACAGTTGGTGCCAAGCACCTCCCGATGGACATAAGAGCAGGAGATGAGATCATGTCAAGTTATTAATGCTGACATTAGTGGAGGCATGACACTTCCAGCCGAGTATGAAGCCCAGGCCTTTGTATAACAGCCAAGGATGGGAAACGTCCCTTCATAACAGGGTATGCTAATTATGTTATCTAAGTAATGTTTTGTATTCTTTAATATATGACGGGTGGTGTCCAACAAAGGATGTAACAAAGGATTCTTATGCAGTGCAAGAGTGCTGCACTATAATAAGGCAGTAGGTTCTGTTTGTGCATTTTAAACCTGCACAGGTGGGTAGCTGGGAGCTGACAGACTGCTGCTCTGAAAAAGCAGCCTACAGGAGTCACAAGCACATGAGTCATGTGGTGAGGCGGCTCCCCATACCACAGTATGTGGGTGGCAGGGTTTGTGATATACTTGACTTTTACCAACACATACTGATCGCCATGGGGGAAACCACAGCGCATATTATTCATATACAATCCCTAAAATTTTGTACATATGCCTGTGTGCTCTATCTTCACCCCCATTTGCTCATGGAATATGGACACTCACACTGATCCAAGTTTTGCTGGAGGTTTCTTCCAGTTAAAGGAGAATTTTCCTTTCTGCTGTCGCTACATGCATGCTTGTTATGGCAGATTGCTCCAAAGTCAACTACACAATGCAAGCGATTGTTCACTGTCGCAACATGCTAGTCCGGTAGAAGTAAATGCTGCAAGTCAATGACTTCATGCTATCTGCTAAGTTAAATTCGACAGAAAACGTTTTAACCAATTTGAACAATAAACTAAACTTGACTTCATTGTTTGTTAACTAGGATCAAGTATGTACTTAATTTGAAATCTGTCTGTATGGTTCGATTGAACGGACATGTTTTTTTTATTGTAAAGTGGCTTTAGATGACGTGTAGTGAATTGACATTATATAAATACATTTAATTGAATAATTAAGATGGAACATCTGGTTGGGATCGAGTCATATTTTTGCTGAAACCTGACCTTGTGCGTATGTGTTTAGTGTATGTATCTTTTTTGTCTAGATGCTGCCACTGATATTAAAAGAAAAAAAATTGGAAATTAAATTAGGACCAACTAACAGCAGAGGTAAAAGCATTGTTTTGGTATTGCTCATCCTTTTGCTCATTTTATTTCAGATTTTAATCACCCAGTGCAATATGACCTGTTGTTGATATGCCGATGTTCTGTATATCAATCAATCAATCAATCAATCATGAAGGATCCCCATGAAGGAAACTGAAGTTAGTCTGTAAACAGCAATTCGTAAAAACACTTCAGTAACACATAATAATAATAATAATAATAATAATAATGATGGATGGATACGCGCTTAATGTCAGATCAACCCCAGAGAAAGTATAGACCACTAGCTGTCAAAATGCAAATGAGACCACGCCCCTTCCGACCACGCCCACTTCCGGGTACACCCACTTCCGGGTACGCCACTTCCGGGTACGCCCACTTCCGGGTACGCCCCTTCGGGTACGCCCACTTCCGGGTACGCCCACTTCCGGGTACGCCCCTTCCGGTTACGCCCCTTCCGGTTACGCCCACTTTTGCAGGCTCCCTGGCTGCCGTGACAAGCTCCGCCCTGTCACAATAAGCTCCGCCCCCTGATGGCCACGCCCACCTGTCACAATAAGCACCGCCCCTGATGGCCCCGCCCACCTGTCAAAACGGGATACGCCCCCTGGTGGGCACGCCCACCTGTCAAGATAGGACACACCCACCTGTCAAAATGGGGTACGCCCCCTGGTGGCCACGCCCACCTGTCAAAATAGGACACGCCCACCTGTCAAAATAGGGTACGCCCCCTGGTGACCACGCCCACCTGTCAAAATAGGACACGCCCACCTGTCGAAATAGGGTACGCCCCCTGTTGGTCACGCCCACCTGTCAAAATAGGACACGCCCACCTGTCAAAATAGGGTACGCCCCCTGGTGACCACGCCCACCTGTCAAAATAGGACACGCCCACCTGTCGAAATAGGGTACGCCCCCTGATGGTCACGCCCACCTGTCAAAATATGGCACTAAATGGCTCCCTCTAGTGGTTCTACAATTAAACCAAATGCAAAAAATGAAAATACCTCCCCCTAGCGGCCCAATAAATACTATTACACCAAAACTTATAAATGCCTCCCTCTAGTGGTTCAAAATTAATATAACAGCCTATTGTATAATTGGCCCCCTCTAGTGGATCAAAGTAACATTACATGCAAATCTAAAAATACCTCCCCCTAGTGGCTCTAAAATTAAATGACATGCAAATATGAAAATACCTCCCCCTAGTGGCCCAATAAATAGTATTACACCCAAATGTGAAAATACCTCCCTCTAGTGGTTCAAAATTAATATAACAGCCTATTGTATAATTGGCCCCCTCTAGTGGATCAAAGTAACATTACACCCAAATGTGAAAATACCTCCCCCTAGTGGCTCAAAAATTAAATTACAGCCTATAGTATATATAGCGCCCCCAATGGTTTGAATCTAACTCCTCAGTGTCATCAGAACATGTCCGAACAAGTCCCTTTAATATTATACGGTCTGGGCTCTGTCTCAACATGACTCCTTGAGCATTCCATTTTATTTTAAACAGTTAAAAGGTGCTTTTTAGCTTCCTGACTTTAATTTAAAACCACATTAGCTCCAACACTCTAGAGACACCATTACATCTGATTCTAACAATTCAACCATGATAAATTAAACTTGTAAGAGCACTAAAAAGAGAATTTATTCACCCACAGCTATGTTGAAGCAGATGCTCATCCTTTTGTTGATTTCAAAAATGCACCATTACACAGTCTTTAAAAACAGATAAGGATTTTAAAAAAACATCACTTTAAACCTGGGTGCTTTAAGCTGGAAATAAGAAATCTATCAAACTACTAAAGTTACTGATAAAAAACAGTCCACCAATCAGCGTTTGACACGCCCCTGCTCTGCTTTGTATTCGCTGTATTTATCACGCCCCTGTCTTCACCTACGTCCGCAAGTCGGGTAAACCGGTTTGGGCGGTGCTCACCGGGCGGCATTTACCTGTATAAAAGGCTGTCGGAAAACGGTTAATCTCTACAGCATGCTGGAAGGACCTCATTCAACAATCCGACCTTAAGGACACGGAGCGCGGTGCTGCGACGAACAAAGAAAACAGCGGTTTCACGAAGACTGTATCACCGGCTTCATTCGAGGGGAATCCCAGAAGCCCGAGTCATTGTCAGACCGCGTCAGAGCTGAGTCCAGGCGGGATTCCCGAGCTTCCCCTGCTAAGAGCTGGAGTTACGGGTTCAGCGAGGAAATCAACTTCACATCGACTACAGGAAGTCTTCACATCGGCGACCTGTATTATCGGTTTGGAGCGAGGTGAGTAAATGTTTTTTTTAGCTCGCAATTGTGCGGTCGTCTACGGATGTTTGATAGCACCAAGATGGATTCGCTGCTGGCTTATCGATAGATTCACCGTAGCATACATACTCTGTTACAGCTAGAAGTATCGCTCAACTGCAGTTACTGCTCTGAGCTGATTTTGGGCTGGAGCGGGAAAAAGGCGGTGGAGATTGTTACAAAGCGAAACTCCACTCTGAGGTGAGTTTACTTTTTTTAAAATTATGTTGACTGTTTAGATACGGGTATTACCGTATTTTTATTTATTTTATTATATTCCTGACTTTTACCTGCGTTTTATCATAGATCGTGATCGAAGCGCGGAGCTGTTTTCAATTGGATCTCAGCGGATCTGCCCAACGCCCGCCTCGCTACTTCAATTAACAGTGAGACTGTCTGGAGCTTTCTCCAACTTGTGTATTGTCTGACTCTGGTTTCGGGCTGGAGCGGGAAAAAGGCACTGGGGTTGTTACAAAGCGAAACTCCGCTCTGAGGTGAGTTTACTGTTTTTAAAATTATGTTGACTGTTTAGATACGGGTATTACCGTATTTTTATTTATTTTATTATATTCCTGACTTTTACCTGCGCTTTATCATAGATCGTGATCGAAGCGCGGAGCTGTTTGCAATTGGACCTCAGCGGATCTGCCCAACGCCAGCCTTGCTACTTCAGTTAACAGTGAGACTGTCTGGAGCTTTCTCCAACTTGTGTATTGTCTGACTCTGAATGTTTTTTCATGTCCTTTTTTTTCTGATCGTGTGTTTAAATAGCAACATCAACCAGTCACTATGAATGTCTCACAGGAGCTAAATAGTCCTCAACCGTCTAGTCAGGAAGATGAAGAATTTCAGATCAATGTACGTGACGAATTCAATAACATAGAGATCCGACACAACTTTGTCCGGCCTGAGGGTGATCATCCGTGTCCGTATGAATTTCATAATCACATAATGAATATGCTCAGGGGTTTATCAGACCGGGTGACACCGCTGGTTAACACTAACGATATTGTGCAGATAGAGGTTAATGGACCCGGCGTGTCTCGCAGCGTGACTTTCTCTGTCGATGAAGGGGGGAGTAACGTCATGCACCAGTTCGAAACGTTTTTAGATGATCTGATGCAATCCAATGCTGAAATAGCCTCAACAGAGCGTTTGGAGTTTGTAATTCAAACAGTGCGTGATCTTAGCGGGGGAGCTAGACGAAAAGCTGAAATGTCTCTCGATTGCGAGCTTATACACAAGAAGAGACGCCACCTATACATTGTGAACAATGATCGAGATGATAAACTGTGTTTTGCTATTAGCTTAGCCTGTGTTGCAGACCCTAGCCTCGGCTCCGATGCGGCTATACAGCTCGGTAGAGAGTTGCAACAGCGTGCAGGCCTTTCAGAACACACCCCCGTCAGATCAGGCGATATCCACAAATTTGAGAAGTTGTTGAACAGAAAAATAGTTGTTTTTATCAGAAGTGAGGGAGAGAGAGCTCTAGGGAAGATTCAGACCGACTTTGAGGACCGAAGCAGGACTATTTTTCTATTGCACTTCCGAGACCATTACTACGGGATCAAAAACTTGAAGGGTTTTATAGGGGCTCGGGATATTTGTCACTACTGTTTCGATCCTATAGGGCATAAATACAATCATGTATGCAAAGGTTCGTGCGCTGTCTGCAATGATGCAGCGTGTGCTCAGGGGGTTACAAATCCGATTCTTTGTCATGACTGTAACAGATATTGCAAGAACCAGACGTGTTACGATAGACATAAAGTACCTGAGCTAAAACCCAGGGCGCGTGTGATGGTCAGTCATTGTGATCAGGTGAAGAAATGTCCCAACTGTGGGTTAAACTATAACCAGAGTCTCACAACAGGCAAGAAGCATGTGTGTCAAGGGAAGAAGTGTAGGATTTGTGGGGGTAAGCTTGACAAGGACCAGCCAGCATCGGACCATAAATGTTATATCCAAACATGCTCTGTCGATAGCGAAATAAGTGACAAGGTGATTTTTTACGATATTGAAACTTTCCCTGGTGCGCAGGGTGAGCATGTTCCATTTCTGATCTGTTCAAAGTCCACATCTGGCGAGGAGTGGTCAGCCTACGGTAGTGATTGTATTCGGGAGTTTATTCGTGAAATCAGGAGGCCTGGCCGTCGGAATTACACATGTGTAGCCCATAATGCTAGAGCTTTTGATTCCTACCTTGTTCTGAATGCAATGACGGAGATGGGTTTAAATCCTGACATCATTATGCAAGGGTGTAAAATTCTGAGCATCACTGATCCTGATTACGGTTTGAGGTTCATTGACAGCCTATCTTTCCTTGCCATGAAGCTTAGTAAAATGCCTGAAGCCCTCGGTTTTCCTGACCATAGCAAGGGCTATTTCCCACACCGTTTCTCATCCTCTGATAATCTGAGCTATGTAGGTTCTTACCCGCTGCCATCATTTTACGGTGTTGAGCGAATGAATCGTGCTGAGCAGGAGGAATTCTATACATGGTACGCTGAGGTTAGCAAGGGCGTGTTTGACTTTAAAAAGGAGGCTCTCTTTTACTGTAAGAATGATGTGGAGATACTCCTACAAGGATGTACAAGGTTTCGTCAGGAGTTTTTTAACGACAGTCAGATTGACCCTTTTAACAGGATCACCATCGCAAGTGCTTGTATGAAAGTGTTTCAAAGCAATCATTTGAAGGCAGACACTCTCGCTGTGCCTTCACCTACAGACTACAGCGAACAGTTTAAAAAGTTTTCCACAGCTTCCGTTGAATGGTTGGAATATGTTTCACATACATGGAGGGTTGGAATACAGCATGCTCTAAGAGGTGGTGAGAAAAAGATTGGATCATACTTTTTAGACGGTTACCTGGAGGTAGGGGAGCGTAAAATAGGGTTTGAGTTCCATGGGTGTGAGCATCATGGCTGCAGCACCTGTCGCTATCCAACAGCTGAGAGTCCATTGACCGGTGTGCCTTATGGGCAGCTCTACGCTGCCACCATGGAGAGGGAGCATGTGCTGAGGACTGTGTACGGTATAGAGCTCGAGGTGATGTGGGAACATGTGTGGGAAGAAATGAAGAAGAGTAACGCTGATGTGAAGCAGTTCATGATGACCTACCAGGCTCCTGCACCACTTACCCCCCGTGAAGCGCTTTTTGGAGGGCGTACATGTGCAGTCAGGTTGAGGTACTCTGCAGCCCCCGGTGAGCAGGTTCTTTACCAGGACGTGTGTAGTCTTTACCCATTTGTTCAGAAGACAAAAAGCTTTCCTGTAGGGCACCCGATCATAATCAGGGAAAACTTTGATGATCCTAGAAATTATTATGGATTTATCAAAGCAGTCATTTCACCACCTCGTGGTCTTTATTTCCCCATTCTACCATTCAGAACAGATCATGGAAAGCTTGTATTCACCCTCTGTCGCACATGTGCATTGGAGAACAATCAGACACATAGTTGCACCCACACTGACACTGAGAGAGCCTTAACAGGTGTATGGGTGTCTGAAGAGGTTAAAGAAGCCCTTTCACACGGCTACAGAATCGATCAGATCGTTGAGGTGTGGCACTTTGAGCAGCATAGTGATCAGATCTTTGCAAAGTATGTCAACTCCTTTTTGAAGACCAAGCAGGAAGCTTCAGGTTATCCTGAGGGTGTAGAGAGCGAGGAGGACAAACAGAAATACATCCAGGATTTCATGATGAATCAGGGTGTAGAGTTAGACCCTGAAAAAATTAAAGTAAACCCGGCAAAACGTCAAGTAGCCAAACTGTGTTTGAATTCGCTTTGGGGGAAGTTTGCTCAAAAAAATGACCAAACCCAAACCTCAATCATTAAACACCCTGACAAGTTTTTTGAGTTCCTGTTTTCAGGGAAGTTCGTTGTGACATACTTCAGCTTTCTGAACCCCAAGATGGTCATGATTCAATGGAAGTACAACAAAAACTGTGTAACGCCCCCTAACAAAACCACCAATGTCTTCGTTGCCGCATTTACAACAGCTTACGCACGACTAGAGTTATTCAGATACCTACACCAACTCCAAGAACGGGTACTCTACCTTGACACAGACAGTGTGATCTATGTTGTGCGTGAAGGCGAGAGCTCTCTGCCGACAGGTAGCTATTTAGGTGACTTGACAAACGAGCTCCCACCAGGGGACACCATTCAGGAGTTTGTTGCCGCAGGGCCAAAGAGTTACTCGTATCAGACAAAGCACAGGGGGAAGGTCGTGATGAGGGCAAAGGGGATATCGCGAACCATAGAATGCTGTGAAAGGGTGAATTTTGATACAATGACAGGACTTGTTGACGGTTACCTGGGTGGTGAGAGAGGCGAGGTACTCAAAGCACCGCAGCATTCCATCAAACGTGATAAAAACGGGTTCCATCTGAGGAATCACTCATTTACCAAAACTTTCAGGGTGGTCTATGACAAGCGGAGGTTGTTCCCAGACGGAACGACGCTACCATTTGGTTTTTGAGGGGGAAAATGCAGCATCAGGGTGAACTGGAAGCGATTAACTTTGATCCAAGATTTAAAACTCCTTTTTCAAGTCTTGTGGTAGGCCCGAGTGGCTGTGGGAAGTCTTTTTTTGTAAAAAATGTTTTGATTAATTGTCTACATGTGATGGATTCTGTACCTGAAAATATTGTTTGGATCTACACTTCATTCCAACCATTGTATACGGAATTGATGAAGATTAATAAATCAATTAAATTCATCGAAGGATTGCCTCATTCCTTTGAAGATGATGTTTTATTCCCCCCAGATCAATCGCATCTATTGATTCTCGATGATGTACTCTTTCAAGCAGCTGAGCATCCAGAGGTCGTGAAAATATTTACACAATATCGACACCATAGAAACATGAGCGTTATGATGTTGACTCAGAATGTGTTTCTCAAGGGGAAACATACTCGAACTATCAGTCTTAATTGTAATTATATGGTCTTGTTTAAAAACCCACGTGACAGATTGCAGGTAGCAAATTTAGCACGTCAAATTTTCCCTGGACAGAAACCCTTTTTCATGGAGAGTTTTGAAGATGCTACGAGCCAACCACATGGCTATTTATGTGTAGACCTAACCCCTGACACACCAGACCAATACAGGCTCAGGACAGGTTTACTTCCTGGACAGTGGCCGGCTGTTTACATAGCTAAGAACAAGTGACCAACATGTCGGCACGCATAAAAAGAAATGCACCGTTACTAGGGGCTCTTTTTCATTCCACACCCCAGAAACGTAAAGATATCCTAACTCATTGTTCTCCCGACTTTCTACAAACCTTGTGCGAGATTGCTTTAAATGTGCTGAAAGGGAACATCAAGCTGTCCACAACACAATACAACAGACTTAAGAAGCAGAAAAAAATCCTCAGGCTGTTGGCTGATCGGAAGGTGGGGTTAAAGCGCAAACGACAGACATTGAAAACCCAGACAGGAGGAATTCTCCCACTGATTGCAGCTGTAATACCGTTTCTCGGAGAATTGGTGGCTGGAATATTCCGCCGGTAGAAGTGTATTATGACACTGAGAGCATCACAGAAAATGTTTCTAGTCTCACCGCATCAATTAAATCGTCTGAAGCAACGGGATAACTCCGGAACCATACGACAGAAGGCTCAGGATAACCTGAAGCTTCCTGCTTGGTCTTCAAAAAGGAGTTGACATACTTTGCAAAGATCTGATCACTATGCTGCTCAAAGTGCCACACCTCAACGATCTGATCGATTCTGTAGCCGTGTGAAAGGGCTTCTTTAACCTCTTCAGACACCCATACACCTGTTAAGGCTCTCTCAGTGTCAGTGTGGGTGCAACTATGTGTCTGATTGTTCTCCAATGCACATGTGCGACAGAGGGTGAATACAAGCTTTCCATGATCTGTTCTGAATGGTAGAATGGTGAGTTATGCTGCTAACAGACAGACGGGCACCAAAATAATCAATCAGTCAGTCAGTCAGTCAAACTTTATTTATAAAGTATTTTTCATACAACAACTGCAACTCAAAGTGCTTTACAGAATTAAAATGACAACACAAAGACCACATTCCCATCTTACCCGCACATAACTAAAAGCATGATCACAGTTACCCCTAATTTCCACTGCATGGGCTCCGCTCCGCCACGCACTCCACAGCCTTTTGCTCCCATCCCTGATTTCCACTGCATGCGCTCTACTACCGCTCCGGTCCAAAGCCCAGAGGTGCTCAAAAAAGCATGCGTGGGAATTGCGAGGTCTTGCGATAAAAGCCAGTAATAAATGCGGAAAAAAGTTAACTACTACTACTACTATGTCTTGTGTGGAAGGAAATGACAAAATAGCTTTTAGAATTAAATACCTTTTGATTATATTATGTGTGTATATTATGTATAAACATGCACGATTATTTTAGACAACATATATGTATAAATATAAGCGTGATGATATTAATATAGCTATGCATACAAAAAAAATGTAGTCTGTCTTTATTGATTTATTTTGAAAAAACGGATGTTGTGCTTGTTCGGTATCCTGTTGGTGCTGCGTGATTTGTGTAGATTGACTGCAAACTTGATCTGGCATCCAGCAAAAATAGAATCAATCCTATTTTTGCCAGATGGCAAAATGGCACCCGGCGTTGCTTGGCGCAGCAGTAGAAACGCTCTTATTAACTACAAAGGGAACGTTTTTGCTGCGCCGTGGGTGGCGGAGCGCAAGCAGTGGAATTTAGGGGTTATACCCCCTCCCCCGACCAAACCTTCATGCACGCACACACTTAAGAGCAGCATTAAAAGGACATTGGGCTGAGTACAGATGAGCCAGGTTAGGAAACTCCATCAAAGGAGCCATTTGCACTGGCAGCAGCACATCAACTGCAGCAGCCAAGGCACTGACCCAGGGCTCCCAAAGGAGGCATGGCCGAGACCCCCACCTCCACCAGAGAGCTACCTGGAGAGCACCCGGGCAGCCATAGCCGAACCACCGTTCCCAAGGCAGAGGTCCTCCAGCAGCCTGTTCCAGAGGTGAGGCCCGTAATAATGGAAAGACGCCTCGCCGTGAGTGCGTGTCATGACTTTAGGGATGACAAGGAGACAGCTGCCAAAGGAGCGCAGAGACAGCAAAGGTTCATATGGTAAAAGCAGTTCTGAAAGATAAAAAGGCCCAAGACCATTAAGACACTAAAAACATTAAAAGAACCAATGCAAAGAATTTAAGACCGGTGTAATGTGCTCCGCCTCCTGGTTTTCGTCAGGATACGTGCTGCTGAACTTTGTAGAAGTTTTAAACCTGAGATGCTCTTTTTGGGAAGACGAGAAAGCAGGGCATTACAGTAATCAATTCTACTGATGATAAAAGTATGCGCCAGTGTCTCTGTGTTGGCCTGAGAGAGAATGGGGCGGACTCTGGCATTGTTCTTTAGATGATGAAAACCTATTTCAGTAAGGTTTTCAATGTGAGGGATAAAAGTCAGCTCAGAATCAAAAATGACGCCCAAGTTCTTCACTTTTAAAGAAGGATTAGAAGAAGACAGTGATTGTAGTTTTGGTAAAAGTTTATCTCCCTGAGCCTCAGGACCAATGACTAAAACTTCAGTTTTGTCCTGGTTGAGCTGGAGAAAGTTTTCTGCCATCCAGGATTTGATGTCTAAAATGCAGTTAAAAAGTGCATCCATTGGCCGTGTGTCATGGGGAGAAGCAAATGTACAACTGTGTATCCTCAGCATAACTTTGAAAGTTCACTCCATATCTTCTGATGACACTCCCAAGAGGGAGCACATAAAGGTTAAAAAGGACAGGGCCTAAAATTGAACCATGGGGCATGCCACATGTAATCTTGTGTACCTTTGAGGAGCAGGTAAACTTACCTCCTGGTCGAGGTAACTAAAGAAAATCTTCCCTGTACCCTCTTTCTGTCTAAATATATCATGCTACAACATGAAAACGTGCGGCTTGTATTCATGTACGAAATGTATTTTCTTTTCAAAATTAGCTGGTGCGGTTTATATTCAGGTATATCCAGAAAAGACACAATCTTATACCTAGTTGAGCTTCTCCATTGTTTGCCAGTTAAGTTAGAATTGATTTCAAAACCCCATCTTGTTTGTCTACAACATCTTTCATGATCTGGCTTCTACATTCATCATCAACCTAACCCAGTTGACCGGGTGCTTCCAATGGCCAGAAACTGTAAATTCAAACTAGGAGGAAACGGCCTCTTTGCTCACTCCTAAACTTAGAAATGACACTTCCCTCACAATTAGATCTGGCATTCGGTCTTTTTAAATTAAATTTAAACATTTTTATGTATTAGAAAGACATTCCATAAGATTTTTGTATTTTGTTTTCTGTCTTTGTCTGCACAAACACATAAAATTTGATGGAACCAAATCCATGTAGGAGGCAGAAATCATGTGGAAATCAAATATAATCACCTTAAACTCAAAGAAGATAGAGGGAAAAAATAGAAGCAATGAAAACCCAAACAGTGAACAACACAGTTGATCAGGTGTGGGTAGCAGGAGAATTGGACAAAGAATGAAGATAACCAGAGAGTTTATGCACTGGGGGGAGTGATTGCTAGATGTGAAACAGGTAAGTGATTATTAAGTGACTGCAGCTGTGAGGGATCATGATCTGAGGCACTGAGGGACAGTGACTGAATGAGTAAACAGAAGACACACAAGGATCAAAAAATAATAACTCACATTGTTTTCACTTTAATAATCTTTCTGGTGATTTTGTGTGGCTAAATCAACATGACTTGTTTCTAAAAGGAGTATTTATAAATACATTTTTGTCTCTAATGTCTCTTCTTTCTGATGCCAAGGCTATTACCCGCCAGAGCATTTTAATTCTAATTGGGGTATATATTACTTTCATATATACTTAGCACAAAAAAGTAAGGGAATTTGTTGGGTCTTTCTTTGTTGGAAATTGCATTTCGGAAATAAAAGCCTGTTTATTCCCCCTGAAATTGTGCCACATTTGTAAGGACAATGTAATGGCTGAGCAGTAAAGCTAAGTATGCAGATTTTTTTTATAAATTACCAGATTAGCCAATGAAACGCATCCTTTTGTAGAGCCAGTACTATGATGCAGGGCACCATTCCCTCACTAAAAATACCAGGCTTGTCATTGTTGGAGGCAATCTAACAGGATGATTTTCTGCAACAAGTGGTAATCCCATACCCCACTTTTAGCTCTATACTCAGAGAAGTCAATGCTTGCCCCCCTACCCCTAAGTGAGATTTATTAGGGAGACAAACTGTAGAATTTTGAAGTGCAGAGGATGGCAAGGCCTGCTTGCAGTTAGTTTCTGACACAACCTCACCTACTTGGTGGTGCAGTTCAGACCTCAATCCCATTAAACACTTCTGGAATCAGCTTGAGTGTATTATTCATACCAATTTTACCAGCACAAATAAATAGGCTGACTTGCAACAACTGCTGGTTGAAGAATGGAATTTCATCCCTCAGGAGTGTGTGACCAAGATGGTGACCACCACCAGGAGAAGGTGAAAGGCTGTTATGCGTTTGTGTTTATATAAAATGTATGCAAATGCTTGCATGCCTGGAAGATGAGTTAAATACTGTAAACATATCTGTTGTACCAGGGTGTACTTTCAATATGTCACAACTTGTATCTGAATATGTTAGAATTCCAAAAATTACAATTATAATCATTCAATAAAGAGTAAACTGAACAGGCAAAGTTAAATAATCTAAATAGTATACAGATTCTATAATTTACCTTAAACGGTTTAATCGGTTGGATAATTTTGAGTAAAAGAGATTTGATGAAATTTCAACGTATTTAATCTATGTGACATAGTACAAACTAGCCCAAAATTATTTCTAATTTTAGCCATTGAGAAAAAAGCAAACATCAAAACAGTAAGATTCAGTTCAATTCAATTTATTCTTTTTAAAACAACTTCACGGCAATCCCTGCAACACTTTCAGAGCTGTTTCAGTATGGACCATTGTCCCAGGCAGTCCATTTGAGTCATGATGCCAGTTTTAAAGGAGTGAAGCTAATGGAGCAAAGAAACCAGCACAACCAGTCATAAAAAAACCTTGAGAATAAGATAAAAAGATACAAATAGGATCCTCTAAACAGCAACTCCCACTCAATTTAACAAATACCTACCAAATCACCTTTTGTATATTCCAAACTTCAGTTTGTTTAATAAATACAAAAACTTTTCAAACAGGGAGCAGCAGAAGCCTTTCATTCCCAGAAGTCAAGCATAATGAAATGCATGTGTCAAGCCTGAAGTCAGCTCCATGAATCACAAATAAAGTATTAATACAAGAGTAATTAACTCACTAATTACAGCTTTTGCTGCCATTGGAGTGTCCTGTGCTGCAACCCCTCCCTCTTTCGACTTATTCTTGCATCAAAGATATTTTCCTTTCTGGCCTTGATGTTTTTCATTGTATTTATACCTCAGAGTCTATGCACTTTATTCTCAAACTTCCTTCAAATGTTTGATCTTTTCTGAACCACATCAAATGTTGTTTATTTGCACAGGCACTTTGCAAATGTAAATGCAAATCAGAGTTCTTCCGGTCAACCGCGAGACAAGTGTCAGGCACAGCCAAGATTCTTCAAAAAAAAAATAATAATAATCAGAGTGTAGTGCCAGCAAAGAACTGCCACAACAGTTTGACATTTTCTGGATGGGACGCAGTTTTTCTGTGCCTCATGGACTCGTGTTTGACAGGATGTAAACCAGCCAACCGGATCGGGCCACATGGGCTCTTTCTGAAAGGTCAGAAACTTCTCAAAGCATCCAGCCAATCAGAGCTGAGATACAGCTGTCACAATGGGAGGAAACTGAGAAGTTGAATAGAAGAGCCTCAGGGCAACACTTCCTGAAGCATTGCAATCACAGAAGCAAGTCAGTGAGGCTTTTTAAACCAAAATCAACCCATTGAACAACTGTCGGATTGGGATTGTGTATTCAGAGAGCTGGTTGTCTGTACAGTATACATAGCAATTTGGGAAAGCCATCACATTCGAGAGGAGAAGTGCTCTGTGTCCCAGACGTGAAAATGTTTTGGGTATTTATTTCGACCCCAGAACAAAAGGAAATGTCCCTATAACAAATACGGACTGAATCTGGCAAGAAAGCCTCATTATCTACAGAGAAATAAGTCATGTACCAACGTTGACTAAAAGGCTTCTCAGCAAGGAAGAAGTCATTATTCCAAGAGTGATGTTGAGGTTCACATTACACTTTGCAAATTCACTCAGGAACAAAGACTTTCATTTTTTGGAGACTTGGCAGTTGGGAGTATTGGAGGTTGTTGGGGATGTGGAGCTGTCCTTGCATTTCTAGCATTGGGAAGTGTTTTGGTTTTATGTGGTCTGATTGTGGTGGTTTGGTTTGTGATTTGTGAGTGGATTGTTGATGGGGGAGCCCCCTGGGAGGACACACTGGTGGGTGGCTTGGTGCACCCTGGAGGTTCAGGTCTGAGTCCATTACTACACCTAGGTTTCATGCCTGATCAGTAGTTTCTAGCTGTATTAACTGAAGCTGTGTGCTGACTCTTGATCATTCCTCTTTGGGTCCAAACATAATTACTTCAGTTTTGTTAATATTTAGCTGGAGAAAGTTATGGCACAAATTTAGAGATACCAATTAACTTGATAGTGATTTTTTGGGGACTGTGGGTAGAATCCAGAGTGACCTTAGATAAAGGGGGAGAACATTCAAGCTTTATACAGAAAGACCCCTTGGAGAAATTCAAACCTAGGACCTTCTCGATGCGAGGTATCAAAACAGATAACAAGGTCATTGTGCAGTATCCAAATTAAAGTGTTTAATGCCCCCTTAATAAATGATAAAACCATATAATAGTACTGCTGGGACAGCAAACAACTTTACCTCAATGCAGCTGTAAATCTAAGATCTCTCAGTTCAGAGAAATTCTAATAAACCACTGATTGTTTTTGCTACTTTTCTGAATAAATACAACTGTTAAGTCACAGTGTCTATTTATTCCTGTTTTTGTTTGCTGAGGGTGTGCCATCATAGCAGAACAACACTATTAAGGGTCACTTCTCATTAGTGTCTATCTGAAAGGGGACATGGAGACACACACTGTTTGGTTATTAGTGAAAATCCATATTCATGTTTGAAGGCTTAGATTTTGTCTGACTTTGTTGCAATAACACAACTGCACCAATTTTCTAAATGCCTCAAATTAAGAGTCATGTGTTTTTAGTTTTGCGTTTAGTAAAAAAATACTTTTCATGGATTTTCAAAAGAGCTTCTGACTTACATTTAACAATAACAATTTTCTCATCTACTGAGTTGTAAACATAAAAGTTATGTTTTTTTAATAAACAGTAGACATATTGAGCAAAATTATGATGCAGGGCAGACCGTTGTTTATGTGATTTAGAGTAAAATCATTGTCTTAGAAGAGAAATTCCATACCTTCTCTAAAATAAAAAAATTCTTTGTTGTGATAGTCTTTGTATTTTGCTTCACAAAAAAATCGACATAACTCACTTAAGGAAATTGAAAAATGGCGAGATATAATGGCGAAATATTTAAAAGTTAGTTGTATAATAACAGTTTTACTGACCTGCCACTATCTAATGAATACTTAAAAGTAAAGTAAATTACAATGGTAATTTTTTAAAATAGCACCTGTAAAGTCTACTCTCCACCGGACGTGTAAACGGCGCATGATGTCTGTGAAGCATAATACGCAGCTAATAGCTGGCTTTATAGTCATCTTTTGCACCCGTCATGAAGCAGTGTGAATCAGTCTTTGCCTTTTTTTTACATGCTACGCTATTAAACACATCTAGCTCTGCAGTTTAGGTTGGGCAAGACAAGAAATCAGACACTGAAGCAGTGAAAAGCATCTGGAGAATTTCAAAAGAAAAGACACATGCAGATTTCTGATTGCTTAACTATGAAAAAACTAAACAAAATGTCATTACCATTGACACCATGGTTGAAGTCAGTCAGTCTGTGGGTCTAATTTGTTGGTTTTCATCATGGACGATGATAATTTAATCCCTGAAGTGGAGAATCACCCAATTTAAATGATACCAGCAATCTTTTTTACATGGACAACATCAAAAAGGAGAAAGCATGGACAAAAATATCTGCAATTTTGGGAGTGAATGGTAAGTTTGTGAGACTGATCAATATAGAATTATATTTTTTCCTGCAGACTACCCTTTAAGTTATGCAATTGCAATTCTCCTGTGATTTTGTGATCTCACAGGACCAGCTGGGAGAAACGCATTCGCAGGTTATACTTATCTAAAACACTCCTGGTGGGAAAGGACGCTTACGCGTTCGATGGAAAGTTGAGGGTTAAAGTGTGGAATTTATTTTGCAGCAAGTTTTGTTCTCAAAAGGCACGTTTCCACTATTGGAACTTCAGGGTACTTTGAGGCGACATTCTCGATATGCGTGTCTCCACTTCATCGGGCCGGGCGGACGGGGCTGTTTCCAGGGCCATTTCAGGAACCAACAGAGTACCTGAATGGGGGTATGTACTCGGAATGACCTAACTGAGTTGCTGAGTGGGAGCTGTGTGGTCAAGTTCCGCTGATTGGTTGTAATTCAGAGGGAAATGATTAGACGTCCCCAAGACATCGCTTTGTAAAAATAAGAAGAGTTCCTGGTGAAGCAGTTTATAACAGCAGAAAACAAAACACAGCAACAAGCGCTGGTTCTTACATGTCAATCTCTTGTGATTTCTGCTGCTCTGTGTGCCTTTTTGAGCTGCTCAGTGACGCTTTTTGCTGCTGAAATGGTCGTTATATGCAGATGTCTTAGCTTATTCCTTAAAGGGCTGATTATGTATGGAGACAAGGTAGGTGAGAAGAGCGGGCCAACAGATTACCCCATCAGAAAAAGGTCAGGTTAAATTACCCTGAAGTTCCGATAGTGGAAACCTGCCTAAAGTAGATGTGTTGAATGAGCCTGTGCAGGGAAAATGGGCATGTATAATACCCCTTGCACTATTATGTATCTGCCCTTATAATACCTCTCTGGGAATCCCTTTCCATATATTTGACATGGTCAGACCAGGCTTCAACAGATTTTTTCCACATATCAAAATAGCCTGCCCCATGAGCACCATAACTCTCACTCACCATATGTGCCAAACATGTAAAGCGTTGCTGTAGGATGCGAGCAACTGCAACTTAAATATCACAGCGATGGCCTAACTATGCTACACTATGCCACCTGCACTGATAAATGTTTACCCACCTCTTTATGCCAGATGCATGAGATTTAAAGTCAAACTGATAACTGCCTAACCTACTTTCTGATGCGGCAACTTGTTTGAGTAGCTTTTAAATTCCTTGGGTTTCATTCTTTCTTTTTTTATTGAAATTGATGAATGGTTTTAGGGAGGATTTCCCCCTCTCTTTTTGGTTGTGTTGCTCTAGCAATTTTAGCTTTTACTTTTGCACTTTTAGATAGGCAAGGCAAGGCAATTTTATTTGTATAGCACACTTTCAACATCAGGGTAATTCAAGGTGCTTTACATGATTTGGTGATTTAAAAAACAAAAAAACAATGGAAATTAAAAGTACAAGAAACACACATTACACATGATACACAATAAAGTAAGAGAAAGATCAATAAAGCAAGAGAGCATGAACACATTTCATACATATGACATCAATCATTTAATCAAAGGCAATTCTAAACAATTTGGTTTTTAGTCTCGATTTAAAGCAGTTCAGAGTTTCAGCAGCTCTACACTCGTCAGGAAGTCTGTTCCAGATAAGGGGAGCATAGAAACTGAAAGCTGCTTCTCCATGTTTAGTTCTGAGTCTAGGGATGTTTAGTAGGCTAGAGTTGGAGGACCTGAGTGGTCTTGGGGGTTGGTACCATGACAACAGGTCTTCAACATATTTTGGTGCTAAGGCATGTAATGATTTATAAACCAGCAGGATTATTTTGAAGTCTTTTCTCTGAGCTACAGGGAGCCAGTGTAAGGACTTTAGAACTGGGGTGATGTGCTCTACTTTCCTGGTTCTAGTGAGGACGCGAGCAGCAGCGTTCTGGATCAGCTGCAGCTGTCTGATTGACTTTTTAGGCAGACCTGTGAAGATGCTGTTGCAGTAATCAATCCGACTAAAGATAAACGCATGGATGAGTTTTTCTAGGTCGTGTTGCAACATCAGTCCTTTAATTCTAGAAATGTTCTTCAGGTGATAGAACGCTGACCTTGTTATTGCCTTTATGTGACCCTGGAGGTTCAGGTCTGAGTCCATTACTACACCTAGGTTTCATGCCTGATCAGTAGTTTCTAGCTGTATTAACTGAAGCTGTGTGCTGACTCTTGATCATTCCTCTTTGGTTCCAAAAATAATTACTTCAGTTTTGTTTCTATTTAGCTGGAGAAAGTTATGGCACATCCAAGCATTTATTTGGTCAATGCATTTATTTAGGGTTTGAATGGGTTCAGAGTCACCTGGTGACATTGTAATGTAAAGCTGAGTGTCATCCGCGTAGTTATGGTATTGTTATTGGTTGCTATAATCTTGCCTAGTGGGAGCATGTAGATATTAAATAAGCGGGGGCCCAGGGTGGAGCCGTGGGGCACCCCACATGTGATTTCTGTTCGTTCTGATGAAAAGTTTCCTATTGAAACAAGTCCCTGTTCTTTAGGTAAGACTCAAACCAGCCAAGTAGTGTACCAGAGAGTCTGACCCAGCTCTCCAGTCGTTCCAGTAATATATCATGATCAACATTGTCAAATTCTGCACTGAGGTCCAATAGAACCAGCACTGTGGTTCTACCACAGTCTGTATTTATGCGGATGTCATTGAATACTTTGACGAGGGCAGTCTCGGTGCTGTGGTCAGCACGGAAACCAGACTGAAAAACATCAAAACGGTTTGTCATTCTTATGAAGCTATTTAACTGCTGAAACACCGCTTTTTCAATAATCTTACTGATGAATGGAAGATTAGAGATCGGCCTGTAGTTCTGCATTAACGTGTTGTCCAGATTCTTCTTCTTTAGTAGTGGTTTAATAACTGCTGTTTTTAAAGCATGGGGGAAGACACCTGACAGGAGGGATGAGTTCACTATTTGAACAAGATCAGACCCAATAACAGGAAGAACTTTCTTTAGAAAAGCTGTGGGTAGGATATCAATACAGCAAGAGGAGGAGCTTAATTGGATAATGATTTTTTCAAGGCTGTTCTGGTTTAATTTGTGGAATTCAGACATTTTATCTACGTTGTTGTTGATTGGGGATGGCACTGGTTGTGGGTTCGATATTGAGGTACAGATTGATCATCCAATTGTTAGAATCCTTTCAGTGACAAAGCTGGCAAATTCATTGCAGGCCCTGGTAGAGTTAAGTTCTGGGGGTACTGTCACTAAAGGATTAGTTAGTCTTTCCACTGTTGCAAATAGAGTCCGTGCTGTATTAATGTTTCTGTTGATGATTTCAGAAAGGAACGATTCACTAGCTTCTTTTAAAGTCAGCTGATATCTATTTAGTCTCTCTTTGTAGATCTCACAGTGAACCTGGAGCCGAGTTTTCCGCCATTTTCTCTCGGCTCGTCGACACTCTCTTTTTTCACTACGTACCAGTGGATTACTTGCCCACGGAGACTTCATTCTACCTGAGACTACTTTCACTTTAGTTGGAGCAATGGAATCCATGATGTCTGAGATTTTCGAAAGGAAATAATCTACCAGCTTATTTACTGAGTTTGAGTTGGGAGATGAGGGGGATGTGGTGCAAGGGTAAATACATTTAAAGGTTTCTACTGAACTGTCCCCTAGAAAATGCTTTTTTATAGTGGTCTTACTGTGGCTGGATAATTTAGCAGAGATGGTCCTTTCAAAGAAAATACAGAAATGGTCAGATAACGCAATATTAATTACAGAGATGTTGGAAATATTTAAACCTTTGCTGATAATTAAGTCCAGAGTGTGTCCTTTATTGTGTGTTTGACATGCTGGATCAGGCCGAAGTTGTGGAGAGTATCATCTAATGTTTTTGGTTGTCTATCTTGGGGGTTGTCGGTATGTATGTTAAAATCCCCCACAATGATTAGTTGGTCATAGTCGATACATATTACAGAAAGAAGGTCATTGAAATCATTAAATGAGCTCACCACCTGTGGGAGGGGCCATAGGGGTCGGGTGCTGTGCAGGATGGGCGGCGGCCAAAGGCGTGGACCTTGGCGGTCCGATCCTCGGCTGCAGAAGCTGGCTCTCGGGACGTGGAACGTCACCTCTCTGGTGGGGAAGGAGCCGGAGCTGGTGTGCGAGGTTGAGAGGTTCCGACTGGACATCGTCGGACTCACCTCGGCGCACGGCTCTGGCTCTGGAACCCGTCTCCTCGAGAGGGGTTGGACTCTCGTCCACTCTGGGGTTGCTCCCGCTGAGAGGCGCCGAGCTGGGGTGGGCATACTTGTTGCCCCCCATCTCGGCGCCTGTACGTTGGGGTTTACCCCGGTGAACGAGAGGGTAGCCTCCCTCCGCCTTCGGGTGGGGGGACGGGTCCTGACTGTTGTTTGTGCTTACGCGCCAAACAGCAGATTAGATTACCCACCCTTCTTGGAGTCTTTGGAGGGGGTGCTGGAGAGTGCTCCTCCTGGGGACTCCCTTGTTCTGCTGGGGGACTTCAACGCTCACGTGGGCAATGACAGTGAGACCTGGAGGGGTGTGGTTGGCCGGAATGGCCCCCCCGATCTAAACCCGAGTGGTGTCTTGTTATTGGACTTCTGTGCTCGTCATGGATTGTCCATAACAAACACCATGTTCAAGCATAAAGGTGTCCATATGTGCACTTGGCACCAGGACACCTTAGGCCGCAGCTCAATGATCGACTTGGTTGTCGTCTCATCTGATCTGCGGCCGCATGTTTTGGACACTCGGGTGAAGAGAGGGGCAGAGCTGTCCACTGACCACTACCTGGTGGTGAGTGGGCTCCGATGGTGGGGGAGGACGCCGGACAGACCTGGAAGGCCCAAACGTGTTGTGAGGGTCTGCTGGGAACGTCTGGCAGAGTCTCCTGTCAGAAGGAGCTTTAACTCACACCTCCAGCAGAACTTTGAACACGTCCCGGGGGAGGCGGGGGACATCGAGTCCGAGTGGACCATGTTCCGCGCCTCCATTGCCGAGGCGGCTGACCGAAGCTGTGGCCGCAAGGTGGTCGGTGCCTGTCGCGGCGGCAACCCCCGAACCCGCTGGTGGACACCGGCGGTAAGGGATGCTGTCAGGCTGAAGGAGGAGTCCTACCGGGTCTTTTTGGCTTGTGGGACCCCTGAAGCAGCTGATAGGTACCGACAGGCCAAGCGGGATGCGGCTCGGATGGTTGCTGAGGCAAAAACTCGGGCGTGGGAGGAGTTTGGAGAGACCATGGAAAACGACTTCCGTACGGCTTCGAAGCGATTCTGGTCCACCATCCGGCGTCTCAGGGGGGGAAAGCGGTCTGCCACCAACACTGTTTACAGTGGGGATGGTGTGCTGCTGACCTCGACGCGGGACGTTTTGGGTCGGTGGATGGAATACTTCGAAGACCTCCTCAATCCCACCAGCACGCCTTCCAATCTGGAAGCAGGGTTTGGGGACTTGGGGTCGGGCTCTCCAATCTCTGGTGCTGAGGTCACCGAGGTCGTTAAAAAGCTCTTCGGTGGCAAGGCTCCGGGGGTGGATGAGATTCGACCGGAGTTCCTCAAGGCTCTGGATGTTGTGGGGCTGTGTTGGTTAACGCAGCTCTGCAATATTGCGTGGACATCGGGGGCAGTTCCCTTGGATTGGCAGACCGGGGTGGTGGTCCCCCTGTTTAAAAAGGGGGACCACAGGGTGTGTTCCAACTACAGGGGGATCACACTTCTGAGCCTCCCTGGTAAGGTACGACCGGTGCCAGAGTTTGGTTCGCATTGCCGGCAGTAAGTCGGGCTTGTTTCCAGTGAGAGTTGGACTCCGCCAAGGTTGCCCTTTGTCACCGATCCTGTTCCTAACTTTTATGGACAGGATCTCTAGGCGCAGCCAAGGCGTTGAGGGGATCCGTTTTGGTGGCCTCAGGATCGGGTCTCTGCTTTTTGCAGATGATGTGGTCCTGTTGGCTTCATCGGAGTGTGATCTACAGCTTTCGCTGGAGCTGTTCGCAGCCGAGTGTGAAGCGGCTGGGATGAGAATCAGCACCTCCAAATCCGAGGCCATGGTCTTGACCCGGAAAAGGGTGGGGTGCCTCCTCGGGGTCGGGGATGGGGTCCTTCCCCAAGTGGAGGAGTTTAAGTATCTGGGGGTCTTGTTCACGAATGAGGGAAAAATGGAGCGGGAGATCGATAGACGGATTGGTGGGGCATCTGCAGTTATGCGGGCGCTCTACCGGTCTGTCATGGTGAAGAGAGAGCTGAGCCAAAAGGCGAAGCTCTCGATTTACCGGTCGATCTACGTTCCTACCCTCATCTATGGTCACGAACTCTGGGTGGTGACCGAAAGAACGAGATCACGGATATAAGCGGCTGAAATGAGTTTCCTCCGCAGAGTGTCTGGGCTCTCCCTTAGAGATAGGGTGAGAAGCTCAGTCATCCAGAGGGGGCTCAGAGTAGAGCCGCTGCTTCTCCACATCGAGAGGAGTCAGTTGAGGTGGCTCGGGCATCTGGTCAGGATGCCTCCTGGACGCCTCCCTGGTGAGGTGTTTCAGGCACGTCTCACCGGGAGGAGGCCCAGGGGAAGGCCCAGGACACGCTGGAGGGAATATGTTTCTCGGCTGGCCTGGGAGCGCCTTGGGGTTCCTCCCGAGGAGCTGGAACAAGTGGCTGGGGAGAGGGAAGTCTGGGTCTCTTTGCTTAGGCTGCTGCCCCCGCGACCCGACCCCGGATAAGCGGAAGAAAATGGATGGATGGAGTTAAGTTTTGGTGGTTTACATAAACTTAGAAATAAAGCTTTGTTAGGCTCATTTATCTGGCTAGGTATTCAAAAGAATCAAACGTGCACAGGGTTACCTTTTAAAAGTTCATTGAGTTGTGAAAAATGGTGGCTACACCTCCACCTCATCTGTTTCCTACTCTCGCTTAAGAAATTGTGATTTGGAGGAGTAGATGTTTTCAATGCAGTTGTTTCGTTATTTTCATCTAGCCAAGGTTCTGATTGAAAAAGGGCGTGTAAATTATGCTCAATGATGAAGTCATTGATAAGAAAAGACTTCCCGGACAGAGATCCAACGTTTAATAAAGCCAACTTAAGTATTGTGATGATGGGCAGCTGAACCTTCTGACAGGTTATCAATTTGATATTTTGTTTCATATGAGAGCGTGTGGTTATGGGTTAATGTCTCCTGCTGCTGATAATCACTGAAATCTTAGACTGGGGGGGGGGGTAGATTTATTGCCCGGTTCCCTCAAATATCAAATATCTGTAATAATCAGTGGGGGGAAGCTCCCAGGCTTATTGACACTAGTCCCAGGGGTTTGGTGTAGTCTAAGTTTAGGTGTTAATTGTGTCCCAAATTTGATTTGCTCATTCAGTCTGTAAAGTTTCTAAATGGAGAATCATTTAATGTGGCTGAGTCACAGGAAGATGAAGACTTAATCTCTGATGGTTGTTTATCTGTTCGGTCCTGTGGTGTCATCATGACTTGGTGTTTTAGTTCTCTGATATCCATGGGCGCCTCAAGGTCAGCTTTTGGGAGCAAGTGTTTTGCTTTCTGATTTTGATAAGAAAAAATGTTTGCTGCTAAGAGCCTTACTCCGGCCTTGTTCAGATAATGTATCCCTTCTTTGAACAGATGATTAGCACTTCCAAATACTTTGAAATTATTAATAAATGTGAACGATTTCTCTGCTGATTGTTTCTTCAACCATTTATGGAGCATGCGGAGTCTGCTAAATCTTTCATCATTCCCTTCAGGGACTGGTCCGCTGATGAGGATGTTTACTTTAAGTCCATCAAGTCTCTGTAGCAGATCAGAAAAGTCTCTCTTCAGAATCTCTGATTGTCTCATCACGATATCTGCTGATCCAGCGTGAATGACAAGCTTTTCCAGATTAGGATGTTGGTCCAAGATGTTCTGGATTTTTTCTGATATTTCTCTCACTGTACTTTTGTAGAAGCTAGAAACTCTAGTGTTCTTGCTACAAAAAGCCTCAATTCCATTAATTATTCCGTCTTGTATGATAACAATCTTTTCTGGGGGGGCTCTTACTTTGTTATGTGTCCGTTTGATGCGGCTGGGTTTCTCCTGGTGGCTTTGACTGGTCCCGGGGGCTGCGTCATCTTTCGGGGAACTCAAGGCTGCGAATCTGTTTTTCAGCAGGATTCCAGGTGGAGAAATATCTCTTGTTTTTGGCTGAAACCTCGTTTGTTTACTTTCAGCAGAAGCGGCAGGTCTGGGTTCAGAGCTTTCTCTGTGCTTGAGTTTCTTTTGTTTTTTCTTCCTCGGAGAACGGGCTGGGGTCGATGATTCCGTGCGTTTTAAAGCTGGCCAGTCTTCATTAGAGTGCGGAGTTCTACTGCTCAGGCGCCTGTTGGCTGAGGGAGTCTCTGTGACACGGTTAGACCGATGTAACACCAGGCTGCGAGGCTGTTCCTCCGTGTGTGTATTCAACGGTAAAGGTGTGTCGTTTCCATAATCAGCGTGGAGATCAAAATTAATTTCCAGACGACGTAGCTTCGTTTCAATGCCCTCAATTCTGTGGAGCAGTTTTTCAATACAGTAACTCCAGGGGCTGGGTAGATAAAGTAACTAAGAAAAAGTTAAGAAAAGAAAAGAAAACAAGAAAAGCAAACAGAAAAGAAAAAAAAGTGAGGGGAAATCGGGAGAGAGACAAAGAGAGGCTGCTCCTCCTTCAGCAGTCTCAGATAGATAGTTGTTATGATGAGTGTCTATAGAAATAAAACAACTGATTACATTTCAAAAACTCAAATAATTCCTATTCTATGGCCCCAAATCCCAGACCAATTTAAAAGAAAATGTTGTAGATGCAGAGCAGGAGCAAAGTGAAGAAAGTGAAGGAGGAAGTTTAAACCATCTCTTCTATTATCACGAAGGGGAACATATTTATCATGAAGGGGGACATGTAGGGGAACATAAAATATCTGGCAAAAACACTGAAAAGAACCAAACCAGAGAATCTGGAATGCAGTATTAATGTGTTCACTGAGAAAGGGCAGCAGGATCTGTGTCCATTTCTGGAGATTTAAACCATCCCTCACTCTCTGCTACACTTCCAGGGCTGTAACAGTTTATCAGCTGCTCTACCAAAGAAGAAAAAGTATTGGATTTGTTTTATGCAAGTTTCAAGGAGCCTATACATCTATTGCAAGACATCCTCTGGGCAACCCCAAACATAATCTTGTTTTTCTCTGCTCAGAGTAAACCCAGTTGATATTAGGCAACCTGTGATGAACATAACTGTAAGAAGTTGGTCTTAGAAAGACAAAGAAGCTCTGTGGGGTTGTTTCTAGGCTACAGACTGGGATACAATATGTCACCCACATGGAGATCAAATCAAATTAAATCAAACTTTATTTATAAAGTGCTTTTCATACAACAAATTGCATCACAAAGTGCTTTACAGATTAAAATGACCCCACATAAACCACATTCCTATCCCTCCCCCACAGATTTAAAAGCATCACAGTTATAGCCCTCTCCCCCAACCCAACTCCCATGCACCCACACAGTTAAAAGCAACAGTAAAAAAGTACATTGGGCCCAGTGCAGAGGAACCATGCAACGAAACGGCATCAGAGGAGCCATTTGCACCGGCAGCAGTACATCAACAGCAGCAACCGAGGCACCGACACAGGGCGCCCTGTGGAGGCAAGGCCAAGACCCCCACCTCCACCCAAGCTCCACCTGGAGAGCACCCAGGCAGCCACAGCCCAGGGCAGAGGGCTCCCACAGAGGAAACACTGGAACGGGGATTTAGATAACAAATTAAAATATAAAAATAAGCAGTAAATTAATGTGATAAGATTAAATAGTAAAACACTGATCAAATATAATCATATAAAACATGCAGAGCAATCAAACAGACAATAATAAATAATAATCAGTTAAAAGCTAGACTAAAAAGGTGAGTCTTGAGCCTGCTCTTAAAAACATGAACGTGACATCATGACATCATTGCCATGACTGGGTGTTTGACTGACTATATAAATTTCTGTTTTGACATCAACCCCTTTAAAACAGCTTTCCTGTTACACCTACACTCTGAGAATTCATATTTTTACTTTGGTCATGGATCCTGCTGCTTCCTCCGCAGGTAATGTAGGTGCTCACTGTGTCTACCCCTCCCACTTCACTCAAGCAGTCAGTTTTAGAGTTAGCTGGTGAGACTGAGCAGGAGCAAGGTTGCAGGTTCAGATTGTGTCAGTTGAAGAGTCTTAAAGGCCTGTGCAAAGCAACTCTGTGAGATTCTGTAGCACCTCGTCAACCTTAGCCTGACCCAGGCTCATCCATCAGTATGTAATGACTATAGGACTGTTGGCCTGACATACCACATCATTGAGATCCTGGAGAGACTCGTGTGGGTCCACTTGACCTAGCATACACTGAAAGATGGTGGACCGCTTTGTAGCATGATGTGGAAACAATGATCTCATTTTCAATGTGAACAAAACAAATTAGATGATTGTAGATTTAAGGAGAAACAAGAAACATAAATTAAGTGATTCTACATCCAGCTTTATTATATTCAGTTTTCAATTAATATAGAAATGAATCTCAATGAATTAAATTTCATAAATTGAATGGACTTTGACTCAAAATCCGATCAATGCTACATTTATCCCTGTTGCTTGATAACCTTCAATCGCGCTTTTTTTCCTTTTACATAGTGTTCACAGCCTGTGATGGTCTCATTTTCAGTCACACAAAGTTTGTAATCCCGCACACCAATACACTGTCTCTGTTTTTTTGACACATTAGGTTGATAGTAATATACACTTTTGTTTGCACATTATTTTCATTTGACACAATTGAAATGCATTAAGTTCTAATTGTAGTGCGCACATTTAGTTAACTTATGTATATTCAATTCTGTCAAACACTTTTTGATATTTGTACTTTTCTGGTGGTGGGAGATTCCTTGGACTGAGTATTGGACCATGGAGGGTTTGAAGCTCCAGCCTGCCTTGCAATCAGAACAGGAAGTGCTGATTGGGTTGTACCAACCTGAACTCCATCATAGGGAAGGATTAGAGTTTTGTTCTAATTTTTGTATGAATTAAGTTAGATTCATAGTTTGTTTATTTTGTTTTTGTATTTAGTTGAGTAATTTAGGTTAACTCTTAAACTGTGTCTTTAGTTTCTTCTTTGTTAGTTAATTGCGTAGATAAGTGTTCCCCTTGTGTATCATTCTGATGAGCCAGTATTTAAGCCCCCTTTGTTTCTTGATTGTTAGGTCAGTTTGTTTGTTTTAAGCAGTTAGTCTGAGGCTTTGTTACAGAACCTTTATGGTTTGAGTTAGGTGTTCTTCATTTGACCTCTTTTAAGGGTCCTCTGTTAATTAAGATTGTATTTTGGGTAAATAAAACCCATTTCTTTGAGAAACCACCACTGTGTCTTCATGTCTAACCGTGTCGGTCCCTCACCCAAAAATATTTTAAAGCTATTAAAAGACCACACATGGAGTTGGAAAAAAACATTCTTCCCACCAACTATGTTCGAATTAACTTTCAGGGCTTTTTCCTCATGGGACCTACAAACTTGAGATGACAAAACAAAGGTTTTCTAGCATATTTGGTTCTGGGTCAGAAAACTGTCTCCAAACAGAGCAATACTCTCCTGAGCTGTCAAACATATGGTATGTGAACTGGCCCATGAGAAAATGTTTAGATGTCAACCCATAGTTAAATTAAGCAAAAATTAAGACTTCTTCTTTTTAAAGCATATTCTCTCTGGTTTTCCCAGCACAACTGCAGACCTAATTAAGCTTGTTTATTTTTTCTTTCAAAGTTTTAAATTTAGACCTTAAAGATGCTTCATTTAATCTTTGTTTCCACTCATTTTAAGATTCATTAATAGATGAGCCTGTTTTTGATCATATATGGTTTTCAACTGCATCACATGTGGGGATTTTCCTGGCCGTTGGGTCATATTTTCTCACAACTGAAATGTACCATATTGATTCAATGCTAAAAATCCATATTTCTGCTCATAAAGTTATATCTTGTCAGATTAGCTTGGAAATGTATTTTAGGTTGTTTCTGGGATGTGCAATAGAACGTTTTAGTTATGGTTATTGTTTTGGAGCACATCTGAATTTGTTTTGGTTAGAGGCCAGGAAGCAAACACAGAAAAAAGTTCAGCAATGTAATATTAATTGTTTGATTCAAACAGGTTTTAGGTTTTATACTAGACACCCTATTGCAACTATCTGAATTTATCCAGGCCTTAGACTACTACTTGCAGCAGTGCAGTGGTAATGGACAAGTTGATAGATGGGGATAGATGAGTGTTGCATGGGTAGGTATTCACAAGAACATCTCAATAAATTAGTACAGCATCCAAAATTTTATTTATTTCAGTAATTGAATTCAAAAGAAAATTAAAATACACAGAAATTAGAAGCTCACTTTTTGGTTAAAAATTATATTTTTAGCCAATGTTGACATACAAAGGGGGACTAATGCAGCTACTCAGAGACTCACAGCTGTTGGATTCTAAGATTCTTTTATTTATTTTATTCAAAATAAAAGGGGCATATGCTAAGCTACATGGAGAGCTTCACTTTATCCATATTTAATTTAGGATTTTCTATTGAGCACTGCAGGTCAGTCTTTGTCATTTGGACATATATGAAACATAGACCTAAAATTTGAGAATTTGCACTACAATGTTTGAACATGGGATTTTCATCCGTAGTAAAGTGGGGGTTTATAAGTTCTTCAAAACAAAGAAAAATCACATCATAAAAGTTGTGACTGTTTAGAAAAAAATGTAGTAAAATATATCTGGCTTAGACTACATCGGGAAATGTGGTCATTTTTCACAAATCTGACTCTAGTTTTCAAATGTTTTATTTTTCCAGTGCCACCACAACGCTCAGGTATTGTAGAAAGTATATCCACAATAGCAGCAAGTTTAAGAACTCAATGTTATTCTATCTTTAATCTGAAAAGGTCCAATCTCTGAAGCTCATGATAATGTCTGTTTTCAGTATTCTTCCCCATAGTTACAACCTTACAAAAAGTGCTGCCGTGTCTCCAATATAGTTCCAACCATCAGTCAAAAAACTCCATCATAAGTTTTAGCTGTCCACAAGCCTTCCTTTCCAAGTTCAATTCAATTCAGTTTTTTTATATAGCGCCAATTCACAACAGATGTCATCTCAAGGCACTTAACAAGAAGTCACTTCCTTTTTCTGCTACCTGGTCTAATCTTAAAGCTGCTGTCACAAGATTTATTATCTTGCCACACTTGTTGGCGAAAGTAAAAACATGTTTTATGTTGGTTCACACATCAAGAAATGAAGCATATTTTATGAAACATCAAGGCTTGTCACATCTATCCAGCATGTGTCTCGATTCATGTATGTGTGTTGTAATGAAGGATATAAAATGTGCGGTCGGTTACAGTAAGTAAGTTTTCCTGTAATCTCACAGTTTTTTTATTTCCCTTGTCCATACCTAGTGATCATTTTGACATCTTGGACTGAATGTTCAATATCCTATACACAGCCAATGAATGTCTCCAAGTGGTCAAATAATTAATCACAAATAAATAATCACAAAATGCGTCAATCTGCAATCCATTTAATTCTTAGGTTATACTGTGGGATTTTTTGGCTGAACTGACTTAAGAATTATATCACAGAATGTTCATATGTATGTCTTCAGGTTATACAGCAATCGCTTTATTGATGCAATAACTGTGTGAATATCCTGTCTTCTTCCCAGATATGCGGAAGAAGATGGATGGATGGATAACTGTGTGAAGTACAAATATAAATACTGCAGTGAAACTCTTTCATTATGCTGCACAATGGATGGGCGGGGCGCTCATTGAAGATCACGCCATTTTCAGCATCTGGATGGGGGAGTCAATCAGATTCCTTAAAGCAGCCCTATTAGAGCCATGTGATGAACTGGGCCCACTGGAATCATGCATCCTGTCCCCTCCCAGCACATTCTGGCTATGGCATCATGCCATCTCCCTCTTTACCTCCACCTACTTTTTTGTATCAGGCATGCTGCTGCATCACTGCTGTGTCACTCGCAGCTCCTCTTTTTATTTGTGATCCCCAACTAGAGATGCACCGATTGATCAGCAATTGATCAGCAATCGATCGCAATCGACCGATAGTGCCCCTATCAGTTTTGATTGGAGTTCTCAAAATAGATCCAAGCAGGCCGATCAGATGACGTTTACAACAACAAACCGTCGCTAGGGCATGCATTCCCACTTCTCAGACCCAGGTTTTCTAAGGGGGCGGGGCAGTCTCTGCAAAACATCAACAATTTCTTATGGAGTGCCCCCTGTGACATTATTCAGAATTACCTTACATATACACATGTGAAATTGAACTCTTCCACATACTGTACTGAAAACCTTGCACAAAGACTACTGAAAAGCTTGCATATGAAGTACTGAAAAGATATACCTTTCATAGTGAAAAGCTCTTATACAACCTAGTGAAAACCTTTCATACAACCTAGCAAAATCATCTTTCTGTTTAAGTGAAATGCCTTCCTGTTTAAGTGAATTGCCTTCCTGTTTAACTGAACTCATCAGAAAATATGTGTTGAGTGTTTTTCACTAGTATGTATGAAAGGTTTTCATTAATATGTATGAGAGGTTTTCACTAGTTTGTATGAAAAGTTTTCAGTAGTATGTATGAAAGGTTTTCACTAGTATGTATGAAAGGTTCTTACCAATGTGTATAAAACGTTAATATTTTCACTAGATTATGTGAGAGCTTTTTACTAGGTTGTATGAAAGGTTCTCACCAGTGTGTATAAAAGGTTAATCTTTTCACTAGGTTATATGAGAGCTTTTCACTAGTTTGTATGAAAGGTTCTCACCAGTGTGTATAAAAAGTATATCTTCTCAGTAGTTTATATGCAAGCTTTTCAGTAGTCTTTGTGCAAGGTTTTCAGTATAGTATGTTGAAGAGTTTAATTTCATATGTGTGTATGTAGGGTCATTCTGAATAATGTCCCAGGGGGCACCCCATAGTTTCTCACATCAAGGAGAATACAGAGTTTACAAATTTGGCTGCTGCTAAGGCAGAGAAAGAAAAGGAGCATGCAGCAACGCCACTAACTCAGCTAACAGAGACAACCCTACAGCAGCGACGGCAAGAAAAAGAAAGAACTAAATCATAAGGTAATGGAATTCATATGCCTTGACCATGAGCAGCTTTCTGTTGTAGAAGACATCGGTTGTAAACTCATCGTTAACTGGTTGAATCCACGGTACACGCTGCCTAGTCGTAAATATTTCACTGTTGAATGCCTGCCGGAGCTATACTAAACTATATACAGTCACATCCAAAGCCTTATGCAGGATGACAAGATCGTGTCTGTCGGCTTCACGAGTGACATTTGGAGTTCTAGTGTGAGTACCATGTCAATGCTGAGTCTTAACTGCACAGTGTATTGATGAAAAGTTCAAGCTGATGAGAGTTGTGGTTCACTCACAAGAGTTTCCTGGGTCACACACGGCAGATGCCATCGTTAAAGCTTTCACAGACATGTTCCAAGTATGGGGGCTCCCAAAGCCAAAAGTACACCTATGGGATAATGCGAGTAACATGGCGAAGGCGATGAAGGATGCTGGTTACCGTGCATGGCGCACACACTCCAGCTTGTTGTGAATGGGGGCCTTTTGGCACAGCATGCACTCATTGATGTCATCGCAGTTGCGCAATGCATGGTCGGTCATTTTAAGCATTCTTCGCTTGCTTACTCCAGGCTATATGACATACAGAAACAAAGCAACCCCCAGCACCTCAAACAGCTACAGCAGGATGTCCCCACCTGGTGTTGCCACGCTAAAAAGTTTACTGTCTCTAAGAAAGAGCCTTTAGAGAGAGTGAAATGTTTATCATGGTGCACATGTTGTGTGTTGTGCATATAAATCATTTTTTATTTTAAGATTTAATTCCTTTTTCCACAGAAAAACTAAGGTTTATAGTTTACAAATTGTATCAACTCTAAGAGAGTGAAATGTAAACTGTTGTCTGCGTTGGTGCACTGCAAATGTTGTGTTGTACACATACTTATTGCCACAAGAAAGCCTAAAAGCTACACTTACTGTATGCAAGCTGACTCCAAGTTGTCTCTAAGAGAGTCTCTAGAGTGAAATATTGCACATTGCCTCAGCCTGCAATAGAACATTGGTCAATTCATGATACTTTCTCATCCCTTACTTTTTATACTGATAATACAATGTCAATGTTGTGTAAATAAAACAACATTTGGATTTGACGCTGTGATTGGTGATCGGTCCCCAAAATCCTGATCTTTGCATCTCTGCCCCCACTCTAATATTTTGCAGGGATACTTTTTAAAAGTAGAGTTAGAACACACCTTTTCTGTCAGGCTTTAAATATCTACGAGTGCTGAGACGTAATACGTTCTGCTGTAAATTAGTTTTTATTAGTTTTAATTTGCTTTTATTCCATTTCCTATTGTTGCTAGAAGAAGTAATCATACAATTTAAATGTCTATTTATTGTTCTTACCTTTTTTATCACTTGTGCTGCTACTTAAAAAAAAAATTTTTTACTCTTGTAACACACTTTCTTATTGCTAACTATATTTTTGTCTTTTAATGTGAGGGACTTTGGTCACCTTTTCGCTGAGTATAGCTACCTATAGATAAAAATTGATTGATTTAAATAAAACAGTTTCTGTGTCTCCACATACCTCAGTCTCTGGTTGCTTTTGTTACCCGTGAACCGCTTATAGACTACATATATAAGAAGGATGGAGCCTCCGTAATGTTACCCGTAGGTTTCTGAAGAGCTGAATTGAAGCCCTGTGGGCAGTTCCCACCACCACCATCTTTGCCACATCAGGCGTCTCGTCACTCCTGGAAAATAGAAAAAATGTGCAGAGTGGTGGATCAGAGAGTGGGGCTCTGAGGGTGGGGGGAGATGATTGACACCCATCAAACTCTGAGTTAATTTGGTCCTTGTGTATGCCTAATGTACTTTTGTTGAACAGTTTGACTTTATTACCCATACCCAATTTGCAAAAATATGGTTTAAGCTCATAGTGGCAAAAAAGACAGCCATGGCTAGAATTATCAAATGCATTACAACAATTAGGGTGTATGTTAAGATTATGTGCAGAATATTTAAAAGTTTTTTCCTATCTTAATACTATGTGATTGTTGTAGTGTAGCTGCCAGATGTTTAAAACTTTGATTCATTACTTTTTCTTTTTACGTCTGACTGTGTAAATGCAAGATGTTGGATGATAATTGTGCAATTGGAATACAGCAGAAATTGTAGAATAATAGTACAGAGATTGTAAAGAGATGTACTTTTCAGGAATATTCCTTATATAGGAATCCCAGACATTCAAGGTAAATGTCGACGGGCTTTTCCTTTTTAATAACTGACATAATTATGAAGTTTCTAAATACTTTATTTAAAACCCCCTCTTTATCATTTCCACAAGGGGAACAGCTGGTCACTGATGTCAGAGCAGGTTGTAAGACTGGTAGTAGCCAGTGTGAATAATCATAAACAACCTGGGTGGATATAAAGAAGAGAACTTAAGGCTCATTTGGAAGCTTTAGTAAATGCTGGTCGAGTTAACATTTTTTAAGTGGATTCTGAAACATTTCCATTTGGACTGATTTACTTTTACCTGAGGAATAAACTTTGGATGGACCAGAATACAAGTCAGATCATACAGAAGGAATCTTCCAATGGGTTCCATCTAGTATGTTCGAGGCAGAAATGACTGATAACCCACAATAATTTGTTAGGGTTAAAAGAGGATTTGCAAAAATACAGTAGAACTACTTAGAAATTTTTTTTTTGTTGAATAGAGGGTAAACTAAATATAACATTTGCGTAACTGATTTCCAAGTAAAGTCTAGCCTGCTGTGTATATATAAGAAGAGACATTTGCAAATTTGGAGTCCCAGTCTGATATGTTAAAATCCATCCGAAATGTAAGCTAAAAAATATGTTTTTAAAAAGAACATGAAATTACAGCTTATGGACCTTTTGCTCCTTTGTTGAAAAATACACAAAAGTTCCAGTCTTCCAGTTTCTCCTAAGTATGATGACTTTCTCTCTCTCTCGCATATCTCCCCATGTACCACAACCCAATTAGGCTTGTTCAGAGCAGTGCGAGCCCTGAGCAGTGCGATGGCTCCAAATGCCCAAGGTGTGTTATTATCTTGTATTAGTGCACCACCTGCTTTGCCGTAATGATTAGATAATTGGCTCAGTGCGTGTCTTGAAATAATAAAGAAATGAGACATTTTACTCTGATTAAGGAAAGAAAGTACAATAAAAGAGAGAGAACAGCCACCATGATCTAGACAAAGCACACTTTCTGGGTTACAATCAATGTGTCCTAACAGAAAAAAAAAAGAATACTAAACTCCTAAAGAAATTAATGATCTAACAGCAATAAATTGCTACCTTAAAATTATGTTCGTGAGGACACAGGACCGCTAAACATAAAGGAAAAGTAGTAGACACACAACCTTCTGAAATATTCACTCATTGAGTGTACAATGCACAATATAGTGTTTGGAAGCTCTTCTCTTTTCTGAGTGGGAGTGATTGATAGATTCTTCATACTTCACGAAACAATGTATATCATAATAGGGAAAATTGCACACCCTGTGAAAGGCTTTTAATGTATTTGGTCATATTGATATTTAATACAAACATATAAGCCATGGAAAACTAAAGCGATATAACCAAACAATTAAACTAAAATGGCCTGTAAGAACTTTATGTAACATGTAATACAAAATGCAGTTTTCCCTGGGGAATAATTTGGGACACTCCCACACAGATTCCCACTAAAAATGGTTACAATCACACACAACTCCATCACTTTAGATTCACATCATTAGAACATTACTTAGCATTATAATGGAGGTTCCATTAAAATGCTAAATGAGATCAAAAGACGTGTTTGCGGTCTTCAGAAAGCAGATTGTTGCAACCTTATAAATCATGGTGAGGGATTTAAAAAACGTTCCAAATAATTTGTAACCAGAAGTCTAAACAAAAACTCTTATTCATATCCTAGGAAATTATTTGGAAAATAGAATCAAATATATTTTTGTCATAAATCAAATGAAGCATTTCAGGAAAATACCTTGCACCAACTATAAAGCATAGTAGTGGTGGTGTCATAATTTTAGGATATTTAGCTCAGCATCATGGGATCAGTTAAATTCTTCTGCAATGGTCCCCAACCTAGCTGCTCAGGGCACAACTGTCCTGCATGTTTTAGGACTTTCCCTGCTGTCACACACCTCACTTAAATGATTGGGTGATTAACAGGCTTCTACAGTACTTGATGGCATGAAGAAGAGGTAATACAATCATTGCAATCAAGTGTGTTGTTAGAGCAGGGTCACATCCAAAACATGCAGGACGTTGGTCCCTGAGGACTATGGTTGGGGACCACTGTCTAACTATAACTTGGAGCAGGCTGTGGAAAGTGGGAGACCATCTGAAAAAAATAAAATAAAGCTTAAGCAGAACAGCACCGTAAAAAACATAACAATGAGCTGAATCATACCACCAAGGCTGAGATTTTAATGCATGGTTTGGATTATTTATTACAGATCATTTTTATTACATAAATCATTTGCAAATATATTTACTCATCACAATATGTTTTGTGATAACTGTCGGCCCATTTTGTGAAGCCAGCAGTGCCGCAGATTCCTTCTTTTTGTTTTTGTTTCTTCTGTATTGAAATTGTTGTCATGTGACAGATAATAGAAGCATTTAGATTCACATAAGAAAAGCATAAGAATTAAGAATAATAGATGTACATTAAGTACAAAATTAAAAACCAAAAGTACTGTGCAGTTAATTAAAATAAAATGGCATACTCATATGTTGATGTGCAACTGAGTAGGGTATTTAAAAAACATATATTTATAGAATGTGAATGTGTAGTTGTGCATTAAGACAGTAAACATATTATTTACAAGTTAAAAAATATAAACTGTGAAAAACAGAAGTGAAAATAGCAGCAGAAATGTTTCTTAAGTGAGTTAAACAGTGCAAATTACGGCAGAGATGTAAACTTTTACTGTCCAGTAACAAAAATCCTAGTAACAACCATTACAAGAAAAGAAAATACGGTGACAACACAGATGAGCCTGGAAAATGGCAACTTTCACCAAAAAGCCAAGCCTACACCAGAACGTAAAAACTGGAAGAAATCATAACAAAAAAGCAAAGCTCAAATGGATAAACTATAAAAACTGAAAGGAAACTGAACTATGGCACATAAAGGGGTTATAATATTAAAGGAAACATATGAATCATGACAACAGCAAAAAAACAAACAGAAAGAATGTTTTACAAAGTAACTTACACATCAAACTACATACCAAGGGTTGGGTTCGGCTTAAGTGATGCAGTACGTTTTAGTTAAAGTAAGGCCACAATGTTAGTAATAAAACCCCCGGGTCTATCTAGGGAACCGTTTTTTATGGCTTGACTCCCAAACAAGAGAGTCAGATTATTTGGCTCCCAAATTGCAGCATTTATTTATTGCCACAAAATAGTGTAAAATTGTTGGTTAAATGAATTACTAATCCACATAATATATTGTATTGAATGTTTTGTTTCTTTATGTTTGGAACAAAGCGATAAAAAAGAAGATACAAAAGTACAAAAACGTCTGACGTGTATGTACAGCTTCTTTGTATGGACTGGCCTATATGAAATTTAAACCTTGCATACTCAATACTCTTTTGTATTATAGAGCCAAATTTCACTGCGTTTCTCTGATTTTCTCACTTTCCTCATGGGTTGTCTCTGTGGTGGCTGTTCTGTCCCTTAATCTAGTTTCTCTCTCTCATATGTGGGTGCTGTGCCTGTAACCCACAACCATCCCCCTCCTACCCAGTGCCACTTTGACCGAAACAAAATAGGGAAAAAACAAAACAAAAATAGCAGCTTTGCTTGAATCATTGACCTCAAAGAACTGTTTCGTTCACCATTGACAGCTCATGTGCTGTATTATGTTAGAGGGTCTAATTCACTAATTTACATTACCAGTTAGACACAACAATTTTATTATCCAATGGCTATTCTTTTAGACTTTAATAACTATCCTTACTATTGGTTTGAATGTGGTAAATATTTCAGATCCTTCATTGATATGCAGACTGCTAAATGGCTTCTGTCTGGGGTTTTAAAGCACAAATTAAATGATTTTCACTTCCTAAATTATCCTTCTAGCTAATATAGTGAGAAATGAATCCCCAAGGTGCATTGTAACAAGCATCACCCGTGTTTGCCTCAGTTTGGATTTTGAAATAAGTTTTTTTCAGGATTTATATATCCGAAAACACAAATGTTTCATCCAAAATTTCTCCTTTAGCTTGTCAGCCTCTACATCTGCAAAACTTCATTTTCCAGCTTACGTTTGCTACAGCGTGAGTTGATCTGGTAGGATTTTATAAGCTACCACGGAAAACCTCGGTGTAAGGAGGTGTGCCCCAGCACTTCTCATCTAAAGTAAGTAGTTGGGTGGGAGGGGATGCTTATCACTGGAGCAAACACTAAGGGTAAGATAGCTAATTGTGGATATTGCTGTGGGGAGTCCCTAGGCAGTAGAGATAACGTGAGCGCCCCACCAGGGCCTTATCAATGAGCGATGACCTTGGCTGTCTCCTTTTGCACATGCACTCACACAGGAGATGCATAACGCTGCAGAAGCTGCCAGAGCACAGAGAGCACAGAGAGTGACAACATATCAAGGTAACCAAAGAGATAAGTGGGAGTGGGTTTGGTGGTAAAGGGGCTTGGTTCCATTTTTCAGGAGCAGAGGGAGAGTGGTGGTTAAATTGTCCATTAGCTCCATCTGAAGATGGGCTCCTGGGCTTTGGGGATATTTCCCCAATGGAGGTAAGAATGTCTCCTCTGTTAAAGTGGGAGACAACATTTTTACTAAAAGCATTCAATTTTTCTTCCCCCTCAAACCAATTGAAACTATTGTGACTGGCTTTGCATGTTAAGCTTCAATGAGTTTTATGTGATAAACCAACACAATGTAGTGCATAGTTAAGTGTAAGGAAAATGATGCAAGTTATTTTAGCTAATAAAAATTTGAGAAGTGTGGCATACATTTTTATTCAGCCCTCTTTACTCAGATACTCTTAAATAAAACTTACTAGTCACCCAAGTCACCTAACTACTAAATAGAACTTTGTGTCATTTCTTTTAGTATCTATACAGCTCGACACAGTGTCAGGTATTCGTTAGAGAACCTTAGTGAACAAGCAGGATTATGAAGAGCAAGGAACACAACAGGCAGAAAGTTGTGGAAACATTTAGAGCAGGATTAGGTTAAAAAACAATATGCAAAATAGATTTTGAAAAACACTTTCTATCCAATTAAATTAAGCACAATTTTTAGATTTGTAACAGTAAATACAATGAAATTAGGTGTTTTCTGTTGAGGAGTTTTTGTCCCCTAGTGGTTGTTTTGAGTATTTTATTCTTCACAATCTAGCCAGAAGCGGTTACAACTGTGTTAAAGTGCCCCTGGCATGAAATTTGCTTTTTTTGATCATATTTGTTAGTTTCCCCAGCCTGCCTATGTCCCCTAAGGGATTAACGACTGATTAGTGTTTCCTTTGTCCCCGGGTATGTCTGCTTACATACTGAAATTAGCACTCAGAAACGGGCTGTTTTGCAGTTCGGCATATGACCTCTCGTTTCGGCATATGTCGTCACTGAGTTCCAGCCAATTACCCCCTTCTCTGAACCACACTCTCCAAGTCCCTCCCCCCGCAGCGAGTATTACAACCTAAACAACGAGAGCTATGGTAAAAGGCAAACAACAAACCAACAGCTGGAGTCCAAACCGCATCGACACTGTCCTCCCCACTTCCGAGCCACTGAAAAGCTTGTGGATGGACTTTATTTATGCAGGGAATGTACCCGACCGACTGCCGAAGCGCGTGGTCGTTGGTGGCAAACATTTCTCTGACGGATGTTTTATTAACTTGGGACAATACAGCAGTGGCTTCGCAGATCGTCTTAAACTTTTACCAGGATCAATAACAACCCTCCGTGAACCAGCAAATATCCCTATACAAGTAAGTAATCTATATTTACGTAATAATGACCTTCAGCTGTTATATACCAGTGTTTCCCAAAAATGACGAATCTGTCATCACAGATCACAGATTAAACTCCGACCGCCACAGATTCAACACCGACTAAAAAAATAAAATAAAATCAACACCGACCGTCACATATTGCGTTTCGTTTTTCTTTTTTACGCTATTTAGAACACGCAGCGTATTCGTTCTCTGCTCTCCTTTCGTCTCTGTCACTCGCGTCTCTCGCACACACACACACACACACACACACATATGCCAGAAAAGGTCCTAAATAGGACAGCAATACAAGAACAAACATACACACACACACACACACAGCCCCACCGTGCACAGCACATCTATCTGGATCACCTGTGGAAGACGTGCTCTACCTTTCATGTTCCTCCTCAGGTGCCTCGCCGTCCGGATCAGATTCCGGATCAAATTGAAACGCCATTACATAGTTATAGTAGCCGATAACTGAGCCAATACTGTCGCTGTGAAGATAGAGACGTAATGAGGACGGATGGATGTGTGGATGGATGATCAAATATTTTAATAGGCCTGTAATTTGTAAACAGATTATTGTTCAACCCACAATATAATTAGGCCTAAACCTAATTACATTTCATACGTAATATTGGAATTTGGGCAATTTGTGGTGCGCAAATGCATGTCTGTCAAAATTTCATCAGATGCGGATGTTAGAGACTCAATTGACAATAGAGGCGGATGGCTTGGGCCCCGCCCACCAAAACTCGGTCGTTCTGTGCTATTGCTAGCAGAAGGGCCTCCTAGTAGGGGCTGCAATTCTACAGCAAGGCTGAGCTACGGCTAACGGTCCTTTGATACAGTATTAAGGTACTTAGAGTGTGACTAAAAAGGGCCCAAACGTCGCAGGGAATTTCATGCCAGGGGCACTTTAATCTGTTGCTATCCATGCCTTCACAAGTAGATGAACGGCATTGTCTATAAGTAATATTGTTCGTTATCACTGAAGCAACATGTGTGCATTATTATTTGTTTTGGAAGAGCAATATATTTTGTGGTTTAAATCTAATTGCAATTGGTGTATGACCTCAGCCAGTTGTGTTTGATTTAACTCATATGATATGTGGCTTCTATGATGTTTTGATTGTACATGCATCTAGATCAGCACAATTTCATTTGATGTTTTATTTGGGGAGTAATCATTTAGAGAAATATTGTGTCAATGTTTTATTGATGTGTAGTTTTACAGCTGTGTTGAAATGAAAACTGTTGCAACATTTTTATTGATTTTAGTTCTGGTTTTGTCAACAGTTTCACACTTGATCCTTACTAAACCATCTTACTCATTACATTGCCCTGTTCCTTGGATTTTGATTAGGAGAGTGTTTAGCTGTGTATAGCAAAGTGTACTTTCATAAGGACAACACTTAGTGAGGACAGAGCAGTAAAAAATATGGTAACTAGTGTATAATTCTCCTTCCATCTCACAGTTATAAGCAATTTTGTTTTGTCTATCACTTAATAAAATTCTAAGAAACTACACCAAAGTCTGTGGTTGTAGCATGACACAATGTGAACAAGTGCAACAGGTATAAATACCTTAGAAATGAACTGTATGTTTGAGGTGATAAAATGACTGGCTTCAGAAATTCATTGTAGAAAACCCCCCACAGAAAATCAAGGGTTTCTCAAGTCAATACAGCCCATGGTGTAATTTGTTTCATCTGCATATAGATGACAGTATACAATAATAACTTGAAGAGGAGGCAGTTTACACCATCAGTCCTGTTTCCCTCCATTTTCTTTGTGATTAATAGTACAGCACTCTAACTGCATGAGCAAACTCGACAAATGAAAGATGGTGTCTGGAAAAACATTGTGCTGTCTGTTGATTTTTCTGTTATGCCGGCTGCCAATATTGTGTGCCATCTATTGAGAGCACAATGTTTGCTTTGATGAGTTAGAATCTTACATGTTGGAACTTTAAAGCAGGAAAATAAATATAAATTAACATGGCTGAGTTGTTTTTGTCATTAAGTTATGCAACAGTTTGTGCAGCTGCATTTCATTTTACTAATGGTCCATGTGGAGATTAAACTTGCGTGCAAATATTTAATGTGATAAATTAGTTTAAATATTTTCTGTTTATCTGTTGTGCCACCATCACACTTCTCATTGATATCATCTTTAATGTTTCTATCATACAAGACCTGCTTTACTGCAAATTGGCATCAACTGTACACATTTGCCTCAGGAGAAGGCTTGTCAATATCCAATATAAATTATGATAGTCTTAGATATTCAGACCAGCTGCAGTAACACTTTCAACATGGTGCATAGACATGCACATGTTCTGGACTGATTCAAGAAATAATCACATTTTTAGAGGAAGAGACACATTTTTTAAATGTGATTTTGTTGGGGGAGTTTTGTAGTCAGTAGCCTACCTGAAATAGTAAACAGTTATAGCAGTCTCAGTTTAAAGAGAAGAAATAAAATGTAGTCGAGGAGTCATACCCTGAATGTTTTCTGATGTCCCATATCTCCCAGTTCCCCAGTCTAACTCCAAAATACCAAGAACTGTAAAAATGTTAAAAGTGGAGAGATTGTTAATTTCCCATATGGTGACAAAACAAAGAGATGTTAGAGAGACTCTACAACTCCTGGCAGACCCTCTAGGATTATTTTAAAAGCACAGTGGATGCTGTCAGCAACAAAATACAAACGATGATTGGCTTTGAAAAAATAAAATCACAAGTGTAAAAACACTGTTAAAAAAATTATTATTAGTTTTTTATATATTGTCGGTTTTCTTTAAATTTGAACCCCGAAGTAGCTGGTGACTGGCTCAAATGGGCCCCATCCTGAGTTTGATGTTGCTATAGATTTCTTCCTGTTAAAGAGAAGTCCTTCCACCCAACTGCTGCTTACCACAAATTAGGAGTTCAAAATAGGGAATTATCAAAGGGAGAATCCATGCAAACTACTGCCTCCTTCCCAAGATGAACAACTTTTAGCAAACCACCCGTAAAGGATATACTGAATCTCATCAGATGGTTTCAAGCCTACACATATTTGTATTGACATTTGCATTAATATTTTTATTCCCATAGTTTATTGCACCCACAATGGTTTATAACCTCACACAAAAAAAACTGAACAGTCAAAGCTGAGCCCTGGCCGGATCAGTGATTAATAATGCATCGTTTAACAGCATGGATAACTTTCAACGGTCAAATACAGTACGTGTGGGGTTTGGAAATGGAGGGTTCTGGGGAAGCAGCTTGTCATGCTTTTTACTCACGGTGTTGTTGCATCTTTGCTGTGGCAGTTTTTCTTCTAACCCAGTTTCTAACAGAGTGGATTCCACCTTGGAGCGAGCAGAGAGGCACTATTCAAATGGGGATAAACTAGGCTGACAGTTGCTTTCCCCCCGCAGATATGTCCTGCTTCAAAACCTAAACATCGCTCCCTCCCCGCACCCAGAGAATAAATAAAGAAAAGAAATCGACGACATGCATAAAAAGAAGAAATACTAGTGTGGCTTCATCCTCCGGAGGATAACAAGAATAATGCCTTCATTTGCTGCAGGGGCTTCCACTCCGCACCGAGCATAGACGCAGCTTTTATGGCTGTAGTATTTCTGATTGGCATCCTAGGACAGCCATTTGAATTATTTAACAGGGCTCCCATTCCCTTAGTGGAGCAAGAAAAGAAATATGTTTGTGTTTGCGTGTTTGTGTTATTGGCTCTTTGTATGGTGCCTTGCTGCTTATTCTCTTTTCTTTGGCTTTCTTCCAGGCTTAATTCCACTTGAGCAAGGTTGTTAGCTAAAAAGGTAAAACAAGGCTCTTATAGTTACAGATTAAAAGTAAAGTTAACCAAACCTTGCCCACTTTCAATCTTTTATCCAACAGGTGCAGCAGAGGTGAATCGGTCTTATCCGAAATCCCAGCACAGAACAGAGAGGATATTGAAAGAATCCGGCCCTCAGGCTCTCACTGGTCTGATCGGTATAGTGCTGAGGAAAAAGGAGGGAAAGGAAACCAGAGTGATGAGTTGGTTTCTCTGGTGTATCTGTCTCTCTCTAGAGCATCATGTGGCAATTTGCTCTTGGTTTGCAGGTCCCCCACCTTCTTTAGCATTCTTCAACAGACCTGCTGCCTGATTCTATTCTTTGTCTTTCTTTGACATTCTTCAGTCTGAAAACAAATCAGGTCATTTGGACCTTTAAGAGTAAAAAAAAAAAGGTGCATGGGGTCTGTTTGAATGCTACTAGGAAGAGCTGGAGAGAACTCATTTGACCATGCCTCTGATGCCTTCAAACCAATATTCTCATCTTCGCATGCTGTCTTTATCACCACAGATCGCCTCAAGCTTGTCTGACCTTGGCGAACAGATAAAACAGCAGACAGATAAGGAAGAAGGGGCCAGCGAAGGACCAAAATAGCAAAAAGGAGTAGCCTGCAATGGGATACATTTCATTTTCTTCCTAAACTCTGGTTTGTTTAAACAAAACCAATTTACTTTGCTAGGGATATCCTCTGGCAAGCTTTATGGTAGATGAATAAGAGGAGAGGAACACTAGGATGACCTGCTTTTGCAAATTTGCCCCCAGGGAAAAGGAAGAGGAATTTGGGGAAATGATAGCCTTTGCAGAATTCATATAACTGTTTAACAACTGTAGTGACTTTGGAGTGTTACATTTTGTCTTTTTTTAAAGCTTGTTGCACTTAATATAATTACTTTGTAACCATGCACATTTACCAAGTTAACGCCACTTGAAATTGAGCATTTTCAATACTTTTTCAGAGTGATGTATTTTGTGATATTCCATATTAGGTTTTGGATATCTTCAGGCTTTAACTTCAAATAAAATCATGAATCTGCTTTTGGGGTCTGCCTACCCTTAATCACAAGGTACATAAAAGGCTAAAAATAATAATTAATACAAGTAACATACAAGTAATAATCTTATTAATCATATTACAAAAATTGCGTGTTGCTCAGCTGAGGAATTTGAGAAACTGCTCCAGAGAATTGAAACAATCGAGACGATGTTAATTTTGATCTAAACACTGGATATGGAAATGAGACATTTTTACTGATAACTACATGCAGGTAGGAAGAACATGGCAGCCTGGTGTTAGCTTGGTCCAGTCTCTCAAAGAAGCCATAGAACAACACTACTCCCCAGGCAAAAGACGTTAACGTTAACGGGTAGAACACCACATTCCCAATTCGACGAAGAATGGGTGACTTTAAAGCGCACTGAATCTACATCTGCTCTCTCTGCTCGGAGGAAGAAGAAACAAAAGAACTAGCAACCCAAAGCAAGAGATATCACTCACCCTGGAATACCGCTGAGAAACAGATTCACAGCCCTCAATTCTCCGAAAGACAACGCAGGCCCTGGGACTAGTTAAGGTCACCAGGAGAAATCCATCCACATGAAGTGGAACCCCCCCCCCCCCCCACCAAAAGTTATCATCATACATGACGGATCAGTTAATGGTATCGAAGATTTTTAAAGCCAGAACACTAGCGTTATCAGCTGCCCCAAGAATACAGTAAGAGAACTATCAGAAAAAATCCAGACAATTTTAGAACAACACCCTAACCTAGACAAGCTTGTTATCCACACAGGTCCAAATGATGTAGCCAAAAAACAATCTGAAATTCTCAAAACAGATTTATCTAATCTGCTACAGAGATTTGGTGGACCTAACATAAAAATCTTTATCAGCGGACCAGTCCCTGAAGGAAATGATGAAAGGTACAGTAGACTTCACATGCTTCATAAATGGTTGAAGAGAAAATCTGTTGAAAAATCAATCCCATTTATTAATAACTTTAAAATATTTGGATGTGCAAATCACTTGTTCAAGTCAAATGAACGTTATCTTAATAGACCTGGACTGAGACTCTTGACCACAAATATTTTCTGTAATCTGAATAAACACCCGAGAGCTGACCTCGAAGCACGGCCTGTGGATAGTGTCAAAGAACAAACTAATTACTCTATGTTTAGAGATTTATCAGATAAACTGAAAGCACAAATTAGAATTGGGTCACAACTAACACCGAAACTTGGAATAAATCAAGCCTCTGGGACTAACACTGGATGTATTCCGCACATGCCCCAACTAGTAATAACGGACATCTGATATGCAAGTGAACCGGAGAGTAATCCCACTCCCACCGTCTTCCAGAAGTGGTCCGACCACCCCGAAAAAATCATTCAAGTCATTACAACAAAGAGAAAACAAAAAAACTAAAGCTAAACGTTCTTAGAATCAGGGGTGCCGCCAGAAATTCTGGGCCCTATGGAAAAAAATAATTCTGGGGCCCCCATATTTTTTACTGATAAAATTTACCCCAATAAACATGCCTTGTACACTTTTAAAACTTGTTGTCCCAGAAAGTCACTAGATGTCGCCTGATGACGTCATATGCTAATTTGCATAATGATTATGTCATCACGTGATGACAAATAAAACAGAAAGGAGGAAATAATTATATTTAGATTAGGATTACAGTGTTAAACAATACATTATTTAAACAGGGGAAACATGCTACAGGGAAATGTGACTTCTGTCTTCAAGAAGAGACAGTGGAGTATGTTATATTATTTTGCCTGAAGTAAACTGTTGAGAAAACTGGTACAAAATGTACAAGATATCAAATTGCAACTGGACATCAAAGACCTTTTAAACAAAATGTAAATTTCTGGAAAAAAAAATGCTGAGATATCTCAAGACGAAATTAATAGAGAGACTATAGCTGGTTTGTTTGTTTGATTTTTAGTACTTTGTAAAAAAATAAGTAAGGCATATTTAGCATGCATCAAATCTTTCTTGCCAACTGCCATTAAACAGAAGTTTAATGCTTATGGTATTATTTTCGGTGGTTTTTTTGTCATAAGTATAAATGTCCTACGTTTTTGAACTCACCATACATTTCGAACGTTCCTTGAATGCACCACAGGTGTGTGATGCAGCTTAGTACAGACAAGCTTCTGCTTTAATTCCCGTTGAAAGATCGGTCTTATTTACATGCAGAATTATTTTTTACTTTTGAATTAACATTAAGTACAAAACAACTTTGTTTGTGAGTGGATGAAATGAACCGAAAAAGATTTATGATCGGTCAGTCGACATAGTCTGATCATGCAGCATACACATACGCATATCATTCTCTTTCTGAGCGTCGGGAAGGAGCAAGCTGGGTCTCTAAACTGCAGGAAATATCGGCGACAAAGTTTCACAGAAAGTAGCTAAGGGTGGTCAGAAATGTCGCTAGATTTGTTGCTAGGTGCTTTTTGGGGAAAAAAGTTGTTAAGGGGGTCTGAAAACTCGTTAGACAAAGTCGCTAAGTTGGCAACACTGCTAGCAAGCAGCTCGGAAGGACAGGTGGAATGAACCAATGTAAAAGGGAGGGGTGTGACTGAAACAGTAAATAAATCATTTGTTAAATATTAAATATATGGTCAAAATAGACAAAATACACATTAAGGGCATGAGGGGCCCTAGCACATTTAACGTATGTATTAAAATAGGAAAATAAATACGAAAAGAAAATAAGGGGTCTGCTCTTCTGGGCCCTTCATCAGCCTGGGCCCTTAGAATCATCCTAACCTTCCACCCCTTTACGGCGCACATGCTTATAATAAAACAAATCTCAAATTAATCACCTGTCAGAAGGTTCAGCTAACGATTATCAAACCATTTAAGTAAGCTTTATTAAATATCAAGTCTTTATCAGGAAAGTCACTCCTAATCAATGAATTAGTCACTGAACATAAGATACATGGCCTTTTTTATCAGAAACCTGGCTAGATGTAAATAATGAAACATCTGTATTGATAGAATCTACTCTTCAAAATTACAATTTCTTAAGTGAGAACAGGAAACACAGACGAAGTGGATGCGTAGCAACAACTTTTTACAACTCAATGAACTTAAAACAGACTTCTAACTTCTTCATAATGATTTCAGCGACCTTCTTTCCGTAATATGTGTCGATTATGACCAATTAATCATTATGGGGGACTTCAACATCCATACTGACAACCCCCAGGATAGACTAGCAAAAACATTAAGTGACACCCTTCATAACTTTGGCCTGACCCAACATGTCAAAAAACCAAAACACAATAGAGAACACACTCTGGGCTTAATTATCTGCAAAGGTTTAACTATAGCTGACATCTCTGTAATTAATATTGCACTATCTGACAATTTCTGTTTTCTTTGAAAGTACAATCTCTGCTAAAATATCTAGCCAGAGTGAGATAACAGTAAAAAAAGTGTTTTCTCGGGGACAGATCAGTTGAAACCTTTAAAAGTATTTACCCTTCTACCACATCACCCTACTCTCCCAACTCCAACTCAGTAAACAAGCTGGTAGATAATTTCCTTGTGAAAATTTCGGACATCCTTGATTCCATAGCTCGGACTAAAGTAAAATTAGTTTCAGGTAGAAAGAAGTCTCCGTGGACAAGCGATCAACTGGTACATAGTGAAAAAACGGAGTGTCGACGAGCCGAGAGAAAATGGCGGAAAACTCGATTCCAGGTTCACTGTGAGATCTACAATGAGAGACTGAACAGATATCAGTTAACTGTAAAATATGCTAGGGAATCTGTCTTCACTGAAATCATTAATAATGCACAGACTCTATTTGCAACCGGTAAAAGACTAACTAATCCTCCAGTGACAGTGGGCCTTGAACTCAATGGCGTAGGTTTGTTTTTAAAATTGCTGGGGACAATAACCATAAACATGAGTGTGGTTTGAAGATTGGTGGGGACAATAATCACTTATATATAGGTATTTATCCTTCTGGCATTTTATTATAATATACACTGTGGTGTAATAACAGGTGTAAAAATTGAAAGCCCATTGTGTTTTATTTTGTTTTTCAAACGGCGCTGAAAACCATCCTTAGACTCTTGTCTGGGAAATATGTTTATCCACATCGTAGCACAAAGAATAATGTTGGCTACATTAATATGTTCGCCCCAGAAGAAGAATGCGCAACAAACAAAACAAACGCATTTCCCTTGCAACCTTCGCCGTTCTGTGCGCAGAAGCATCAACTGTAACTTCACTACAGTTCTGCATAAAATAGGAATCAGCTGTGCAACATTCCAGAGAAATAAAAGGGAAATAATTTATTGTAATACAAGGTCACGTTATTTTCCGTTTTGTTTTTTTTAAACACAAGCACTTTACAATTCACATTGCTGACCACTTGTTGCAGACGCGCAGACATTTTCAACTTTACGCACAGAGTTCAGGTAACTGAATCACGTATTCAAAGCATCACTACCTAAGGGTCGGGTTAAAAAAATCATCTTAATGCATGTGGGTTGGTAAAATTGGACCAGTGCAGGACTCTGCAACAGTAAAATGCATTTTCACTGCAAATATTTTGTATTTAAAACATAATGGGAGAGCTGGGTCGGACTCTCTGGTAGAGTTCTTGGCTTCGAGTCTTACCTAAAGAACAGGGACTTCGTTGTTTCAATAGGAAAGGTTTCATCAGAACGAACAGAAATCACATGTGGGGTGCCCCAGGGCTCCATCCTGGGGCCCCTCATATTTAATATCTACATGCTCCCACTAACCCAGATTATACCAACCAATAAGATTAGCTACCATAACTATGCAGACAATACTCAGCTCTACATTACGATGTCACAAGGTGACTTTGAACCCATCCAAACCCTAAGTAAATGCATCGGGCAAATCAATGGATGGATGTGCCACAACTTTCTCCATCTGAACAGAAACAAAATAGAAGTAATTACTTTTGGACCTAAAGAGGAACGATCAACAGTCAGCACACAGCTTCAGTTAATACAGCTAGAAACTACTGATCAGGCCCGAAATCTAGGTGTAGTTATGGACTCAGACCTGAACCTCCAGGATCACATAAAGGCAATAACAAGGTCAGCCTTCTATCACCTGAAGAACATTTCTAGGATAAAGGATTGATGTCGCAACAGGACCACGAAAAACTTATCCATGCGTTTATCTTTAGTCGGATTGATTACTGCAACAGCGTCCTCACAGGTCTGCCTAAAAAGTCAATTAGACAGCTGCAGCTGATCCAGAATGCTGCTGGTCGCATCCTCACTAGAACCAGGAAAGTGGAGCACATCCCGCCAGATCTAAAGTACTTACACTGGCTCCTTGTAGCTCAGAGAATAGACTTCAAAATACTTTTAATAGTTTATAAATCATTGAAGGGCTTAGTACCAAAGTATGTTGAAGATTGACTGTTACTACCAACCATCAGAACACTCAGGTCCTCTAATTCCAGTCTACTCAACATCCCTAGAATTAGAACCAAACAGGTTTCAGTTTTCTATGCACTTCTAATCTGTAACAAACTTACAGACAACTGCAAAGCTGCTGAAACACTGAGTTCTTTTATATCGCAACTAAAAACGTATCTGTTTAAAGCTGCCTTTGAGTAATGCTTTGATGTATCATATGTTTTGTGTATGCTTCTTGTTTTATTGCTTTTTACATTATATGCTTTGTAATGCCTTAATGTATCTGTGTATGATTCTTGCTTTATTGCTGTTTTTACTTTATATGTTTTGTCCGTGTTTCACTGCAATTTTTATTTTACACCTTAATCATGTAAAGCACCTTGAATTACCTCGTTATTGAAAGTGTGCTATACAAATAAAATTGCCTTGCCTTGCCTTATCCAGGTACACCCGTGTTCCATTTCAGTGGTGTACAAAGATATCCTGCTCTAAGTAAATATTGCTTCAGCATCACACTTCTACATATCTGATTCTGTAGCTTGTGTGTCTCAGTTCAGAGAGGGGGGTGAGGGCTATCTGTTGGTTGTGTGTTTACTGTACAAGGGCGAAGCTCCACAAGTCTGAAAAGGTTGCTTAAATTGACAATTTTGACATCTCAAAGGCTGCGCTGCCAGTGTCCTGTGTGTCCAAAAAGTGCGTAAGCAAGGTCATAGTGTGCTTAAAATTGCGCACATTTTTCCATCACGTTTTTTTCTATAAATCCCAAACTTGGCGTAGAAAGTGACTTATGCAGTTTTTGGAACCTGTTTTGTGCGTAAGCAAGCTTTATAAATGAGACCCCAGAACTGCAAAAAAATTGCATTTCTATAACCACAAAACAATAACAATACAAAGACTAACAGAAACGTAACAAATTACACAAAACCCAACCAGGCACATGACGAGCACAGACCATGGCAATATTCACATTTTTTCCAAGCACTTTCAGATTTAAGCACATTGCTTTTAGTTTCAAGAGGCCCACTTCCTGCCATTGTTATTCTGAGAGGGTTTTGGTTGTCCTGTGTCGATAGACACAAGCTGATGTTCGAGAGTCCGTTATCAAAACACAAATCCCACATGCTCATTTTAAAACAACACCTGACAGCTGAAGGTACCAGGGGCGAGCAGTGCCTGACAGCAAGGTTGTGCTGGTGTCTATAGGTAAACTGTGAAAGAGAATTGACAGCCATAAGTGTCAAAAGTAGTTTGCTTCCATTAGGGCACAAGTCACACGTCTGGTATTCATAGAAACAGCTTTTAATGCCCCTTCTCACACTGCCATGGCGTCTTTCTTTCATTATTTTAGCACCTCGAAGGGTATGATGCTGTGTTGCTGCCCTTGTTTTTTTTGTTGTTTTTTTCTTTGACTGACGTGGCGGTTATGAGCAACGATAGCTGGCAGGGCTCAGAGGGAGCGTCTAAATGAACTGACACAGGCTCCTCACACCAAACCCACTGACAACATTGTTATACTAAGGATTTTATATAGAATGATGAGCTCTGGAAAAATCAATGTGATTGATGCACAGCACTTGCCACATAATTCTAGTGTTTTGGTTTGAATGTTCGCACAGAGGGGTTGATGGCTGCTGCTTGGTGCACATAAGATTGTTGGATTAGGTTTGTCTGTTATGCACTTTCAGTTTGACTTTAAAAGAGAACATTGGAGTTTTAAATGTAGTGAAAAATGTTCCAACATCCTGTCCAACAGTAGTTTGTAGTTGTTTAGGGAAATGTCAGTTGTGAACAGCCATACCCTGCAGCACAGGGAGCCTGGCAGCTGGACTCAGTCTGAGCCAAGGCTGAGTTATTCAGTCTTGATCTGAAGTTGTCTTGATTTTGGCCCCTGGTCCTTCTGTACAGCTGTATTCACAGTCGAGTCCAGTGTCTTTCTTTCTTCAGTGTTTGTTAATGTTTTACCCTAATTTGTAAAAAAAATAAAAAAACTCTAGACTGCATGTTTAAAGTTACAAAAACAGATTCAGATGTGTTGCAAAGTATTCTAATTTCTTAATCTTTTAAGCATTTTGTCTAGTTACAAACTCCAGCTTCAATTAGACTTTTAATAGGTTAATATTAAAGGTCTCATTCACTGAGAAACCGTTTAGAACTCGCACTTTTTGAAATACCATCCTTGACTCTGAGTAGGACATGTATGCTGCACATCATACTGTTGTACCACCCTGTTGCCTGCTTCAGCCCCAAAAAGAAATCTGAGCTGAAAGCGAGCAAGTCAGAGAAGGCTGTGTTATCTACGTAAAAAAGCATACTGGCTACGGATACCTTGGGTTGCAACCACCTGCAGAAATTTGAGGGCCAGAGAGAGGAGAGTGCATCTCAGATGGTAGAAGTTAACCGTTAGCAACTCCACAACATGGCAGAACATGGTCAGGCTTGTGTTATTTATGGACATTGCACACCGGTGTTGCATTTTTTATCTAAGAAAGAGGAGCTGACAAAGAAACTGTTGGAATGTGCCTTAGAACAAAATAAGCAAAATAAGTTAATTATTTGATCGAAGGCAGCATAAGAAGGGAATTGCTGTTAGCAAATCAGAGATGAGACGTTTGCATATCATGAATAATGAGTTAGATTTACCCCACCCCACCCTACCCACTTCATTGACAAACTGCAACCTCCTGAAACAGGAGGAAGACCGAATTTCTTTCACATAAAACGGCTCACAAGGCATATACTTGAGCTAGAGACTACATGACATTCATTGAAAAAAACGAGTATAAGACCTTTTAAGCTCCTGCAGGTTCTGTCCAAGCACCTAGCTCAAATGGGACATGTCCAACATGACTTGAATGTTTCTCTGCCAAAACATACTTTGTGTAAACAATCCTGGTATCAAAATGAAGCTAATGTTTGTTAGATTTAATCAGAGGTGTAAAAATTACAGCAGATGTTACTGTGCCAAAGTAGTTGAGCTGGAACATTTTTTCCACAACAAATTACAAGATTCTTTATTCTCGCCCAATTGTTATCTCACACAGTATATAATACATTTCAGAATCTGCTCCAATAAATTATAAACTTCAGAAGTCTTCTGCATTTATATAGCAGATCTCTGATGCCCACAAGTCAGATAAAATATCCTGAAATCTAGAGCAAGCGGTCAAGCGCGCACACAGAAATGCAGGCGAGACAGACTTTTACGCAACAGAAGCGGTTAAAGACCAAAAGGCTCACTGATGCCGGCATTGTATTTTGAAACAGGTTTGAGACAAGAGCTCCCCGTCCTCAGAACCCTTGCCTGGACATAAGATCTCAAATGTTATCAAATCAATTCAAACTTTATTTATAAAGCACTTTTCATACAAGAAGTTGCATCACAAAGACCTTTACAGATTAAAATGACCCCCACCTCCACCTGGAGAGCACCCAGGCAGCTACAGCCAACCACCGCTCCCACGGCAGAGGGCTCCCACAGGAATGCTAAAAAAAGTTGCGGTATATTCAAAAGTGGTAAAATTGTCAAGTAAAACAGGTTTGGCGGAAAGTGTTGCTGAACTAATAAAAGCCGTCTCGCCACCCTTTTTCCCATTCTTCGTTGAATAGTTAAAATTAAAATTTGGTGGGGAGGCCTCTTTAAGAACAACAGGGGCATCCAAGCTCAGCCCCGTTTCCGTAAAAAATAAAAAATGGAGATTATGGTCTAAAAACCAGTCATTTATAATAAAAGTTTTGTTCAGCAGAGAGCGGACATTTAAAAGAGCCATATTAAGAGTGGCTGGAGATGGATTGCCTAAATGACATATGGAACCTGAGATTTTTGGTAGCTGTTTGAGATTATTGAGATTATGTTTGCTAGATTTATGCTCATTTCCTCGTTCTCTGCTGATAATAACAGGTATGTGAGTAGTTTGACAAGGTCCAAGTTCGTTATTTGAGTTACTGTTAAAATCAAGGGTGGGTACAAAGGTCCATGGACTGGCTGCACATCAGGCTGTTGGGACAGAAGTGGGGGATTGGCGAGGGGGGGCAGCAGGGTGCAGGACGCAGGGGGGGACGTGGGCAGGCCAGGCTCATTCCTTTACTATTTAGGTGGAGCCCGTCTGCCCTAAACAGGTGACTCCTGCCCCAGAAAATGCATCCATTGGCCGTGTGTCATCAGGAAACATGGAGATGTATAACTGTGTATCATCAGCATAACTGTGAAAGATCTCTCTCCTCAAATACTTTGTTAGTAAATTACTTGATTTGTGATAATCACATTGATTTGCTTTGTCACACAGAAACCTGGTTGCAGCAGGAGGATTATGTCAGTATAAATGAGTCAACTCCTTCCAATCATTTAAATTTTCACATTCCTAGAAATACTGGGTGAGGAGGAGGAGTTGCAACCATTATTCGTTCTGATTTACTAATTAATTCAATTCAATTCAGTTTATTTATATAGCACCAATTCACAACAGATGTCATCTCAAGGCACTTAACAAGAAGTCCTTTCAATACATTTATACAAACATTCCAATCAGTTAAAAAGTTTCCTATTCAAGGAATCCCAGCAGATTGCGTCCGTCATTGGCGTGGGGTTGGGCAGACTTTCCAACCACAGCACTCCTTCAGCAATCCCTCATACTGAGCAAGCATGTAGCGACAGAGAGGAAAAACTCCCCTTTAACAGGAAAAAAACCTCCAACAGAACCAGGCTCAGTAGGAGCGGCCATCTGCCACGACCGTCTGGGGGTTTGAGAAGACAGAGCAGAGACACAGAAGGAACAGAAGATCTGCTATAAGAGTACTCTCTATGTTACAGAAAGTAAAAAGTTGATAACAGGACACAGTGGATGTTCAGCCACTGGGAGCACCATCCCAGTCGATGCCCCCCGTCCAACAGGGCATTGCAGCCAAGCAGGATACCAGACCAGGTATATCTTCTATGAAGAGAAAAACACTGAGAGAACACAAAGTTAACAGTCAAAATAGCAGAATGTACTGTAATACAACTGGAGAGTAGTAGTAGAAAAGGAAGTAGCAGAGTGAAGAAAATTGGTAAGTCTGTCCTCCAGCAGTCTAAGCCTATACCAGCATAACTACAGAGCTATAGCTCAGGATGACCTAAGCCACTCTAACTATAAGCTTTATCAAAAAGGAAAGTTTTAAGCCTGGCCTTAAAAGTTAACAGAGTGTCTGCCTCACGGACTCAAACTGGGAGCTGGTTCCACAGGAGAGGAGCCTGATAACTAAAAGATCTGCCTCCCATTCTACTTTTAGAAATCCTAGGAACTACAAGTAAACCTGCAGTCTGAGAGCAAAGTGATCTGTTGGGAACATAGGAAACAATTAGATCTCTGATGTATGATGGAGCTTGATTATTAAAGGCTTTGTATGTAAGAAGATGGATCTTAAATTCTATTCTGTATTTAACAGGGAGCCAATGAAGGGAAGCTAAAGTAGGAGAAATGTGATCTCTCTTTTTAATATTCATCAGAACTCTTGCTGCCACATTTTGGATCAACTGAAGGCTTTTAATGGAATTTTGTGGACTACCTGATAGTAAAGAATTACAGTAGTACAGCCTTGAGGTAACAAATGCATAGACTAGTTTCTCAGCATCACTCCTGGACAAGATGTTTCTAATTTTAGCAATATTCCGGAGGTGAAAGAAGGAAATCCTAGAAACCTGTTTAATATGGGATTTAAATGTCAAGTCTTGGTCAAAAATAACGCCGAGGTTCTTTACGTTATTACTGGGGGCCAATTTAATGCCATCCAGATGAAGTGATTGACTAATCAGTTTCTTTTTTAGAACTTCTGGTCCAAAGACAGCAGCTTCTGTCTTGTCAGAATTAAAAAGCAAAAAGTTTAGATTCATCCATGTTTTTATGTCTTCCAGACATGCCTGTAGTTTACCTAACTGACTGGGTTCATCAGGATTTATGGATAAATATAGTTGTGTATCATCGGCATAGCTGTGGAAATTTATCCCATGCTGTCTAATGATTCTACCAATTGGAAGCATATATATGGTGAAAAGAATTGGTCCAAGCACAGAACCCTGTGTAACTCCACAAGTAACCCTTGGGAGTGAAGAAGATTGATCATTTAGATGAACAAACTGGAATCTGTCAGACAAATATGATTTAAACCAGCCTAGTGCTGTTCCTTTGATTCCTGCAACATGTTCAAGCCTTTCTAAGAGAATATTGTGATCGACTGTGTCAAAAGCAGCACTGAGATCTAACAAAACCAGAACAGACACCAGTCCATTATCTGAGGCCATGAGAATATCATTAGTAACCTTCACCAGTGCTGTTTCAGTGCTATGATGAGCTCTAAAACCTGACTGAAACTCTTCAAACAGCTCGTTACTGTTTAGATGCTCACAGACTTGATTAGCAACAATTTTCTCAAGGATTTTGGATAAGAAAGGAAGGTTAGATATAGGTCTGTAATTCACTAAATCATCTTGATCAAGGGAAGGTTTCTTGAGTAAAGGTTTAATTACAGCTATTTTAAATTATTGTGGTACGTATCCGTTTACTAAGGATATATTCATCGTATCCAAAATAAATAACCAAACCCCATGTTCCAGCATGTTTTCATCACATGCTCACATCCTCTACAGCTAGATAATTTACTACTGCACTCACAAACACAAATGTTTTTTTTTGTTTTTTTTTAACGATCTGGTTCCTTCTCTAAACCCTGAGGACTTTATTTCGCTATTTAACTCTTCCGCTTTACAGATTCTGGACTCGATTGCTCCGTTTAAATGTAGGTCTATCAAAACAAAGACTGATCCTTGGCTTACTGACACTACTCGCACCCTTAGGCGACGTTGCAGACAGGCGGAACGCAGATGGAAAAAGGACATACTTCATGTATCATTGGGTATATTGAAGGACAGCCTCATTTTGTATCAGAAGGCAGTTAAAGAGGCTAAATATCGGTATCTATCAATCATTATTTCCACCAGCACAAATCGGTCTAGAGTGTTATTCAATAAGATTCAATTGGTCACAAAGCCCTCCTCTACTGTTTTTGGCCATGTATCAAAATCGACTTGTGACAACTTTCTCCAGTATTTTGTTGAAAAAGTTGCTTCTGTAAGGCACAGTGTCGATAGATTTATGTCCCTGATACCTTCTCCTCTCCTGTTCCTCCTGCAGTGTTTGACGAGTTTGAGCCAATTTCTCTGTCACTCCTCTCAATGGTGGTCCAACAGTTAAGCTTCACAAATTGTCCTCTGGACATTATTCCAACTCGCCTACTGAAGAAGGTTTTTAAAACCAATGGACCTCATCTACTGTTTTTTATAAACAGTTATCTTGGCTCCCGCTCTGTGCCAACAGTTTTTACACATGTTGTGATTAGACCCCTGCTTTAAGGGATAGTTCTCATTTTTAGACATGAAGTTGTATCCCATCCTCACCATCAGCATAGAGCATACACACTGACCCACATCTGTAGTCACCTCCTGGTCCGAACTCTGGCCGTCAGAAGCCTTTCAAGAAAGTAGACCCGGCTAGTTTCGGGGGCCAACAAACTGGGCCGTTTTGCTTCAGAAAACTATGTGAGTTTGAAAACATGATTCATTCGCATCACAAAAAAAACGGCGGCCAAAATTCGCAACTCACTATTACGCTGCACTATTTTCTTTTCATTCCAATCAATCCGCGCTGCGGCCAGCATCAACTCTTGCGCTCCTCCAGTCAGCTGTTCAACTGTTAAATGCCGACAACATGTCTGATTACAAAACATCAATGATGAAACTCATTTTAGCACAATGCCAGATGGATCGGATGAAGAAGAAACTTTTCTTAGCACAACACCAAAGGGATACCTTTATGAACCGGAGTATAGCCTACGGATGCTTGTTATTTCTGTCCACACACAAATGCTTATAATGGAGAAAACGCAAATCTTCACTTTGGCCGGAGTTTTTAGAACGATTCGTTTGCGGTGCTGTAAATCTGTGTTTTCGTGTGGATGACAGGCCAAATCGTTGAAAAAAACAGGTCTAATGTCAGGGAAAGTCCCCATATATCCTGGACCAAAACTGTTTAGACTTTTACCTTCAGGTCGACCCAACAGAACACTATTTGCAAAAACCCGCTGCCAGCCACAGAGGAACATATAACTGTCAGTGTCCAGATCGATACCATGCATATTCTCACTAATTCAACTTTGTGTTCCTCTTTTGCAAAACAATATTGTATATATACAAATTTACTTGATTCAAATTCCTTGTTTGTGTGCACAAAGTTGGCAATAAAGCTGATTCCGAAAATGCGTTCCTTGTAATATAGCTTAGCTACTCTTGCAAAAATGCTGTATCCAGTAAGGCAAATAACAGCATCACGGTACGTTGCCCTACCCATTAGACTGCCATATGTCTAAAACAACTGTTGCTGCAGTTACATGAAATATATAGTCATTGTCCGGAAAATGTGCTGGCTTTCTTTAGTGCTGTCTCTTGATCAGTATTTCTTTACCGTTGATCACAAACTTTTTTTGTACCATTGGTTGAAACAAGGCTGATCTTCTCCTGATAAAACATTAAAAACATGATGCCATCTAAAAGTGTTCTGTTGCTTTTCACTTTTGTATCATCGAATTATTAATTATGTTCAGTTCTTGGATCAAAGAAGATGAGATGAAGTAACAGGGGGTAGTTGCCGAAATATGAGTTTTATTAAGCTAGAGAGGAATTACAAACCGTGTGCCCTGAAGCTACATTCCATCCCTTTAGCTTCCAGCATGCACGTCAGCATTTAGGCTGTCTGAAATAATTCAGATGTAAGTGAGGTGAAGTGTGAGCACAAGTAAGAATAAAAAAGCAACTTTTTCCTATCTAATTGAAATATCCATGTGTTATAATGTGTTTACTTATTTGATTAAAACTACACAATGAAATACATCGATTCACAAGCAGCCTCAAATATTTGTCCCAATACAGTAATGCTAAGAACAGTTTCATGTCTGTTTTGATCAGATAAAACAGCATTATTTAAAATTCTCGTCATAAACCTATAAATACCCCATAAAATATTAAAGATGTTATATTTTTGGCATCTGATCTTCACCATGCAAAATAACTGTTACAAGCCTATTATTTATAGAATAACTTCCTTGCAGGTGGTTCATGTTTGATCCTCTACTGAGGGGAAGCTTTTCTATTTTTTTTAATTTCCCCCCTTGATATAGGGACCAAAACTCAAAAACTATCTTTTATTTGTAACCAAATCAATGTACTCAACATATGTTTAGCCCCAACTGATATACAGGTGAAACTTGAAAAATACAATATCATGCAAAGGTTCATTTATTTAAATAATTTAACTTAAAAGGTGAAACTAATATATGATAAAGACTCATTACATGCAAAGCGAGATATCTCAAGCCATTATTTGTTATACTTAATTTGTTATAATTTTGACGATTATGGCTTACAGCATATGAAAAGCACTTAAACTCCAAATCTCAGAAAATTCGAATATTTTGAAAAGATTTAATATTTTAAACTCAAAGTGTCACACTCTAATCAGCTAATTAATCCAAAACACCTACAAAGGGTTCCTGATTTTTCCAGTTTCACTGTATCTTAGATACATCTTAATTTCAAAGTATGCAGAGTTCTTCTTCATATTAATAATGATGATAAATTAACAGCAAAATAGATACTCTACTACTAAAGATTATTAAAAGATTTTTCAATATCTTTTCTACACAAAACATAAAACTGTCTGCCCTTCCTTCCTTCCTTCTTCCTCCTTCCTTCCTTCCTTCCTTCCTTCCTTCCTTCCTTCCTTCCTTCCTTCCTTCCTTCCTTCCTTCCTTCCTTCCTTTTTAGTCAGAATTGTTGATTTACTTTCACAGGTGAAACATTACAGCAAAAAACAAGAGGATTTTTTTAGTAATCTTTTAGACTTAGTTCTGAACTTTGTCTAGACCATTCCAGATCTTTCATTTTCCTCGTGTTAAAGTGTAACTCACCCCCAAATCAACTTTTTAAAAATAAATTACTGTCTAATAGTGCTATCTACATGTCTGGTCAGTATTTTTTGTATTTTAGTACACTTTAGTAAAAATATTTATTTTTTACCAAAAACCATTAGCGGAGTGCCCTCTTCAGGTGAAAACTTTACACTGCACTTAAATTTGAATTTGGGCATTGCTACTGGCTCAGCTTGGGTTACTGCTGTAAACTGTTATAACTGACCAGCCTTCCTGGCACTGTGGAGTATAAAACAAGCCTGGTGTCGGCCACACCTCCATTACGAGTTGGAGTTGGAATAGCAAGGAAGTGTTGACACTTCCCAGTCCTCTCCCCCCGCGTGTCACTTGGTCCTCCAGGCAGCGCCTCCTTTGGCTGCATTCTTCAAACAGGAAATGTAGGTGAGGCAAGACTCTGGTAGGGGGGTGAGTTGCAATTTATGTCAAGCTGTTGTGTTGGATGTATGTTGGAGTCATAGTGATGCCAAAACGCCTCAGCTTACATCTTAGCTTTCCTTTCAAAGCTAACTGGTATTGAAAATTGGTCATGAATTTATTAAAAACCTCTGTTTTACCTAAAGAACAGTTACCCCAGACTATGATGCTGCAACCACAATGCTTCATTGTGGGAATGGTGTTTTTTTTGTGTTTTTTGTGTTTTTTTTGGTGATGTGCAGTGCTGTTTTGGTGTCAAACATTTATTTGGAACAAAATTGAAATTTGGTTTCTTCAGACAATAACATACAGGGTTTTAAAATATTTTAGCCAGGACTAGATGCTTTGTTTGAAAGAAAATAATTGTAACTTTAACCCTACTTTTCAGTCCAGACATGCAAAGAATGCCATACATGAAGAACACAAACCACTGCTTGAGAGAAATTCCAGCAGATCCCTCAGGGTTGCTGTCAGGCTCTTAGCAGCCTTACTGACCAGTTTCTGTCCTGTCTCTCTATCACTTATTGAAAAACATCCAGTTTTGGAATGGTAGTCTTGTTCCATATTTTTTTTCCAATTACTGATGGCTGTTTTTACTGTGCAAGGATATCTATAATGCTATGGATCTTTTTGATAGTTTGTTTGTTTTAATGTCCTGACAAGTAGCTATTTATGACAACCTTTTAACAATTTGTTAATTCTCCTTGGACTATAGTTTAAGACAAATGTCTGAAAAATCCTAGTAGGGACATTTATCTTCATTTCAGTTTAATCAGATTCACTTTAATTGGTTCAGATGGTAACCAAACAAGACTAAATGTTTAAAATGGATCAAAATGTGCATAAAGCAAAGTGTTCATTTCCGGGGTGCACACTTATGCAACCAGGTTATTGCAGCTTTTTGCTTATTACACTCACCCCATCCTTATCTTTATCTCTCTCCAAAGCTTTAATGTAGCCACAATACCAATGTACGATGTTAAAAGTTAATATTATTAACTCCTTGTCAGTTAATTTTAATCCTATTTGGGGACACAAGGGAGCTGGAGCATATCCCAGCAGCCAACAGGAAAGAAGCAGTGTACATTGTGGGCAAGAAATATCAGAAGACAGGCAACCCTTAACTCACAAACTGACACCTAAGGAAATTTTAGATTTGCAACTGGTCATTCATAATTGTAAACAATATCAAAATTAAACTATAGATTCCAAATAAATCTAGTATATTTATTAAAATACTGTAATTGTAAAAACATTTTTACCAGCTGTAAAATGGCAAAATTATGTTTGCTTAGAATATCTGCTTAGACTCGTACTCACATGGTGTTTAAAGCTTTGCATGGTGAAGATGGTTTAATACAATAAAAAGTGTCTCATTAGTCATGAAAAACAAGACAAAATCTTTCAAAGTGAGCACAAAATGGTCCTGTTAAGGAGCCATGTGGGTGTTAAGTCCCCTCTCCATCATGCACCAAAGACACTGAAGTGAGGATAAAATAATGTGCCCACAAGGCTTGGGGTACTTAAGAAGGTGCACCGAGAGAAACCAAATCCCCTACCTTTATGGGGAGGCTGAGATTGCTTTGATGGCTCCCTGAAGTACCTTAGCTGAATCGTGTCAAGAGCAATTGCAACATAAGTGTACAAAAACAGTGACATTGTGACCTGTAATGTCCCCAACTGAATTTGGACATAAAGTAGTCTAATAGAGCGGAAGAAATGTGCCCTGTGGCCAATGTCCTTTATACACATTTCATTTAAAGGCTAACATTACCTTGTCCTTGCAGGTTGTTGTTTTCTGGTGCCCTTATGTGTTTTTTTCTGTGACCTATAAAAAATGATGTTTTAAAATTGTTATAAAGTAAAGGTTCTTTCTCAATAAAAATTGACCTTTTTTTCTAAATCTTCACAGGGAAAGATTTCTTTTTTAGATGGCAAAAATAGTAATTGTGTGCCTTTTTGTGTCAGAATGCCCATTTCATTATCAATACTTGTGTTATCACACAACAATTACATTGAATACTTTTTTAGGAAAATAAAATTAATCTAAAAATGTTTTCAAGCTGAAATGTTAAAAAATGCCCATTTCATATAGTGGAAAGTAACTATATTTTACCTGTATACATAATTTGTAATAAAGCTTTTTACTGTAAATAAATTAGATAAAAGTCAAGTAACAACCAGATCAATCACTTGCCCTCTTTGGCCCCAGCTGAATATTTCTCTTCATTCATAGTTTAGCTAATTTTGCCCAAAATATTCACATATATGTATTAATCACATCAATCTTGTTATTAAAGCTATACAAATCAGTAATATTTAACAAATAGTGATAGTTTTGATAATGTGACTGATCCCATTCAAGCCTGATTTTACAGTCACTGTTGACTGTCCAATGTACTAGTTCATCTTTGTTTTATTATTACAAGCCAAGGCAAGGTTGGTTCTAATTCTAAGGGATGTTAAGTAGACTGGATTTTGAGGACCAAAGTGGTCTGGGGGGTTGGTATAGTTTTTAGCTACAAATAGCAGAAAACAAGAACATTTGACTTCTTGACATATTCTTAGGCTTTGAGGAATAAAACCAAATAACAGATTTTTCATCAACAGCTATGCAACCTTTCCCTGGATATTAGTTCTAAAAGAAAAGAAAACAAGACAAAAAACAAGGTAACCTACTCATTTGTTTGTCATTGCTGGTCCCATGAAAATGTTTTTTCACAGTTTTAAGATGGACTATATGTGCCTTAATACTGTATATTATAACTTTTAACACTGTATATGTAAGGCATCAATCTCTTTGAAAATCCATCAGAGATCTCTGAGTGACATATGAAGAAAAAAGAAAAGTAGAAAAAACATGCAACACACTTGGTGATAAAGTTGTCAGTGAGTAAAATATTCAAATTAGCTATTTTCTATATCAGTGGTGTTTATAAATTAAGTCATAGGAAGAACAAAATCTGTAAGAAACTATTTAAAAGTAAGCTGCTTACAGTATTTTAGCTGTTAATTCAGGCAGCCACTTTTAAACAGTAGTGAGACCTCATTAGGTAATAGGAAGGCTAAATGTATTACAGCAATGTTGTTCTGCTTCATGTTTTTGAGCTTTTAAATTTTGTCATAAAACATGCAATATTTGGAAATGTTGGTAGCCTTTTTCAAATTTCAGACTTAAGGTAAGGTTTAACAATCTATGTAATACACTACTGGTTACAGTTCCTTATGCCGATAGTGCTAATTGCTAATACAACATAATAAAGACAGCATAAAATGTCAATTTCTCACTTAGCTGGTTTTAAATTAATAGTAAAACCCAGTTTTACCTGGATGTATTTATCACACACGGTCTACTCACAGTAAACACCATAAATAAAAATACTCTGAATCCAGCTATAGTTTAAGAGAAATCTAAATGAGGTAAAATTGTTCCTGGAAAGTTAACTTTTTTTCTTCAAACAGTGACAGATAATATTACCAAATAAGCCAAGCATCTGCACTACAGATACAGCTTACAGCGCTAACAATAATTTCTATACAGGTTTTACATGCAGCTATGAATTTATAACTGTTCATCTCTTGAGTTATATGGCTTTCTCCATAAAGGCAGTTTTCCCTTTCCGAAGATAGTCACGACTGTGAAGTTTGGAAAAAGTGGATCTTCTCACGGGTGAAACTACAGAGAAACAAAAAGGGCTTGACAGCATTAACATATCCCTGCTCTGCGCTGCTATCTCATATCAACCTACCATCTAGTGATTCTGTTGTTGTGTTTTTTTATTAAATAAATATGTTGGAGAAAATGGGAAGAATATTCTAGGAGCAGACACAGATTTGATCATGCAGTTGAAGAAAAGCAAAAGAAGGAAAAGCAGATCGGACGGCCATGACAAAATTGTGATGTGTAAACTGAAAGGACTCATTTATCTCTCTGTATGAACCGGGGAAGCCAAACTAATAAGTGATAATGGTCATGGACCCAACAATAGGAGCAAATGGTAGATAGAAATGTACTGTTTTGCTTCACCTGTAATGTTATTTCTACACTGTAATGTTGCTGCATTAAATGTTTTGCAAATATTTTAAATCGTTTTACTATTGTAAATCACAGTCATTTCTTATACATTACAACAATAATTTTGGAGTTATTACAGAGCCTATCGCAGCTTGTTTTCAGCATAAAACATTTTTAATAAACATCTTCCAAAAAAATAGACTAGATTGGCATATAATGAACAAATGAACAGTTTATAACTACTGGGACAATTAATTACTGTTAAAAAACTGGTTGGAATTGGCTAGACGTCCTTTGTAGTGATGCGCTCCATATACATAGGCTATTATTTCTCGACATGAGTCAAGGCAAGGCAATTTTAGTTGTATAGCACACTTTCAACAACAAGGCAATTCAAGGTGCTTTACATCATTCGGGGATAAAATAAATTAAAAGTAGCAATAAAAGCATAAAACATAACATTAGAAACACATAACATATGACACATTAAAACATATGATATTCCAGCAATTATTAATCACTTATTCAAAGGCAGCTCTAAACAGATGGGGTTTTAGCTTTGATTTAAAGGAACTCAGTCTCTCAGCAACAAGTGTTTTCCAGATAAGGGGAGCATAGAAACTGAAAGCTGCTTCTCCATGTTTGGTTCTAATTCTAGGAATGATTAGTAGCCTAGATTTGGAAGACATGAGTTTCCTGGTTCTAGTGAGGACACGAGCAGCAGCTTTCTGGAACAGCTGCAGCTGTCTGATTTACTTTTTAGGAAGACCTGTGAAAACGCTGTTGCAGTAAACAATCCGACTAAAGATAAACGCATGGATGAGTTTTTCGAGATCCGGTTGCGACATTAGTGCTTTAATCTTCGAAATGTTCTTCAGATAATAGAAGGCTGACCTTGTTATTGCCTTTATGTGACCCTAGAGGTTCAGGTCTGAGTCCACTACTACACCTAGATTTCCGGCCTGATCAGTACTTTGCTGACATAGCTATCTAGGGTTCTATTCCTGACCTTGGGCGCTTTGTTGCATTTCTTTCCCCTTATCTGTCTGCCTGTTTACGTACTAAATACTGTGAATCAAAGGCCACCAGTGCTACAAAATCTTTAAAATATTGTTTTTATTTTTTTGCTGTTGGTAATTGTTCAGGTCTGACTAAATGACAGGTTACAAAAAAAAATAGAGGAGTTCAAAATAATAAACATTTATCCAGCTTTTACCTTCCCCCAGCTGCTTTCTTTAGTAGAAAAAGTAACTAGTACACTCCCTGAAGTCTGAATTCCCACAACTTGGGAAGTGATGCGCACATACACTGTAAAGGTTGTGTAAGCTGTTTATTATCTTTTGTCAAAACTGACAGTTTTTTATCATTAACTTAGTTGCACACCCAGCTCTGTACAGTATTTATTAACATACTCGTTCAGTGTTTGTCTGAATGCATATAAGGAAAGAAATACTATTGGCTTGCCACTAGCATTTGATACCAACTCAGCAAATCCCACTGTGGTCAACTGTGATGTAATTGTTCAATCCAAATTCTGACTTCTACACCAAATGAAATGCAGCATTACAATTAAGATGATCATCACTTTATCATAGCTAAATTTAGCCATTCCAGAACTGGACGATATTTTCTGTCTCACTCATTAAGGGGATATTTCACCCCTAAGTGAAATTTTGGCTGTTGCCATATTCCCCAGAGTTAAAAAATTTAGAAAAATGTAAGTGAATGGTAACAGCTAGCATTTTGTGTGCAAAACAATTATCCCAATTATTCCTGGTGACCTCAATAATCATATTGATTGAAAATTAAAATAAGTAACAGGAAGGAATTACAGAAACCGATTTAGACTTGGGACTACATTACGACAAAGCACAGCTGCAAGCCGACACTGCAAGGCACAAGGACATGACGCAGAGCGTCACCTACAACACCTACTTACGTAAACACAAATGTGTGAGCTGCACTAAACTCCTACTGCCGTAGTTTGAGTACGTTATAAGTCTAATGCAAGAAAATGGTTCTTGCTTGTGTAGCAAAGGGTTGCAAAAACAAGCCGAAGAAATACAGCAACAGAATGTTTCCCAGAATTCCATCTAAGGTGGAAATTACTATAATTGTGAGGTCTGGCTGACATTGTCACCTCCAGGTTTACTCTATAACATTTACAACATTTCACCCTAATAAACAGCGAGTGAACGTACCCTGTAAATGGCAAGTTTTGTAGAATAAATCAGTTTTAGGTGGCATCATGTCCTTGCACCCTGCAGAGTCACCTTAAAGCGGTGCTTTTTCGTAACATAGTCCCAAATCTAAATCGGCTCCTGTAATTCCTTTGTGTGACTTTTATTTTCATTTGCAATTGATATGATTATTGAGGTCACCAGGAATAATTACGATTATTATTATTGAGTAATTTTCACTTGACTTTCGCACAAAATGCTAGCTGTTACCCTTCACTAACATTGTTTATGCTAAGCTAAAGCAAACAGACTGCTGCTAGATTAGGAGAATGACTGGGCTGGTTACAAAATGCTTTTTTTCACCTATTTAACTCTGGAGAATATGGCAACAGACTAAATTTCATTTAGGGGTGGAATATCTCTTAAAAAACAATCTGTGCCCAAAGCACCAGTTCAAATCGATATTTACAGGTGAGACCATCACACTATTGTGTATTTGTTATTTGCTTTAATGCCACTGGAAGACAGAGGACATTGGATGACAGAGAAATTACTCTCTTGCACAGGGGTGGACTGGGACCATAATTCAGGCCGGGAATTTGATACCACCCAAGGCCACCACCACCCAATTAAAGCAAAACGCCAAGAGTGAGTTAGGGCTCGGTACCTACTAATGTAAGAGTGTAAAATAATAAAACAAAAGGTACACATGTGCCAACACACAGCGTTTCTTTCCCCTACAAAATCATACCAGTGAGAAGTACACAGGTGGTGCACTGCAAATGTGTAGGTTTATTCTCTTTTACACTGAACAAGGAAACCTTAAATACACTCAGAAGGAAAATTAAAATATAATAAAATAGTGAAAGGGAGTAAAAGCAAGACAGAAATTACAGACTGGCTGATTGTCCCATGGATTGGTTGTCAAATTGCTTATTACAACCAGCTATACTACAGGGCAATGTGGTTTGATTTTGATATCAAACATTTGTCTTATTAATCTGCTCATTTTGCACTATTCATGTTTTGATTTGAACTCACAACACTGAGGTGAGGATAGCCCACATTTTGTATTTTTATGGGTCAGAGTAATTATTCATGTTGGTATTATTTTTGTAATAAAGGTTTGTAAGTTATTAGCTTTGAAAAAAACATTAATTAATCAAAAAGTCAAAGATAATAACGTTGATTTTAGCTAATATTTATTAACCTAGCTAAAACCATGTATTAGTTAGCTAAAATAATTTTGAAAAGAGGTCACTTGGGTCAGGTTCTCACATGTGACTCTTGGCTTTTTTTACTTTGCTATAACACTAAATATATGACATTATAGTTAAAAAATCAACTGCGGAAAACATTTAAAGACCCAATAAATACATTTGCCTGCATTCTGAGCATTAGGAACAAAGTTGGGTACATTTACGCTGTGCTTATATTAATAAAACGTATTGCTTTGTTCAATGCTATATTTTTCAGCCCTATACATACATCACGTTCCCACTCAGCAAAATTAAAAACCAGATAAAATTTTTTATAGTTTTAACAATAATGATAAAAGGTTACACAATTTTATAAAAGCTTACTTGTTAAACAAAAGCTCCATTGAAATTAATAAGACAACCAACCCCAACATGGTGCAGGTTGGTACAGTGGGTCAGAGTGTCTTTGACAGGTAATAAGCTTTTATCACAATAAATTGTAAAAAAAGAAAGGTGTGTTCAATTCCAGCCCACATCCTAGGCTTTTCATTTGTCATTTCATGGATGATGAGCAATATACACTAGAGCAAAAACTGAAACAATCAGTCCTGGCCTCTCCTACAACTTACAACTTTTGTTTTATTAAGTTAGTTTTAGCCCATCCGCTAACCTCCTTATTAAGCTAGTCATGCTGGATGGTTGTGAGTCTGTTGTTACCAATAGGGTTTAATCTCTCACCTGTTCCTATTGACAAACATGTCAGTTAATTTAAAGTACTTTGCTGCGTCTGTGGCCAGTGCTTTTTTTAAATTTTTAATCCTCTCCGCTCCACCTTTCCTCTTGCCCTGTCGATCTTGCTCCATTTTCCCTCTAAAGTGAAAGTTGCGGGAGCAAGGGAGGACGGGAGGGAAGGGGAAGGGGGAGGCGTGTTTGCAGACATCCTCACAAAAAGAGAGAAGTGGGTGTGTTTATGCCTAACCTGCTGTGTGACCATCAACAGGGAATAGGCCCCAATGAGGCGCACAATGGATTGTTTATTTAAAGCTGCAGTCTGGAGTATTTGAGGGAGAGAGATTTTTTGAATCCGACGTACCAAGGCCCCTCCCAAAACACTCCCCCCTCCCCTCCCCTTCCCTCCCTCCAGCCCTACCGCGGCTGGTGTGCACACACATCACCTGTGGTGACACAGTGAGTCAAAGAAGTAAGCAGCAAGCGCTATTGAGCACCACCCGATTGTATTTTTGCTATGGACATTTCATAGGTGAGCAACTTCTGCATGACTGATGTTATATCACAATATGGCGACCGTAAACGGGAAGACACAGAGCAGTCTGTGTGCGCGGCCCCATGTTCACATTTTTGCGCGATCCGCATGTAAGTTGATTGAAAGCCGACAATGGGGAAACTCGAATTCTATTGGCTAAAAAATTCTGCGCTCCTTGTGAAATGCATAGGGGTCTATGGGAGGAAGGTGGGATTAATAAAAATAACAAGTGTTGTGGACACTAGCCTTTTATCATAGTATTGAACCCCACGATCATTTAAAAGATTTATAAAACTTTGATACTTAAATATATTCTCCAGACTGCAGCTTTAAGACTCAAACACCACCTGACCGTCAGTCCAATCGGCGAGCGGGCAATTTCGGTGCCCAGGCCACTGGGAAATGTCCTGGTGCTCCCAATGGGCAGTCCGCCCCTGCTCGGGCATCAACTCACTACTTCCTTCACACTGAGACATACACAATGAGTAAGTTACATGCTAAGAGAGATGGAATGTCAAAGATTTATCCAACTGCCGGTCAAATATTGCAGCAATGACCCGATAATAACATTTTATATACACATTCTATAATAACATTACTAAATCTCAGATGACCTTATGCTGACACCAGCCATATTGAACAAACTAGACCACAGGGACAGACCTCCTGCCGTGATGACTAATAATCACACAATCTATTCAGTTTCAACAGGAACAGGTGGAATTTCAGGAATGTGGCATCATCACCCCTATTTAAGAACATGCTCTGCCCACTCTCTTCCTTTTTGTCTGTGAGTCATCAAAAGACTCGTATCGGAGAGACTAGCACGCTGTAAACATCCATCCTTTGCTGGTGAGGGTTGGAGCAAGATTCTGTAGAAGGTTCTTGGATCCAGAAATACATATACAGTCTGTTGATCGTGGATCAGGTATCTGGCCGATAGAATAAGTATTGAACCTGACTTGTTCAAAACTCTGCAGAAGTAGTCTTTGAATTAGAGATTCCACCAAAGAGAGAGGGCCTCTCTGTCGCTGCAGGGAGTAGAAAGCTGCTGTGCCAAAATCCTCATACTTTTCTCACGTTTTGTTGAACATAAAACACTTTTCAATATGGCACCATTCATGGGACAGTAGGTAACAGTGTGATATATATTTAAATAACATTTCACATCTATATCTGTCAGGAAAATCCTGAAGTGTGCATCTCTACCAAAGACTGCTGATTTCCCCTCATGGCTGCAAAACAGGGTCAATACAAGATGACAAGCCTAAAGATACTGTCCCTGTAGGCTCAAATGCAATTCTTTTCTGCACATTAATCCTTGAGGCTCTTGTTTTGATGTGGCTCATATTTTTTTGTTGGTTGGTCCAGTGTCCTTGTTGAAACAGCCTTGGAGAGAGAAAAAAAAGAAGCAGGCAAAGACAAACGACAGAAAAAGAGATAGAGAAGGAAAGAGGGGAAACTGTACATGAAGCATCAGGCATGAAACATCGCTTCCCTCATAAGATGATTATGTTGTTAAATGAGATATGGCAATGCTCTTGTAAGCACTTAATCCAAGGATCTCCAGCTGCCATGCAAATGTAACACATGTCAGCAGGATGACACAAAGCCGAGGAATGAGCAACCAAAATTCTGCTCATCCTCCACTTCACCCCCTCCTCCTCTTTCTTGGAGCCTCTGATTTATTTTACTGGGAAGCTTCTGGTTGCTGTGGCACATTGTGCTAATTCAGCCTCTATTATCACTGGGAGCTGTGGCAAAGCAACCATTGCTCGCAAAACCACATTTGTTTTATTTCCATATAAAAAAAGATCTTAAAGGCTTTTTTTTGTCCAGCTAAACTTGGGAAAACTTGGATATTCAGACCAACTTCTGAGAATCACTTTCAAGTTTCTCCACACTCTGCCGTGCTTTCATGCAGATCTCTGGGCATTCCCTGCTGGGATGTTAGGGGTGGGTGGACCGAATCTTGCTGAATATCCTCTTGGGGAACATTAAAATAAAATGTTTGACTCGGGCTCTTGGGATTTGTTTTGATGACATCATGACTATGTGAGTGCAAATGAGTCCCACTCCAGGCCCATTAAATTAGATAGCGTGATCATCTACTCTAATTTGCCATCAGTCGGACTAATTGTATTTGACTGTCAACTCCAGAGAGAGCAGTGTAATTCTCTTGAATTGGTTGAAGTGATTGTGATGAGCTATAAAATAATTCCAATGCATTTTTGAATCTTTTGAAAGAAAATTATATTTACAGTGAATCACAAACCTATTCATAACCCTTGAATTTTTTCACATTTTGTGACTTTATGACATCAAGTCAAGAAATTTTATATGGTAGACAAACACAAAGTGGAACTATTACAAAGGGGAAGGAAGATAAAAATATGTGAAATGTAGTGAGCATTTTTATTTAGCACATTTTAAACTGATACTCCAAAAAAAAAAAAAATCTCAATTGGATTTAGGTATTGGCTTTGGATGGGATATGGGAATAAGCCTTGATGTAAACCATTCCATTGTAACTCTGACCACCATTCTTGTCTCTGCTAAAGATGAACATTCCCACAACATGATGCTGCCATCCCCATGGTGAACCACGGGGATGGCAATAATCCAGTTTCCTGCCACAGATAGTGCTTTGCTTGTATGCCAATAAAACACCTTCTACCACAGGTTTACTGTGTCCCATACATTTCTTTTAGGACAATTGAAGATTTTAGGTCTTAAGGTTGCCTTTTAGCAATTGGTTTCTTTTTGTCACTCTTCAATAAAAGGCTAAATTAGTTGAATGCACAACTAATTGTTTCATGTCAAGAGATTCTTCAACCAGAGCTATGGTGCTCTAGAAGTTATCATCTGCCTCTTGGCTGCATGTGTGAATCATGCTGTCTTTTCCTGGCCTATTATTTTAATATTAGTGCCATGCCTTAGAAGGTTTGCAGTACACTCTACCTTTGGAAGACTTGATGTTCCAAACTTGGGAAAATGTTTGAGTTAGTTTTATATTATTTTTTTGCTCTGGATTTTATTTAGGTGCATCAGATCGAAGTGTGACAAATACATATATTTACATGCCACACTTTTCAGATGCTAATAAAATGTAAAATGATTTTGTTCAACATCACTCATTGGTCTTTGTTAACTTTATGTTCTTAAATGACCCATTGACCTTCTTTTGGGGTGTGGGCGGGGCTATGCACCAGTGCGCAATTATCAATAAATGACTGCTGCTCATTCATCAAAAAGAACACTTGCATGCAGGCCAAACGTAATGCTGACTGTGTGTCTTATTTTCCTCCGTTTTACGGGTACCTAGCTCTTGCTCAGCATGGCTGCACCAACAAGCTTAATAAACTACATTAAAGTTTGTCAAAAAACTAAAAGGGGTGTGAATGCTTTTGCGAAACAGTAACCCCATCCAAATGTAAAGCAAACATTAAAAATAGTCAAATTACCACATTTTGGATTATGATCAAGCTTGTCATACCTGGCTTGTCGAAACCATTTATCCTTTAGCCTACTTAGAGGTGCTTTTTCCGTGCAAAAAATATGTCTCAAACTGCCCCTTTCTCTTTTCCTTCCCCATTTCTTTCATCACTCTTTTTCCCTGCTCCCTTCTGTGGCTCTTGGAGCTTTGTGCTCATGTTTGAGTTCTTGCTGGCTGACAGGTTGTCACAGATAATAAGTTTTAATTCCCTGTGTGGGACCAAAACTCACTTGCCTTGTAATTTCCTCATAATTTTATTCCCTTTTGAATCCCTCCAATGTAGATTGGTGAGATGTCAGCTATAAGTGCAGTAAGATGAGATCCTAATCTTCCGCATTAAGGCTGGACCGTGTCAAATTAATCAAAATAAGAAAGCTCTCTTACACTTTCATATGACTTTGATATTTCCACATTACAGGCATGTACTTAATCTTGGAAATCATTTTATTTATTAGGAGTTTCCAATGTTTGTCACTCTGAGGGGCTTCAAACATATGACAAAGACGTCTGTAAAGAGAAAAGGGTGGTGTGGACTTGGGTGGGTCGTCTGATTTTACTCCAGCCCCTGATCCCCATTTGTCCCAGTGGTGATGTGTCTAAACGCACCACAGCAGCTCTGATGGACACTTCGCCTCAAGCTCCTGTTCACTCCTTCCACCCCTCAATGCCACTTTCTTCCCAATCCAGAATAATGAGCATTTCAGAAATTCTGCTCAGGGATTCTGGCTCAGCAGTGTGCTTGGCAGTCTAGATTCCTTGCCTGTTCCTCTTGCTAAGGCTTCCACTTTTGCTTCAAAGCTTCCCGGCCACTGAAAAAAAAGAAATTCACAGCTTTTTCGGCCAAATGTGGCCACTGTTTTCGACTGGATAAGTTGGAAAGTTGTCAAAGTCCCCCTGAATGTAAATTAAGAACCCTTTGCTGTTACTGTGGATGCCTGATCTTTTCTTTGCTGTGGAAGCATTCTTCAGCATTGTCTACCTCTTAAAGGAGGCAGCTGTGTTGGTTTAAAGAAAAATAAAAACATAGCCGACTAATGTAAATTTGTGCCCAGGTCTTTTTCTTTCCAGCACAGAATTGCCACAAAAAGGTTTAGACATTTTGCTAACCAGGTGCCATGTTTTACAGCCAATTAAAACTGTAAGAAAATAGATTTTATGTTCCACCTACACAGAAAATAAGTTATGTATTTTTGAGAACCAGTGTCATGATTTCATTGAAATTTAATGTGCATTTCTGATTCGTTTTAGTCTGTGCTCTCTGGTGATTCTCCACGGATTGTCTGTAATGGATGCTCTTAATGAAGGGTGTTAATTTAAAGTCACCTGCAGGCTATAGCCTTTCCCGCCATACGGGTGCATCGTCGCCCATCCAGCATTCTCGTAATGCTGACGGAGGAAAGCCGAGGGAGAAGTGAAGAGATTGAATTGGATTTGAAGCTCTGAGGCAGGTAATAAAAAGCAACACTCCCACACACCAAGGAACGTGATTTCCCCAAGTACCCCTGGCAGACATGTTGAATTTCTTGCTGTAATGTATAGGCAACCAAGCTATTCATAACATGGTGGGGCCCATGCGTGTACACCAGCTTGAGCTTGTTTTCTTATTCAAACACCCAATAAAATTACCCTTGAACAGGAATCGAGGTATATATAACAATAGCTCTTTAAGGAAACCTCCTTAGCTGCCACAATTTCAGGAAGATTTCTGACCCACATGCAGAACTTTAAAAGTTAAGTAACATTTATTTAGGATGATTAGGTTCTTCGGGAGGGAAACCGAATCTGCAGGTTTGAGGAGAGAGATTAATGGCTGGTTGGGTTTTGAGAATGACTGCCGATATTGAAATCTAGAATACTTAGTTGGCCTTTCCACAAAGCGCGTATCAAGGCCTGCTTCATTTAGGGGAGGAGCCGAAAACGATTACGTCTGAAGCCCCGCTGCCCGGCTGTACCACGTGACTGCTTCAGAAAGTGGTTCAAAGTTTACTCAGTGGTTTGACAGCAATATAAATCCCCTCAGGCTCCATTCAAAATGTGGGTTTGTGTAGGAGAGTTGCAATCAGTTTGGAGTTTGGACAGAGTTTTGATAGGAGAGTTTGGTTAGCGTTTATATAGTTTGGAGATAGTTTTGAGAGTATAGAGACAATTTATATAGTCTAGCACTTGTATTTTTGTGTACACTAGCATCTTCTGTTCCTTGTGAAACAGTGTTTTCGAAGGCTGGTGCGGTGGTATAAAAAAAAAAGAATCACTTTAAACTTAAAACTGTTGAGAAACATCTATATTTGAATAAAAATGAATAAAGTCTCCCCTGTTCTGTACATCATTGCCCAAGTTACCCAATCATTTTCAGTGCCCTCTTCCTGGTTCCACAAGCATTTTCACTTTCCTCTGCCTGCTTAAGCCCATGCCTTTTGCCTCAAGTGACAGAAAAACATTATTACTTAACCTGCCATAACATATGATACTACCATTTTGGGATAATTTACAAACAGAATATGTTCAAAAATATTTTATTATGCACATTTGTAATATTTTATGTAGATAATGTTTTTGGGAACTCAGTCATTCCCAAGAACCATAGCAGACTTACAACTTTAATGCATTACACATTAAGTGGCTAAGAGCACCAGCTGCCTGTGATTATGTACCTGGCCAGTAGGGTTTTTTTGTTCACATGGAGCCCCGTGAGATGAACCCTTCCTTGAACCTCTTGGCTTAAGTGGTTCAATGCCTCATGAGGCTTCATCTCACCATCACTAATTTTAGGTCCTGTCTAAGAGCGACTGTGCAGGGAGATGGTTCCAAGAAGGCCGTTACTGAGTGAGAGAATCGTTGGAGAGCAGGCAGGCTAATGAAATCCAGAGTCTTGCTTGAGATGATCTGGGCTGCAGGTTCTAAACACAGAACTAGAAGGTTTCCTAGGGAATTCCTGGAAATAGGCACAGGAGCCAATGGGATCTTAGGGAGAAACACAACAGATTAAGCACAAAGGAAGCACTGGAGAAAATCAGGTTCAAACACTCGAGATCACTAGAGCAGCTCAGCGCTATAAGGTAGGAAAACAACCAGGTGAAGAAGTCTGATGAGCTCCAGGTGTTGTGAATCAGCCTGCTCCAACTCTCCAGCAAAGATCTTCTCTGAAAAGATGCTTTACTTGGTACAGAAAAACACAGTCGCTCCCAGTTTACTCCTTACTGTATTGAGTTATTTGGTAACTACCAGGGAAATGGCTTGATTAGTACAAGTACTTGACCAAATTAAGAGCTTAGTTTCAAGTCAATGACCAGAGGGATGGGGTACTCTGATAGTCTTCAAGATCCAATGTTCACTTTTTGAAAGCCCTACCAAAGGCTTGGCTTCTAAACCAAAAGATACCTCCCAGACTCTGGATGTACAGGTGAAACTCCAAGAATTAGGAGATTGTACAAAAGTTAATTAATTTCAGTAATTCAACTTAACAGGTGAAACTAATATATGATATAGACTAATTACATGCAAAGCGAGATATTTCAAGCCTTTATTTGTAATATTTTGTTGATTATGGCTTACAGCTTATGAAAACCTCAAATTCAAAATATCAGATAGAATATTGTGAAGCGGTTCAATATTTTTGGCTCAAAGTGTCACACTCTAATCAGCTAATTAAAACCAAAGCACCTACAAAGGGTTCCTTGGCCTTCAAATTGTCTCTCAGTCTGGTCCAGTTGGAATCACAATCAAGGAGGTAGACTGCTGACCTGACAGTTGTGCAGAAAACCATCACTGACACACTCCATAAGGAGGGAAAGCCTAAAAAGTTAATTGCAAAAGAAGTTGTTTGTTCCCAAAGTGCTGTGTCAAAGCACATAAATAGAAAGTTATGTGGAAGGGAAAAGTGTGGAAGAAAAAGGTGCATTAGCAGCAGGGATGACCGCAGCCTGGAGAGGATTGTCAGGAAAAGCCCACTCAAGTGTTGGGGGACCTTCACATGGAGTAGACTGAGGCTGGAATTTGTGCATCAAGAGCAGACATACAAGGACGGATCCTGGACATGGGCTTCAAACATCGTATTCCTCTTGTCAAGCCACTCCTGAGCAACAAACAACTTCAGAAGCGTCTTACCTGGGCTAACGAAAAAAAGAAATGCAAATTTAGCATCTCATTTTAAAACCAAGGTTCCAGAGTCCGGAGGAAGAATGGAGAGGCGCACAATCCAAGATGCTTGAAGTCCAATATGAAGTTTCCACAGTCTGTCTTCATTCGGAGAGCCATGTTATCTGCTGGTGCTGGTTCACTGTGCTTTAAGTCCAGAGTCAATGGAGCCATCTACCAGGACATTTTGGAGCACTTCATGCTTCCTTCCGCAGACAAGCTTTATGGAGATGCTGACTTCATTTTCGAGCAGGACTTGGTACCTGTCCACAAAAAAAACCTGGTTCGATGACCATGGGGGTTACTGTGCTTGATTGGCCAGCAAACTCGCCTGACCTGAACCCCATAGTTTCTCTATGGGGAATTGCCAAGAGAAAGATTAAAGTATTGTCATGGGAAATACAGTTGCCTCCATGGTACAAGTCTTTTGTGCCATTTTTTTGGAGGCCTATAAACTGCGACCCATAAAATCTGTGGAGTGCTAAAAACAGTTGCATTATATTCAAAAGTGCTAAAACAATCAAATAAAACACGTTTGGCAGAAAGTGTTGATGAACTTATGAAAGCAGTACTGCCTCCCTTATTGCTACTCCTTGTGGAAAAAGTTGAGTTAAAATTTGGTGGGGAGGCCTCTGTAAGAACAACAGGGGAATCTGCACTCAGCCATGTTCTGTTAAAATAAACAATCAAGATTATTGTCAGATCATTGATTATAAAAGTTTTGTTCAACAGAGAGTGAACATTTACAAGTGCCATATTAACAGTGACTGGAGAAGGAGTGACTGTATGATTTAGGGAATGTGGGACTTTTGGTAACTGTTTGAGATCATTGGGGTTGCATTTGTTGGGTTTATGATTTTTAGTCTGCTCTCTACTGATAATGACAGATATGAATGAGGTAGGGCAAGGTTCAAGTCCAATATGTGAGTTACTGTTAAAATCTGAGCTGAGTTCATATGAGCATGGACCAGCTGGACATCAAGATGAGGAGGAGGGGGTTCGGGGTGAAGTGGAGTACTCCTCGGCGAGTTCCAGCTGCAATCCGGGGTTTGCCGCAACGTGGAGGGCAGCAGGAATCGGACTGCTGCACCGTCTGTTGGGAGGGATTGAGCGGTGAGCCTGTGGATGGGGGCCAGGGACTTTTTAATGGAGGAAAATCCGGGTCCAGGGCACTCTATTTGTTCATTAACTTCAGGCAGGTGGGAAGAGACTGGTGGCGACTGCCCTGTGCACCCCCACCGTGGATGGACCCAACTGTGGACCAGGTACCCAGCAGGACCGGAGTCGAACTGATCGGCATTTTTGGCTTTGACCCCTGCTGAAACCAGCGGTCCTACTCTGCAGGAGGAGTCATGCGGGCCAAGTCCGCTTGGAGACCCAGCAGTGGACCCACTCTCCACAGCTTCACCAAGCTGGTAGGGGATTGTGTCAGCCAGCGGAGCACTATTGGCGGCGGCAGTGAGGGTCCAGCCCAGGAAAATGTCTATGTTGTGCTCATGCTCTTGGATTTGGTGCAGAGTTGTAACCCTCTGCTCCAGCTCGAGAACACTCTGACTGAGCCTGATACAGCTATCACACCCAGGGCTGCAGGTATGTGAAGGCAGGGTGGGGGGAGAGTAGTAGTCCACACACAGCTTACAGATTAAAACACCCCCGATAAAAGCATCTGATGATTAAAAAAGTCGACAGAGCAATGTTAAAAGGCAAGGTGTAAAGATGATTCCCAGTCTTTTATCAAAAAACCATTTAAAACCAGATAAAATCGTATTTATCATGAGGCCGGTCTTGGTGGGTCTTACAGACGCCAATGCCCTCCGTGCATAAAGTTAAAAATGGGCGTGTGTCTGTGGTCCAGTCTATCAAAATGACGGACGTCCTTCAGATTTTTTGTGATCATTCTAAAAATCTGAACAAATATGAATTATATAATTTAACGCAACCCCAGTGTGCAGTATGCGATGGCTCGCATATAAACGGGTGTCAGAATGGTAGATGTTAAAATGATCATCAAACTCAGAGTGCAATTTAATTATTAGCTTGTAGCCTGTCTGCTGAAGGAGGAGCAGCTGCTCTCTGTCTCTCTTCAGATCCGTTCACTTTATTTTATTTTCTGTTTGCTTTTCTTGTTTTCTTTCTTAACCTTTTCTTAGTTACTTTATTTTCCCAGCCCCTGGAGTTACTGTATTGGACCAGATCTCTTCTTGGATTACTTTTCTATGGACTTGTAAACATGGCTTTTTGCTCAGCTGAGGATTTTGAAAAACTGCTCCACAGAATTGAGGGCATTGAAACAAAGCTACGTCGTCTGGAAATTAATTTTGATCTCCACGCTGATTATGGACAAAATGACACATCTTTACCTTTGAATACAAACAGCCCGGTGTTATGTCGGTCTAACCGTGTCACAGAGACTCCCTACAGGCATCTGAACGGCAGAACTCCGCACTATAATGAAAACTGGCCAGCTTTAAAACGCATGAAATCAACCCCAGCCCGTTCTCCGAGGAAGAAAAAACAAAAGAAACTCCGGCACAGAGAAACCTCTGAACCCAGACCTGCCGCTTCTGCTAAAAGTAAACAAAAGAGGTTTCAGCCAAAAACAAGAGATATTTCTCCACCTGGAATCCCGCTGAAAAACAGATTCGCAGCCTTGAGTTCCCCGAAAGATGACGCAGCCCCCAGGACCAGTCAAAGCTACCAGGAGAAACCCAGCCGCATAAAACGGACACATAAAGTAAGAGCCCCCCCAGCAAAGACTGTTATCATACAAGACGGATCAATTAATGGAATTGAGGCTTTTTGTAGCAAGAATACCAAAGTTTATAGCTGCTACAAAAATACAGTGAGAGAAATATCAGAAAAAATCCCTAAAATCTTGGACCAACATCCTGCTTTGGAAAAGCTTGTCATTCACGCTGAATCAGCAGATATCGCGATGAGACAATCAGAGATTCTGAAGAGAGACTTTTCTGATCTCCTACAGAGACTTGATGGACTTAACGTAAACATCCTCATCAGCGGACCAGTCCCTGAAGGGAATGATGAAAGATTTAGCAGACTCCGCATGCTCCATAAATGGTTGAAGAAACAATCAGCTGAGAAGTCGTTCACATTTATTAATAATTTCAAAGTATTTGGAAGTGCTAATCATCTGTTCAAAGAAGGGATGCGCTATTTGAACAAGGCCGGAGTAAGGCTCTTAGAAGCAAATATTGTTTCTTATCAAAATCAGAAAGCAAAACACTTGCTCCCAAAAACTGACCTTGAGGCGCCCATGGATATCAGAGAACAAAAACAGCAAGTCTGGATGACATCACAGGACCGAACAGATAAACAACCATCAGAGATCAAGTCTTCAATCTTCCTGTGACTCAGCCACATCAAATGAGTCTCCATTTAGAAACTTTACAGACAGACTGAACGAGCAAATCAAATTTGGGACACAATTAACACCTAAACTTAGACTACACCAAACGCCTGGGACTAGTGTCAATAAGCCTGGGAGCTTCCCCCCACTGATTATTACAGATATTTGATATTTGAGGGAACCGGGCAATAAATCCACCCCTACCGTCTCCCAGAATTCACCCGGCACCCCTGAGGCTATATCAGTGATTATCAGCAGCAGGAAACATAAACTGTTAACCACACGCTCTCATATTAAACAAAATCTCAAATTGATAACCTGTCAGAAGGTTCAGCTGCCCATCATCACAATACTTAAGTTAGCTTTATTAAACATTAGATCTCTATCCGGGAAGTCTTTTCTTATCAATGACTTCATCACTGAGCATAATTTACACGCCCTTTTTTTATCAGAAACTTGGCTAGATGAAAATAAAGAAACAACTTCATTAATAGAATCTAGTCCTCCAAATTATAATTTCTTAAGCGAGAACAGAAAACACAAACGAGGTGGTGGTGTAGCCACCACCTAGCCACCCAGATAAATGAGCCTAACAAAGCGTTATTTCTAAGTTAATATAAACCACCAAAACTTAACTCTAACTTCTTTAATGATTTCAATGACCTTCTTTCTGTAATATGTATCGACTATGACCAACTAATCATCGTGGGGGACTTTAACATCCATACCGACAACCCCCAAGATAGACAAGCAAAAACATTAGATGATACTCTCCACAACTTCGGACTGATTCAGCATGTCAAACAACCAACACACAATAAAAGACACACTCTGGACTTAATTATCAGCAAAGGTTTAAATATTTCTGACATCTCTGTAATTAATATTGCATTATCTGACCATTTCTGTATTTTCTTTGAAAGTACCATCTCTGCTAAATTATCCAGCCACAGTAAGACCACTTTAAAAAAGCGTTTTCTAGGGGACAGTTCAGTAGAAACCTTTAAACGTATTTATCCTTCCACCACATCCCCCTCATCTCCCAACTCAAACTCAGTAAATAAGTTGGTAGATAATTTCCTTGCGAAAATCTCAGACATCATGGATTCCATTGCTCCAACTAAAGTGAAAGTAGTCTCAGGTAGAAAAAAGTCTCAGTGGACAAGTAATCCACTGGTACGTAGTGAAAAAAGAGAGTGTCGACGAGCCGAGAGAAAATGGCGGAAAACTCGACTCCAGGTTCACTGTGAGATCTACAAAGAGAGACTGAATAGATATCAGCTAACTATAAAAGATGCTAGGGAATCGTTCTTTTCTGATATCATCAACAGAAACATTAATAATGCACGGACTCTATTTGCAACAGTCGAAAGACTAACTTATCCTTTAGTGACAGTAGCCCCTGAACTAAACTCTACCAGGGCCTGCAATGAATTTGCCAGCTTTTTCACTGAAAAGATTCTAACAATTAGACGGTCAATCTGTACCTCAATATCGAACCCACAACCAGTGCCATCCCCAATCAACAACAATGTAGAGAAAATATCTGAATTCCACGAATTAAACCAGAACAGCCTTGAAAAAATCATTATCCAATTAAGCTCCTCCTCCTGCTGTCTTGATATCCTACCCACAGCTTTTCTAAAGAAGGTTCTTCCTGTTATTGGATCTGATCTTGTTCAAATAGTGAACTCATCACTGCTATCAGGTGTCTTCCCTCAGGCTTTAAAAACAGCAGTTATTAAACCAATGCTAAAGAAGAAAAATCTGGACAACACGTTAATGCAGAACTACAGGCCAATCTCTAATCTCCCATTCATCAGTAAGATTATTGAAAAAACTGTGTTTCAGCAGTTAAATGGCTTCATAACAATGACAAACCGTTTTGATAATTTTCATTCTGGTTTCCGCGCTCACCACAGCACCGAGACTGTCCTCGTCAAAGTATTTAATGACATCCGCATAAATACAGACTGTGGAAGAACCACAGTGCTGGTTCTGTTGGACCTCAGTGCAGCATTTGACACTGTTGATCATGATATTTTATTGGAACGACTGGAGAGCTGGGTCGGACTCTCTGGTACAGTACTTGGCTGGTTCGAGTCTTACCAAAAGAACAGGGACTTCTATGTTTCAATAGGAAACTTTTCATCAGAACGAACAGAAATCGCATGTGGGGTGCCCCAGGGCTCCATCGTGGGGCCCCTCTTATTTAATATCTACATGCTCCCACTAGGCAAGATTATAGCAACCAATAACATTAGCTACCACAACTACGCAGATGACACTCAGCTCTACATTACAATGTCACCAGGTGACTCTGAACCCATTCAAACCCTAAATCAATGCATTGACCAAATAAATGGATGGATGTGCCATAACTTTCTCCAGCTGAATAGAAACAAAACTGAAGTGATTATTTTTGGACCCAAGGAGGAACGATCAAGAGTCAGCACACAGCTTCAATTAATACAGCTAGAAACTACTGATCAGGTTTGTAACCTAGGTGTAGTAATGGACTCAGACCTGAACCTCCAGGGTCACATAAAGGCAATAACAAGGTCAGCGTTCTATCACCTGAAGAACATCTCTAGGATTAAAGGACTGATTTTGCAACACGACCTAGAAAAACTCATCCATGCGTTTATCTTTAGTCGGATTGATTACTGCAACAGCATCTTCACAGGTCTGCCTAAAAAGTCAATCAGACAGCTGCAGCTGATCCAGAACGCTGCCGCTCGCGTCCTCACTAGAACCAGGAAAGTAGAGCACATCACCCCAGTTCTAAAGTCCTTACACTGGCTCCCTGTAGCTCAGAGAATAGACTTTAAAATACTTTTACTAGTTTATAAATCATTACATGGCTTAGCACCAAAATATGTTGAAGACCTGTTGTCATGGTACCAACCACCAAGACCACTCAGGTCATCCAACTCTAGCCTGCTAAACATCCCTAGACTCAGAACTAAACATGGAGAAACAGCTTTCACTTTTTATGCTCCCCTTATCTGGAACAGACTTCCTGACGAGTGTAGAGCTGCTGAAACTCTGAACTGCTTTAAATCGAGACTAAAAACCCATCTGTTTAGAATTGCCTTTGAGTAAATGCTTGATGTCATATGTATGAAATGTGTTCATGCTCTCTTGCTTTTTTTATTTTTCTCTTGCTTTATTGTGTATCATGTGTAATGTGTGTTTCTTTTATGTGTTTCTTTTAAATCACCAAATCCTGTAAAGCACCTTGAATTACCCTGCTGTTGAAAGTGTGCTATACAAATAAAATTGCCTTGCCTTGCCTTATTTGGATAGGTTTTTTTCAATCCTGACAAGCTGAAATGAAACAGGAGTAATGAGTCTATTTTTAAAATATAAAAAGTAGAAAGTACATATAATTGCGTGAAAATGTAAAGAGTAGAAGTAATAATTAGGTCAATCTATAATTACTCCAGTGATGTATGAATACCAAAAAATTCTACTTGGGTAAGGTAACAAAGTATTTCTACTTCGTTACTTGACACCTTTGTAAGGCATGGGGTATGATATAAAAAGGTGTAATACATTTTTAAAACATAACGATTGAGTTCATGTTCAGGAACCACAAAATCTCCCAAATGATTTCAAAAAAACTGACAACTGGTGGAAAAGTGGTGTTACTGTTTATATCAATGTGAGTTTTATATTGTATTGTACTGAGACAGAGAAACCACCTGTCCTCTACACTCCGTAAATGTCATTGTCTGTGCTTAAAAATCAGGCAATTCTAATTGCTACTCCCATCTTTTCTTCTACAATTTCTCCCAAAGTTTTAATTAAGCTTCTTGGTGGCTACAAAAGGCATATGGTGAAGAGGCAACTTGCGGAACTCAAACAAATGGGTGCACATTTTTACATTTGAGCCTGTATGTATAATTTTTATTCTGTGTGGACTAAAGAAAACCCACAATTAATTCAAACCTACTTACCCAATTCTTTTTAAAATAGTTTTAGTTGTGTAATGATTCTACCCTAAAAAGTAGCAAAAAGCAAAGATTAAAATTAGATTGACATTCATGCCATTGATAGGCCTATGTATATAACTGTTTTATTTATCTGATACACAGAGTGCATGAAGTCACGGGTTTAATCAAGGGATTACAAAAATGTTGAGTTTGTTTCTAGCTAAAGCTAGCTCATGCTAGTTTTGCAGTGGATTGGTGCTCTGTCCAGTCAGAACTTTTCACAATCCTGAACCGTATACAATGGGTTAGAAATTATTGGCTGTGAGTTGACAAAGATTGGAGACAAAAATGTCTCCTTCCATTTATTCCTAGGACTTCTATGTTGGTTATTACTATTGGAAGTGTATTGATTTGTTTGATGTGGATTTACATCCATTTTAGCTGCCCAATGTCATTGTATAATAGGAACAAGAACAAGAACCCTGATTATCACTCTTTTTAATGGCTCTTTTAGGTATTTAATTTTTTTGCCTTTGTGTGCTGTACATATTTAACCAAAGCAAAGATATTGAGAGTCATACTTAATCAGCCAATATGACAACAACACATATCAGCATCAACAGATGTCTTTATTCAGACAATAACTAACTTTTCAGCCAGATTTTCTCATTGTTTAGGCAGACACAATGCTGTTTTGAAAAAATATTTGTGTGATGGGTGTGGCAGTTCAGATAATTAAAACAAAAAAAAATTAAGTTATTTTTGGTTTGTTTTTTCTCCATGGTCTCTTCACAACAGAGGAGTAACATTGGGGAATGCCTAATGGATGCCATGTTAAACGTGGCTGGCAGCAGGTGTCAGTCCTGCTTATGTCTGACCTTGCAGAAAGGCTGCATATTTCAGTTTCTCCTTCAGTAGTTTCAAAGTGGCTTCCAAAGAGAGTTGGGGAGAGGGGGTGTCCATGCATAAGGACCCTCGATAGCTGTCTATGCAGGCCAGTAGAGCAGCGGGGATGGGTTTAGGCTGGAACTAAGCCTCATGCTTGCCTTGCTGACACTGATCCTCCCTTGCTTCACTGCACACCCTAAATAAAGCCACCACGGTCAACTCTGGGAACAAAGGTTAAAGACAAGGGAAGTTTGCACTTTGTGGCATCCAAATGATATTGAAATGCCCTTGAAGAATGAAGCCTCCACTCTTCTGTACAATTTTCATAGCAGCTTTGGCATTTAGCACAACTCTAATATATATCTGATATTGCAGGAACTTCTATTGCACTTGTTTTGTAGAGAGGAAAGGCAATATGCACAGAGCAGCCATCCTCTTGGTTAATACTCAATAAAACATTTGGTGAAGAAATAACCTGAGTTTATTTTAATGTTCCACAATGGAGGCTGACTGACACTAATGGGTGGGCTCGTAAAAAATGGTGTCAATCTTGGCACTGTGATGGTTCACTGAACAGCACATTACTGTTAAAAGTATTTCACATCTCTAAGTATGCCTTGCTCTCTCGGGTCTATACGAGAGGGGCCGAGACAATTGAAAATGCAGTTTCAGTATTCATCATCATAGGGGAAAGCTGAGAGCGCAAGCTGTGAAACAGACAACCTGCACTACAGGCTGGGAATGTCTCAATCCCCTCTGTTGATCCTCAACCTCAAAGATGCATTAGCAGGAGTGCTGAATGGATTTTCTTTTCTTTTTTCTTCTGTCCAAATACCCACAGTCAGCAAGGAAGAATTGAAAACAGATGACCGTCATTCGATCAAAGGAAGTACTCATAGGATTGCAGCGCAGCAGAATGTTATTGTAGAGCAGAAATGCTGGCTATTGCAGCAAAGATTAATGAGCAATTTGCTGTGTAATTATTTACAACCCTGGTCATTAAAACGCTGCGATGTGATTTAATGGTAAATAGTGCTGGACTGAACTATTAGCGGAACCCTAGCTCTGTGGGGAGAAGTGGAGGCATTAGCAGTAGCAGTAAGCCACCTTAGAGGATTTAATATGAGTCTTCAACTGCCTTGCACCAAAACCAACTCTGCCATCAAGAGAGGGATACAGGCCACAGAAAGAGCGGGAAAATAAGAGATGGACTGCCTTCTTTCACAGAACATGTAATAACTAGGAGGCAAAAGGGGTCAAGTGCCTTCACTCTATCCACAGCTGAGACCATATGATACAAAAGAAGGGCACTGAGTCATTTTACCACTTGACTTTATTGCAAAATAGTGGTGTTCTCTGCTCAGGGTGTGATCACCAGTAATTCCTCTGAGGTCCGATCTCCCAAAGAATGTAAGCATAGAAAAACACAGAAGGATAGACTTATCTGCCAATTACCCAATTAGCACAAAAAGCCTTGTATAAGAAAATATTTTATACATATTTAAGCTGCTGTAACATTGTTTTGTATCCTTCCCATTGACATGTTTAAAAAAAAAGATCTAAATATGAAAAATTTCTGAGGCAACTTGCAATCTCTCAGGTGTACTATTTTTAGTCCATTAGCTCAGGTTGTAGGGATTCATCCCATAACTGGTGGGTTGCCAGTTCAAATCCCTGCTCCGTCCCTCTCAGTTGTTGTGTCCTTGGACAAGACACTTAATCCACCTTGCCTGCTGGTGGTGGTCAGAGGGCCCTGTGGCACCTATGTATGGTAGCCTCACTTTTGTCAGTGTGCCCCAGAGCAGCTGTGGCTTTAATATAGCTTGCCACGTAGCTTGAATTTTTGTGCAAATGGGTGAATGACTGATTTTAGTGTGAAGCACTTTGTGGTCCTCTGACTGAAAACGCACTATACAAATGCAGGCAATTATTACATGGTTAAATGTGAAATTAGATAGTTTGTATATAGTTTGTAGATTTATATTGTACATTGAACATTTTCATCAATATTTTTTTTCATAATTCAAGGAAAATACTTATGTACAAAGATAAATGCTCTGACACAGAATGGCTGAAGTACATGTGTACAAAATAGAAGTAGAAAGGTGGAAAGAGAAAAACAGGGGTATGACTTTGCAAAGACATTGAACTGACCCAAGGGATATGTTGAATCTTTGGTGAGAACATTTAGGTTAAGTTTTAAAGTGAAAATTAATGCATTAATTAATCTCAACCAACATGTGTGATTGTTTAGTATAAAAAAACAAAACAATTTTATAGCATAAGATGCATTTGAGGAAGACGCAGAACTGTAGGCAAGGTCAAATATACCTGTAGATAGTTTAAAAAAGACTACCTTGAAAAGGAATGAGAGATTCCACAAATAATTTAATAAAAGTGACAAGCCATACAAATTGAATGCAGAGAGGAAATTAATAATTCAAACTGAGACAGAGAGGGAAAGAGAAAAAAGAAAAAAGGAATCTGATTCCCCTGTGTGCTCTCGACTTCCGCTCCCTTACAGGATTTATGAAATCTGGGACACAGGGTCTATATATGTGCATATATATATATATATATATATATATATATATATATATATATATATATATATATATATATATATATATATATATATATATATATATATATATATATATATATATATATATATATATATATGTGTGTCTATATATATATATATATGTATGTATATATGTGTGTCTATGTATGTGTGTATGTGTGTGTGTGTGGGTGTAGAATTCAGTGTACCTTACTTATCTTACAACTTCTTGGCTGAACTTCATCTTTATGGTGCAGACTGAAAAAAAGTACTTGCAATGCAAAGGGTAACTGTTAATATTCAAAGGTTCAAGCTGAGGTCAAGTGGGATATGCTCTTTAATTGTCAAGTGTGTATTCCTCTAAACATGGCGTGGTGTTAAAATTTGCATTGCTGTGATGTGTCCTATTGATGTGTTGCCAGTAAGCTTCCAAAGGGGTTAAAAACCCAATCTACAGCTGTAGTCGTCTCCTAAGCGATTCAGCAGAGGTGAGGTGACCTTAGATATCTCCTCAAGGAACGTAACTGCATGGAGTTGTTTATTGTTTTCTCTCCTTCCTGCTCTTTTCCCATCATCCATGCTTATTTATGATTCGTTTGGCTTCTGGTATGCTTCATTGTGATGCCCTTTGCTTGCTTTGCCCTGGGTTTTGCTGACGGTCTGGGACTTCAGCGGTGCCCGCGTCTAGGGTTGGAAAACTCTGCGGTCCTTGTGATGCCAGGGCATCCACAAGATTAGTTTATATTTTCTCCTTAACCCTCTCATCCTTCTTTCACATTCACTCATGCAGGACTGCAAACTCTTGGTGCGATAAAGCTCATGCACAACTTTGTATCCATAACCCCCTCACCCCCCCACCCTTAGGACCAGCTGTTGGGGAGGCCAAATTTCCACAGCAGAGATGCGAGGACACACACATGCATGACTGTTTTCCCGCCAAGTAGGATTTGTAGTATTTTTCCCCCAAGAATCTCATGGCACTTACCCGATAAGCTTCATTCTGCCAGTTTTCCCTCTGCCTGGCAACAAAATGCACGTGAAACCTTTCGAGACCACCGGCGTCATTATTCATGAACAGCATTATTTTTGCAACCATCTACATTTTTTCAATAGATGTTTCCAGCATCCAGACTGCAGGCAGCCACTGGCATCAGTGTGCAGCACTCTTGAGGTTTTCATTCCAGAGAATTAGGTATGTGTGAACCATCCCTATAAACATGCAGCTGACAAGCATTTGACAAAATCTTTCCAACACTTAATCGCATCCCCTCTCACCCCCTCCGTAATTGGTTTAATGTACAGTGAAATAAGGTCGGCTGTTTTCCTTTAAACCTAAACTGTGGACAGATCCTGCCTTTCTTGCCAAATGGCTGTCAGGTTCAGTTAGCAGCTTAGCAAGACTGAACAAAAAGGATACTTTAAGCTGAAAATCTAATCTGAAGTGGGCTGGTCATGAAGTAGTCTTTAATAACTAAATGATGCATGAACTCCTACTGTAATTTAAGTCAATAGCAAAGGTTAAAGCAAGGGCAGTGTACCTCTCTTATGCTGTTAGTCGCACACATAACATTTAATGAACTCAGAGCACACACCTTGAGCAGACATTAATTCTTGCTGAATCCTTTTTTAAACCACACGACTGCATTTTTCCAGCCGGTGAGCTGCTGTTCGTTCTCTGGAACAAGCAAAGAGACTGACAATGTCTGGGAGCAGGGAAACAGTGTTTTAGACTATAGTGGAACCTGCAAATCTTGCAGCCAGAGAATCTTACTAATTTGGCCAAGCGGGCATGAGTGTGGAAAATAACTCATTGGTTTACAGTAATATTATAAGCACATGAGTCCAGTCACTTTGCACCTTCACCAATTTTGAATCTCCATTTTGTTCTTGTACAAAAACCATTTTAATCCAATGTACCATTGTACATTATTTTATTTCTCCTGGTAGTTAGAGGTGTTATTTATAATTATGGCGATGAAAACAAAATATGCTCATGTAACATATGCAAGTTATTTAATTGTAACCATTGGAACATTGGACGTTTATGAAATGAGAGGCCCCCTATCAAAGGTGAATAATTAAAAGCAACCAACACAATATTCATTTAAGTCAAATGAGAACAATGTTTAGATCCTTAACTATAGGTTGGTTACAGAAAATTATTTTAAATTATCATAAGCCAAAACATCTGCCTAGTACATACAAATTATCACATGGTGATATGAAATTAAATCAAATCAAACTTTATTTATAAAGCACTTTTTATAGAAAAATTGCAGTTCAAAGTGCTTTGCAGAATTAAAATGAACCCACTTAAACCACATTCCCTTCCCTCCCCCGGATTTAAAAGCATGATCATAGTTATACCCCCTCCCCCCAACTCAATGCTCATGCAAGCACGCACTTAAAAGTAACAGTAAAAAAGATAATGGACTGAGTACAGATAAGCCAGGTAAGGAAGTGCCATCAAAGGAGCCATCTGCACCGGAGCAGTAGATCAACAGCAGCCGCTGTTGAGAAGGTGTTTTCACTCTAATTTCAAGCCTATTTTAAAGGAACAGACACACATTTAATTTATGACCCTGGGCTCTCTCTGAGCTCTCGTTTCACCTTCCCGCGTGCTCGTTCATTTCTGTAAAAAGGAGAAATAAGAACAACAAACAACAATTATATCTTTTAACAGTGAGACGTCGTTCACTGGACTCAGTTCTAGTAACTGAGTACAGCTTTATCTCAGCATAAGGTTTTTATTAAGAAACTAGTTAAAAAGAAACTCCTCCCACATAGATCTTCCTTCACAGAATGGTCACAGCTTCTTTACCAAAAGGCACACAGCTTCTTCACAAAAGGCACACAGGATCTGCCACATTCCTCTTGATTATTCACGGTTTCTAAGTGTTTCCACATGCACTACAAAATTAGACCCTCATACAACATTAACAGAATTTAAATCTCTTCATGTCCCTCTCTTGATCTCTTATTTTTTTAAGAGATCACCATATGTAAGGAAAAATGTCAGGCAAAGAATCAGATCAATTTTGAGTCCATCTTCTCTGGAACTTTTCGGATCAGTAGTCAAGTCATCTTGTTCTGGCTGGGAATAGTGGTCGTCCGGCTCGCTCTTCTATGACCTAAGGTGAGAGGTTGCCAGCACATCACCTGTATGCAGCTAAAGTGTATCTTTTCAGTAGCCTTGAGTTTGAAAACTCTAAGGACTGCACGCAGACCAGAGGATCGTTCAGCCCCTTTTGGCAGGGGTCTCAGCTTCTTTTCCTTCAAACCCTGCTGCCCCAGCTGGGCAGCTCTGTGCTCCAAGCCGCCCTGCCACCTGATGGTGCAGGTGTGCTGAAGTTGGAAACCTCTCAGCAGAGGGTTCAAGTAGGTTGTGTGGTCTGCTCCTTGCTGTTCTTCTCCCGCTCTGGCTTGCTGCTCCTGCATGTCCTCTCAGGTTCGTCCTGACTCCTCAGTGGGAGTGCATTGGCTCCAGCCTTTTTCTGTAGTATGATTACCTGAGAGACTGTGGTCTGGTTGGCTTCTGGTCTCTCACCTGGTCAACAAAGCCTAAAAGAAGAGCTTGCAACTAATTTGCTTTTTCCTGTTTGCTTTATCCATAATTGTATCTGTTTTGAGATTCATTTTTTGTGGATTTGTCCTCTTTTTTTTAAAATCAAATCCCTCACTCACCTCATAGTTTTAAGTAGTGCCGCACTGATCGGCCGCACTAACACAAAATCAAATTATTATCCTGACTGCTTACAAACTAGGTCTATCTGTAGAAAAAGCTAATACTTTTGCTGTATGTAAATCACAAAAATCATCATTGACCCAAAGTGCACTCCAAAAATCCTGTATCAAAAATGAGCAACACTGGAACAACCTAGACCATAAAGAATATTTCTTCAAAATATATAGTAGAGGTTATAATGTAAATGAAAACTTCCAAACAAAGACTAAATGCATAAACATGCCACAAGGTAAGATGAATGGGTTGTGTGCTAAAACAACCAACCGCACAAAGGTGCCAAAACAGGATGGAAAACAGGAAACGTCTGGTCTTTTTGGATTGTGGAAATGGCATCATGAGCATGACACCACTCAAAAGAAAAATGTGCTGCTTTAAAGCTCAACCCGCAGAAAACGATCAGTTTAATTTTATTCATTTACACTGCTGACAGCCTAAGTTCATTAAACCTATAGTCCTATAAGATTTTACCACATCACCGACTGTTGTTATTCATTTTTCTGAGCTTATGAAGCCCATTACTTATAAAAGAAAACTATAATTTCAACCGATTTAACAGAAAAAAAAATGTTGAACCCTCAACAAAGGCTGTTTTTTATTTATTTTTTCATTTATCTGAAATGCTTTTAATGAGACCAATTGAAAGGCTTTGTTTTGTAAAAAATAATTGAAATTTAAGTTCCCATTGTGCCAAAGGATCTCCTCCCTTTTCCTGACACAGAACTGTTTCAGAAACATCCAATTATTTAAGTCTCCTGTTAATCAGGTGTGACTAGATCTGCAGCTTGTTACGGAAAGATGTTATAGTTCAATAAACACCTGTATTGTAGATCAATCTCCATGTATACAGTATTTAAGCTCAATTCCTAGATCTCAGCTGCTATACCTTTCTGCCACGGAAGAATTAACAAAACCACTGAATCTATAATTTAATGTGTCCAATCATAACATGACCTTACCCACCTCGGTCCATGGGAAAAAAGATAATAGAACCTTATTTCAATCACTCCATAATTTGTTTTCAGGGGGCATATCGGAGCCCAGATGGGACCATGAGGGTCTGAAATATCACGCCTCCTCCTTCTGCTGTGTCGGATCTCCTCTGCAAATACAAGAAAAGAATGCTCTTTAAGTCTCAACAGAAGCACATCCACCATTCTCATTTTGAGGGTAATTGTGTCAGAGCCAAAATCCGCAGAGAATCAGCAGGTTGTCCATAGAAAAGTTCCCATCACATTCACGATATGGAGCACATACTATATACTTTTTTTCCCATGTACCCAGAGTGGTATGAAAGTGTGGTCAGATTTTTATCATTTTCAAAACAAATAAATCTTTGGTCAGGTTTTAAGTGTACTGGTCCAGCTTTAACTATTTAGATTAATCCCATGTCGTCCCAGTCTCCAATTTACCCTTACTTTTGTCATGGAAATATATACATTTTTACCCATATAACTTCCTGTTCGTTCATGTACTGCACGCTCAGAATTTGTCCAAATCCCGGAGAGGAGTGTAACATCTGGAAACAGATCATTAAGATTAGTGAAAGCTTCTACATATCTGGGTAAATGTCCTACAGAATATGGCATCTGAGAACAAACAAGACAGTTCATGTTTTATTTATTTGCTAGATATCTTGCATATTGTCACCATACACTAGTTTCAAATTGGTTTCTGTGTATCCTTCTCTGAGTGAACCAAGAAAATAAATCAGCATCCTCATGTGCTCTATGTCATTTTTCTGTGAGTCCTAACGTTCCTATTGAAATAACACCACCAAAAAACTGTAAAAATAAAAGTACTAGATAGCAGAAAAACCAGAAAAACCTTCATCGTCACTATCTCTCCCTTCAAACAGTCTCTATAGAAAAGTGGCTCTCCTGGTTCTCTTCACTGAGGTTGAGACAAGTGGACCATATTGTTTTCCACCTCCCTTTGGAATCAGTCTTTAACCCCACTTTTCTTAGACTGCATTCCCTATATCTAGTAATGGTCACTGCTTTTTATAATGGATTAAGTGTATCCAACTCAGTCTCTACAGCCATTGGTGTGGTCAAAAATACCTGGAAATGCCCCTTCCACCTGGGTGATGCCCAATGTTCTGTTTACAGCTTTTAATCAGGATCCAGTCACCTACTTTCAACTCACTTCTTCCTGTAGGAATATAGGATCATCTGGCATATGATTACTTTGCATTTATAACTCATGTACTTATCAGTATTTTGATCATGAAATCCCACCAGATCTTAATCAAATTGTTCCTTAGAAGAGGGTAAACCAATCCAAGGAATTCTACATCTCACCCATAGATTATTTCAAATAGAATGAGGCCAATATTCAAATTTGGAATTATATGCATTTATAATTTACCAAATCAAGACTATCCAATTTTGTCCCGTTTCTTCCATTGCTTTTTTTTTTCAATTTGCAACATTTTATCATAAAGTCATAAATCAGTTTGTAATTGTTCCTCTTATTTTAATATACCAAACTGTAGGAAGGATAAGGTCTCATAAAATTTGTTCAATTACTTGGTGTTATATTTATATATAGCTTTATCATAACCAAACAGTATCCCCAATTATGTTTAGTCTTATCCATGGCCTTTCTTAATCTGCTTTTAGAATCCAATTGTCTCTTAAAAATGATCTATAATCTTTGTCCTATTTTATCAATTATTTAATTCACAAAATGTGTTCCGTTACCACTATAGATCATTTGTGGATATCAAATCTAGGCATTATTTCCCTAAACAACATTTCTGCAACAGTTAGTGTATCTAAGTGTTTCACCGTTAACATTACAAATACATTAGGATAAATTATCTTTTCTTACTAAATAGAGCTTCTTCAATACAGCCTTCATTTGCTCAAAGCTGTTTCTTAATTTTATGTGAGAAGCTTTTCTTTTTTTCCATGTCTGACACACTTCTTGTCCATGAACCAATCAGTTTGAGAATTGAATTGTCCATAAGAAATGCTTTTAATTAGTTCGCCACTAGATGTCGCCATACCCCTGTTCCCCATTGTTGGCCAAAAGCCAAAAACATGTAAAGTTCAATTTGAATCTTCTGTTAGCAATAATATGATCATTTATCTTCATCTGATTACAAAGTTCACTTAAAACTTTATTTTTTATTTTTTCAAGTAAAACAATTCTTTGGTAGCTTTCCTGTTTCAAGAGTTTTATGAAATCTAAAATTTTGACTATTAATTTATCCCCTACAGAGAATATGCCCAACTTCAAAAATGTCATTATTTTCCATGTGCGCAAAATTGCACACATCACAAAGACGAGCGCTGCGAGTAGATCTGCAGTTTCTTCTACCATCTTTGCATTAATGCAATTTTTTGGGGAAATGACGAACGCCTGCCGCACTAAGTTTACGTAATATCCACCTAGAACCCCCCCACTCCCCCGCACCCCCCACCCCACAGACATTCATCAGGATCCTCCGGTACATTTCTTGCTGTGTGAAAGCAGCCGAAAGGCAATGTTCCGGGAAAAAGTGGAGTGTTTCAAAACACAACTCCGGTCAAAGACCAGATGGAATTATCCGCAAATTTTCCAGAACTTCTGTCTGAAAACGGCTTTTGAGAGGATAACATATTCCATCTGATGGTATCTACCTTTCCTCTGAAGTTTTCTGCAAACTCCTCTCAAAGAGCATTTGAGGGGATTTTCTGAAATGCAGTAGTAGCATGGTTAAAATTTTTGTCAATTGTGGAAAATAGAATTTGGGATTATGTTTATTATATGAAACGAATTTGGAAAAGTATGCATTTCTTGAAATTCTTACTGTGTTATTGTATGATTTGAGAAGTTCTGTATATATTTAAAGGTTTATTGTGATTTTATTTTCCTCCATTTTGTCTCTGCCACCCTGCAATTCCTTTATAGATTTTTAAGGTTTTCATTTCTCCAAGGTGATGCAAATGTTGAATGTGAACTTTTAGTTTTTAGAGGAGCAAGTAGGTCGAGACCGGATTGAAGCCTTCTGTTAAAATCATTGCTAATAAAATTATAGGGGGAAGGTAGAGCTATAGGAAGAATTTTTCCAAAAACTTAAAGAAAGCCTGCAGCCACTTCAGGGGTTAGATGACACTTCCTGACAGTTCTCACAGAGGTCTTCTGCTGGATAAGACTGGTGATGTTAAAAACACATACAGTAGTGGTCAGAGACAGCCAGGTCAGCAACAGAGCACACACTGGTGGACAGGCCATATGTGATGACCAAGTCCAGTAAGTGTCCCCTGTTGTGAGTTGGCTGTGTGACATGCTGTGAAAAATCCATATAATTCAGGATAATTAAAATAGAATATGTTGATAAAGGAGCTAAAAGGTTATCCACATGTAGATTAAAATCACCTGCTAAAATTGTATTTTCATAAGTGTTGTACAGAAGTGATAAAAACTTCTTGAATAAAAAGTGTGCTCTTTTTGGGAGGCCTATAAACTGTAATGCATAAAATCTGAGGAGTGCTAAAAACAGTTGCAATATATTCAAACGTGGTAACATTATCAAATAAAACCGGTTTGGCAGAAAGCATTGACAAAGTTATAATAGCATTACCCCCTCCCCTTTTGTTACTCCTCGTAGAATATGTGAAGTTAAAATTTGGTGGGGAGGTCTCTGTAAGAACAACAGGGACATCTGTACTCAGCCATGTTTCTGTTAAAAATAAACACTGAAGATTGTGGTCTACAATCAGATCGTTGATAATAAAGGTTTTATTCAGCAGAGACCGAACATTTAAAAGTGGCATTTTAATAGTGATTGGAGATGGAGTGACTGTTTGATTGACTGAAATTGGGAGTTTTGGTAACTGTCCTCCCTGTGCATGCGTAGGTTCTCTCCGGGTACAGTGGCTTCCTCCCACAGTCCAAAAACATGCCTGTTAGGATGAATTGGTTTCTGTTAGGATGAATAGGTATGAGTGCGTGCGTGCATGGTTGTTTGTCCTGTATGTCTCTGTGTTGCCCTGTGATGGACTGGCGACCTGTCCAGGGTGTACCCCGCCTCTCACCCCGTGACTGCTGGAGATAAGAACCAGCCCCCCCCCCCCCCGCAACCCTGCATAGGATGGGCGGGTACAGAAAATGCATGGATGATTGAAAAACACTTAGAAAATACATGGGAATGCGATCTTTTTTCTTTTACATGATAAGATATGAGGGAATAGAAACATTCTCAAAGTCTGTTTAACTCAATAGTTCTGATGTCCAACCCTACCGCCACCCATGAAAATTGGACCTGTCCGTTGTAGACATCCAAGATGAGGATGGTAATAATGGTCCTCTATGTTGGATTCTTGAAGACAGATGCAGATGAAGAAGATGAAAGTGAAGTTGCTGTAGTGGGGACCCGGAGGCCATCGGCAACAGCAACCCAAACAACACTAATCAGACACAAAAAAACAGCCTGTAAAAACGTGCAAAGTATTCACTCAATTGTCCATGTTTTGAAACATCAATAATACATAAATCCACTTTGAATACAACATTAGAAGTTACACTTATCATTAGCGATAGACAAAAAAAAGTGTCATAAAATGCTGCTTAAAAAGTATTACAGCACTGCCGTGTCAACAACTTAAAGCAGCGGTCATATTTAAGTGAAAAAACACAAATTGGACCTCAGATGTCCAGTTTATTAACCCGACTGGTTTAATTTTACTAATATACTACTATGTGGGCAGTAATAACTACCAAACTAATAAACAACAGCTATATACCATTTTACAAGGTTATATAACTCACCGTGCCAAATACAACTGCTGCACATGAAAGACACCTCCACTGTCGTTTCCTCGTTATCCTGCAGCTTACTCCAAACTAGCCGCAGTATCTGGGTAGAACTGGCCTCCATCGTAACACTCTCTTCTGCTTCTCCCAGGTGTTGTTTCTACTCCTCCCAGGTGTTGTTTCTACTCCAAGTCAATCTTGTTTAACTTAACTTCATGCTAAAAAGAACAACCAGTGCTCGCTAATACTCAACAACTTGACCACTACATGCTCACTTTCTAGAGGGAGTGTCTTTAACAAAAACGTCTCTCCTACAAGGGTGCCACCTCCACAGTTAATCCGCAAGAATTCTAGATTTGCACTGCTCTGGGTGGCTGCAAGTTGGAGTGGCTCTGTTGGCCAAATGTTTTGTTTTTTGGACGTCGTTTCCTCTGTTTTCTTGTGGAGGATTGCATTTTTTGGACCTGTGTACTTTCTAGTTTTTGATGCTGTGAGGCTGGAAGGATTTTTGCTGTTAATTTTTCACTATTTGATAACTTTCACTACCGTTCAAAAGTTTGGGGTCACATTGAAATGTCCTTATTTTTGAAGGAAAAGCACTGTACTTTTCAATGAAGATAACTTTAAACTAGTCTTAACTTTAAAGAAATACACTCTATACATTGCTAACGTGGTAAATGACTATTCTTGGTGCAATATCTACATAGGTGTATAGAGGCCCATTTCCAGCAACTATCACTCCAGTGTTCTAATGGTACAATGTGTTTGGTCATTGGCTCAGAAGGCTAATTGATGATTATAAAACCCTTGTGCAATCATGTTCACACATCTGAAAACAGTTTAGCTCGGTACAGAAGCTACAAAACTGACCTTCCTTTGAGCAGATTGAGTTTCTGGAGCATCACATTTGTGGGTTCAATTAAACGCTCAAAATGGCCAGAAAAAGAGAACTTTCATCTGAAACTTGACAGTCTATTCTTGTTCTTAGAAATGAAGGCTATTCCATGCGAGAAATTGCTAAGAAATTGAAGATTTCCTACAACGGTGTGTACTACTCCCTTCAGAGGACAGCACAAACAGGCTCTAACCAGAGTAGAAAAAGAAGTGGGAGGCCGCGTTGCACAACTGAGAAAGAAGATAAGTACATTAGAGTCTCTAGTTTGAGAAACAGATGCCTCACAGGTCCCCAACTGGCATCTTCATTAAATAGTACCCGCAAAACACCAGTGTCAACATCCACAGTGAAGAGGCGGCTACGGGATTCTGGGCTTCAGGGCAGAGTGGCAAAGAAAAAGCCATATCTGAGACTGGCCAATAAAAGAAAAAGATTAAGATGGGCAAAAGAACACAGACATTGGACAGAGGAAGACTGGAAAAAAGTGTTGTGGACGGATGAATCCAAGTTTGAGGTGTTTGGATCACAAAGAAGAACGTTTGTGAGACGCAGAACAACTGAAAAGATGCTGGAAGAATGCCTGACGCCATCTGTTAAGCATGGTGGAGGTAATGTAATGGTCTGGGGTTGCTTTGGTGCTGGTAAGGTGGGAGATTTGTACAGGGTAAAAGGGATTCTGAATAAGGAAGGCTATCACTCCATTTTGCAACGCCATGCCATACCCAGTGGACAGCGCTTGATTGGAGCCAATTTCATCCTACAACAGGACAATGACCCAAAACACACCTCCAAATTGTGCAAGAACTATTTAGAGAAGAAGCAGGCAGCTGGTATTCTATCGGTAATGGAGTGGCCAGCGCAGTCACCAGATTTGAACCCCATTGAGCTGTTGTGGGAGCAGCTTGACCGTATGGTACGCAAGAAGTGCCCATCCAACCAATCCAAATTGTGGGAGCTGCTTCTAGAAGCGTGGGGTGCAATTTCTCCAGATTACCTCAACAAATTAACAGCTAGAATGCCAAAGGTCTGCAATGCTGTAATTGCTGCAAATGGAGGATTCTTTGACGAAAGCAAAGTTTGATGTAAAAAAAATCTTATTTCAAATACAAATCATTATTTCTAACCTTGTCAATGTCTTGACTCTATTTTCTATTCATTTCACAACGTATGGTGGTGAATAAGTGTGACTTTTCATGGAAAACACAAAATTGTTTGGGTGACCCCAAACTTTTGAACGGTAGTGTATGTGTAGCCATGGCAACAAGGTGGTTTACAGCTAGGAGCAGCTGATTAACATTGCGAAAACTGAAATGATACCTCAACTGAAGCCACAAATCCCTGATGAGTTGAGAAGGAGGAGGCATGGATGCAGAGCAGAAGCAAAAAAGAGACAGATAAGGAGGAAGTTCAAACCATCTCTTCCATTGATCATAATGGGCAACGTGAGATCACTGGCTAACAAGATGAATGAACTCCAAACCCTTACAAGGACTCAGCCAGAGTATCGGGAATGCAGTGTAATGTGTTTCACTGAGACGTGGCTGCAGGATCATATCCCCGACCCCAACGTCTCTCTGCCAGGCTTCCTGACTGTACCAGCAGACAGAGATCTGAAGACGAGCAGGAAAAGAAAAGGAAGAGGGGTAGCAGTGCTTGTAAGCAACAGATGGTCTCATCTAGGACATGTTACTGTGAAGTGTCATCTCTGCAGCCCAGATATTGAACTCTTGGCAGTGAGTTTTCGTCCATATTATTTACCTAGAGAGTTCACCAGTGTTATTTTGTCAGTTGTTTATATTTCACCTTTAGCCGTTGCAGACAATGCATGACACAGCACCCCAATGTGTTTGTGGCAATATCTGGTGATTTTAATTATGCCTCGCTTTCATCTACCCTTCCAACATTTCAACAGTTTGTCAGCTGCTCCACAAGAGAAAATAAGACCTTGGATTTGTTTTGTGCAAATGTAAAGGATGCATACATGTCCAAACCAAGACCTCCTCTGGGACAATCAGATCACAATCTTGTTTTTCTCCGCTCAGAATATAAACCACTTGTTCAGAGGCAACGTGTGATAAAGCAAGCTGTGAGACAATGGTCACAGGAAGCTAAAGAAGCCCTGCAGGGTTGTTATGAGACCACAAACTGGATGACTTTTTGCCAAGCACATGGAGAGGACATCAATGCCATGACTGAGTGTGTGACTGACCATATAAACGTATGTGTGGACAACATCATCCCCACCAGAACAGTAAGATGCTTCCCTAATAACAAACCCTGGATTTCCAGTGACCTAAAGGAACTGCTAAACAAGAAAAAACAGCCTTCAGTGAGAGAGACAGGGAATTATTGATGAGTATACAGAAGCAAATTAAGGTCAAGATCAGAGACAGCAAAGAGGCATACAGGAAGAAGCTGGAGAACAAACTACAGAGGAACAATATTAGAGGTGTCTGGTCAGGAATGAAAAATATCACAGGCTTTAAGCACAGGAAGGATTGGATAGATGGAAGTCTGGACAGAGCCAATGAACTGAACGCATTATTCAATAGGTTATATTCAGGAACTAGCTCAGCATCCTCCTCTCCTATCCCCAACAGATATCCCACCCTCCTCTGACCCACAGCTTTCCTGTCACACCTTGGATGTTTTATACTTCACTTCAGTCATGGACTCTTCTGATTACACAAGTTTGTCTTTAATCAAGTCAGGAGATGCTGCTACCCCCTTTGCCTCCAGCTCCCATTTGTCTGTCACTAAAAGTCCGGTGAAGAGGCAACTGGAGAAACTGAACCAGAACAAAGCTGCAGGTCCAGTTGGTGTCAGCCCCAGAGTCCTAAAGGTATGTGCAGAACAGCTCTTTGGGATTCTGCAGCACCTCTTCAACCTTAGCCTGACCCAGGAGAAGGTCACAGTGTTGTGGAAGACATCATGCCTTGTTCCAGTACCAACGATAACTCACCCATCAGTCATCAATGACTATAAACCTGTTGCCCTGACATCCCGCATCATGAAGGTCCTGGAGAGACTCCTGTTGGCCCCCCTGAATAATTAAACAAGAACATATCAGGACTCGCTGCAGTTTGCTTATTGCTGTGGAGTTGGAGTTAAAGATGCCATAATCCACCTGCTTCAACCAACCCACTGTCATCTGGACAAAGCAGGCAGCACTGCGGGGATCATTCTCTTTGATTTCTCCAGTGCATTTAACACAATTCAGCCTGATTTGCTTTGTCAGAAACTCCTAAAGACACAGGTGGAGCCCTCAACAATCGCCTGGATCAACGACTACCTGACAAACCGACCACAGTTTGTGAGACTGAAGGATTGTGTGTCAAACCAGGTAGTCAGCAGCACAGGAGCACCCCAGGGGACTATACTCTCACCATTCCTTTTCACGCAGTATACCTCAGACTTTGAGTACAAATCAGAGACCTGTCATCTGCAGAAATACTCAGATGACTCTGCAATTGTCAGGTGTATAAGAGATGGACAAGAAGCCGAATACAGAGAGCTGGTGCACCACTTTGTGACATGGTGTGGAAACAATCGTCTTACCTTGAATGTGAACAAAACAAAGGAGATGATTCTACATTTCAGAAGAAATGGGGATAAGTTAAAGACTGTTTACATCATGGGTGAAGAAGTAAAAGTGGTTGAGGAGTATAAATACCTCGGAGTTCACCTGGACAACAGACTGGACTGGAGGCGCAACAGTGAAGCCATCTACAAGAAGGGACAGAGCAGACTCTACTTTTTGAGGAAGCTTAGGTCCCTCAAGGCAAATCTGTTGTAGAGAGTGCAATCTCTTCAGCCATAATCTGTTAGGGTTTCAGCATCAGAGCCAGGGATTAAAAAAGGCTAAATGACCTGATAAAGAAGGCTGGTTCTGTTCTTGGCACAACTGTGGAACATCTGGAGATGATGATGATGATGATGCAAAGAAGGATTCTTTATAAAATCTAAAAAAATTATGGACAATCCTGAGCATCCTCTTCATGAGACTATCCTGAAACAACAAAGTGTCTTTAGTCTGAGGCTTCTTCAGTTTTGCTGCAACAGAAACCGCTACAGGAAATCTTTCCTGCCCACAGCCATCATGATCTACAACAACTCCTTAAATAATTAACCGTATAGGCTACAACAACACTTAATTTCCCTTTGGGATCAATAAATTATTTTTGAATTAAATTTTTTTTTTATTGAATAGGGTGCTAAAGGAACATAAGTTGTTAAGTGCTCTAAGATCTGTCAAAACTCTAGGCCTTGTTAGTGTAATCTTAAACCATCAGGTTACAATTTGTTAGGTTTATGATTTTTAGTCCACTCTCTGCTAATAATGGCAGGTATGAATGAGGTATGGAGAGGTCCAAGTCCAGTATGTGAGTTACTGTTAAAATCAGGACTGAGTTAATAAGGGCAGAGACCACCTGGACATCAGGATGTGGCGGAGGGGGCAGAAAGAACAGGGGCAGCTGAGGCCAGCGTGGTTGAAAAAAAGGGGGGGCATGCTAGGCTGTAAACTGTAACATTTGGAAAGGTGAAAGTGCAAAATGGCAAGTGTCCATGGACATTTTCAGATGGAATAGATTACCCATCACCTATTGTCAATATCTGCTAAATCAATTTTAGAGTTTAAGGGGTAGAGAATGGTACTTGTCTGAGCAGCAGAGTATATTTTGGTCAGGTCACAAATCCATCATAGATCTAACACAGGACTAACAACCCTGCAGACATATGCACTCACAACTAATTGCGATTTTAGATTAGCCAGATCTTTCCGATATTCCTTTCCTAATATGCAAGACTTTGCACTTGGAAGAAAATCCATGTATGCATGGGAGAACTTTCAAACTCTTAATATGTTCATAGGAATTCCATATTGTCCAGCACTCACACTAAATGTTTTTGTTTGAATTTATATGGCTTCAAATAAAAGAGAAGCAATGGCTGTGCACTTTTTTATGCCTAGGCCCAACAAGTCCCCTTTGAACGGCACTGGGGAGCATTCGTGGGGGAATCCGTCAGGTATAATGTGGAATATTCCAATTTAAAGTTTGTGTTTTTTTTCTAATTCAGACTTGCACACCAGGTTTTCTAAAACCATTTGATTAGGGTTAGACACCATAATTTATACTCTAACTAAACCCTTCGGAGTATTAACATGACCACCGCAGGCTATATAGATTATATAGGTTGTGTTTGTAATCACCCAGTGTTTCTTCAAGCCTACTGATTTCAGTATGGCCTCTGTGACAAATGATGATGAGATTGATAACAACTGCTAATGGCTATTTGATGGACTATTAATATCTGGAGTGGGAGGGGAAGAGTTTCCCAGCAATCTCAGTCAGCAGCAGCATAATTAAGGGAGGTGCAGGTCCACTGGGTCTGGTTATAAGTACACTTTTTATCCAAACAGATACTTCGAAGTGTAATCCTAAAGGCAGTTTGTGATTGTCTATATCATGTGCACTGCTCCAACAGGATAGGTCTAGCCTCCAATTCTGCTTGTTAAAAATCATTGACTCAAAAATAAGTGTGCATTACAGGGGAAATGGTCTAATCAGGTCTTTAGGATACGATGGATTGGGTGATTAAGGGCTTTGTAGGAGGAGGGATTTTAAATTATATTCTGGATTTTGGAGCAAGTCAGTGAAGTGAAGCGAAGCTAATACAGTAGAAATATGATATCCCCTGCCAGTCTCTGTCAGTACACTGGTTGTAGCATTTTGTATTAGCTAGCAGCTTTTCAGATAATTATTTAAACCTCCTGATAAGGTATTACATAAGTCTTGCCTAGAAGTGAAAACATTCCGTGGATCTTTGAGTCTTTCACAGTTTAGCACCACTGAAAGAAGGGGAATTTTACACTCTTGCTATGGACTTCATTGTGTGGTCTTAAGAGCACATAAGCTAACTTCCTGTCTGTCCTTTCGAAGGGCATACAGAAGGCACCAATACTTTTCTGTGTTTATATATATATATATATATATAAACTCAGCAAAAAAAGAAACGTCCCTTTTTCAGGACTGTGTATTTCAACAATAATGTTGTAAAAATCCAAATAACTTTACAGATCTTCATTGTAAAGGGTTTAAACAATGTTTTCCATGCATGTTCAATTAACCATAATCAATTAATTAACATGCACCTGTGGAATGGACGTTAAGACCTTAACAGCTTACAGAAAGTAGGCATTTAAGGTCACAGTTCTAAAAACGCAGGACACTAAAGAGACTTGTCTACCGACTGTGAAAAACACCCAAAGAAAGATGCCCGGGGTCCCTGCTCATCTGCGTGAAAGTGCATTAGGCATGCTGCAGGGAGGCATGAGGACTGCTGATGTGGCTAGGGCAATAAATTGCCATGTCCGCAATGAGACGCCTAAGACGGCGCTACAGGGAGACAGGAAGGACAGGTGATCATCCTCGCAGTGGAAGACCACGTGTAATATAATATTACACCTGCGTGACAGGTACAGGATGGCCACAACAACTGCCCGAGTCACACCAGGAACACACAATCTCTCCATCAGTGCTCAGACTGTCCGCAATAGGCTGAGAGAGGCTGGACTGAGGGCTTGTAGGCCTGTTGTAAGGCAGGTCCTTACCAGACATCACAAGCAACAACGCCGCCTATGGGCACAAACCCACCTTCGCTGGACCAGACAGGAGTGGCAAAAAGTGCTCTTCACTGATGAGTCACGGTTTTGTCTCACCAGGGGTGATGGACGAATTCGTGTTTATCGTCGAAGGAATGAGCTTTACACCAAGGCCTGTACCCTGGAGCGGGATCGATTTGGAGGTGGGGGGTCCATCATGGTCTGGGGCGGTATATCACATCACCATCGGACTGAGCTTGTTGTCATTGCAGGCAATCTCAATGCCTTGCGGTACAGGGAAGACATCCTCCTCCCTCATGTGGTACCCTTTATGCATGCTCATCCGGACATGATCCTCCAGCAGGACAATGCCACCAGCCATACTGCTCGTTCTGTGCGTGAGTTTCTGCATGACAGCAATGTCAGTGTTCTGCCATGGCCAGCAAAGAGCCCGGATCTCAATCCCATTGAGCACGTCTGGGACCTGTTGGATCCCAGGGTGAGGGCTAGGGCCATTCCCCCCAGAAATGTCCAGGAACTTGCAAGTGCCTTAGTGGAAGAGTGGGGTAACATCTCACAGCAAGAACTGACAAATCTGGTCCAGTCCATGAGGAGGAGATGCACTGCAGTACTTCAAGCAGCTGGTGGGCGCACCAGATACTGACTGGCCTCCTTTCATTCAAGGACACATTATTCTTTCTGTTAGTCACATGTCTGTGAAACATTTTTAGTTTATGTCTTATGGTGTTGACTCTTTTAGTGTTCATACAAATATTTACACACATTAAGTTTACTGAAAGTAAAAACAGTTGAAAGTCAGAGGACGTTTCTTTTTTTGCTGAGTTTATATACAGTGGCGGCTGGTGAAAAATATTCTTGGTGGGGCTGTGGTTTTTTTGTTGTTGCTTTTTTGAAATCAAACTTGCGCTTTCTGAGCTTTTTGCACAACTCCACTATTTCCTGAACTTAGTACAGCTCTTTTATTTCCTGTCTTACGTCATTGGAAAAACTGATTAATCCAGGTGTGTCTGACCATTGTTGTTGTGACTACTGAGGTCAGACACACCTGGATTGAGCAGTTTGTCCAATACAGACAGGAAATAAAAGGACTGTACTTAGTTCAGGAAGTAGCCTAGTGGAGCTGTGCATATAGCTTATCAAGTCATTTTCAAAAATCATCCCAAAACAATTGAACATAAACGGCTGGATACCAGTACTATGTGAAATACTGATTATTTTAATGCCAATATTAACAACTTGAGGCATTCCTTTACTAAACGTGAATACAATATGGCACAAGCAAGTTTAGAACTAAACTGGAGACAAATAACGTATTAGGTTTACACAAAAAGTTTACACACAAAGCTGTTAGCTCTTACAGCAGCGCCCCCTTGTGGCAGAGAAATCACACTGCCAATGTCACCACCAGATATTTTGCCCGCCCTCACACCAGCCTTTGGGCGATTTCTCTATCGCCCTTCATGCGTCCAAATTAACGATGCTGATTGGATAAATTCCTGTTGCTATGTGTGAATTTCTTGTCAGCAATTGGCTGACTGCTGCACTGCTTGGGGCGATCTTTCTGTCGCCCCAGCCGCTCAGCAGCGGGAGCTTTTTCCTCTAAAAATTATATATATTTTTATATATGATTCTTTGTTACGAATTTAAAAACACAATTAACTTAGAATATGTGATTATTGTTCATTTATTTTTAAAAATTTTTAAAAACACTTGGGAAACACTGGGGGGGGCGGCGCCCTATCGCCCTCTATTGGCCAGCCGCCTGTTGTTGAGAATATTTTAATTACAAGCATAGGGTTGTTTCTTCTGTCATCACAAGAATGTTAAGAATAAGCCAAGAGGTGTGACCTCGACTTCAGATCAAAGGGTAAAACAACACAATGCATGCTTAGTATGGAATAACTGGTTTAGACTGGGTTAAAGAGGTTTATCTGTGTGTGGCGTGTTCTTTAAAGATATCCTTCTTTGAATGTCCATAAAGGGTGTTGACCCTAACGGAAATTTGCCCTCAGGACAGGGCTGCATTGGTCACAGGACACTCTCAGATAGCTGATGGCTGATAAGTCTGACACTGTTTAAAGATGTTCACATTCTGTGCTTTATCTAAACTCAAGTTAAATGTTAATGAAATTAAAGGGCCTATGTATTTTACTTTTAAGGTACATGCAATCCAAAAAGAGATGTGTCAAAAAAAATAGCATAGGTGGGTGTAGTAACAAGTATTGTGAATTCTCTAAATAATTAAAGTTTAAAGGCACCAATTATTTAAAATATCTCACACATAGAATGTGTGAGAATTAACTCAACATGTGTAGTCCTTGATTATACTTAGGGCATGCGTCATTTTTGACACAACTGTTCTTCCAGTGAGTTTAATACTTTATTTAGAAATTGGAATTTGTTGTTTAAAGTGACTACATGGGTGTGAAGACTTTTTACCACAGGGGAAATTCTTCCAGCAAGCTGATAAGAACTTTTAGAAGCATAGCATTATCTTAAGAGGGAACCTAGGTGTTTGTTTCTGATTGGTTGACTGTGAGCTGAGGAGGAACTGCTCCTGGAACTGCAGGGTGTAACTTTGCTGAATGTCGCTAATAAAAGGCTGAAGTAAATAAAGGATCTTTGAATAGAGAGAATGCTCTATTCCCGATATAAAAATGTATATCGTAAGGAAACTGTTGAGTCCTGTGTAATTTGTTCGGTTGTTTCCAGGTTGTCAGAGAATATAAGAACCTGGGAGAATATGGGGACTTCAGTGTCTAGTATGGGAATTAAACTGAAGTACAACACACTGTATATATATATATATATATATATATATATATATATATATATATATATATATATATATATATATATATATATAATACATATATATATACATATATACATATATATATATATATATATAATACATATATATATACATATATACATATATATATATATATATATATACATATATATATACATATATACATATATATATATATATATATATATAATACATATATATATATATATATATATAATACATATATATATACATATATACATATATATATATATATATATATATATATATCTGAGGTACAAATACAGAAGGATTTTTACAAGGCATTGGAAAACAAAAGAAAAGATGAAGGATATTAGACTGTTTAGAATAACATGAGAAGTTTAACACAATTCAACACTTCATTGTGACCGCATCTGCTCAAAGTGGCTCACTTCAACTTCATTGTTGTTACTGGTATATATTCATAAGGAGCAGTGAGACCTGAGAAGTCTTTTCGGACACCGGTCGTAGTCCACTGCATGGGAGAGAGCTACCAGTAAATTGTCTTATGGCTTTCCAATTCAATTCAGTTTATTTATATAGTGCCGATTCACAACAGATGTCATCTCAAGCAGTGGCGTTGTCATCCGATTTTGTCGGGGTTTTAACCCCAATTTTTTTAAGTCTAGCCCTGGGTGTTTTAAGTCTGTTGTTTCACTCAGCAGCCACAGAATCACCTCTCCCTCAATCACACATAACGGGCCGGTGTGCTCTACTCTGATCAGCGCTGCTGCTGACTTGACTCTGTCAGGTTACAGTCAGTTATGGCAAGCCATCAGTATCAAAAATAAGGCATGTCTTAAAGCCTTATTAAGGAATTAACATCCAAGGCGTATGTTAACACCTTGCTATACAATGGCTTGCAATAGTCAGTATGTTGCTACCTTGGGCACACGGCCCCTCCCCTCTCCTAACAAGGCCCCTTTGTACAAATGCATGCGCCAAACCAGAAGATATATTACGATTAGTAACATTAGCAACATTTCTAAGACTATCAGAAATCAATGGATCGTAGAAAAAATTAAGAAAAACCTACTGCAACTCCTTAGATTTTTGTAGAGAGAGGCCAAGGGTAAGAATTTATCTTTGTAAAATGAAGTGATTCAAAAAGGCTGGCTTATGTATAATTTTCTGTAGCTGTCCTGTTGGTAGCAAACAAGTTACCCTTATTAAGCACATTGACTAAGGACATTCATGAAAAATTACTAATACAAAAGCAACAAAATAACTTTAATTAAAGAACACAGTCCAAAAAAGAAAAAAATATCACTTGATGTGGGAAACACTAATATAACAATGTTAACTATAAAATTGGATTGATCATGTTCCTTTTGGTTTCTACAGTATTCCCCATTTGACCAGTGCTGCTTTAGACAGGAGCAATGTTCCCTCTAATTTTTCATGTGTCTGACCAAACACACAAACGCCCTGAGCCGTCCCTTTGACCACTGTGAGCAACATCAGATGTGTGCACTGTGGTCATGCCAGCATTGCATCCATCCAGTTTACATAGTTTATTAAAATATTCAAATTAAAGCATTTAAATTTCTGTGAGAATACTTTTTAATTAAGTACATTATCCCACTTACAATGAAAATGACAAAGATCTTATGCATGACCTGTGTAGTGTGTTAACACTGTTGTAAGTATAAATATTTCATTGTAACTGTGGAGAAACATGAACTGCCAAGTAAGCCAAGCTAACTATGAACTCAAATTTTAAAAAACATACTTAACATTTTTATTAGAAAGGTCTGACTTGTATTATAAGCATGAGCCATTGTGAGAAGCTCTTGCTGAGCACTGGGTAAAAGTAACTATTCGTCTGCATAATCACATGATTGTTCTGTATTTCTGCTACTCATAAACTGGTATTTAATGATACATTTTCATAAATGAACATTGTAAATGGATGACACTAGATAAGCACAAATCTGATTAAGGACTTAAAATTAACTTTATTTTTGTTGTCTGTCCTTCTCACGTATCCAGTGGTTGTAGACGCTGTTGATGGCCTCATCTGCTTGCAGCATTGACTTTATGCGCATCAGCTGATCCAAATGGTCCACTTCAAGAGAATTTCTCGATGCTGTTTTGATTCATTAAACTAAAGCCTCTTTCACAGTCTGCGCTGGATGCTTGAAATGTAGCACAAATATCGATTGATTAGCTGCGTAAATACGTATGTGAATACATCATTGGAGCAGCCAGCCACTGGTCACTCAGTAACATAAACGTTATTGTCTTGAAGTGAAATCTTTTAACCCAAATGCAGAATCAAACGGCGAGATCAAACACGTTTCTGAGAGGAATAAAACGAAAACTTCAGATGTTTTCAGAACATTCCATAATCCCCTTTTCGTTAAAGAAAATTCCACCAAAACACTACAGACTTTCTAAATAAATCAAGCACATTTCACAGTGCACGAACTTGGCGCTGTCAGCCGCTCTGTGCATAGAAGAAAGCACTCCGCTCCTATATAAACAGGAAGATCTGAGTTTGTGTCTGTATTATTATTTTTTTTTACCTTAGTCTTATTTGCATACCCGTGTCTATCTTTAATCTGTGTTGTGTCAGTATGCGGGTCTCTACCGCATTGATATGGCAATAACCATGGATAACGGGTTCAGGCGGGTGTGTGCTTTTCTAATTGGACCGGTGCAGGGCCACCGCTGGAACTGTAAATCGCTGCATATGCTCATTGATTCATACTGTAAAACAGCACAGAATTAATTATTTGTTTGCTGTTGTTTTTTTCAATTCCGGTTAGATTTTTTTTGTTGCACACTTTGAGTTGATTAAATAATTTTGTAGAAGGAAGCAAAGATGAGCTCTAGACTGTGAAGGAGCCAGCACCAGAGGTGTTCCAATCCAGCATAGATATTGGTCACAGTTATTTAAGTAGAATTTTTTTTTATTGCTAGAGATTGCTAACCAAGTAAACACTTTTGTAACACTCTTGATGCATCATGAATTGATGTAGCCCAGTTATTTGCATAACGATATTTAGTTTGTGGTTTGTATTATTGGTTTACAACAATCATACTTTGCACACTTAATTTTGATGTCTCACAGATCCGCCCCTTGGGTTTGGGTATCAAACCATCTCTCAGACATACTCGTCCCGTGGCGAGTTTGGAGTTGGATTGGGTTTTTCAGGTTACCATTATTATCACATTAGCACTTAGTTAGCATAGCTAACATACTGTTTTGAACGTTAGCCTATTTTAGCATTACCGCTCAGAGACTGTCTCCCTCTGCCTCAGAAGCAGCACCGGCCTCGGGCAGTGCTGACTCAGCGCCCTGAGCCAGCGGCTCGAATTGATACGGCTCGCGGCCACTAGGCTCCATAAAGCCTCCCTCTACCTCCGGTGATGACGGAGGAGATCCGCTGGTTCAGGGCGCCAAGTCAGCGCTGCCTGAGCCCGGTACTGCTGAGGCAGAGGGAGACAGGATGGGTCCAGTCTCTGAGTGGTAATGCTAACATAGGCTAACCTTCAAAACAGATGAACTTCGATCAGATCAATCAGTTGCAAAACTGCCAACGTCGCTTCGGTCACTGTCCATGTTTCAGTGTCAGATTAAGGTAGCCTTCACTGTCCTCCTGACCATACCCCCACGTTTCCCCCTCCGCTCATCCTCCACACTTGACCATACCCCTCCATGCTTCATGGCACCGCCCACTTTGTAGAATTTTTCCAATGTTGTCTGGGGGCGGGGTTATGATTTTTCATGGGGTTCAGTTCCACTTTAAATAGAAAACTTTTAAACTGATTAGAATGTTTGTATGATTGTATCGAAATTACTTTTCTTGTAAAGTGTCTTGAGATGACATCTGTTGTGAAACAGAGCTATATAAATAAACTGAATTTAATTTAACAGTGCTGTTCCTTTGATCCCTGCAACATGTTCAAGCCTTTCTAAGAGAATATTGTGATCGACTGCGTCAAAAGCAGCACTGAGATCTAACAAGACCAGAACAGACCCAAGTCCATTATCTGAGGGCATTAGAATATCATTAGAAAACTTCAACTAAGTCATCTTGATTAAGGGAAGGTTTCTTAAGTAAAGGTTTAATTACATCAATTTTAAATTGCTGTAGTACGTATTCACTTACCAAGGATAGCTTTATCATCTAAAATGGGGCCAGTAACCAAAGGGAACACTTAAATAATTTGTTTGGGATTGGGTCCAACATACAAGTTGAAGGTTAAGATGAGGCTAAAACTTTTGATAATTCTGAAAGCTCGACTGAATCAAAACAGTCCAAACACAAATGATGTTCCACATTTCTCTGAGATGCTGCCACACTTACTAAGAAAGAGATAATGATGTTTGGAAAGATTTCCAATGATTTTATTTTTTAATAGAAATAATTTTGTTTATGAAGAATCCCATAAAGTCATCACTACTGAGAGCCAGGGGAATAGTTGGCTTAACAGAGCTATGACTCTGTGTAGGTTTGGCAACTGAACTAAAGGGAAACCTAAGATTGTTCTTATTTGCCTCTCTTATTGATGAAAAATATGCTGTTTTACCTTGTCGAAAGGTCTTTTTATATAGCAGTGGAGTATTTTTCCAGGTTAAATTGCCATTTTCTCTTCCCAAAGGGGGATGTCAATTGTGGGCTCTTCTAAATATTGCTAGACTCTGCCCAATCCCACAAGTTACCTCCATCCCCCCTGCCAGGATTGGCACCACTGCTGGTTCTGGTTCCCGACCCTCCTGGTGATAGTGGTAAAAAAAAAACCTCCTCCTTAATGGGATTCCTTCTTGTTCTTGTTTTGTGAAATCTCTCAACAGTTGACAAAACACCAAAAAACTTTTTGGATGTCGGGTAATATTAGAAGTAAGCCAAAAAATGTACAGTGTTTAGCATTTAAATGACTGTCGAAAGAATCTACTTGGTGCACATCTGTACCAAGTAGTCAGGGGTGTGAATTGTAATCTTTCAAAATGACGGACCGTCTTCAGATTTTTATATAAATAGCAAATATACAACATAAAAATAAATTAAGTAGATAGAAGAATTCAACAGATACAAAAAGAACATGCAAAAAGTTTACATATTTGAATTGTTTTAAGAGCCTTTTTGATGATAGTCTGATATTGATTTTAGTTATTGTTAAACATTTATCATCTTTTTTTGGGTATTCTAAATAAAAAACAAAATAAAACAGGATAAAGCATTTTCAAAAGCACTATATTGGGAAAATCGGTCAAAATATGGTTAATAATGACCTGCTAAACTCTTTCCAAAGCCTATGTGTGAAAAAGCAGTACCTGAAAACATAAGTCATGTTTTCTTGATGATCCCAACAGAAACTGTTATCAACATTCAGGTCTCTCCTAAATTTTTATATATAGTGCTTGGCAGGTTTAAAAATGGGGCTTAAGAAAAAAACTAGATACCAGATAACTTTTTAAATTAAAACTCATTAAAAGGTTGCAACCTACTTTTATAAAACTAGAATTTAATATTTGAAATATAAATGGAGGTTTACGAGAAAAAAAGGGAACAACAAAACTTAACCAATTACAACAAAAAAGCGTAATTAAATTATTTGAATTAAATTATCTGTATTTGAAAATTATTATTTAATGTTTTGTAAGGTAATGTTTTTTTGTCCATGTATTATTTTTCTAATAATAGGCCCACAGGTTAAGCTTTTATTCTTGGTCCTTTTATTTCACTTAAATCCAATTTTACTTCAGTAGTCGAACCTTTACAGGTACAAACCTCAGTGTTGCACACTACCACTTGATGTTACTCTGTAACCACCGCCAAAGGAGTGTTACACACACAACTAATACATGCAAAGTTTTCATGAAAAAATAACTGGGGGCTCTGAATACAATGAAATTTGGCCAACATTAAACTAGAGCAAAAAAATTTAAGACCTACATGCCTATTCTTGAATTTCATGAATTTGATCAGAATCCCATGTATCTAATTAGAGACAGTAGATTTTAAGTACGCACATTTTGGACACAAAATAATTTATTAAACTAGCTTTAGGACATACAAAGGACTTTGTTTGGTCCCCATAGCTCTGAAAACACTAAATGCTCCACTTCCAGTGGGATGAGGAAAAAAATAGTATATAGAAGCTTTAATATATATGGAAATGAATTCAGAATATTGCTAATTAAAAGTTATTATAATACCTCAGACAAAATACAGTAACTGCTTCTGGAGTATCATGCAAATGATTTGGCAACGAGCAATCCTCTGAGATGAGGCTCACATTTTATGTTGTACCTTTACAACATATCTTTAATGTTGTTTGTTTCAGCGGAGATTTTTTTAGCTCGAAATCCTTAGCTCAGTCAGAGTAAGGAAAAAAACTCACAGTGCCTGTGCAACACATCTTTCAACACTGTTGATGTGTTAATGTAATGCATAACAAAATAATTTAACATTGCTATAAAAAATTTTATTTTAAAATGTTGCTGGTTAATGCGGTTGCCTCAGTCCGCAACGCGCTTTACCTTGGTTCAAGTCCCGTGCTGGTGGACCTTTACCATATGTCTTCTCCCCCTTCTATGTACTGTCCAATGTAAAATAAAGGCCACTGTGGCCACAAAACCTTTTTAAAAAATTGCTGCCGTTTCTGAGTGGAGGGAGGGAGTGGCAGGAAGGACACAAGGGGATTTTGAACACCATTACAAATTAGCTGACTCAAAAAGCTACTAAAGATGTGGCAAACTGCTTATTTATTTGACTGTCTCTTTTTTAGGTGGAAAAGCTTGAAGTTCCAACCCAAACTATGACAAACAACATAAAGTATTACTTGGGTAATTAATCCGGTTCACCATTTGTTAGTCAAATCTATGTTTTTTATATATCAATATTGTTTGAGTGACTGTCTATAACTCAAATGTTCATTGCCACTTTGTTATTTTGATTTATTTATTCTTTTACATGGCACGCAAAACAGTCACCGTTAGCATTGGCTTTCAATTTTACTCCCCATATTTTTCATGACTGCATAAATTCATTTCTTGGGGGCAATTCTGAATGTTTTGTCTTGGAAATAACATAAAAGTTATCCGGTTTTCATACTCTAGACATTATGTGCAGTCCATTCTCCAGATTTCGACAAAAGCCCGAGTCACATATGAAACTCTCTCCTAAGTCATGCCTCAGGCTATACCTCTCATCCACATGGACTCTGCACACACAGCTGAGGGCCAGACTGCTTCCTAGACTGTCCACTCTGATTGGAAGGGGATTGGGAGGGACTGAGACGGGCTGGCCTACATAACCATAATGAGGTGCACACGTATACAGTGAGCTAACATGGTGAGACATTTGGCTAAATTAATAGGGAAAGCAGTGCAAGTTGCCACAAAGTTATGCATGTGGGAGCGGCTTGTTATAGGGTATTGATGGGAATTTTAGTAATGGGCTTTGAGAGCTCCGACAGTGAATGAATTGGAAGAGTTTAAGGCCCCTAAGGCATATTTAAAGGCAGTAATGAAGAACTACATATTTTAACGACTACTTCATGATTTTGTCTTACCGTTAGGAAATGCATAGTATATGTACAATAAATAGGAAGGTTAAAATATAAATTCTAATAGAATTAACTTTTTTAGGTTTTTGTAAAGGCTCCTAGATTTATCCAAAAACTTCCACTTGGATAACTTTATTACCAACCTGGTGCTGTAATTAATCCAAATTTGATGTATAAATGAACAAAATAGTGCCAATTACTATAAATTTATTGTCTGTATGACTCTTTTCAGTTAAGTGTTACATAACTTTAAGTAACAGCAATGTTTATCTTAATGATCTATGAAAAGAAACTTAAACCAGTTCACCTAAAATCTTGGCCTATAAATGTAGACAAACCGTAGCAGTAGCAAAGGATTTTGCTCTGCAGGTTGATCTAGCCAAGCTCCATTGTACCCTCAGCAGGTCTACCATTGGCTCGGCTAAGTGTAGGGTTTGCCAACCACAGTGCACTATGTTTGTAGAGAGACGTAGAAAGCCAGGCTTGGCACCATTATGGGAGAGCATTTGTTTTTTATCATGATGGCAGAGCTGCGATGGAGCAAAACAACAAAGATGGCGGCAACTCCGAAATGGCACTTGTTTGGTATCAACTTTGGACGATTTAGACTTGGGCTTTTTTTGAGAGAGAGAAGAGCAGATAGAGGCACTTAAGTCCTTTGTTTTCAACCGTCCTTATTGACCAATTTCCATTGCTATGAATACGTAACTTTGTTCTTTACTCTGATTGGTCCTAGTGCTGTCCAGTTGCGTGCAGAGACAGTTTGAAAGACAACCGTTGATTCCGCCCCTTTGACTGAACGCTGTCTAAAACTCGTGGTCAGACTATCTGACCACGACTTTTTGCAAGCCACTGTTAATTTAGCCATATATATATATATATATATATATATATATATATATATATATATATATATATATATATATATATATATATATATATATATATATATATATATATATATATATATATATATATATATATATATATATATATATATATGTATATATGTATTATGGCTTGCCGGGCTACTAAAATCCAACAGCATTCTGCTACAATCTATTTCATTTGAATACCCATGAATTCCCTTCTAGTTCACTACAGTCCAGTTTATTCTAATTAAATTGAATGCGTTGATGTTCTTTAATGAGCATTAGCAAATATTAAACACCTTTTTGACTAACCAAGGAAATAAAAAAAAGCTACTGGATTTTCACAATTCTTGAGATTTTTTTTAACTCCTATTGTACTTTTAGGCTTTCACAGAATCATGAATAAAAATAAATAAATGAAAACATTAGCAATGATGAGGTCTTTGTGATGTGATGGAGCTTCTTCATAAAGAGCTTTAAACATGGATAGAAAAGATCTAAAGTTTTGTTTTTTTTCCACTGACAAGCATCATTGCCAAACCATTTCCCTAAGCACAGCGACTACAACTAATGCACACTTTGACTCTGAAACTTAACCTGCTGTTACATTTTCTTCTCTTGCCATGTACGTTTGTCCATCTGAAAATGTGTTTTATGTGGTCTAAGCATAAAGAAAAGGCATCCTGTATGAGGTATGTGTGTCGTTTATGATGCATCCCTTTATGAATGTTGTATATGTTTCAGGATCAAATGTGTAACGTGTACAGATCTCACTAAGCAACTAAGCTAAGCAAGAGAAATTTAGGATAAGGGTTACAAAGCCATTTGTAAGCTTTCGGGAATCCAGTGAACCACAATAGGGGTCATGAAGGAAACATGGAACACTGGTTACGCTTCCCAGTCTTAGGTCACAAAATAATCCAGAACAACATCTAGAGCATTGCAACTCTCCCCTGCCTCAGTCAAGGGCAGAGTAACTGATTCCTCAAGAAAACACTACCAGGAAAAAATGAAGCTTTTGAGAAGGTTTGGTTCTTGCTATCTCTGGTTCAAAACTACCACAATATTTCAGAAAAAGAACATCATACCAACAGTCAGACATGGTGGTGGTAGCATGATTGTCTAGGGCTGCTGTGGTGCTTAAGCAGGTTGACTTTAGGTTCTTTAGGGAAACAATAATTCTGCTATCTACCAGAAAGGCCTGAAGGCATTGGTTGTTGACCTTAAGCGCAGGTGCACTTGGCCTATAGAGCAAGAAAATATTCCTGAAGCACACCAGTAAGTCCACTTCTTGAATGGCTCACAAAAAAGCTAAATCAAGTTTTTGAGAGGCCTAATCAGAATTTGGACTTAAATATGATTGAGATACTGTGACATGACCTTAATCAGAATGTTTTTGCCTGAAAACCTTCCAATAGGATTGAAGTTAAACTAATCAACAAAGAATTAGGTCAAAAGTCCTCCACAGTGGGACCATTATGCTTCAGGACCCATCTAGTACAGTAAAACAAGTTCAAACACAGAACACCAGTGTTAATGTAAGAGCAGGAAACGTCCATTAGCTGTTTTGCAGCAGTAATAGCATTTCTTTACATAATTCATAGCCCCTGTGCTTTCATCAACTGTCTTGGTGTAAAGGTAAAGGAGCTTAAAGTTAACCGCTTTTAAATGTAAAATAAGCTATTAAAGCAAGAATAAAGTAATGATTGATTTACTCATCTTTGAGCCCATGGTTCTGACAAGCAAATGAAAAAGCATCAGGAAAGGAAAAATACTTAATTATTCAGAATTTTACAGGGGAAAAAAAAGTCTTAAATGAATAAACATCTTTTCTCCCTTCTTTCCAATTAGCACCATCACACCTCTGCAAAGATGTTTCTTATTTCTGTCCTTTTAATTGTTGTGTTTTACAGTCTATTTATGGTAACCGTATCATTCCCTGCCTTGTTATTCCTCTTCTTTTTTTCCCCCATCTGCTTTTTTTGTTGTTGTTTTTTGAAGGTTCGTACAGTTTTATGTAAATTGCACCATGATAAAAAGACAAACCTTTCCCTCTGAAATGACAAAACGGCCACGATTCCACCCTTTTGTCTGTGGATTTGCTTTATTCTCAGGGATGCTCTGCAATCCTCTAAAGGTGGCACAGCATCCTGTGTGAACCAAATTGAACCTGACAACTGCCTCATTCATTTGCAGCCCGTGTTTGTTCCAGAAGTTAGACACCAGTCGCTTGCATTCTTGCATCTGCTGCAAGAACTGTAAATGGTTGCAAAAAATAAAGTACAGCGTCACCCCAAGCCTTCTCTCTTTTCTTTCTGATGCACTCTGCAGACAACACCATACATAAAGAACCCTTCTTATCTTATTTGAGCAGTGCTTAAGGTATTTCTGCAAATTCCAAGGGGCTGGAATTATAAATCACTATGAAGCAAGATTGCAATCAGCAAGGATTGTTGCAAAGAAGACTAATGAAACCACCCACACTGGTAAATGACCTGCAGATTAAGTAAGATACAGGCTTCCCACAGTTGCACAGATGTGATACACCGGATCTCTCTCTCACACAGTCTCCCATGATGCGCGGTGCACTGGCCCAAGCCAGATAAGGCCACAAAGGCAAACGAATGGAGCTCTTTGTCTGTTTGTTCCATTACGGCGACACAGGCTTATTCCAGATTCTTAGCTCTGTTTAACTGCCACGAAGAAAACCTTAGTGTTATCAGGGAGACGAATTGAACTGTGAGCTGGAGGAAGCTGATGTTCCTTGTGGTAAAACACATTTAATTGTAGATACACACTGCAACCTTTCTTTAGAATAAATTAGCATGTTTGCTATTGTTGCTTTGTACTTGCAAGGACCTCAAAATGATCAAAGAGGGCAAGTTTGTTTGAAGAATAAGGCATTCAGCATATTTTAGGTTAACAAGAGCAGAGGTTTTCTACTGCACGTGGCTAATATCATCTCCGCACCCACACAACCCTCATCTATTTTTGGCCTTTTTATTACCGTATCCCTAACATACATAGCTAAGAATGTTTTCCAAACCACTTTATCTTTATTACATCGAGCTGCCATGGTAAATCACCTCCTTTATCTCTCACCAGTATGCCAGCTTTGTCAAAAACCCTAAAAATTGGAAACAAACAACATATAGTTGAGCAAAACTGAGATTTCTATAAATATAGAATCACACGTGTGTTATCTGCGAGACGCTTTGCCAACTAAAAGGGTTTTTGTGTTTTTTTTACTGCACCCATGCTGTATAGTATAAGGCTTCATCCACTACAATGAATTTAGCTATGAGTCTATTGACTGTTTCCTACCAAAAGCTTACTGTCTGTGTAGCAACTATCAGGTACCTTATGAATTTTTTGTCCATAAACCAGTCTCATTATCAAAAATTTTATCAGTTTTATAACTTATCGATACCACTAAACTCATCTGAAGCACTTTTTCAGACTCAGATTTTAACCTTTCAGTAAAAATCTTTATTAAACTTTAATCTGCTTACATAGCAGTATCTGTAGATTCCACACAACATGGAACAACACAATGCTGAAGATGTGCTGAATGGCCATTTCACTGCTTTAGTGGGATATAGGCTACCTCATATAAGCTCTATTTAAAGATCTATAAATTTCATTTTAGATCCAAACTAAATATCCCAGCTAGGTGTTCTTTCTCTGCATCACATTTATAAATGAACTGGAACAAATAAAAGGAACAGAAATCTAAAATTCTGATGAGTTTGAAAAAAAAGTAGGTACAAAACAAATTTTTAGTTGCAGTTTAGCTGCAGGGCAAATAAGTTATTCGCCACTAGATATGGAAAGTTATGTTGCAGAAGAAGAAATGGAGGTGTGGTATGAAGGAAGTTGTGATGTTTTTCATTTTTGTTCAAAAAAACTAGCTATTTGTTTGCTTGCTTATTTGTTTTGTTGTAACTAAGTCAAAATGTTATGCTGATCCATTGTTTGTTAGGATTAAGGAATAGTGTGAATATACAGTGTCTGTCACATCTCCTAATGCAGCACAGTGGAGAGACAAGGCTTCAGAAAGTACCTGTGCAGCTAAAACTGAATTTAAAAGTTGTTCAGAGGCCAAAAAGGAAGTGAAATGGCTTCTTTTTTTTGTTAATTGGTTTGCTTTCTCTCAGCAAGTCAAATCCTAAACTACTGATGTGTGTAATGTTAAAAACAAGGTGTGATCTGAAAAACCAAAGATAAGACACATTTATTTACAATAAATCTTTGTGAAAACCACTGAAACCAATGGGTATCATTACACTTTTATCCTTTAGATAGTAAAAGAACCCAGAACAAAACTAAAACAATAGTTTTTGTAAATTCTATGTTCTTTATTTAATACTTATCCTGACCAGGAAAATGAAAGAAGCTAATTACATACCTTTCCAGATTTTCAGGACTGCATGGGAAGCCTGATTAAACCTTTTTGCAATAGCATTTAAAAAGCATTATCTTTATAATACATATAAGTACCAAAGTAAATGTCTCAGTTTACTAAGGATTTTAAAAGATAAATGTATAGCACTTTACTTAGCCTTTCTGCCTTTAAAACATTTGTTTTTTTAGTTCAATTGTAAATCATCTTTGGCACATGAAAAACTTTACAAATGTGTATTATTTAATTGTGTAACTGAAACAATTGTTCTGAAACATTACATGTTTGAGTGTCACTGTGCTTGACAATTTTCTACTCCAGTGAAACTAAAAGACCTTTGATTAAAAGCAGCTGCCGACCAAACACCCAACTGGTGGTTGGTTGGTTCCCAGCCGAACTCACCCCTTCAAGTCAATAACCAGATTAACACATCTAAAACAAATGCCTTTTTTGGTCTCCAGTGTGTGTCAGCATTTATATGTGCTCTTGTTTCTGCACACATGGATGTGTTAGAAAGTATCAGGAAAGAGTCTGAACAATGGCAGCTGGTTTCGAGAAAGAGATGAACAGGGTGGGGCAGAAAATCCAGAGAAGAGATGAGTGGAAGTGCAACTGTGAGAAAAGATGACACACAAGACGCTTTTCACTATGCAATTTTACTGACTTAGCCCACCACTGTGGATTTCACAGACTCCTAAATCACTCCCAGTATTTTCAAGATCCATTTACATTTAAGATTTTCTGACTTGAGCCAGGGAGATTGTTTTTTTTTCTTAAACTTTCTCAGAATACATGTCAGTTACTCTAGCTCTTGATGGGCTTTATGCAGCTGCTGAATGACAGGAACCAATGAAACCAGAACAAGTAGTTCGATACAAACACCTCGATTGAGGAACATTTTAGGACTATATTATTGTCAAATTTAAGGCAACAAAATGTGCAAAAATAAGCTTGATACTATTCAAAGAAAATAAATTAAAGAAATCAAAATAATATAAATAAAAGCCAGAATGAGTCCCTTGAGAGAATAAAATTTGGGACATTTTTGCTATATATTAGCTTGTTCAGGTTGCGATGCTTTTTATTTTGTTCCTTAAAATAATTGCATTCAGTAGTCTTTGTATGCAATTCCATATATTTTAAAAACATTTCCTGGCTGAATAACATGTCCTCCTTATTTATCAGAACCAGAATCAGAAAGGGTTTATTGCCAGATGTTGGGCGGGTTTACAACATTAGGAAATTACTGCGGTACTTTGTGCAAACATACGAGAACAAAAAGACAAACACTTCAATAAAAATAAAAATATAATATGCTAAGTAAATCCGCCGCAGATGCGACAAATACTGAAAATAAATCGACAGGCGTTGTAGTCCTGTAGTTAAAGAGCTCTATTCTGGAGTAAGAATACCCAGAGGAGTGACCAGACACACAAATTACGCGCAAAAACAATACAGAAATAACGCACTGAAGTACCAGGGCATGGCGCCATCTTGGAAAACTAAGAAATAAAAATAGGCATCCCTACTGATTGCAAAGCTGACTACTGCTGCACCTATAGATACTTATGCAAGCTAGTGCTAACATAAATTGGTAACTGAAATGATGCTGACTGCGCAAAAAGGAGCGACATGAAGCGATTTTTCCCAGATCACATTGAGCAGTTCAATATGTAAAATAATAATGTGCATACTAGTCCACTTACATCATGGTCCAGGAAAAAAGTGTATAATACAACTATTTTAGTACAGTAAAATGGATTACAGGATATTAACATAAGACCTGAAAGGTCTGACCCTTACAAGAACCATTGTTTATTAAGAACAAAGAAACAGTCCTAACAGTTCCATGAAAGATGGCTGACAGGTTGTCAGAATGTGGCTCCATCGTCAGTAATTCTCATTTTCATAATTTTTAATAAAGTCTTCCTTTATGCACGTACAAAAATCTGATATTTGAATATGTTTTTTTAAATGGAGGTTTTTACACACATACAAATTCATTCTTCTAAATTAAACACTGAATTGCTAGAGAAAAGGTAATCAGAAACAACCAATTATTTTGTCCTTCAAATGGGACAGTAATCTTTTCCAATTTAATGAGTCATTTTACTAATGACTGGTTGATTAAACTGTCTTTGCTCTAGCTTTCCTAATGAGTTAGTGTTAAAGGGATACTTTAGAATTGTGAAGTGGGGTTCTGTTGAAAGATTATGACTAATAAATACCTCTAAGCTTGTGGATATATTTCTTAACATTTACAGTTTAATGAAAAGGAGAAACATATTTAAATTCTCATGTATGTACTGCGGGAGATTTTATTAAAATTTGAATTTTTTATAACAAATAAAATCTAAAATATTATTTTCAGTATATTATAGAGTTCTCAATTTATGCTAAATTAAAAAATTAAATCAGGAAATCCAATAGAAATTCAGATCAAATAAATGATGTATATAATCCCCAATTTCCACTGCATGCGCTCCGGTCCGCCATGCACTCCGCAGCCATTCGCAATCTCCACTGCATGTGCTCTAGATCTGCTCCGCTCCGGTCCGCAGCCCAGAGGTGGTCAAAAAAGCATGCGCAGGAATTGCGAGATTCTCGGGATAAAAGCCAGTAATTCCGTGGAAAACTAAGAGAAAATAACTGTTATTCTCTGTTATTCTGTGTCAAGAAATTTTGGACAATATATGTATGAATATACACGGGCCTATATTAATAAAGCTATGCATACAAAAAATGTCTATTCCGTCTTTATTGATTTATTTTGAAAAACACCCGGAAATGTGGTTGTTCTATATCCAGTTGGTGCTTACTGATTTGTGTAGATTGACTGCGGACTTGATCCGGCGTCCGGCAAAAATATTTTTGCCGGATGGCGAAACTGTGGCCGGCGCCCTGTGCCGCTCGGCGGCGGCAGCGGAAATGCTCTCATTGACTACAATGGGAGCCTTTTTGCTGCGGAGTGCGTGCCAAAGCGGAGTGCATGCAGTGGAAATTGGGGGTTAGTTATCCTGCAGAGTAACTCAGATCCAGACCTTTGCTATAGTATTGCCCTGCTGAGTGATTTTGATATGTAAGGTGAAAGTGATAAAAGTCCTGGTAATCTGCAGAGTGGCACAGTTGGTAGCACTGTTGCCTTGCATCAAGAAGGCCTTGGTTCAAATCCCAGTCGGGGGTCTTTCTGCATAGGGTTTTCATGTTCACCCTGGGTTCCCTCTGCATACTCCAACTTCCTCCCACAAATGCACTGTTAGGTTAATTGGTCTTTTTAAATTGTCCTTAGGTGTGTGTGTGTGTGTGTGTGTGTGTGTGCATGATTGTTTATCCTGTCTCTGTTGCCCTGCAATGGACTGGCGACCGGTCCAGTGTGTACCTTGCTTGGAGATCAAGCCTTGCTGGAGGCATCAGATGGGTATAAATAATAAATGAACTGACTGACAAGAAATTATGTTTATTTTGCATATATTTGGTTTCATTTATTGGATGTATGCATCTTCAGTTTTTCACATAAATATCAATTGTGGGACTTTTTAAATTATGGAATTGTGGCACTTGTGGCTTTCCATACATGCTGGGTGGTCTAAATTGTTAATACTGTGGGCTTCTGCTTTTGTGACATGCTTGTTTTGAACTATGAACCTTCCTTCAGTAGTCAAGGTTCCTGTGTGCAGCAGTGAGGACACACCTGCTAGTATCATCAATCTAGAGCAAGTTACGAAACAGCACACTCATTACTGTTTGCCAGCCTCCAAACATTGGCTATCAGTCCTGTTCTAATTATGACTTCCATCAGTAAAACACACACAGCATGTCTTTGACAGAACTTTCTAAGTTTGTTAGAGCCACTAGAGAAGAGGACAAAGATGGGAGATTCAACTGTTGACTGTGGATTGAAGAGTGAACTGAAGGTAGGCTGTACCTGTGGCGTGTTCCCAAGGGAACTGACATGGTTCTGTTTCTTAATAAAAGTGAATGAGGAGCCCTTTGTGCCCCCCATCAGTGGCTCTCTCTTTGCACTATAAAACGTAAACTTTATTTACTTCCAATAGTATACTTAATTTTTGCATGATCAGTGTAAAGTTCTAAATACTCAATGATGATAACCGTGTCAGTTCAAAAAGGCTCCCCACAACGTGATACAGTGACTTATTTTAGGTATACCACTGTAGAGACATACACAGTGTAATGATTGAAAAATCATTGAGCGTGCCAAAAATGTCAGGATAGACTAAGTTGGACCATCTGTGGTTGGGCCCAGATACTTTGCATGATTAATGGCCTGTGCACATTACAAAATACTTAGTATCATCATATTGCTTATTAGCCTGATTATAGGGAGATGATGGATCTTGGGTTAATTACTGATAAAGACTCTAATGAGGGAGCCTCCTCAATGCCTCTACAGGGCACCTGTAAGTGTACTTGAGAGTAGTTGGGTAGGTATACTGCAGACAACACTAAATTAGCTGTTCTCAGCTATGGTATATTTGCATGCTACTAATTTAAAACTCCAATGTAAGCGAGATGAGGCAGGCTTATTTGGAATGCACCATTCATACTCAAAGTAATTTGGAGACCCTTACAGGTAGACTAAGGAAAAGGGGTAAAGAAAGTTAAAAGCACAAAAAATAAAAACAAAAGAAATCTAATATATATTATAATATATATTAGATTATATATATATATTATGTATTATATACTAGATTATATATATGTATTATATATTAGATTATATATATACACTACCGTTCAAAAGTTTGGGGTCACATTGAAATGTCCTTATTTTTGAAGGAAAAGCACTGTACTTTTCAATGAAGATAACTTTGAACTAGTCTTAACTTTAAAGAAATACACTCTATACATTGCTAATGTGGTAAATGACTATTCTAGCTGCAAATGTCTGGTTTTTGGTGCAATATCTACATAGGTGTATAGAGGCCCATTTCCAGCAACTATCACTCCAGTGTTCTAATGGTACAATGTGTTTGCTCATTGACTCAGAAGGCTAATTGATGATTAGAAAACCCTTGTGCAATCATGTTCACACATCTGAAAACAGTTTAGCTCGGTACAGAAGCTACAAAACTGACCTTCCTTTGAGCAGATTGAGTTTCTGGAGCATCACATTTGTGGGGTCAATTAAACGCTCAAAATGGCCAGAAAAAGAGAACTTTCATCTGAAACTCGACAGTCTATTCTTGTTCTTAGAAATGAAGGCTATTCCATGCGAGAAATTGCTAAGAAATTGAAGATTTCCTACAACGGTGTGTACTACGCCCTTCAGAGGACAGCACAAACAGGCTCTAACCAGAGTAGAAAAAGAAGTGGGAGGCCGCGTTGCACAACTGAGCAAGAAGATAAGTACATTAGAGTCTCTAGTTTGAGAAACAGACGCCTCACAGGTCCCCAACTGGCATCTTCATTAAATAGTACCCGCAAAACACCAGTGTCAACATCTACAGTGAAGAGGCGGCTGTGGGATTCTGGGCTTCAGGGCAGAGTGGCAAAGAAAAAGCCATATCTGAGACTGGCCAATAAAAGAAAAAGATTAAGATGGGCAAAAGAACACAGACATTGGACAGAGGAAGACTGGAAAAAAGTGTTGTGGATGGATGAATCCAAGTTTGAGGTGTTTGGATCACAAAGAAGAACGTTTGTGAGACGCAGAACAACTGAAAAGATGCTGGAAGAATGCCTGACGCCATCTGTTAAGCATGGTGGAGGTAATGTGATGGTCTGGGGTTGCTTTGGTGCTGGTAAGGTGGGAGATTTGTACAGGGTAAAAGGGATTCTGAATAAGGAAGGCTATCACTCCATTTTGCAACGCCATGCCATACCCAGTGGACAGCGCTTGATTGGAGCCAATTTCATCCTACAACAGGACAATGACCCAAAACACACCTCCAAATTGTGCAAGAACTATTTAGAGAAGAAGCAGGCAGCTGGTATTCTATCGGTAATGGAGTGGCCAGCGCAGTCACCAGATTTGAACCCCATGGAGCTGTTGTGGGAGCAGCTTGACCGTATGGTATGCAAGAAGTGCCCATCCAACCAATCCAAATTGTGGGAGCTGCTTCTAGAAGCGTGGGGTGCAATTTCTCCAGATTACCTCAACAAATTAACAGCTGGAATGCCAAAGGTCTGCAATGCTGTAATTGCTGCAAATGGAGGATTCTTTGACGAAAGCAAAGTTTGATGTAAAAAAAATCTTATTTCAAATACAAATCATTATTTCTAACCTTGTCAATGTCTTGACTCTATTTTCTATTCATTTTACAACGTATGGTGGTGAATAAGTGTGACTTTTCATGGAAAACACAAAATTGTTTGGGTGACCCCAAACCTTTGAACGGTAGTGTATATATATATATGATGTCTGTCTGATTGATTTTTGCAAGCCATAATCTATCCATCCATATGCCCTTTTCTTCCGGTTATCCGCGGTCAGGTTGTGGGGTAGCAGCTTAAGCAGGGAGACCAAGACTTGCCCCTTGGGCCAGCTGCTCGGGGGGAATCCCAAGGCATTCCCAGGACAGCTGAGAAACATAGTTCCTCTATTGTATCCTGGGTCTACCTTTGGGTCTCCTCCTGGTAGGACGTGCCCGGATCACCTCACCAGGGAGGCATCCAGGAGGCATCATAACCAGACTCCTCTCAAGGTGGAAGACCAGCTCTACTCTGAGCCCCTCCTGAATGCCTGAAGTTTTCATCCTATCTCATAGGGAGAGCCCAGACACCCTGTAGAGGAAACTCATTTCAGCCGCTTGTATCTATGATCTTGTTATTTCTGTCACTACCCAGAGCTTGTGACCATAAAGGGTAAGAACGTAAATTGACCGATGTCACCATAACAGACCGGTGGAACGCTTGCTGCAGACTCCACACCAATCCAACCATCTCCCATTCCATTTTTCCCCTATTCGTGAGCACAGCCATAATCTAATCAATTTAAAATAAAAGCATGGACCAGCATTCCTGTGACCTGTTTTAATAGAAAGCCACTCAACTAATGTTTTTAATATGTCAATTGTCTGATTTAGTAATAGACTTTATATGGACGTTAATATTTAGCACTGAATCCATAGCAACACCTAGATTTCTTGCGTGCTCTGAGGTCTTTAGCCTCATTGAAGTGCTGATCACTAACCTTGCAAACATTATGTTGCTTTTTTATTGAGATTAAAGAAATTCTAAACCATCCACTTAAAGCTATTATGTTTTAAGGATTAGTCTAAGTAAAACATGTCATCAGTGACAAGAAATGGTAGTACTCGCTAGTAAATGGTAGTAAAAAAAGAGAAAGCAAATTGATACTGACTAAAAGAGGCTTGTGAATCGAGTCTTTAGGAATCCCCACATGTGATTTTTGTTTACTCAGATTTACAGTGGCTTGCAAAAGTATTCGGCCCCCTTGAACTTTTCCACATCTTGTCACATTACAGCCACAAACATGAATCAGTTTTATTGGAATTCCACGTGAAAGACCAATACAAAGTGGTGTACACGTGAGAAGTGGAACGAAAATCATACATGATTCCAAAATTTTTTCACAAATAAATAACTGAAAAGTGGGATGTGCGTAATTATTCAGCCCCCTTTGGTCTGAGTGCAGTCAGTTGTCCATAGACATTGCCTGATGAGTGCTAATGACTAAATAGAGTGCACGTGTGTGTAATCTAAAGTCAGTACAAATACAGCTGCCCTGTGACGGCCTCAGAGGTTGTCTAAGAGAATGTTGGGAGCAACAACACCATGAAGTCCAAAGAACACACCAGACAGGTCAGGGATAAAGTTATTGAGAAATTTAAAGCAGGCTTAGGCTACAAAAAGATTTCCCAAGCCTTGAACATCCCACGGAGCACTGTTCAAGCGATCATTCAGAAATGGAAGGAGTATGGCACAACTGTAAACCTACCAAGACAAGGCCGTCCACCTAAACTCACAGGCCGAACAAGGAGAGTGCTGATCAGAAATGCAGCCAAGAGGCCCATGGTGACTCTGGACGAGCTGCAGAGATCTACAGCTCAGGTGGGGGAATCTGTCCATAGGACAACTATTAGTTGTGCACTGCACAAAGTTGGCCTTTATGGAAGAGTGGCAAGAAGAAAGCCATTGTTAAAAGAAAACCATAAGAAGTCCCGTTTGCAGTTTGCCAAAAGCCATGTGGGGGACACAGCAAACATGTGGAAGAAGGTGCTCTGGTCAGATGAGACCAATATGGAACTTTTTGGCCAAAATGCAAAACGCTATGTGTGGCGGAAAACTAACACTGCACATCACTCTGAACACACCATCCCCACTGTCAAATATGGTGGTGGCAGCATCATGCTCTGGGGGTGCTTCTCTTCAGCAGGGACAGAGAAGCTGGTCAGAGTTGATGGGAAGATGGATGGAGCCAAATACAGGGCAATCTTGGAAGAAAACTTCTTGGTGTCTGCAAAAGACTAGAGACTGGGGCGGAGGTTCACCTTCCAGCAGGACAACGACCCTAAACATAAAGCCAGGGCAACAATGGAATGGTTTAAAACAAAACATATCAATGTGTTAGAATGGCCCAGTCAAAGTCCAGATCTAAATCAAATCGAGAATCTGTGGCAAGATCTGAAAACTGTTGTTCACAAACGCTGTCCATCTAATCTGACTGAGCTGGAGCTGTTTTGCAAAGAAGAATGGGAAAGAATTTCAGTCTCTAGATGTGCAAAGCTGGTAGAGACCTACCCTAAAAGACTGGCAGCTGTAATTGCAGCAAAAGGTGGTTCTGCAAAGTATTGACTCAGGGGGCTGAATAATTACGCACACCCCACTTTTCAGTTATTTATTTGTAAAAAATGTTTGGAATCATGTATGATTTTCGTTCCACTTCTCTCGTGTACACTACTTTGTATTGGTCTTTCACGTGGAATTCCAATAAAATTGATTCATGTTTGTGGCTGTAATGTGACAAAATGTGGAAAAGTTCAAGGGGGCCGAATACTTTTGCAAGCCACTGTATATTGGCCAGATGAAATGAAGCACTATCAGTCTGCTAGTAAGATCTGAACCAATTTAGCAGAGTGGTATAGGCTCTATCCCTTCCCCTTTTTTCTTCTATTAATCAGCTTGTTATGATAAACTCTGTCAAACACAGCACAAACATCCAGAAATGCCAAAGCAGAAGCTTCAGATGCACAACAATTAGGGCATATGCCATTTAAAACATTTGCCTTTGCTCTTGGTACGAGTTTCAGTCTGTCCAGCTGAAAACAAAGTTTGGTCTTGTTTAGTCTGTTTATGTTTGTAGATTTATCCTTTTGACTGATTTCACATCCGCAAAGCTTAAACTATGGCTAGCAGGCTACTAACAGTGACTTTTAGACCAATTAAAGTAACTGCATGTTGTGAATTTGAAACTTTAAAATAAATTATGATTTGCTTTTTGTAACGACGTCATGTTTTTTCCTGTGTCTGTCAGTCTCTGCTTTTCTAATTGTTTCCAGTTGCCCATTGTTTCCCTGATTGTTTCCCTTATTGTATCCCCTGTGTATTTATACCTCTCCATTTTCGCCTGTCATTTGCTGGTTTGTCGTCATGTATGCGTCATGTGATCTCATTGTCGTCATTCCCTTTGTGTGTCTCCTTGAATATGTCAGTTTACTTTAAGGGTTTGTGTCAAGCTAAATTCTTGTGAATTTAAGCAGCAATATAAGATTCATCTTTTCAACTGTCCTCTCTGCTCCGGGGTCCTACATCAACTTCAAACCATAATAATACAAACCGGCAAGAAGGACCCAGCAGAAGGTGAAAAGATTACCCTATTCGAGTGGTGTTATAAAGAGGCAGCGAAGAACTCACCTTACATTGATATGAGGTTGGCAATCTGTCCCCCTGGAGTTGGGCCATGGTGGTATGAGGCTAACCAGCACGCCTTCCCCCTCTCCAGGGGGGATAGACCATCGTTCCCACCATTCCTCCTAAGGCCTCTCATGGCCACTGCTTCCATGCAAGAGAGCCCACTCATCATCATGGCTTGCAGGCCACAGAGCCCACTTCTTTTCAGGGCCTTCAGGCTCCTGTCCCGGCTCAATGAAGAGTCATCTAGGTTCTTGTTCCGGCTCCACGCCGAATCGCCCAGGTTCCTGTTCCGACACCATGCAGAATCCCCCAAATTCCTGTTCCAGCTCCATGCCAAGTCGCCCAAGTTTCTGTTTCTGCTCCTCGTCGAGGCCTTCAGGTTCCCGTTCCAATGCCCCGTTGGTCTATAGCTCAAGTTCCAGTGCCCCGTCACTCTCTCGCTCCAGGTTCCAGAGCCCCGTTGCTCCTGAGTTCCAGTCTCTGCTCCTTCTTAGGGGATCATGGACGATCTGCGTCAACTCCACGTCTCAGCTCTTCCCGAGGAGGTCAAGACCGATCCGTCTCAGCTCCAGTCTTCTGTATCTTCTAAGGGGACAAGGTTCGGTCCGCCTCATTTCTGGGTTTCCACTGAGATCCCCCCGTCTCTTCTTCATGAGTGCCCTAGTCTCCGATCCCTGGCACTTCGGTGCATCTTTGTTGGTTTCTCCATCATAGATTCCTGGTGCTTAGGGGTTCCTTCACCACGGGTCTCCAGCTTGCCGTCGTGGGATTGTTCGCCGCAGCCTTCCAGGTTTACATGATCCTCCGGCATCATGGCTGCCCTTCGGATGCCTTCCTGGGGCATTTCGGGTCGAACGGCTGACCTCCGAACCCCTCCCACGGGTTCCTTCGGCCACATGGCTAGATTCTTTAAAGACTTTTTGTCCTTTGGGACCATTTGGGTTATTTCTGTTGTGTACCTTTTTCCCTTGTTGTCTGGTTTGAGTTCTTCCCGCAGTCCTGGACCCCCTCCTCCCACCCTGGTCTGGTTGTTTTTCGTTTGTGCGCCAGGTGGCTTAGCTTTGAGAGGGGGGCCGTGTATTTATACCTCCCCGTTTTCCCCTGTCATTTGCCAATTTGTCGTTGTGTATGCTTCTTGTGATCTCCTTGTCGTCCTTCCCTCTGTGTGTCTCCTTGAAGACCTCAGTTCAGTTTAAAGGCTTGTGTCAAGCTAAATTCTTGTGATTATGAGCAGCAATAAAAGATTCATCCTTTCAACTACCCTTTCTGTGCCTGGGTCCTACATCCCAAACCATGACACTTGTAAGTTGGCTTCAGTCGAGAGCTTGAAGGGCTGCATCACACGGAGACTGTGATGCAGTCCTAAGCCTGATGCAATGTACATCATATACAATGGTCAGTTTAACGTTGTAACTCACCCTGCCTTCTTTTTGCAGACTTTCCAACTTAGCAATAAACACATCTAAAACAGCTGCAGATGCTCGTTGGTTTTTGTGTTTGGAATTCTGAGGCTTCTGGCTGTTTTATTGCTCTGCATGTGGGCAATATCATGACATTTGCTAGATGCAAATTTCAGCTACAGTGCAGAGGTCTTCCATCTTTATTGTTGATGACTTTATTGTTGATGATTCTTTTAAAATAATGTTAAAAATATTTCATGAGATTCTTTGACACAAATTCTACATTTTTACATTTTGCAACAGAAGATACATTTTAAGGACCCTTCGCAGAAAAAAAAAATGAGCAAGAATTGTATTTACTCTCAGACTGAGTAAAGAATTAAAGAAGGTGCTTTAAAAAGTATTTGCCCTCCCACAGCATCCTACAGTTGTTCTTTGTTTTGTTTTGTTTTAGATCAAACTGTTTACTTGATTAAAAACACAAATCAGTTTAAAATTGAGAGTTGTAGTTATTAAGGAGAGGAAATGTATCCAAACCAACATGACTATGTGAAAAATATAATTGCTCCCTTGAAAGTTCATCATTAACTCATCCAACAGCTCAAAGAAGAACCCAGAACAATATCTAAAGTCTCACTTGACTTGGTTATGGTCACTGTTCATGATTTAACAATAAAGGCTGGGCAAAAACAACATCCACAGAAGAGTTCCAAAGGCAAAAAGCAGTGTGGACAAAACAGAAAAAAGGACAGCCTTATATTTGCCAAAACAAATTTCTGATTATCTCCAAAACTTCTTGGAAAACATTTTGTATCCTGACATACGTGGCACTCTGTCCTGTTATATCTTGTATAATACTAACAAAAGCATTTCAGATTTTCCTTTTTTTTCTAATTGAATTTATTTTTAGTCAAACATGGTGGCGGTAGTGTTATGGTCTGGAGCTACTTTGCTACTCCAGGACATGAACCTTTAAAATGCTCTCTTTAACAAAATCACGAGGTAGATCAGCAGGCAAGGCAAGGCAATTTTATTTGTATAGCACACTTTCAACAACAAGGTAATTCAAGGTGCTTTACATGATTTAGTGATTTAAAAAAAGTCAGGGCAATAATCAAAAGAACAACAGCAGATATACCTCTGAATGGCTCAGAAAAAAAAACAGAATTCCTTTTTAAAAGTGGCCTAGTTAAAGCCTGGACTTTAATTCAATTGAGATGTTGTGTCATGACATAAGAGGCTGTTCATGCTCCAAAACCCTTCATTGTGTCTGAATTAAAACATTTCTGCTAAGAACAATAGGCTAGCATTACTCCACAGTGACGTGAAAGATTCAGTTATCACAAATGCTTGATGGTAGTTGATACTGCCATGAGTGGCACAACTAATAAATAGGTTTTGGAGAAAATTACTTTTTCACATCAGAAAAGACCAAATTGTTTTATACAACTGCCTCTATGACTCAACCAGCTTTGCATCTTTCATCGCTCTATTCTTCCCATCACTTCTGACTATTATTTTTGTGGTTGTGGAAATGTTAAGGGGGTACGAATATTTTTACAGGGCACCACACATTACCATATATATTTTGAACATGTCTTTGTATGAAAAACCTGCCTGTACATGTTGAAGCTTTCCCTGTTTCTTTTCTCATGCCTAAGTTTCAAATAAGTTTCTTTTTTTAACACACACTAAGAAAAAAAGCACAGTCCAGCCTAGTTCACATCCCCATTATTTTTCGACTTGTGTTCATTTGAAACGCAGCGCAAAACCCCCCTAGTCAATACAGCATATAAATAACCACCTCTCATCTACCAGAGACGGATCGCCCCCATAAATGTGGTTTATGGTGTTAAATTATGTACCGTGAAAGATGAGTGAAATGTGTTCAGTTATAGTGGGATAATAGTAACAAAGTTGTGTCTTCTCATCTGGGATGAACTGCATCGAAGAAAGCAATATTTTATTACAGTCTATCAGAAAACCCCCTTCAGGGATAGATGATTTTTTTCCCATTTAAGAAAACTATGTCTTGAAAACTGTGTGCCATACGCTTAGTTTATGCATGAGCTCGTCTTCAGAGTTTCATTCAAAAGGCAAACTATTAAATTGGAAGAATTCAGTTTGCTCCTGTGAACACAGACAGGGTGATTTTTTTCTTTCTTGAAACTGTATGCTTCTGAACTCTCAACAACCTCCAGGAGCACAAAAATACTAGAAACTAATATGTGCAGAATTCAGGAAGAGTTTCTCTCCAAAATTAGGTGGGACACACATAACAGCGCTCAAGACTTTCATCATAAAGATTTTACTCTTGGTTTAAAATATTGAAAAGCTCTGTTGCATATGCAGAATCCATTTTTATGCCATATTTTCACACCCTCAAGTTAATTTTCTGCACAAAGCTGTTTCTCCTTTTAACTGTGTGTGTCATGGCCTTCCATCTGTGTCCATTACTTGATTTCGTTGTTTATTTTACAAAGTATCGTAATTTTTAAAAAATATGGCACTGGCTTATTATATATTTCTAACAGTTATTTAATCATAATCAGGCAATTTAGAGGACGAAACATTTGTAAAAAACAGGGTTGGGTATCTGCTTTGTTACTGATAAGACATGTATCTTAAACCCAACCATCAAATATACTAAAGATACTTGAGTACTTAATAGTGTTGATGTACTTTTTGAAATTGAACTCAAAAACATTCACTCCAGTTTAAAATTCTACAAATTAAATTTTATCCAATGTGAAATAAAATATTTGGGTGAATCAAGGGAATGAAATCAGACATTATGGTAGTGTGAAGATTCTGGGACTGTGTTGCTGCTTCAGGATTTAGACATCTTGTTGTAAATAAGAACGATAAATCTTGAAGGAGACCTTAAACTCAAGTGGTTCTGGGTTATGCAGCAGGACAATGAAAATTCCCAACTTAAATTTGACTGAGAACATGTTGTTCGCAAAAAGAGTGGGCCAAAGTTCCACCATAGTAATGGTAGTCATTACCACCGATAGTGACACAACTTGTTTTTATGTTTAGGGGACACAGATCGGTGTGGCTTGGTACGCTATTTTATAGTCCGGCGTATTGACGGGAGCATTTCCCCTCACTGGGCAGGTGGGGTTAAATCAAGACACATGGTGTCATACTGGTGTGACAACAAGTATGATGCACTAGTACATCTTGTGCTTGTCGCAAGCACTGACACTTTTATATCCCTCAATCAATGGACTGTGTTCTGTGACACCAGTAGCTCCACCCTAACATACCGTATCATTGTCCTAAGACCTAAAACTGAAAGGGGACCAGGAATGGTGCGGTACGGGTTGGTTGTATGGAAACAAGGGCTTTTTCAGTGAAAACATACAAAATATTGTCCCGCACCTATCTGTGCCGTATCGCTCATTGGAAACAAGGGATTACTTTGAGAGTTGAGCAGAGTTGGTTTGGATATCTTTTTTCTTTAATACAATAAATCAATTAAAAACTACATTGTATATTTGATCATGTTATCTTTGCCTGATTAAATAAAAATTTGTTTGATGATCTGAAACATTTAGGCATGACAAATTTAAAACAAAACAAAAAAATCAATAAATGAGTCAGATACTTTTTCGCAGCACTGTATCTCAGTTCCTATTGTGAAAATCACTTTCTTTATTTCCTTTCTTTGTCTCAAGATTTACAACAGCTCTAAGACTAAAAAGAAATCCCTTAGCGGAGTAAAATCTTTAAATTATTTCCTCCTTTTGATCACACACATCCTGAGCAGAATTTCTTGCAATTGGTTTGTGATGGGGGTCGGTAAACAATGAAAGCTAATCTCTTGGTCCCAGATTCCCCACATTTTACAATAGCACCAAATTTACTTGGTGCATCTAGTGGTGTCTGGTTACCATTCTATTTCATGTCCTCAAACATGGTAGACAGCAGTTGCTGATGTCCTGTGATAATATGTAACTGATAACTGAAATGTACAGTCTCTGTACAATGCAGAAACCACAGAGGTTGTACTCAAATAGCATCAAAATGCTTTCTTTAGACTAAATGTAACAGTTGTGGGCATTTTATTAATTTTGGGCTTTTAATAATTGATTCAGTTTCTTTATCAAGACTGAGTGATTATACGACAAGCAACTTCTTTTTCGGGCACTTGTCAGGGATTTAACTTTCTTAGTCTTATGTGGAGTTACTGTTGGTGTCAGAGTTGTCCTTGGTCTCTTCTGTGTATTCGCACAATCCATTGAACTGCTTGCGAGTGCTGACTACCGGTAGTGGCAGTATGATCTGAAACATTTAACATGAACGCGCTTGACGTCACAGCCGCAGACAGCGCGGGAAAATTGGACCAGACAGAAAATAGAAAAAAGTGGATACAGGCTTATAGGTGCAACCACTGTGAGCTGACAAGGTGTCAGTATGCTCATCAGGAGATGTTTGAGTCATAAATGGTCAAATAAAAAGACTATTGTTACGTTTATTTTGGGGAAAAAGTTGCATATAGCCTCTTTAAGCTTTAGCTATATATCTACAGCACGTCCAATCAAAAGTGTAGATATGTCCTGCTATGTTTTATACCATTTAATTGGAAGACTAAGCTACGTCACGTTCGTTTCCTTGTATTTTTATTGTGTGGGAAGGCACTCTGTTTGGGTGGGGTTTGCCTACCCTTGCCCACTTGTCGGTCTTATATACATGCATGTTTATTTTTTACTTTTGAATTAACATTAACTACCAAACAACTTCGTTTGTGAGTGGATGAAATGAACCGAAAAAGGTTTATGATTGGTCAGTGGACATAGTCTGATCATGCTGCGTACCAGAGGTGTGGACTCAAGTCATGTGACTTGGACTCGAGTCAGACTCGAGTCATGAATTTGATTACTTCAGACTCGACTTGATAAAATGTACAAAGACTTGCAACTCGACTTGGACTTTAACATCAATGACTCGTGACTTTACTTGGGCTTGCGCCTTTTGACTTGAGAAGACTTGCTACTTCCCATGAAAACTGGGGGAAAGATTTTTTACACATCATGGAAGCATTCCAATTATATTATCAGGTTGGTCCAGTTTTTCAGAAGTGATCATTTTGAGGGGTGAGGATTTTATTGATGACATGTTTAAAAAAGTTTAGGTTAAAAGGACCCATGTCTTTTTGAAAGTTAAACTGTTTTGCAATATTTAGGTCAATACAATACAGGACTGAAGCTGCTGTGCATTGTTCTAATGCAATATGCTGTTGAAATACAAGCATTTTTTGTGAAAATTTAATTTTCAGTTTTTTACTGTATTTGATTAATATTATTGTATAAATAGAGGTTTAAATAAATACAAATCTTACAGACATACATGATTTGTATAAATTTATTTCTGTGGTAAGAGGACTTGAAATGACTCGAAACTAAAATGGTAAGACTTTTGACTCGACTTGAGACTTGTTGGCTTTGACTTTTGACTCGACTCGGGACTTGCCTCATCTTAGACTCGACTTGACTCGGGACTCGAGGACAAAGACTTGAGACTTACTTGTGACTTGCAAAACAAAGACTTTGTCCCACCTCTGCTGCGTACACATGCGCAGATCCAGCAAGCGCAATCGGTTCATTGGATAAACGCATTCCCAATTCCCAAGAGGCTTTGCTCCATTCTACATTAGATATATAGATAGATACTTTATTGATCTCCAAGAGGAAATTCAAGAACAAACAAACAAATCAAATAGTTTTTTTTAGTTTTTTAATCTGTGACCATGAATGTTCCGCAAGATAAAACCATGACTAAGATATAGAGAGTGAACAACTAATCTAAATACTGGTTGGAAAAATAAAATAATTAATTAAAAATGCCAGATTTGTTGGCCCCGGAGGTGCTTTTAGGTATAGTCCAGACATTTTTAACAAGGCTGAATCTAATGTGAGCATGTTTTATTGGTTCCAAAACGAGTTTGATGTTTTTGGGATCCATCCAACTATTGTGTTGAGATTTGAACCATCCAGATTTTGAATTGGAGAAGTAAAATATTTTGGAGCTACATTTGCTTTTTCATTATTCCACCCACTTTTACTAGAATCACTAGCAGCTAAACAGCCCACACCATGATGCTACCGGTAAAATGCTTATCAATTAGTAAAGTGTTCTTACATGTTAAAGTCTCACCAGGAACAAATATGGGCAGTTAAGAGTAAGTAAAGAGGGCAAGAGTGACTCAGAAACTTTGTGTGTCCTATTTTTACTTATTGTTACATGGATCTTCTTTTTGCATATGAACACAATAATAACCTCATAAACAAGTAAATTTTCACAAAAAAGTCTTTGTTTTAAGGCTTCAGAGATTTGGAGGTAAAGTTACACTACTGTTAGCCAAGCAACCTAAATTCATCAGCCATCTGTTGCACTTTAATTTACTAAAGTCTGTTTTCAGTCTCTCCTTTTTTATATCTCTTCTACTGCATTGTTTGCTTAGGTTTATACATAAAAAATCTTTGCCACTGGGGTTAGGAAAAGCCTTATCCTTAAAATAACTTGATCATAATGTTCACAAAATTAAACTTTATATTTTTGCTCACAGCAGTTTTGCTCACAGCATCTTAAAAAAACAAAGTAGTGGATGCACAAAAAAATCTAAAAATATAATTTATACTAGCCAAAGTAAAATAGCCTCCAAGCATATTAGAGATTTTCAATACTTTTAAACTTATTCCGTTGACTTTAAGACAAACCCCACATGTTCACCAGATTTAAACTGATATGTGGTACCTTTAAATAGGAAGGTCTCCATAAAGACCATTTCCTCAATCCCTGGCACATAGGGAGACACATTCAGAGGAAGGAGAGGCACAGAACCCACCAAAGATAAATGAGGTCAAAGCGAAGACATCCAACCTAAACTCATTCTATAGTTATTATTTAATAGTTATAAAGTTATAATAATAATTTATTTTTTAGTTGCCGGATTAAAGTATATGTATCTTTGACCAACAACCAAAAAGTTTAACCCTATACTTTCAGGTAAGGTTAGGGCATTGAAGATGGTATAATTTATCCTCTTAAGCAAAAAGAAAATCACGGAAGGAGATGGAACAACGTCCAACTTTGTTTGTCATTTAAAGCTGCATAAAGAGCGATAGGTGCTACTTTTTTTTTTTTACTACGTCATAGCTGACTTTAGCTAACTTCGTTTTATGAGCAAATGTTCTCCTCCTGGGTATGTTGTTTCCTGTTTGGCTTTAACATGTGGGCTATGCTATTTTTTCATGTCATCGAAGCGTAACGGGCAGTTAATTAGCTCAGGATTGTCAGTGGACAGTAAATTGATTCTTTATCTGAACTCAGGGAAGAGAGACTTTCCTTTGTCTCCTCCCCATCATAATGCTGAAACGGATCTGTTCCATCAGAAGATGGATTTTATGTTTGGCGAGATCTGCGTCTGAAAAGAATAATGGAGAATAAATAGATTGTTTGCAGAATTCAATACATTAAGCATTAAGTCTTGGGTTTTGCATTTTGCACAGTTACAGTAGCCCACCATTCGTTATGTGCGACAGCTCTCATTAACATGCCCAAATCTAAAAATAACATAGCGCTCTTCTTCTTCTTCTTCTGATGTTATGCACAATTTGAGGTGCATTACCACCACCTGCTGGATCAGAATAATTTTATTAAGTAAACATACAAATAAATACACCTGACTCTTAAAAATCTGTATATCAGCCTAATAACTACATCACCCGTTCCCCTTTGTACAATTGCTTTAATCATTAAGTGAACTCTCTTTCTCTGTAGCTTAGATTTGAGTATTTACCTCTGCTGCCTATACTTTTCACAATCTAACATTACATTTTTAAATGCCTCCTCCTTCCCACAAAAATCACAATTCACAGTCCCGTGCCTATTCATCTGTTAAGTGTACTATTTAATCCAGTATTGCCAAATATTATTCTTGAAATTATATATTTATGTCTTTTATTTTTTTTATTACTTCTTCTGCAGTTTTTTCTGGTTTATTACTGTCAAAGTTGGTGTGCATGAAGGTAATACTTCAGACTGTATGCCCAGTGTCTTTTTCAGTCCACCACTCCATGCTATAGCCACTTTAAAGCTTGTATTTTTAGGAAATAAATAGGAGGCCATAAAGTTTAATCTTTTTCAGTGTATTCTACATCATAATGCCCTGCTTTCTGGTCTTCCCAAAAAGAGTATATCAGGTTTACAACTACTACAAAATTCAGCAGCACGTGTCCTGACGAAGACCAGGAGGCGGGAGCACATTACACCGGTCTTAAAATCATTGCATTGGCTCCCCGTACATTTCAGGATCGACTTTAAGGTTCTTTTAATAGTTTTTAAGTTTCTTAATGGTCTTGGGCCTTCTTATCTCTCTGAACTGCTTTTACCATATAAACCTTCGCGGTCTCTGCGCTCCTCTGGCAGCCGTCTCCTTGTTACCCCAAAAGTCAGGACACACACGCATGGCGAGGCGTCTTTCCAGTTTTATGGCCCTCACCTCTGGAACAGGCTGCCAGAGGACCTCAGGGCTGCAGAGAACGTTCATGTTTTTAAGAGCAGTCTCAAGACTTACCTTTTTAGCCTAGCTTTTCACTGATTATTATTTATCACTGTTTGTTTAATTGCTCTGCATGTTTTATATGATTATATTTTTATCAGTTTTACTTTTCAATCTTAGCACATTAATTTACCGTTTCTTTTTATACTTTAATTTATCTTAATCCCCGTTCCAGTGTTTCCTCTGTGGGAGCCCTCTGCCCCGGGAGCGGTGGTCGGCTGTAGCTGCCTGGGTGCTCTCCAGGTGGAGCTTGGGTGGAGGTGGGGGTCTTGGCCTTGCCTCCACTGGGTGCCCTGTGTCGGTGCCTCGGCTGCTCCTGTTAATCTACTGCTGCCGGGGCGGATGGCTCCTCTAATGGCGTTTCCTTGCATGGTTCATCTACACTCGGCCCAATGTCCTTTTAACTTTTTCTTTTAACTGTGTGTGTGCATGGGAGATGGGTTGGGGGGAGGGGGGTATAACTGTGACCATGCTTTTAAATCTGTGGGGGAGGGAAGGGAAGGTGGTTTTATGTGGGGTCATTTTAATCTGTAAAGCACTTTGTGATGCAACTTCTTGTATGAAAAGCGCTTTATAAATAAAGTTTGATTTGATTTGATATTTCTTGATAATATATAAAATTTCAGTTTTACTTGTTTCATCAGGTTTTGAAATAAATAAAGATTTTAAAAAGAACACATAGTTTATGATTTACATTTAACATAGAACTGCAACAAAAAAATGACTTGAAAGTCAGAGTTTATGACTTAGGAAATGAGTTGAAACATTCTTGTCTTGTCTTGAGACTTGACTTGGACCTGAGGATAATGACTTGAGACTAACTTGAGACTTATAAAACAATGACTTGGTCCCACCTCTGTTTTTTAGTATCCAGTTGCCATCTGTATGGAAACAGATTTGTGCCAGGGCAGGGGCTGTACTGTCCCCTCATAGGGTGTTCAGAGGCCGTATAGGGGCGTTTGAAGCATTATTGTAAAACAAGGGGGGGGGGGCATTTAAGTGTTCTTGGGAATCCATTGTACACTTTTGATAATCTAATCAATATATATGTCAATCAGAGTCAGGATAAACGAGGGCTAGTTGTCAAATTCACCTCAGAAACCCCAAGTATTGGGTTTAAGCTGTATGTCTTCCCTTGGTCTATAAACCCACCAGATGCACTACTGCAATAACTTAGATCAGAAGGTTTACAGGTGTACTACAGATGAAACCTGAAGGTAAAGGTGTATATATATATATATATATATATATTGTCAAGAGGAGATTTTTAAGTGAAAGTCTGCGCCTCGCGCTACTATGCCACCAGTCCCTTACCATCCTGCTGTCTGCTAACTCCTCTCTCCCAGTTCGTTTATCCTGTGGCAGAGTATAAAAAAGAATTACACACTCACACAATAATGTTTGACATGCATGGTAGTGAGGGTAAATTCAATTCTTTTTACTGAATCAAGTTTGAATGAGTCACTCACCAAAATGAATCGGGTTTTTTGAGTCATTTGAGTCACTGAGTCAGTTGGGTGATTCTATAATTGGAGATACATTTGAAGTCCAAAGCCATTTATTTTTACCAGTTTTACCAAAATCTTACTTCGAAACCATATTTTAAGTGTTTATTACTCTTTTTAAGAGTCACAAAATGTTAGAGTGTAAAACTAGAAAATATTTTATTTTAAAAGCTATTTCATTATGCCGAAAGTCATGATTTCATAGTGTCCGAAGTGATTGGCACTTTTTTCAAACAACGGTCAAATATGCATCAAACATGTTTTAAATTACAAATTTCAGCTTGGGTTTTAATTATTTTGTTTATAAATTATTATTGGGGACAGTTTGCAAATTATGCAGAATTACTTTATTTAGAAGTAACTTTTATTGTTCAAAAATACCAGTCAATAAATCCTTTGTCAATTCTGTTACTACATGTTACTGTGTCTTTAAATTATGCTGATATGTCCCATCAATATCTATGAAACGGCAGATGGCGTCACTTCATTTTGGTACAAAACTCTGAAGAGCTAGGAGGTATGTGTTTTGGTCTCTCTGACATCATGTAATTTTACAGGCACTTGCACCTAGAGTTCTAGTATAACATGTCAAATCTGTTTCAACAATGTCATAGGGAAAGCAGAGTTCAAAGATATTAACAGAAGGAGTTATTACAATTTTTTTAAATCATCTTTAGATTCACGCTATGTGCTCTTAGCCTTTCTGCTAAAATGTGGTGAAATTAGCAAAAAATGCTAAAAATGTCAACTCTGTTACTGTCAATTCTGTTACCAAGGTATAGTAAAGTTGTCTAAATGTAACATCTAATATCTGTTTCAAAGGTCTGAATAAAAGGACTACATGACAAATGAAACTAAAAAGATTTATAATTTTTTGATGTACTGTTACTTCTATATATTTGGTTGTTCGTCCGTGACAGAGTTGATCAGAAAAACTATGAACAGGTGGTATTTTGATAAAGTAAGGAAAATAATAAACTACCTGTGTTTGTTTAGCACTGAATATATGAAATTTAAAGTGTTTTCAATATTATTCTTAATCAATGGTTCTGTATGACAACCTTTAAAAAAAAAATTTTGAAATGCAAAATGTATCTCCAATTATAGAATCAACCAGTTGCCCTGAGAGTGCATAAAATGTACATTTTCACTCAAACATATATAAATGTTATATATATATATATATATATATAATTATATATATATAATTATTATAACAGCAGCAGAATGCGAGTCGGACACTATTTTTGTTTTTTATAGTGGTGGAAATTAGTTCATATATTTTTTCCTTTAGTCTGCTTATTATCTTTGCAAAACAAACAAAGTGTAGACTGAATGTTACATGGTGTCAGTCAGACTATCAGACTTTCAGCTCAGGTGAAGAAGCGACTCTTCCACGGTAATATGCTGGCTGTGTCCAAATTCAGGGTCTGCATCCTTTGAAGGACCCGTCCTCCTCGGTCTACGGAGGACGGGTCCTTCATCCACCGGGTAGACCGGATGTTAACGGCTGTGAATTTGGACGGTCTAGCCTTCAGATTAATTCCTGCCCCTACCTCGGCGAATGTCCTGTCGCCTAGCAACGGTGACAACGCTACACACAAGCTGGTAAAAATGGAGCAAGAAATCTTCCCGAGTTTTTTTCATGACTTTTTTTAATTCTACATAATACAGCAGTTTTACCGTTTGTGGCATGTTTTATATCTGTGGCTGAGAGGTAATCAAATCCAGGTAAAGTTCTTTTATTTACTACAGAATTACAAGTTAATTTTAGCTAGTTTCATGGATATGAAAAGAATGACTGGTGGTCAAATGTACACACTGATATACTATATTATAAAATGTTTCTAGTATTCAGCTGATTTTAAAAATTCTGTGTGCAGAAGTTGTGTATATATATATTCTCATTTCCTTTTGGGATTAATGAAGTATTATTGAATCTGAATATATCGTTTTTGTTAAGCTGGTGATGTCTTGCTAATCACTTTCTGAATAAAAAACTGAATTGATTTTTTTTAAACAACCAGTACAATAATAACTTATGACATTTTTATGTTTTTAACACCATTGCAGTTCCTAAGCTCTTCTCCACAACATCTGCCTCAGTTCTTGTGACATTGTGGCCCCTGGGAATGAGCTACAGGAAGATGTAGCAGAGGATGAGGCTGGTTTGGAGAAATCAGTGGTGCTCTCTGGTGGGACAAGCTGTCTTCTGAACGCGTCTTAGTGATGTGGCGTCCAGGCGTCAAATCGCTCAAACGGACGAAAGTCGACGCTTTAAAATTAAAACCCAGCTGCTTGCACACTTGTGGTCTGCGTCAGCGCGTCGGGGCATCAGCGCGTCACGTCATTACGTCAGCGTGCGGGCGTGGATTTGTCTGTTGCTAGTTGTTTACAACATGGCGGATCTTGTCGGATCAGCAGCGCGTCTTCAACTACCGGCTCTCCCGGGCCCGGCTGGTGGTGGAAGATGCATTCGGGATCTGGTCTGCACAGTGGAGAATGTTTCACCGCAGACTGGAAGTCAACCCCGAAGTGGTGAGGGGAGCTGCCGCTGCTCATGGAGAAAGACCACTTCCAGCTGTGGGGCGAATCGGAGCCAACAACGCAACCAGAGAGGCAGTGGAGACCAGAGAAGTTTTCATGGCCCACCTCAGTGAGGCGGGGGCAGTGCCATGGCAGCCGGCAGAATAGTCATGTCAATACAGGACTGACCCAAAACGGCTCTTTTAAGAGCCACCCAGTAAAAAAATTAAGAGCAAAACTTTCTGAAAATTTCCACATCTATATTTACTATATTATATTTTAGTAATTTGTTTTTCTCTATACATTCATATATACATTCACAAATCCCTTTCATTTATGGATTATTGTTTGTTCTGTACCTATATACTTTTGACCTGTTCACCTGTACCTCTCGTTTCCAGGTAATGACTGACAGACTGCTCTGCTTTCTCCCACAAACTCGTCTATGGATATGGTGAAATCAATCAAATAAACTCAAATAGTTCTTGCTTTTGTACTTCTGTGATATTTTATATAGTCAATAAAAAGGTATATTTCATTAAGGTAATTATTATCTGTTATTAAAAATAATATTTTCACCCAAATGGCATTACATAGGCATTTCTATGTTTAACTGCTTACCTATTTTTTGAGATAGGATTTTTGGGTTTTCATGAGCTGTATGCCAAAATCATCAGTTTTAAAACAACAAAAGACCTGAAATGTTTCAGTTGGTGTGCAATGAATCTAAAATATATGAAAGTTAAATTTTTATCATTACATTATGGAAAAGAATGAACTTTATCACAATATGCTAATTTTTTGAGAAGGACCTGTATTTGAGGATGGAACATCGAAGCTCCATAAGTAAATCAAGGACAAGGCATCAACGGAGGACATACTAAGTGGATGCCTGAGACAATGGCAAGATGAGAAGGTGCTGGAGGAAGAACCATCATGGGAGGACAAGCCCCTACATGGGATGTACCACCGGAACATAACTGGAGTGGCTGATCTCAAGAAATCCTATCAATGGCTAGAGAGGGCTGGCCTACAGGACACCACAGAGGCACTCATCCTGGCTGCGCAGTAGCAGGCTCTGTGCACCTGTATATTAGAGATAGTATGTTTTAGTCTTGACACTAAAACTCTTATTTTGAAGGTGAAAAAGTTGTGTTAAATTGTACTGTAGTGTTGACAGAGTAGCCTTATAACAATGTTGAGGCTATGGCCTTAACTGAACGAACTGGTTCTCCCACTTCCACTGAACGAACTGCATCTCCCAGCACCCATTGCACTGCCCTCAACCCATTCTCATTGGTCTGTGGCCAGTGATGACATCACAGAGTTGATAAAGGCAGCGCAAAGATTGAAATCTTCGTCTTTTGGTTCCCAAGTGGTGCCGCAAGGAGAAGCTTTAATCCATTGCTAGCATTTTCTAGTTTTTTCCGTTCAAACCTGCTTGACCAGGAAGAACTTCCCTTTTAAACTTCGAAGTGAATCGGCGGAGCAAACAGACTTTCCTGTAGCCTACGGGTAACCAGGTAGTCCGCTGACCATCTGAGCTCTATTGAAACCGGCCCTGAGTCCCTCAGCGCCTAAAGTCAGACGTCCGCTTTTCCGACCTCGGTTTTGCGCAAAACCGCTCTCCTTTAAACTGGACACTTTCAAGACGTTTCGTCGTGGACTGTGGAGAGAATCATCACCCAGTAGGAAAACCTGGTTTATTTCTTTTGGTTTGGGTAGAGAATTAGGTCTTGGATATATATATATATATATATATATATATATATATATATATATATATATATATATATATATATATATATATATATATATATATATATATTATATATATATATATATATATATATATATGTATATATATATATATATATATATATATATATATACGTATATATATATATGTATATATATATAAATTTTTCTGTGGTTAAAATAAGTCTGTCAACTTGTTAACCACTATTATTCTTGGTCGTCTGTTGCTGTACACCGACCCTGAATGTGCATGCTTTTTGTGTTTTATTATTTGACTTTGGTTGCAACCAGAAGCAGTATATTATATTGTATTATTTCCTGGCTTGTTTATTGTCCACTGCGGTCGGCGCGTGTCTGTTTAGACAGGTCGCGTGGACTCAGTAGATCTCCTTTCTCCGTCGCCCTGTTTCCTTTGTCCAAGCCACCATTGCTATTGAAACTAGCCTTTTTTGAATTGCCACGCGGTCTTCCTTTGTCTTACTTTGTGAACCGATCGCGCCAATTGATAAGGCTTGAGTTATTTATCGCATTGAAGGGGTGAGCTGAACCCCCCCTCATCCGCTCACTGTCTCCCACACACACACACAGCCGCACACACACACACACACAAAGCTGCACACACACACCCCCTTCCCTTGACGTTAACTTTGTTCTATATTTTTGCATGCGTTAGAATAGATGGAAATTATGAATGAAATGTAATCTGTAAGGTTGACCTATTTCATTAATAAATTCCCCTAAGTAACGAGCAGTTTCCTGTGCTATTTCAGTGTGTGCTGTGAAGTTTGTTTTAACCCCGCGGACAAACTTTCAGAGAGACTGACAGTCTGGTTTAATTAAAATTATCTCATTTATGAGATTGGTGCCCCTATATCTTTAATAAACAGGTTAAACTCGAACGTCATCAATAATTATATTAATATTTAATTATTGATTATAATTATTGATGCTCAGAAAACCAGACAACAACTTTTTATTATTAATAGTTACAACAACAATTATCATAGAGCTAACTGACAACACGTTAGTTTTAAATTAGACAGGATTTTAGAACAAATGAACTGGTGATAGAATGACGGAAGCATACAGTATGCAGTTTACTGCTAACAACCCTAGCGTTACCATCTGCTTTTTAGCTTACTGTCTAAAACCATTGTTGCACAGCTCAAAAGCATGAGGAAAAACTTTCTGTTTGAATGAGTTTTTCTTAATTCAGAATTTTTAAACAATCTGAGGTTGGAACCAGGCTGAGGTATGAGACAAACGATGTACCTCAAAGTGCGATATTCAACGTGCAAAACATTTTAACATTAATTATATTTCAATTAAGTCACTTTTCAACTTTTGTGAATGAAACTTCTGACTTGTTTTCCCAAAGAAAAAGAAAACCTTTAGATCTTGGGTCATAAAGTGCAACAATCAGCCCAAATGAATAAGTGAAACACAAACAACACCCCCCCCCCCCCCCCAAAAAAAAAAAAACCCCAACAACAAAACAATAACTTTAAAAGAGTCTTTCTGAGTCCAAGGGCCTGTACATAAATGACATCATACGAAGATGGTGCATTGATCACTGTTGCAGAAGTAGCACTGCTGCTGCTGCAACATTCGTTGGAATTTGCCTTCATGCTTCACAATTTAATGGCACATGCGCAGTGTGACTCAGTTACTAGTGTTGCCAGATTCGATGCCTCCCCCTTGTTAAGGCCCGTTGTTAACAGCACTGCCATTATAAAGAGTAGACATAGCATCGACCGCTACTGCCTTTTGGGCAGGAATAGGCCACACAGTACTCAGGCATGTTGGATCTACAACTGCTGTTGTTTTGGTTTCCGTCTGTACATTTCTTACGACCCAGCAGCCAATGCGGGGTCTATTTCCTATAATGTCTATCAGTATGTTTTAGCCATGGCTTTAGCCGTTCACAAACACCTGAAGGAGTGCACTCACTATAATGTTCATCTGACAAAATATAGAGAGTTCAGTTCACGTTCACCAAAAATATGAATGGGTTCATGAACAATTGTTCAATGAACTCATTGAGGCACAACACTGTCTAAAACATTGATTTGTTTTTTTAATAGGTGTGAAATACATTTGATCCAATAGTTCATATTCTAATCCTTATTGTACTGTGAGCTGTATTGTACTTTACTGTTATCCTTGTGCTGATTTCAGATTAATGTTAAGCATAAAAAAAGAGGACAGAAGGACAAAAATGACTGCAAATGTTGATCTTAAGAAGGGTGTGTTCAAAAACATAATTACCAGTGTAACCAATATCAAAATTTAAATGACAAATGACATGTTAAACAGACTATTTAGACAAGTCAGATCATATATTGTGCATATGACTTTCAGTGGCTTTGCAATAGATGCAACAATAGCTGTTTTATGTGTTCAGAATGTAGCTCTATAGAGAAACATTGGAAAAGTGAGTCTAACTTTAAAAAGCTTAATGGCTCTTTCATATTGGTGATCTGTCGAAATGCTCGGTCAATTACCCAAGCTTGTAGGACAGCTGACAAGCAGCATTTTACATTTGCCAAAAACAACGCTGTCCTGGTTTTTATCGCACCGCCAATGAGCTTGCACTGACCCCACTTTCCAAAGTGCAGCTCATCTTAATTGCCTGGAAAATTATCATCTGTGCCGAGAAACACAAGGCTCAGAGATTGTCCTAATTCATTCTGTCCCAGCTCTGTGACAACTCTGTCCAAGGCAAAAAGTGCCAAGCAAGAGTAAATGTTTGCTCATTAGTGCACTGTGCTACAGTCTTTTTAGAGTTGTCTTTGGCAATATTTCCTCTCCGTAAATTGCCCAAAACACGAGGTGAAATTATCTTACTCTGTGTCTTTTTAAAGACTCAAATCAATCGTGAATAGTTTCAGATAAGACAGTACAAAATGTCAGTCTTAATTAGAATATCTATTTTTAATTTCTGAATTATTTAAGTTCTTCTTAGACAGCATCTCAACTGAAATCAAAAGAAAGATGTGCCCCACTTTTTGTAATTATCTTATTGTACATCTTTTGATAAGTTCATAATTTATTCATAAAGTTGAAAAAGTAATAAGAGTTAAAAAAGAAATGTTTTAAACATATTATCCTACCTGCTCAGGAGCCTCTGCAAACATTAATCTTCCTCAGTTCGCTCTATGGCTAATAATGCAATCGTTTGCCAACAACCATTGTTACCATTAAATCCATGGAAAATTGGCATTGACTGCATCAATAACAAAATCACTTCTGTGTCCAGATATGAAATTAACCATCATATAAGGACATCAAATCATTTGTCATGGATTTCACATCATTATTTCTTATTAGAGAAAGACAACATGCCTCTGATATGAGGATTATTTTTTAAAGGGAATTATTTGTGTAGAGTTAATGAGTTTTTATCTCTGTGGCTACAGCACCATAATCTAAATGGTATGATACTTACTTACTAACATTAAGGCTGAATGCAACAATTCCTTTAGAAATTAGCTTATAATTTAATTTAGAGTTCTACACTAGTAATTTTAATATTTAACTTTGCCAATGGGCATTCATTTTTAGGTGCTTGGTGGGAAGGTTTTAATTGACGGGTAACCAACACCAAGCAGACCACCAATCATGTGCACACAATAACTCATAAGTTCAATGTACAATTTTAAGTTAAGCTAACACTCATATTTTTGAATACCCAGGAAATAGACAAGAATATCCAGAATACCCAAGGAAAATGTATTAATTCAGTGTGACCACATGGCAGTAAAAACATTTTTCAAACCCTTTGCTTCTGTCACATAGTTTCCTATTTTGCCATGTAGGGTGGCATTTTGAAAAAAACATGTATCTTTAAGCATGAGAAAATGAAGGGGATATTCAGAAGCATCAAGTTTTATCATCCTATAAAAATATTTGTGTTGCTTTAAATGAATAGCGTATGTGTATCGGGGTCAAGGGTGTAGATTTCCCAGTGCTCTACTGTGTTAGGCCGCAGCATGTTTTGATTGTTGAGGTTTATTTTTTTTACTTAAGGGTCAACTAACCATTTGGGACTGAAATTTCAATGTTCCACGAGTGCCCCCAAAAGTTCAGAATATTGAAATAATTAATAGTCAAATTAATTAGAAAGTAGGGCAACGTAGGGGGACGTGGGGTGTGTTCATGAGGACAGTGACAGCTCGCTTAATGTGACACCGAAACATGGACAGTGACCAAAGCAACGTTGGCAGTTTTTTCGACTGATCGATCTGATCAATATTCATCTGTTTTGAACGTTAGCCTATGTTAGCATTACCTTTCAGAGACTGGACTCCTCCTGTCTTCCTCTGCCTCAGCAGCACCGGGCTCTGCGCCCCGAGCCAGCGGATCTCCTACGTCGTCACCAGAGGTAGAGGAGGGAGGCTTTATGGAGCCCAGCGGCCGCGTGCCGTATCAATTAGAGTCGCTGGGTCAGGGTGCTGAGTCAGCGCTGTCCGAGGCCGGCGCTGCTGCTGAGGGAGAGAGAGACAGGATGGGTCCAGTCTCTGAATGGTAATACTAACATAGGCTAACGTTACCCCTCATCCATAGGGTAACGTTCAATTCAGTATTTTAGCTATGCTAACTAAGTGCTAATATGATAATAATGGTAACCTGAAAGACGCAATCCAACCTCCAACTCCAAACTCGCCACGGGGCTGGTATTAGTGATGTGTCGGTCGCGAACGAACCGACTCTAAGAGCCAACTCTTTGAAGTGAAGGATAGGAGCCGGCTCGTCATTGGGAGCCGTTTTTTAAATTTTTCATTCCCCCCCGGTTGTTTTGGTACATTTGGTACAGATCGTTTTGCATTAATTTTGGTGATACATACACTTAAAGCAATAGAAAATCTGAGGAGCCACTTGGGAGCCGAAAGAGCCGGCTCTTTATGGTGAGCCAAGCCAAAAGAAATGGCTCTCCAAAAAGAGCTGGAATTCCCATCACTAGCCGGTATGTCTGATAGTTTTATCCCCAAACCCACGGGGCGTGTCTGTGAGACGTGACACAGTCAATGCCTGTGACGTCAAGATGTACCGCTCTCCACCAATCACAAAATTCGAATGCAGTAGCCACTGTTCAACCCTAGGAGGGCAGCACTAAGATGTTTTTAAGACAAAAAAGTGTAGAATTAAACAAGTTTACACGAAAATGTAAAAAAATCCCCAGAAACTGAAAGATTGCATTGGTAAAGACCCATTTATACAGTTTAGAATAAAAAAAAAGTTGTTTTGGGGTTTAGTTACTCTTTAAGCCTGCCACACACGAGAGCTATCTGCTGAGGAAAAAGTCATTTGAGGCGGTTAATTTTCGGTGAGCCGCAACCGTTTGAAGGTAAGGAAAATATGGGTTATGGTCGAGTACCCACGAGTTTATCTTTTACATCGTAATCTCTGTGGGCTGTCATCTTGGAATCATGTGAGTGGAGGATGCGTTTTGATTGGTCACTTGAATATTTGCCCTCAGCACTCAGCTCACGCAGAGCGCACACAGTGAGTTTTTCACCTCATGAGGCGAAAAATATCAAACCTTTTTTACTTTCACCTCAACGCCTCGTGAGGCAGAAAACCCACCAAAAATTAACCGCACACAGTGAGCTATCTGCTGAGCAAACGGCCTCGAAGGACTTTTTGCTCAGCAGATTGCTCTCGTGTGCAGCAGGCTTTACGCTTCCGTTTTTGTGGCAATTTAGCGTCTTTGTCTTTATATTTAGCGACGTTTAAGACACCTCCAACGATTACTTTTCAAAAAAGCGACTAGCAAAAAATCGAATTATTTTTTCTTGGGTTATTGGAGAGTTTTGGGTTGAGCATGTATCTTTGTTATTCTCACTGAGCAGCGGTGCAGCTGTGGGCTTGTCTCCCATCTCAGAACGTTCTCAGCAGGTAGGCAGGCAGCTCCACCCGCCCCCAGGTGCATCTGGGCTGAGGGTAAATATTTACCTCACTAAGTCCAGAATGCTAACAAATCGCGCATGCTTGAAGCTGAGACTGGGACTAGTCTCAAAAACAGAGAAATATAAATAGGTGGGACTGCATCTGTTCAAGTCTGTTAAAAACAATAAATGACTTCATTTATAAAGCCACTTTTTTTGTTTGACAGCACAAGTAAATATATTTTGAAAGCTCTCCGGTTGCATCTGGTATCATTATCCAAAGTATGTGCATTGACAATGCAGACTAGTACTGCCACCTGCAATATAAATTTCGCTGAGAACAATTAATTACTACCACACTGGTTTGCAACTGGTTGCCCAAGGTTTTCGAATATTAGCTCGGCAATTTACAACGAACTATAGAACAGTTGATAACACATTTCCAATGTTTGTCCCTGGTGCAACAAAATTCCTTGTGTGGCTCATCTTATTGTCAATTTATTTGTCACTGCAAATAATCTTGGATGCAAAATTTCATGGGGCTCAATGTCTATCACTGACATCTGTTCCTAAATTAGTTGGAGAATCTACACAAATCACAGCTCTACAGCAAACACTAAATTTAACATTGGCCAACTGGTGGCCACCTTTCCAACAAGTGGCTGCCCAACTCATTTTATTGAAGTTGCCAGACACCTAATTAAAGACAAATTGTATTTCTATTTAATAGTAAGATGTAAGAAGTATGATTACTTAAATAGCTACTAAAGAATCTCAGAAAATGTGACAGAGGTCTGTTTGTTTAGGCGTTAGAAAACTGCACAATAAAAGGCCTCAGCTTAGATTTGAACTACTAAACATTTTACTGTTATGTCTGAGTGTCCATCATTTGCAATGAAAGCAGCACTTTTAATCTAAATGGTGAAATCTGCCAAAGGAAGACTGGTGAATTGCTGTTTTAGGGATACAGAAAGTGTGAATTTATAACCCATCATAGTGTCTACATTTTTTTAGCAATAGGAGTTTATGTGGTTTAGCCTTCGGATGTCTGACTCGCTCATAACCATATAGCAGACCCTGGACAGAAGATTGGCATTCACTGAATAATCGGTGAGACTTGACTTTATGGAAGAGTGGCAAAAAAAGACTTGTTGAAAGACAGACAAAAGAACTCCCTTTTGCAGTCATGTAGGGAACCCAGCAAAAATCTGGAAAAATGTGCTCTCGTCATGAGAGTAAAATTGAACTTTATTACCTAAATACAAGATGCTGCGTGTGTAGGAAAATTGCATATCACATTGAACAATAAAACATGATGGTGGCTTGTCGGGTCCTCGTCTACTCTCCTGCCTGTCCTCCCCGCCCCTATTCTTACTCGTCGTGTTCTCCTTGCTTGTTTGGATTAAGTCTGCCAATAAAATAGGCAATAACCAATCTAAAGCAATCTCTGCATCTGAGTCCAACTTCCACATCATGACATTCTCAGGTAATCCCTTGTCAGTATTTTAGTGTTTATAGCCAAACATTTAATATTAACACTATATAAAATGAAAATTAAAACAAGTATTTAAGATGTATTCATCATAAACACCTTCAGATTCACCCATATCCATGACCAAACCCACCCATAGACCCATACAGAGATCAACATTTACAATTTATGCATGGTCACATTGTTGTTGTATGAGCCAGAATTTGGTCAAAAATGTGGTTATTGATTTTATATGGGCAGAGAAAGAATTCCATAGATTTGCTCCTTTTACAGAAAAAACTGTCTGAGCGAAAGATGTTCTATAAAATAGAACTTTGCAGTCTCCAGATGTTACTGCTCTTGTAGATCTAATGTTTTGTAACGTGTTCACGAATTTGCAAAGTGGCTCAGGAGCTTGTCTATTTACACATTCATAAAAACGTTTTAAATAACTGAAATTGCAGAAGTTCTTAAAAGTTAAAATATTATACTGTGCTAAAATGTTACAATGTTAAAACATGTTTGGCTTTTTATCAAGAATTTTAAATGCATGATTATAAAGCCTTTCCAGTACCTTTAAAGTAGTTTGATTAGTCTGAGACCAAACAGTGGTGCAATACAAGAAAATCTTTTAGCACCTTCAAATGTTAGGCAGTTCCTGATAATTCTAAAGCAGTTAATGCTGACCTTTGTTTTTTGAGACAAATTTTTTATATGAGTTTTAAAATTTAGTTGACAATCTAATGTTACACCTAGGTATTTTTCCTGTTCAACTTGTTCAATGAGTTCACCTTTCATCTCATTATTTAATTTATTTGTAGTTGGTATCTTTTTTATAGAACAACCTATAGATTTAGTTTTCTTTATATTCAAGGTCAAACATGATTTGTTTAACTAAGCAGATACTTTCTCAAGGTTATTTGTTAATTTGCTGCTAATTCCAGCAGGATTTTTCCCCAATGTGTACATCACTGTGTCATCGGCATACATTTGAAGAGGACATACATCAGGGAGATCATTTACATACAAACTAAAGAGGATAGGCCCCAGTATTGTTCCTTGTGGGAGTCTTATTTTAATTGTACACGGGGGAGATTTTATATTGTCAATGACCACACATTACTCTCGTCCATACAGATATGACTCGAGCCATAAGAGGGTTTATTTTGACAAATTAAAATGGATAATTTCGATATGAGAATGCATCAAAATGTAACACTCCTCCAACCATGTTTTCTTTGTCAAGTGACTACAATGTTCTCTATTAATGCACATATAGCTGATTCAGTTGAATAATTCTGTCTAAAGCCATACTCTTGTGGGTGTAAATAATTTTCATTGACTAATTGTTCTGAAACTATTTTTTCTAATATTTTTGATATTACTGGAGCTAAACTTATTGGTCTATAATTATTGGCATCAGCAGTGTTTCCGGACTTAAAGACGGGCTTAACTAAAGCTTTTTTTCCAATTATCTGGAAATTTAGCACTTTTTATTGATAAATTAACTATGTGTGTTAATGGCTGTATAATTATTTGAGCATATTTTTTCCAAAAAGCTGCGTCCATATCATATATATATTTTGAGAAAGTGGTATTCAGATCTGAAATAGTGTTTTGTACTACCGACTGATCTACTTTGTTGATGATAAAAGGGTTCTCATTTCCTCCATTGGTGACATTTACATTATTTGATTTTCTCATCATCCACAAATTTGGAAGCAAGAATGTGCCCCAATTGTGTGAAAAAATGATTAAATGCATTTGCAACTTGAAGTGTTCAGTTAATGTTTTCATTCAGTAATTTGATTAAAAGTTTCCCAGTTCTTTCACTACTCGGTTCCTTAACCCTTTAAATAAAAGTAAGTCAGTCTCATATCTGGTTTTTCAGGAATGTTTTGAGGGCAAAATCCCTCTTTTTCATTAACTGTCCCACTGTCTCATTCATCCATGGGAGTTGTAATTTTCTTTGTGATTTTTTACGTTGTATTAAGAATTTATCTAAAATATTACTAATGATGGTAGTGAATCGATTACAACAGTCATTCACTTGATTCTGCTGTAACACTACATCCCAGTTAATATTTGATCATTCGTCTTCAAATTTAGTTAAATTCTTATGAGGAATTTTAGCATAAATACCTTTGGATTGTGTTTATATTCATCGAGGCGTTTTTTGTCAATTTCCTATATATTAGGATCATGTTATGATCTGAGAGACCACAGACTAAATTATATTCAATTCAATTTCAATTCAGTTTATTTATATAGCGCCAATTCACAACAGATGTCATCTCAAGGCACTTAACAAGAAGTAATTTCAATACATTTATACAAACATTCCAATCAGTTAAAAAGTTTCCTATTTAAGTAATCCCAGCAGATTGCGTCAGTCATTGGCGTGAGGTTGGGCCCCGTTGATGCAGACTTTCCAACCACAGCAATCCTTCAGCAATCCCTCATGCTGAGCAAGCATGTAGCGACGGTGGAGAGGAAAAACTCCCCTTTAACAGGAGGAAACCTCCAACAGAACCAGGCTCAGTAGGAGCGGCCATCTGCCACGACCGTCTGGGGGTTTGAGAAGACAGATATGTTTTATATGTTTTTAAGATTATATCAGGCTTACTTATAAAAATTAAATGAGTTGCTGTCTGAGACCTTTTTGCAACACGAGTGGGTTGATTTATTAATTGACAGAAATCGTTCAGTATTTCTAGAATTTCTAGGACTTAGGATATTGATTATACTCATGATGATTGAGGTTTATAAAAGTCTGGAATTTATCTCTTATCTTGATGTTAAGCTAGAAAAGGATGTCATTACTAGTTTAACTTGTTTGACCCCATTTTTGATATTTCTAAGTGTAACACTTTACAAACAAGATGTATTAATTTAACTTTATATAGTTTTTTGATTGGTCCTTCACTGTTTCGGCATATAATTGATTCAGGAGCATAAATAGATGCTGAATGTTTATGTGTCTGTATGCTCAACGTTGCTCAGTTTTAATTCACTTCCATTTGCCTCATGTGGAGCCCAGCTCAATAAAGCTTGTAATTTCCCAACCGCCCACTGTCTCACGCGCCCCTCTCTTCCCCCTCCCCTAACCACTCGGTGACAATAACCATCCACCAGGGGAGTGACGTTGGGGCGACCAATTGCAGGTCTGCTCAATAGGTCTGCCAGCAAATAGCTTTTTAATGCTTTGTACAATAGCCCAAAACAAAGCGGATTGTTGTCCATAGGCCATCTGAGGCCATTTAAGCGAATTTGATACATGGCTCACAGAGGTATCCAGGTGTCAAAGTCACAGAGGGAAGAAAAGAGGAACAGAGTTATGGTGGAGCTGAGCTTGTTTTAAGTAGACATGGTTTGGGGATCTGCAGGTTGAATTGGCTTATCCAAGGCTAATTGCACAGGGGGTATTTATGCTGATGCAAACCCCTAAACATTAGCTTGGCTAAAACAGTTGGACCTTAATTAGTTTCATTGTCTAATTTTACTACACAAGACAAAGGTTTTTTTTTCCACATATATGAGATGCATGGGTAATAATCTGGTCTGTCCAGGGAGAAATGTTTTGTGTTCTGTATGAAACAGTGTTGCCAATTTGAGTGAAACCTTAATAAAACATGTTTTATTATGAGGACTGTTGTGAGTAAACTATGTTGAGACATATTACTAGAAAGTGTCCGTACTGGTTAAGATATGCACGCTGGAAGATATAGTAGTTAAAAATGTGAGCATCTAAAACGATAGAAAACACATAAGGTGCAGTGAAAAAGCTATCCCTCTGTCACACTTAAATGGTTTAGATCAACAGACACATTTTGAACTAGAAAAGGACATCCACAAAGGAACTTAGCCCCCCCCCCCCCCGAAAAAAAACTCTTTAACAACCTGAAGTAGATCAATAGATCTAAAAAAATTTTTTTTTAAAAACACTCCGTGCCATGATCGAAAGAAATTCAAAAACAATAAGAGAAATAAATTTATAGACACGTCACAGCCTGAAAAAGGCCATAAAGCCATTTCTAAATCTTTGGGACTCAACCAAACCCCAATGTGGCAAGGCAAGGCAATTTTATTTGCATAGCACACTTTCAACAACAAGGTGATTCAAGGTGCTTTACATGATTAAGAGGTAAAAGAAAAATAGCAGTAAAGCACAGACAAAGCATATAAAGTAAAAACAGCAATAAAGCAAGAGCCATTTGAGCTATTATTCACAACTGAGGACACGGAACACGGACACAGTGGTGATCCTTGCCTACCAAGTGGCTGGCCTACCAAAATTGTTACCCTCTTGTATGGTGCATCCAGGACCTTGCTCGAACAATATTAATTAAATCTTCCTAACTAATTGTGTGTTACTTTTTGCTGTCAACCAATTATGTTTTACACTCTTGGGGAGAAGCAAGAGCCCCCTGCTCACTGTGAAATTCCAGCTGTCACTGAATTTCAATAAGCATGTATTTAATTAACATACCAGGTCACTAGAGCGTATCGGTATTTATTCCTCTTACAGACAAGACAGCAGTGGGTTTGTTCTTTGCACAGCTAAAGATGCCTGGGAAGCAATTGATTGAGAATCTATAAAACTGTTTGCCTTTTAAATGCAGCGGTGAACAGTGTGCTTAAACCAACACATCGCTTTCAACTGGTGACATTTTAAATAAACTTCCTTTTATAAGCAGTTGTGATGCCCTATACTGTGAACACCAATTCAAATAGAATCAGTTGGTTAAAAGCAGATATTGATGGGAGTTTTGCTTTCTCCCCACCTTTCATTTGTTTCGGCATCAGTCCTGTGTTGTCCTTTTATCAAGCCCTAGTTCGGACTCCACAACAGAAATCATCCATCATCTAGATTTACCCCCGCTACTCTAATATCTAGCAGACAGTCAAATGCCATAACTCCACAGGCGACAAATGCATTTTAGAGGGAAGGGTGTATGTGTGAGGTAGTGTATGCACAGTTTTTGTTTTTGTGAGTGTGCTCACAGTAGCGACGAGCACAAAGATGGCAGAGGGGGAAGGGGGGAAATAATAGTGACAGAGCGAGCTAAACTCAAATTCTAGCTGTCATGCCACAGGCAAATGGCCGAATATTTTTTTTCCTCCCTAACTTGTTGGGTCAGCAGAAAAAGTGCACAAAGCAGCATCAATTGATTCATCCATGATATCAGGAGGAGGAGAAGGGTTATCTCTGTTCGGCAAGCCCTCCTCCCTTCTCTCCTTTTATTCCACCTGCCTCCTCAAAGCGCTGTCACACATAATGAGGCCAGAGCTGCAGAGACGGCGCGAGCCCTAGAGAAGCCGAGACAGGCGCTGCGGCACAAAAAGCAGCCACTCAGGCACGGTGGACCACAATGGAAAAGGATATATATTTTAGCATAACACTCCTCCGTGTCTCCAACCAATGCCTCCCTTTCACGGGCAACCCCAATGCTTCACACAGCAAAAGAGGCACGTGTTATTCAATGATATGTCTACCGTGCTGGGGGTCCCTCGTGGCCTACAAGGTCGTCGATTCAAATGATGTCACATGTGTCCCGGCTAATGGTTACCCACAGGGAGAGGCTTTAGAAATAGTTAGGGAGTTGTCTTCCTACATAAAGGACACCAGGTCTGCTCAGAAGAAATTTCAAGGACTTTTTGTATGTCAGTAGGCAATAGTTTGGAAAATGATTCCTCAAAAAAATATGAACATCTGTTTAGGCAACAAAAATCTGAAAAGATGGAATAATTTTTTTTCTCTGTCTCACTTTAAAAAAAGGTCCAGTTTATTCTAGTGTGAATGTGGAGACATGCTTGAATCCGTTTGCAGGATGAGACATGATGTAAATGAGTAGCTCTCCAGGCCCGTGTTCAGGAACCATGTTTACCGTCAGCTAACTGTTTAATAATTCCTCTTCTTTAATTTCACATATAACCAGCTCAGAGGTTTGTGAAGGCATTAACTGAGGCCACCAGAAAGGTGTGCTGACTGATAAGCAGACACTGCAAATGTCAACACTCCTTTAGGCAAAAAAAATACTTCCTCTAAGGCAAAGGTAATATTACTTGAACCTTTCCACATTTTTTCATGTTGAATATACTACTTAAGTTTATTTCACTTGTTTATAGACCAACCCATTTTCCTGCTGGTAAGAGAAGGATCTGAAGACTTGGCCTTTATTTGTATTTAGCCCCCTGAGTCGATACTTTATAGAACTATCATTCACTGCAATTACAGCTGCAAGTCTTCTGGGGTTTGTCTCCATTAGCATTGCATATCTAGAGACTGAGAATAGACATTATTCTTTGTAAAATACGTTAAGCTCCATCCAATTGGATTGAGAGCATCCGTGAAAATATTTTTTTTACGTTTTGATACTCTCTAATGTGGTTTTAGGTACAAACTCTGACTTGTTCATTCTACCTCATGAAAATGCTTTGATCTAAAACATTCAATTGTTGCTCTGCTTTATATTTTGGGAAATTGTACTGTTAAACTTTCTTCCTGATATTCTTCCACAAAGTTCAGATTTGTGGTGTCAAACCTAACCTAACTTTGCTTGAAACTTCTAAACAATCTTGTCCCAGAAGTTTCTGCTGTGTCCCTTCGTCCTTATTATTCTGTTTGTTCACAAATGTTCTTTAACTAACATCTAATGCCTTTACAGGACAACTTGATAAATACTGAGCTCAAGTTATACATACGTGGACTTGGTGTTCTAAAAAGTTACTTCTTTTTTGCACTTGATTTTATTTAAGCGGAGTTCATGCCTTTCTGTCCCCCACTTCTTTTCAGGCGTTATCCAGCAAGCTCAACAAAGATCTAAAAGGTTCATTTTAGTGACAAGTGTTATCATGTCAACCTAAGATAAGTAGGGAGATTGTAAAAGTGAATTAATTACCAGAAACACGTGATTAGAATGTCATCTGGATGACAAGGGCTAATTAGCGCCGTCCCTTCTTGTCATCCCTGCTCCGATGACAGTCCATAATGGCAGGGGACCAAAACCCTGTTGTGAACTATGCCTACAATGGAACGCACAGATGAGATGGCCCTCTTACTAATTTGTGTCACTTCCCTCATAATAAGTTTTCAACAGACCTTATATTAAGCTCTATTCCCACAACGGCTCGCCTTTCCCTTGACCTCCACTCCCTTTTTTTTGTCAAACTTGCTTCAGTGAGCAATGAATTCGCAGCTCGACGACAGCAGTGACAAAGTCACTTTATGTGTCTGCCAAAGAGCACTGAAACTTTGCTTCTTAAGATGACTGAGTTCAGACAAAATGCACGATGCAGTGATGAGTTACGAAGCACAGTCAGAGACACAGCGGGATGCTAGCTTTTGTACACATGGAAAACTTCTCAAATGGATTAAACTCAACTCTATAGCAAAGTAAACAATGCAAAATCAGTGACTTGAGACAGTGCCTTCTGCAATCACTGGAGCTTTATACATATTTCTTGTTATACTTTTGTATGCTAAAGTCTTTGTAAGTCTTTGTTATTGCTTATTAGAGGATTTACTTTGTGAGCTATCTGTGTGTCTGTCTGTCTGTCTAGCATTATATAACCTGAATTGTTTTTGGAAAAATCAATTACTTAAAAAAAAATAAATAAATTATAAACCTGCAGGGACGGGTGGTATAAGTGGGTTAGTTGGCATAACTCTGCCATTGCCATATTTCATTTTATACATGCTGTTATGCTGTGCTGTGCTGTGCAATGCTTTTGTGGCAAGCAACCCTTTTGGAATGGTGGCCCAAAAGTTCAACTATCATACCTATCAGTTTTAAATTAATTTTCAATGCTCAAGGTGGTTTTATTTGAAAGAAAGGACTTGTAACCATACTCCTCAGTCCACACATATGAAGAGTCCAGGAGACTGTTTTTACATTTTAAGCCCTCTTGTTGGTCCTGCTGGTTTGTTTGTGTCTCACCTTTTCATTAGTTTTGGATAAGTGTCTAATTTTGTCAATGCCTAATACTTTTGAATGATGACATCATTTTGAAGCTTTGCAGACTTTCTACTAACTATGGCTTGAACTTGATTATGCAAATGTTGGAAAATCTTACCAAACCTGGTGAATTTTATTTTAGGTTTGTCAAATTCCATATAATTGTTGGAACATGAGAACTCAAAAACACTGAATGCAGAAATTGAAGCAAGACGTGCTTTGACAAAGCATTATTATTAGGTTGGGAACACTAATGCAGTCAGGTGAATTGTACAGCATATGTGTCAACAAACATATTTTATTGCCCAAGGACATACACAAGGAAAAGTGTTTCACTAGTAACAGAGAACAATAGTTTAAAAATGGACGGGACACCTCAGTGCCTATAATTCAACAGATTCCAAAAAGAAATGCAACAGTCAGGGGGCATGTTTACCAGCGAGAAGGAGATTTGTTTCTTTTGCAAAGCAGTGCCACTCCACTAACCAGCAAACTGTTCAGAGAAAGAACTTCAACCGATTGGAGCTGTGAAGTTTGAAGGGCATTTCAAGTATATTCAATACAGCAGCCAAATACGATGTGTTACCACTGCCTAAAAACTGCAGTCAAGGTGAAGCTTCCTGTTTCGAATTAAATGTAGCTACAAATGCCTTTTCTGGGTGCATTTTCACACCTACTATGTCACACATGATGTAAGTGTATGGTAACACTAAAAGGTTACTTTCCAAGCTATAAAGTATGAAATTGATGACCACAGAAAAGTAAATGTATTCACAACCCTTTAATATTTTACCCTTTTGTCAGGTTACAACCTAAAATTTGTTTTATTGGGATTTTACGTGATAGATCAACAAAAGTAGTGCACAATTGCATATAGGAAGTACATTGATACTTTGTAAACTGGAATAGTGTGGTCTGCATCTATCTTCAGCCTCCACTGAGTTGCTTTTTGTCAAACTCCAGTTCTTGAGGACTGCAACTGTTAGATACATCTTTGCTTCAACACATCTGAAGTTAGGTAACTGGAGCTCTCTATAACTTGAATATTTGATGAGGATGTAATTCAGCCATATTATTCTTGACTTTTGAACCAGGAACAATCTTCCTTCATGTGTTTGCTTTGTCCAATAAATGGCTTATAGGATGGAGCAAGCCATTAATCCTTAAATTGTCAGATTTGTGTGTGTGACTAATAGTAGATCTGTCAACAGATTCTCCAACCCGAACCATGGATTTCTCCAACTCCTCCAGAGTTACCATGGGCATCTTGGCTACCATATTCTTTCTAATTTTCAGATGATTTGAGTTGAACAGTGCTCTGTGAGATGTTCATAGCTAATGTTTCATAACTAAATCCTGCTTTAAGCTTCTCCATAACTTCTCTCCCTGCAGTGAAAAGACTGATTCTGGCCCCTGGGAAATGCTTCATATTTGTTTTTGTTCATTTTACTGATTTTATCAAGTTTTTCCATTAGCATATGTAATTCAAAAATTTTACATTTATAATGTAATCAGTAAATGTAGCTCAAAATATGTTCATCCAACCTGTAACGACCTAACCTGATCTGTGCATGTGCACACAATGCATCCATAAGTTTAAAGGGATGTTCACACCCTAAGTGAAATTTAGTCTGTTGCCATCTTCCCCAGAGCTAGCTAAGTGAGAAAGAGCATTTTGTAACCCCAGTCATTTTCCTAATCTAGCAGGAGTCCGTTTCCTTTAGCTTAGCATAAACAATGTAGGTGAATAGCAACAACTAGCATTTTGTGTGCAAAAGTCATAGAAATTTCGCAATAATGATCCCAATTATTCCTGGTGACCTCAATAATCATATCAATTGCAAATGACAATAATATGTAACATGAAGGAATTACAGGAGTCGATTTAGACTTGGGACTACATTACGACAAAGCACCACTGTGAGGGGCCACTGCAAGGCTCATGGGCATGACGCAGCACCCGCAAGACACATATTCTGTAAACACAAATGTGTGAGCTGCACAGAGTTTTTACTCCCGTAGTTTGGGTACGTTGCAAATTTAATGCAAGAAAATGGTTCTTGCTTGTGTGGCATACAGCTGCTACATGGCAGCCTTGATGTTGCCCTCCTTTCCTGCTCGCACCTCAGCCTGATTAAACACCCCTGCTCTCAATCATCTCCTCCTCCGATGTGTATTTAACCACTGTGCTTCCTTCCTTCCATGCCAGTTCGTCTTTGTTACTAGCTTCTCGGGATTTTTGGACCCTTTTGTGCTTTTGACTCTGCCTCTAACCAGTGATTTGCATACATCTGTCCTTCCTGACCTTTTCTGTGTACCAACCTTTGGATTGTGAATAAAGCTTGTTGACCTCTTGAATTTAGTCTAAGTCGTCATTTGAATCCAAGTTGCCTACTTCTCATCACAACAGCAACACTATGTTTCACGGAATTCCATTTAATGTGGAACAAAGAAGACAATGGCTTGGTGTCCTGTGAATTCCTCCAACAACGCCTGTGGATAAAATGAATCAATCAAGCATTGTTTCAGAATAATCAAATAAAATCTTTGTAAAATTAGTTCTGTGTGCGTGTACTTCCGTGTGTGTGTAAATGTCAAAGCTCAAATAAACCTATAAATAATAAGCAAATATAAAACAAAACAAAATTAAAAATAACAAATTATCAGGAATTTAAAATATTTGTGTAAACCATACAAAAAATGGCTAAGATAAAACTACACATATCAGTTTAGTTAAATCTGCTCAGATTTAGTAATAATAGTAAATGTAATTTTTTATGTTGGATTTACATAATTTAATTTCGTGCAACACACTTGATGAAGAAAAGTTAAGTAAATTGAATAAAACATTCTTTTTAATGTGGTCTGTCTGTGTTCCTTGCTCTTCAGGATGCTGATTGTTCACTTATGTTCTCTAACAAATCTCTGAGGCCTTCACAAAACAGCTGGATTTTTACTGAGATTTAGTTACACCGGTGGACTCTGTTCACTAGTAAACAGCAAATGTACACTTGTATCGCACTTTATCAAGTCAGAGGACTCTAAAGTGCTTTATAGTACAATAAGTCCTTTTCTCATTAATTCAATTCAGTTTATGTAGCGTGGATTCACAACAGATGTCATCTCAAGGCACTTTACAAGAAAAGTAATTTGAATGCAATTATACAAACATTCCAATTAGTTTAAAGTTTTAGGTAGTTAGTTTTACTTCCAACCACAGCAATCCCTCAGCAATACCCATACTGAGCAAGCATGTAGCGACAGTGGAGAGGAAAAACTCCACGTTAACAAGAAGATACCTCCAGTAGAACCTGGCTCAGTACAACCGGCTATCTGCCACGACCGTCTATAAGAGTACAATAAGAGTACTTTCTATATTAAAGAAAGTAAAAAGTTGATAACAGGACACGGGGGGATGTTCTGAGATAGCTCAAGATAACTTAAGCTACTCTAAGCTTTATCAAAAAGGAAAGTTTTAAGCCTCGCCTTGAAAGTAGAAAGAGTGTCTGCCTCACAGACTAAAATTGGGAGCTGGTTCCACAGGAGAGGAGCCGGATAGCTAAAAGATCTGCCTCCAATTCTACATTTAGAAATCCTAGGAACTACAAGTAAGCCTGCAGTCTGAGAGCAAAGTGCTCTGTTAGGAATGTATGGAACAATCAGATCTCTGATGTATGATGGAGCTTGATTATTAAGGGCTTTATATGTAAGGAGGATCTTAAATTATATTCTGGATTTAACAGGGAGCCAATGAGGGGAAGCTAAAACAGGAAAAATGTGATTTCTATTTTTAATATTAATCAGAACTCTTTCTGCAGTATTTTGTATCAACTAAAGGCTTTTAATTAAATTTTGGGAACTTCCTGATAGTAAAAAATGACAGTACTCCAGCCTTGAGGTAACAAATGCATGGACTAGTTTCTCAGCATCTCTCCTGGACAAGATGTTTCTAATCTTAGCAATATTCTGAAGATTCTGGTCCAAAGACGGCAACTTCTGTCTTGTCAGAATTTAAGAGCAAAAAGTTTAGGGTCATCCATATTTTTATGTCTTCCATACATGCCTGTAATCTACCTAACTGATTGGATTCATCAGGATTTATGGATAGATATAGTTGTGTATCATTGGCATAGCGGTGGATAAATGCTGTCTAATGATTCTCCCAATTGGAAGCATATATACAGTATAGTGAAAATAATTGGTCCAAGTACAGAACCCTGTGGAACTCCACAGGTAACCTTTGAGTGTAAAAAAGATTTAGCATTTACATGAACAAACTGGAATCTGTCAGACAAATATGATTTAAACAACCCTAGTGCTGTTGCCTTGATCCCTGCAACATGTTCAAGCCTTTCTAAGAGAATGTTATGATGGACTGTGTCAAAAGCAGCATTAAGATCTAACAAGACCAAAACAGACACAAGTCCATTAACTGAGGCCATGAGAATATAATTAGTAATCTTCACCAGTGCTGTTTCAGTGCTATGAGCTCGAAAACCTGACTGAAACTCTTCAAACAGGTTGTTACTGTTTAGATGCTCACAAACTTGTTTAGCAACTATTTTCTCAATAATTTTGGATAAGAAAGGAAGATTCGATATAGGTCTGTAATTAACTAACTAAATAATATAATTAAGTCATCTTGATCAAGGGAAGATTTCTTAAGTAAAGGTTTAATTACAGCAATTTTAAATTCTTGTGGTACGTATCCATTTACGATTCATCATATCTAAAATGGGGCCAGGAACCAAATGTAACACTTCCTTCAATAATTTGGTTGTGATTGGGTCCAACATACAAGTTAAAGGTTTAGATGAGGCTAATATTGAATCAGTGAATCAAAACAGTCCAAACACAAATTACGTTCTACTGTTCTCTCCGATGCTGCCTCACTTACTGAGAAAGAAGTAATTGTCTTTGGGAGGATGCCAATGATTTTATTTTTAATAGAATTAATTTTATTTATGAATCCCATAAAGTTATCACTACTAAGAGCTGGGGGAATAGTTGTCTCAACAGAGCTATGACTCTATAAGTTTAGGTAACTGTACTAAAAAGAAACCTAGATTCTAGCTTGTTGAAGGATTTTTTTATACGGCAGTGGACTGTTTTTCCAGGAATCTTCTAGGTGTGTAGAGTGCAATTTTCTCTCCAGTTTCCAAGTATTCTGCTTTAAAGTATGCAGCTCTGCTTTAAACCAGGGAGTCAGCCTCCTATGGCTAATCACTTTTTTTTAAGGGGGCTAAACTATCTAATGCCAAAGACAATGACTAAGTAACACTATGAACCAGACCATCATTTTCTGAAGGGTTGGAGATGGAATTGCTGCCCTCCACTGTGTTACTCTAGCCCCTTTCAAACAGGCCATGAAAAACGGTTATTTTCCGGACTTTGTCTGTTTTGCTTTTGAGTCGAAGAGCAATCTTCCGGACTTTGTCCGGATACCCTTTACCAGTAATTTTACGGATGAAGACCTAGTAACAAGAGCAGACTTTTTGCGGTATGGGGTGTGTGTTCAGATTATCAGGTAATGTTCCGGGAAACCTGGAGGGGTGTGAGGCGGTGGGTAAAAGGGGAAGGGGGCAGGGAACGCTGTGAGTGCATGCATTGATGACATATAAATGTCACTATTTTCCTTTCAGCTTCTTCGTCGATGTCTCTTAAGCGTTTCCATGTGCGCAAAATTGCCCACATCACAAAGACGAGCACTGCGAGTAGATCTGCTGCTTCGGCGACCATCTTTTCAATAATCCCTTTGTTTGGGGAAATGACATGTACGCCCGCTGCACTAAGTTTACGTCATATCCACATACAACCCTCCACTCCCCCCCACCCCGCACCCCCACACATTCATCAGGATCCTCCGGTATATTTCTTGCTGTGTGAAAGCAGCCGAAAGGCAATGTTCCGGAAAAAAAGTGTTGTATTTGAAAACACAACTCCGGTTAAAGATCGGATGGAATTGTCCGCAAATATTCCAGAACTTCTGTCTGAAAATGGCTTCTGAGACACTGAAGAAAGTAAGAACGGAACAGATTTTTTAAAACTTGTTCCAGCATTGTCTGATAAAGCTCTACTATAATGAAATTTTCTTTCAGATTTAAGATGGTCAGTTAAAGTAAATTCAAAACCTATCAAAAAGTGGTCAGACAGAACCAGGTTATATGGGTGGACTGTTATTTCCTCACACTTAATACCGTATTTCAGTACAAATTTAAAAATGTGTAGACCCGAGTGTGTGGGTCCATGTACTTTTTGAGAAAAGTCAATTGAGTCTAAGATAGCATTAAAGGCTGCATTTAGGCTATCACTTTCAGTGTCCACATGAATATCGAAATCCCCCACTATAATGACCTTATCAGTATTTAATACTAAATCAGAACGAAAATGTGAGATCTGATCCAAGAATTGAGAGTAAGGGCCAGGTGGACGATACAAAACCACAAACAAAAGTGGACTGTTTTGCAAATTGAATGAGGAAAAATAAGAGTTAGATGTCCAAATGAACTGTAGCTATCAATTGGTCTGGGATTAATTAGTAAATGAAAAATGGTTGCAACTCCTCCTCCTCGCCCAGTACTTCTGGGAATGTGAACATTTTAATAATTGAAAGGAGTTTACTCATTTATACTGACATAATCCTCCTGCTGCAACCAGGTTTCTGTGAGACAAAACATATTAATTTGATTATCACAAATCAAGTCATTTACTAACAAAATCCTTGAGGAGAGAGATCTTAATTTTAATGAACCACATTTAATAGTTTTATTTTTCTGTTCAGTCAAAGTCGTATTTATCTTTGAGATTTTCATGATTTGCTCTTGTTGGTTTAACTTTTAATCCATTTGATTTTGGCTGTGGGCAAGACACTGTTTCTATAGGGTAATGGGTGGGTAACAGTACAGAAGCAGTGGAGAAGTAGGTTAAACTATGACTCTGCTTCCTGGTCTGGACCCTGGGTTGTCCGTGTTTGGGAGGACTAATAAATGCGGCCAGATTTCTAGAAAGAAGAGCTGGTCCATCCAAAGTGGGATGGATGCCGTCTCTCCGGATCAGACCAGATTTTCTCCAATATGTTCGCCAGTTATCAATGTAGCCCACATCGTTTGCAGGACACACCCCAGACAACCATTGGTGGAATGACAGCATGCGGCTAAACATGTTATCACTGGTCCAACTGGTGGTGGTAAACTACATTGTAGCCACAGCTGCCCAGGGGGAGATTAACAGATTAACATTAAAGTGAGGATGACACTCATTCAGTTCCCATGCAGACAAAGCGAGTAAAGTGTCTTGCCCAATGATACAACAGCAAAGTGACTAAGAAGGACGAAGTGGGTTTTTAAACCAGCAACCCACAGGTTACAAGTTGAACCCCTTCCTCATTAGCCACTGCTTCCCCAAAATGCTTTTGAAGGTGGCTTGCACTGGACTTTTTTTAAAGGAATCAAAGTAAAGGTAGGCAAAAAAAATAAAACATGTTGTGTTGGTCTATCACACAAATTCTCAACAAAGACATTAAAGCTTTAAATTGTAGTGTTAAAAAGTATGAAAAAGTTTAACCTGTTTAAAAAGTTTTTTTGTTTTTTTTTCTGAGATTTCATTAATCCTAGGTCACATTAGATGGCAAACCCACATTTTCTTTTTGTACATGTCTGCCCTAACACAACAAGAGCACAAACATTGTATTTCACTAACGAGGCCCACTGTCAGAAAGAGTTGCGGTGCATTGCAACAGGCGTTCTGTTTGTTAATTCCATGAATTCTTTGTTCAGGAGTGATCTGTGTGGTCATGTCAGATGACAGCAACATCTGTTACCAATTTCAGCATGGCACCCGCACATCACGGAACAACAACGGCCCCCGAAAGTCACACAAAGGAGTCAGTGAACTATTGTACAGTGAGCAGCAAAACAATTAATTACAGCTGGTGTGGTATGATGTGTAAACGAAATAAATTCTCCATCAAATTATCTTGGGATATTTCAGGCAACTGAACTGCGAAGAGGAGCGCTGAGCACCAGTAAGCAAGCGGGAGAGGGGGGGCTGAAGGGGATACATTGATTAATTGCACTGATGTTGGCAGCATTTAAAAGGGAATGCACACACAAAAATAAAAAAGAGATATATACGTTTTATTGGTGATGCTCTGATCTTTTTAATAGCATTGTTTAAAGAATCTGAAAGATCAGTTTGCAGAGATTAAACAAGTCCACAACAGAGGTTACTGAGACAGATCGACTCTTAGAGAATCATCACCGAACCCTGCCGTTTCCCCATACTGCTCCGTGAAGCTTTATAGCTTCTTTTCCACTTATTGCTTTCGTTTTAAAGGCTGCTTTTCTGTTTTTATGCACACGACTGCTTTCACTGAGCTGTTTTCAGCCACAGCAGGCAGCTGTTTTCAGCTAAGAAACTCTTAAAAACACACGGAGCAACACCTGTTTAGCACAGAACAGTAAAAGGAAAAAAAATAGGGGACAAGTTTGTGAGTACACTGAAAGAGATGACTGACAAAGGTACAAGTGAAAGTTTGTGCAAACTGGTTTTAGGTTTGGAAGTTTGCAAACCTAAACCAGATCTAAAAGGTGACAGAAAATTGAGTTGAAATGTACAAGTGTGCACATAAGTGTAAGTACAACTGAGAGTGAAAATAAAATTTGTTAAAGTTAAAGCTCAGTAGGGTACACAAAGGAAGAAAAAAAAAGTTTTACAAAGTGCAAGTTTTTTTTTTTTACTTCTTTGAAAAGTACACTTTACTGCAGTTCCACAAACCCTATCTTTCAGAATATAAATGAAAAAAACACATTCACTTTCATTTACCACACTTCTGGATTTGAATACTTGTTAGCTGTTTGGACAACCCCAGGGAAGTCAAAGGAGCAGCACCACTTCCAGGGTACAGTTCAGTTCCCGGGGCCCATAGCAGGCCTGGAACAACCCTGTGAGCAAAAACCCACCACAATCTAACAATCTCACACACAAACACCACTGTACCAGCAGGGATTCCCCCTCACTGGTCATTTCCCCTGTAATCCCGCCAGGACCCCTAATGATCAAAATATTATCCAATGCATTTGAGATTATATAGATCACAGTTCAATTTGGACACACTTCTAATTTGTCTCTTGGTCTATGGGACAAACCAAAACTATGAATATATAAATATGATCATGTTTTTAAATCTGTGCAGGAGGGATGGGAATGTGGTTTATGTCGGGTAATTAATTTTTGGATCTGTAAAGCACTTTGAGCTGCAATCTTTGTATGAAAACCACTTTTAAAAAAAAGTTTGATTGGTTGATGTTGCGATATTAGTCGCGATATTTACATATTTCTATCTCTCTTATCCATGCTTGTCCTCTGTTTATTGCAATGCATAGCTCAAATAATTATTTGGTTATTATACTGAGTGCTTTCATTAACTATTAATTATTTTAGTGTATGTGTTGGTCCCTACCTTTGAGCCCCAGTTTCTCTGGATTTGAGTCTGAAGCTCTAAAGGTTTGGGGCCCCAGACTCGCATCGAAACTTTTGAACAGACAAGGTCTGTTTCTGGTTTCCTTGCGGTCCATGTACCCCCAAAGATGCTTGAAGACAACAGCTTCTCCAACCTTCTGTGTTTGCTGATGGGTTTGAGTACAAGTCACCTCACCCAGAGACTTCTCCTAAGTTTTCAGAGTTCTCCTTAATTCAACATCTGCACCTTCAGAACCAATTAAAGAACTGAAACTTCTTCTTTGAGGGGTCAAAGAATGCTCTACCCAAAACCTTGGGAGCTGCAAACAGGTTCTCCCATCATAGCTCCTCTATCAAACTTCTTCTCAGCCAACTTTTTTGGGACTTTTTCTGTAACCACCTGAGGTTCCTATTTGGATATAGTAACCTCCAGGTCCTCCTCTAGGGCTAAACTCTGTTTTTGGTACATTGGCATGAACCTTTGTATTTATAGGGCTACCTGTGTTTTCAAGATAAGGCTCTGATTTGAAATATATATAGATATAACTCTCTTTCACATTTAGACCAATGTTGATTCATGACCTGTGTAAGGCAAGAGTGGAAAGTTGACTGAGTCTGATATTCAATATTCAGTTATGATCAAAAAAGATGTACGCCTGGAGAATAACACAAGATCCAGGTTGTCATTTTTCATTCTCATGCTTAGATGCAGTCAAGTTAAAGAAAACTGAGTGTTTCCTCTCACAGATGGGGCCCCTCACAGGCTCACGTCCCAGAGGGCCACTGTAAGTAGCGTTTTGAGACGGGATATGCTGGAACTTCTCCCCAGAGAAAAGGTAGCTGGCAGCCCAGAGGACCAGCCATACAGCGCAAGCACATTCCCTGAAGTGGAGGAAGTAAATGAACAAACTATGTAATAGATGTAAATGATTAAAAAATATATATTTACAACATGTTGCGAAAAAAAGAAAAGACAAAAAGGAGTGGTTGTCATTCATCATTTGGATGTGGCACAATTTGTGGAAGCTAGCAAGTTTTTATGGGTCTTACCAAATCTCATTACCAGCCTTCGTTAGAAAATGAGTTTCTCTTTCTTTGTTGGTGTCTTTAGGTGTCAGGTTGAGACCTAGATTAGCTTGAAACATCATGTCAGATTTATAAATCTTAAAGGAGTCAAATCAAATGTAAAAAGTTGTATGACTTATCTAGCTGCAGTTTGTCACTGGCTGGTGTCTTAGGGAAATAAAGTGCCCAAAGCACTATTATCACTCGCAGAAAATAGGAATAGGAATAGAAAAGTACTAAAATTGGAAGAAAAGGGTTTTGGGAACTAGAGAAACCACTAAAAATAACATTCTACAAAAAAGTTTACAAAAGTTTAAATATAACTGGACAGACTGAGATATGACCAAAGAATGTGGGATTTTTTTCATGTTTGTTTGCCAGGATTTTACTTCAATAGTCCTCTGTTGCTGTTTGAATTGTACATCTTCTCATTATGTTATAGAGAAGCCCCAGACTAAAATTAATTTGCTTTAGGATTTATTTGTTTCTTCAGCTTTAAGATGACATATTGTAAGGACCTATAATGATCTGAACCAGCAAATATGAGATGTGCTCAAACACTGCAAAAGATCCAATTATTGATTCACACCAGTTTTATGGCAACCACATCTGAATGTGTTTGTCTTAGAATCTAGTTGAAACCTACTACAGAGCCATCCCTAATAACTCCCCCCACCCCTGGTAAAGCTTTTAAGTTGCTTCCTGCAGCATAGGTCTGCGATGTCTATATATGGTATATCCTGCACCGACTTGACGTCAAGTCGGCCAGAAATTAAAATCACGTACTTGAGTGTGTGTGCACGTGGGCTGGTTGACGAACCCAGGGGTAAACAAACGCTTCACTTTTAAATATCGTCTTCCCTGCCAGTGTATAATCGATAGGCAATCATAACATACATTTTTTCTCGTGGAAAAGTGAAAATTACAGGTCATGACTCCTTTAAAAATTGGTAGAACTGTTGAATTGAAGAGGTTCTTGGTATTCTTCTGCAACCTTTTCACAAACATTTGCTGGAATTTTAGCACAATATCTCCTGACAGAAATGGTGTAACTAAGTCCAGTTTGTAGGCCACCTACTGTAGTTCGCACACAACTTTTCAGCTTTGCATGCAAATTTTCTATTAGATTGACATTAAGGCTTTTTGATTCAATTCCATTCAAATTAGTTTATTATATAGCACCAATCCACAACACATATTCTCTCAAGGCACAAAAGTTGATGTCAACTCCAAAAACTTAACTGTGTTGCCCTTAAGCCAATTTGTAATGGGAGTGTTTCATTTGGAGAACTCATTTGTGCTCAAGCTTTAATTTTCTGACTGATGTCAAAAGAAGTTACTTAAGTTAAAAAATGTAGGTCTTTCTCCTTAACTGCAATTGCAAACTGTAATGTGGCTTTTTACAATAACTTTGAGGTACTTACTATTTCCTCCCTGAGTGACATTTCAGCCCATTTTGGTATAGGACCTAACTGTAGATAAGGCTACTCTCTTACCGAGCATGAGCATCAAATAAGAGCTGAGAACCTGTGCTTTAAGCATTTAGAATATGTGTGTAATTTGATTATGTCTCAATGAAAGGGCAGCATTATAAAAATTGTTTGTAAGACGCAATTTAGAGCCAAACTAGGCATGGGCCAGTTGTAAGTATCTCACTAGAATGAGGTAAAACAAAACCTTCTTTCAGAATTCTGTTACTCCAGCTTTTCTTGAGTTAAAACTTTTCAATTAAGGACAAGAGTGGCTATAGTTTTCTCCAGCTGTATAAGATGGAATAAAAATACATATACCAAAATCTCTCCAAATTTCCATCCATCCATCCATCCATTTTCTTTACTTGTCCATCCTATGCAGGGTTGTTGGGGGGGTCTGTCTCCAGCAGTCACGAGGTGAAAGGCTGGTACCATTGACAGGTCACCAGTCCATCTCTCAAAATTTAAGAATCAAAATCTCTCTACCTTAAAGAAACTGATAAAGTTGTCAGGATTATATTTATTTACCGCTATTTATCTTTATTTATCGCTTTATCTCTTTTTCATATTTTTATTCCATCTTATTTTATAGTTGGCCATAATGCTTTAGTATAAGCATTGCTGTTGTAACTTTGCTTTATATAATATCCTGGGTTTGTTTGTGGAAGCAGTAACAGTTTACATCCATGCATGTTTTTATGGCTAACACTGTTGAACCATAAGGTAGTTTGAGTATTTCTCATGTTCAAAAGTAAATTTCTTTCTAGGGGTGCACGGTGGTGCAGCTGGTAGAGCGGTTAACCTCACAGCTAGAAGGTCCTGGGTTCAATTACCGCCGGGGACGTTGTGGGTGTGTTTGTTCCCCCGCATCATCAGCACCCACACCCTGGGTGGGGTTGGCAAAAGGGCCTTTCTGTGTGGAGTCTGCATGTTATCCCTGTGTTCCCTTGAGCAGCTAATGTGAGCTACTCCCACAAAAACATGCACTAGTCCTGGGGCTGTATACTGCCTCCTCCTGGCCGGCTGGGGCGCCTGAAGGGATGGGGAGGATCTGGCTGGAATAACGTGATCTTTCCAAGCGCTACGTCCAGCCGGGGAAACCCCACCCAATCAGGTGAAAAGAAGGGCCTGCTCACTGCCCAAGCATGAACGAGGCTTGGGTTTCAGTGCGGGGCCCTCCCGGGGCTGGCAGAGGGAGAGCGGAACCCCAGGACCGGAACTAGGTAACTGTTAGGAACTGGGGGATAATTAATGGAAAAAAACTGTCGAAAAAAACAAAAAAAAACAAAGGTAAATTTCTGGTAATGTTTCTTTATTATGCTCCCTATTGTTTTTTATTGTTCAAATTTTACAACCACCTTTGAAATGTCACAGCCTATCCAAGTATTGTTGCTGCCTATGTCTTCGGATGGCTACTTCCTGGAGGTTAATGGTCACAAAGCTCAGATCTCAATGGATCATGTGCAGCTAACAAATTTGCAGCAACCATGTAATGCTGTCAGGACAATATAGACCAAACATCTGAGGAATGTTTCAGACATCATGTTGAATATATGATGCAAATAATTAAGACAGTGGTTAAGACAATGTAGGTACAACTCAGTAATAATGCTGTACCTAATAAACAGGCTTTTGAGTTTATGTATCAATGAATCCAAATCTAAATAAATCCTAAATAACATAACTACCATGAAATGTTGGTCCTTTTACCCAATATTGCCATACCTTGAGAATATCACTTTTGGTGTGAGATAATTATGAACTTTTTATACAAAAGTAAAACTTTTGATGACACAACCAAAGGCTCATGTAGAACATGTGTTGATTTAGTTAATACCTTAAAATGTGAAGCAGACTGAAATACAAACATTTATCATGAGACCTTATATCTAATTCAACAACTTGCAATCATCACTCTTTTCAAACCTTTCAGAGTTTTAGCCTTTATGCCCAAGGCTAAATACTAACGGAAAATACGTTATTATCATAATTACTTTACTTTTATGTTGAGGGTTTTGCACTGTCTGACCTTATCAGCCAGAACAATAAAGTAAGAGCTTGATGATAAGTTGCTTTTCATCTCTCTAACCACCTTTTTCAGTTGAGTTCAAGGCCAATAAAATAAGTGAATAAGCTGAGCAGCAACTTCTCACCATTGTATAATGTTACAGAAGCTTACAATAAAGTATTTAATAGCAGTTGAAATGTCCATTCATTTACCTTACATCCCAATATGAATAAAAAGTGAATTTTAAGAATGTCTTTTGACTTACAGTGTTTTTAGATTTTAATCCAGAAATTCAGCTATATTTCTAAACCTGTATTAATACTTACACTGCCTTGAAACCATTACAATAATAAACTTTAGCATTGTTTATTGGGTTTTATTCGATTAACTGACACAATGTAGGGCATTATTTTGATGTGTAAAATGATGCATGATTTTCTAAATTTGTCACATAAATAGAAATCTACAGTGTGATGTGTAACATATTGAGGCAAGGTTTCTCTGATACTCCAGTAGAAATCTGTCTGGAAAGAAAGCAATAAAAAGCCCTGTTGTATTACTTTTTTCTTTTTTTAAAGTTTCCTTTATTATACCACTGCAAAGTAATGTAAGGTATGATCATGTAAGGCTGGACGATATGGACGAAAAGTTATATCTCAATATTTTACAGCTGAAATCCGATATTTGATATATATCTAGGTATTTTTAGGTATTGACAAAAAAGCAATTCAGAATCTAAGCTAATCTATTTTTCTGCTGTGTTCTTAATAATAAACAAAGAAGAGTGCAGCACAGTTTGCCGAAGAAGAAGAAGAAGAAGAAGAAGAAGAAGAAGAAGAAGAAGAAGAAGAAGAAGAAGAAGAAGAAGAAGAAGAAGAAGAAGAAGAAGAAGAAGAAGAAGAAGAAGAAGAAGATTTGATTTTAAAACACCATTTATTTACAGTATTACTATACAGTCAAGAAGAAACCACCATCATATTAAAAAGCTACCCAATTCTAGCTTTCCATTTAAAACTCCGCAAAGAACTCCCTGTTCAGACCACTGTTGTTCAAAACTATCCAAGTCTTGACATATAGAGAAATACGCAAATTCTAATTTTAGTCTGGCTCTGACATTTATTTTCCACAGTGTTACCACATCATAGGCTTGTTCTTTTTGTAATTTATCTCTTCGAGACAAATATATAGCCAACTTGGCTTCACCTATTAAAAAGTTTAAAACCTTGTTCCTGATCTTGTATTTTTTGTTCTTCCTTACCCCACAGATAAAAACAGTTGTTGAAAAAATCATATTAAAAGAGCTAAAAATCGACCTAAGAATTTTAAAAAGAGGGGGCAAGCGTTAGATACATTTGCATTAAACTTAGATAAAAAAGAATTGGTAGCGATTGCACCATGTAGAATCCTCCATTGTAAGTCCCCAGTCCTCTTCTTTAGTGGAGGACAATACAATGTTGACCACTGTGGATCGCACTCTCCAAGTCTATTTGCCCACACTGTAGCGGTTCTACCTCTCAGGTTCTCCTTGTTGATGATTTTCACACAGTTTTTATACAATGTTTGTTTGTCTGCACCTTGAAAAGACAACTTTTCTTCACATTTAGTCCACAACAAGGGTCCATCACTGTCCACAAAAGGAAGAGTTAGAAACAGGTCCGGAGGGTCATCAGACGGGTCTGGTGTTAGACCACCTTTATCCATCCTCCTCATAAGAGCCCACTCCTTATCCGATATTTTCTTTCTCCAAAGATCCAACGCCATCTGGATTAACCGGACAGAGCTGACTTTCAGAGCTGAGGCCAGACTGGCAGCGTCTGAAAGCGTGGTGCCAGCCACCTGCACAAGTCTTTTTAGATTTACTATCCCAGAATGATACAGTGCTCTTAATAATCCAGGCAGAGGCTGATTGGATACATCAAATCTTGCACCGTCGATCAGAGGCTCTTCTAATAACCAATATAAAGATTTGTGCTCGCCTCCAGTCCACTTAAATAGAGCACATACTTTAAAAAGGCCTTGATAGAAGACAGGTAAGGTTTGTAAAAACTGTGATTTAAAACCCGTTAAAAACCATGCAACATCTAGATCCAAACCACCCAGACGCCTCAAAACACAACAGGTCACACTTCTCCAAACCAAGTCAGAAGGACCAAATAAAAACCGTTTCACAAATTGCAACCTGAAGGCGGCCACTCTACTAGACAGGTGAACCAGGCCCTGGCCCCCCTCCTCTCTGGGTAAAAACAGGACAGCCTGTGGTACCCAGTGAAACTTGTCCCAGAAAAAATTAATCATTAGCTTCTGTATTTCTGCTAACAGATCACAGGGTGGTTCTAAGCACACCAGCCGATGCCACAGCTGGGAGGCAACCAGGTTGTTTATAACCAGGACTCTTCCCCGGTACGACAGCTGTGGATGAATCCACCGCCACTTTGCTATCCTATCAGTTATCTTTTCAAGGATTCCTTCCCAGTTTTTCTTTATTATATTTTCGTTGCCTAGGTATACACCCAAATATTTCAGGCCATCTCTCTTCCATTGTAACCGTTGAGGTAGTATAGGGGGACAACCTCCCCACTCTCCAATTAAAAGAGCATCACTTTTGCCCCAATTTACTTTTGCAGAAGATATTGTTTCAATCTTACTGATAACATTAGTCAGAATTTTTATATCAGATTGATTCTTAATAAACACAATAACATCGTCAGCGTATGCTGATAAAAATAACCTGTCAGTGCAACTGGGCAACGTTAAACCACCCATAGTTGACCTGAGTTTGCAGAGGAGGGGTTCCAGGGAAAGCGCATAGAGCATCCCAGACAGAGCACAGCCCTGCCTAACGCCTCTGCACACCTTAAAAGGAGCACACAGACTGCCATTAATCTTCAGTACACTCTCAATGTCACTATACAACACCCTGATCATGGCTATGAAACCAGCATTGAACCCAAAACCTTCCAAGGTTTCCCATAAAAAGTTGTGTTCAACACGGTCAAAAGCCTTTTCTTGATCTAATGAGATCAGGCCGACATCGGCATCCAATGAACCAGAGACGTCCAAAATATCTCGAATAAGGTAGATGTTATCTACCATGGACCTGCCTGGCACACAGTACGTCTGGTCACGATGGATAACCTCCTCCATTGCTCCTCGCAGCCTCAAGGCCAAGGCTTTCGACAGAATCTTGTAGTCTGTGCATAGAAGAGACACAGGACGCCAGTTCTTTATATCCTGCAGATTCCCTTTCTTCGGTAGAAGAGCGATGACAGCTCTACGGCATGATATCGGCAGGACACCACACCTGAGGCACTCATTGAAAACCTCAAGCAGGTCATTAGAAAAAATGTCCCAATATGCTTTATAAAACTCCACTGTCAATCCATCAATGCCAGGAGCTTTCTGTCCTTGCATTGTCTTCAATGCAGCACCAAGTTCAGCTGCTGACAGAGGTTCAGCCAGCATGGCATTCACTCCATCCGAAACTTTCGGCAGTCCAGTTAAAAAATCTTTTAGCGTATCTCCATTATCCGTCTGTTCGCTCTTATACAGAGAGGCATAAAAGCTGGCTGCCCTTTGCCTTATAGCAGCAGGTTCAGTTAATTCAAGTCCATCTTCTGACAGCAGGGAATGAATTATTTTCTTCTGTCCGTGCTTCTTCTCGAGACCAAAAAAATAACTGGAGGAGGCGTCCATCTGGGAAATGTTTTTTACCCTAGAACGAACCAGAGCACCCTGTACTTTTGTATCAAGCAGGTTAGCCAAGGTGGCCCTTTTAGTCTTCAGGGCTTCAAAATGCCCTTGATTTCCTGTGGTCTCACATAATCGCTCACACTCCACTATATCAATCTCCAGATCGCTAACAGATCTGGTGATGTCGCGTGTGACACTAAGACTGTACTGTTGACAAAGCTGCCTGATTTTTACCTTCCCATGATCCCACCACTGTCTCAGAGATAAAAAATCATATTTTCTCTGCCTAAAACTAGTCCAATAGAAATCTAAAACCTCTTTAAAAACCTTATCGGCAGTCATATTAAAGTTAAAATGCCAATATGCGCTCTTCGGAGATACATGCAACTTAGAGACTGTGCATTGAACCAAAGCGTGATCGGTAAAACCAACAGGTAAAATTTTACATTCACTAAAAACATTAAAATGATGTGAAAAAACATAAAATCGATCCAACCGAGCTAAAGAGATTCTACCTTCATTGTGGTGGGACCATGTATACTGTCTGCAGTCAGTGTGCATCCTTCTCCACACGTCCACCAGGCTATGGTTGCAGATCAACCGCTTCAGGATGCGTGCTGACGGCACATGAGGCTCTATATGGTTCCGATCCAGACTCTCGTTTACCGTGCAATTGAAATCACCCCCCAGAAATAAATAATCTGTGACATTAATATTTTTCATTTTCTCATTTACAATATCAAAAAATTTTACCCTGTCAGCTCCTACATTAGGAGCATAAATATTTAAAACAACGATTGTAAAAAGGTCAAATTTTGCTGTTACAGCCAAAGCTCTTCCTTTAACAAAGGATTCAACCTTCACCGAGTTTGGTGAAAAGGTCTCAGAAAATAAAACCCCCACTCCCGCACTTGCCGATGACCCATGATCGAAAAAAATTCTTCCTCTCCATTCTTTGTTCCACTCAACCTGATTTATATCATCGCTATGAGTTTCCTGTAAGAGGATCACATCCATACGTTTACATTTCAGTAACTCAAAAAGCACTGCTCTCTTTCTAGGATCTCTTGCCCCGTTTATGTTTAAAGAGCACACCTTAAAATTATTCGCAGCAGCCATGATATGAAAAAACTGAAAGGTAATAAAAATAACCACCAGTAGGATTAGATCACTTGTCATGATATTGATAAATTTCACGGATCTACAAAAGGCTTTTACATCAGGGAAGAAAGTTTCAATATTCAACCCCTTCATATTCTTTGTTTCATTTAGAAAATTTTTAATTGCTGCAGCAGGGTACAATTTTTCCTTCCCATCTGAGGTATGACTTAGTGACACGTCACTTATGTCAGAAAAAACACTCTCACAGTCACTCTCATCTGACAGATCTTGATGCAGGCCAATCTGCCTACTGTTTTTTGCACCGCTTCTTGTTTCGACTGTTCGCTCAGTAGACACATTTCTTTTCTTTGAACTTTTTTTCTCAACAGAAGTAGGAACCTCTACCTCCATTTCTTCAGCTGTTTTTTTAAAGGTTCTGTTACTCTCTTCCTCACCACTTGGCTCACACTCACCCTCAACCTCCTCTTTTCCCCCAGCACTGCTCTCCGACTTCTCCGCATCTTTAGTACTGGCTTCAGTTTCTCCCCCTGCTACCACACTACTCCTCTCCACTGATTCTCCAGCCACAGCTTCCTCCTCTCTTTCATACAGTTTTTCTGCCGTTCTTGGCTGGGTTTTTTCACACTCTGGCGCACTAGCTTCACCTATTGTTTTCCCTGAACTGTTGTTTTCACTAGTTTCGGTTGTAACACTGGATCCGGCCGCGTCAGAAGATGACTGTGGCGGCTCTCCTCTCCCTGCACTGCTTGTACTGCTCCAGGCGTTGCTAGGAGACAATGTTCCCCCCTTATTTGAGCCCGATTCTGTTCTTTTGGGACACATTTTTACAACATGACTTTCTTCCCCGCAACCGAAACATTTCATAGTAGAAGAGGAAGCGAACAAAATATAATCAAAATCATCAACTTTAACATGAAGTCTCAGATTGAGATCTTCACATTTATTTGCAAGAATCATGAAGACCTGACGCCTGTGTGAGACGACATGATTTAACAAAGGTGATTTGCATCCAGACAACACCTTCTTTATAGGGGAAACTATTTTCCCATGTCTAGAAAGCTCTCTCCTTAAAAAATCATCGCTGATGGATGCCCTCTCATCCGCGCTGCGGATTTCACGGAGCTGTGTCCTACAACCTCTCCCACCGCTAACGCGACTTCTTCCACGCTGCACGAAAAGCCGGTGTTTACTCTAACACCATGCTTCCTGGTGAGCGTGGCGAAGCCACCTGTACCAGCCATGGTGTCGGCGAAAATCGCCGCCCAGGCTGGCCCACTACCTCCTAACAATAACAAAAAAACACGTAAAACTTAAGCACAAACACGAAATCAAAAGACAAACATTAACTAGAAAAGTTTGGAAAAAACAACACTCACTCAAGACGCTTTCTCTCTCCTTCCACTCCACTTCCGCTCAGAAGAAGAAGAAGAAGAAGAAGAAGAAGAAGAAGAAGAAGAAGAAGAATGTTTATGACTGTTAAAAATAACTGGTAACTGGCTGGAAATACTTTACCTAAATTATATTTTTCTCCAAATACCAGTTATACTTATTTTTATCTATCATCACAGTCTGTTAAGCTTAGTTGTTACTGCCCATAGATGACATAGTTTGAATTCAGTTTTGGTGTTCATTTTGGTCTCTACTTTGTAATTAATTTGCATGGGATAATGGATGGTGGACCCTGGTAATTTTCAAACTCCGGATACGGCCTTGAGAACAATCATCCAAAACAGTTCTCTGAATATACTTGGATGAATAACTTTGTACAGTAACTGACCTTTCTGCTGTGTTCTTTGGTCTTCTTGAGGCAATTTGTTAACTATTTTTCTCTATCAAACTTTTTAAACCTTTGCAAAACAGCTTGATTTAAACTAAGAATAAATTAAACACATCAGAACCATTTTTATAAGTGAATATTGAAGTGTCTTAGTAAAGATAAATACATATACATAGTACATGTACATGACATATTTTTCAGACTTTTTTTTTTACAAAACTACAAATGGTTTTAATACCATTTATAATTGTGGTACTTAGTGCTGATCTATCACATAAAATCTGAGTAAAACACTGAAGTTTATGGTTGAAAAAGTTCAAGGGATGGCAATACTATTGAAAAGTATTGAATGTTCCTGGTTGACATTCAAATTCCATGATGGTCTTTGGGTAGGGATGAGCTGCTTATTCTCTGAGCTCGACAGCATAGCGCCCGGAGCCATTCGGTATGCAAACAAACTATTGACATGGCCCATCGACAAGGTGCCATTGGGAATTCCCCTTCAGCAACCGCAGCGAGAGCAGGTATGATGGCAGCCTCGCCTATACCTTTAAAAATACTCCCGAGCAGATAGACATCACAAAAAAAAAAAGATTTCCCTGCAGGCCTGTCATAGGGCAACAACTCTGAATTTGAATAAAATAAAATAAAAAGGAAAACGACCTGTTGTCTGTGTGTTGACAATGCTTTAACAGATATCGAAGGAAGGACTGGATAATACCAAATGATACTTGCTTGACATACCGTTGTCTGTCTGTCACTGATAAAAGTTGCAAGCACGGATATTTAAATACAAACCTGGGATGTGTGTTTCCTCCTATCGGGATAACTGTCTGATCGGGATTTGCTGCTTGGAATCACATTTAAAAAAAACAAATCTGAGGGGACCTTCAGTTACTCATGAATTACAGCAGCACCACTTCCAGAGACACAACAGATCATACGCTAATCCCCATGCGCTGTCTATGCAAATCGCATGTCGCTGGGTTGATATCCATTATCCTGCTCAGCTCTGGCTGGACATGAAGCTGTCTTGTTGTTTACATCAAATCTGACTCAGAGGACTATCGGCTTTATGCAGCAGCTCTGTGTGGGAGTGAAGGAGATACAGTAACAAAGCCATGCAAGTACACCAGGCCTCAATCAGACGCACTGTATTCATGTCCTCGGTGATGCAGGTGCTTATATTGCACCGTTGCATTAATCAAAGCTCATAAAATTACTTTCGCTCTCATCTGCTAAATACTCAACAAATTGCACTGTTGAACAGACTTCATCCTCACGGTGTTGTCAGTTCAAATATGTACATATGAGCTGGTGAGGTTTGAAAGGAACAAATCAACAAATAACACTCAACAAGTTTTGTTCTCGGCCCGCAGGGATATGGAAAATACTTTTAAAAGAGAAATGAAATGGATCAAATGCAGATGTTCATATCCTCTGAGGCATTATGGCTCAGAACTTTCTTCTCTCATGTCAAACACAATTTATTTCCACTTAGATGTGATTCACTCTCAGGAATGCAAGCTGGCCGTCTGTTAGCTGTGCAGTACTGTTTCTCTTTCTTTAAGCACATCTTTTCATTTTAGCACTAATGTTTTCACATATAAAACTGTAAGTCACAGTGTTAAGAGTTTCTTACCCACAGTAATAACACATGAGCTACCTGCTCCTTTTTATTACATAAAATACAGCAATTATTAAATTACTGCTGCTTAAATAATATGGATTTTTAAAAACAACAGTTATGTTGTCTATGACATTTACTCATAGTTGTTTTGATTGTGGTACATAGACATATGTGCGAGAGAACACAGGTGAGAGCCTTGAAAGTTACGTCATTCAAAATGAGTCACCTGTTGAATGTTAATGAGCTTCTTTTCAGGAAAATGATCCAAAACATATGAACAAATCAATAGACAAATTGTTCAGACATAAAATGTACCTTCTTTCATGGGCAGCTCTGTTCCTAGACATAAGTCCCATAGAACACCTGTTAGGTGAGAAGGGAAGAGAGCATAAGTGGGAAAAGATTGCTGAAAGAGGCCCCCTCTCTCTGTATGCTCCAACCTTTTGAAAACTTAGACTAAGTGGTTTACTGTTGGTAAAACCTGCAACAGCATGGGTACAAATATGTGTGGAATCTTTAATTTTGTTAAAATCTGCTATTTTTCAATATGGATCCCCCCAACTGAATATACCTAGATGCCTCGGATGAACACAATTTAAAGATTTTTTTTTCACTCTTAATTTTTCAGTTTGACATTATGTTGCTGCAATAAAGAATGCATCTACAGTGAGGTAAAAATAAATGAATTAGTCAGCCACCAATTGTGCAAGTTCTCCCACTTAAAAAGAGGAGAGATGCCTGTAATTTTCATCATAGTTATACCTATACCTATGAGAGAAAAAATGAGGAAAAAAATCCAGAAAATCACATGGTCTGATTTTTAAAGAATCTATTTGCAAATTATGGTGGAAAATAAGTATTTTGTCAATAACAAAAGTTAATCTCAGTACTTTGTTATATACCCTTTGTTGGCAATGACAGAGGTCAAACGTTTTCTGTAAGTATTTACAAGGTTTTTACACACCGTTACTGGTATTTTGGCCCATTCCTCCATGTAGATCTCCTCTAGAGCATTGATGTTTTGGGGCTGTCGCTGGGCAACACGGACTTTCAACTCCCTCCAAATATTTTCTATGGGGTTGAGATATGGAGACTGGCTAGGCCACTCCATGACCTTGAAATGCTTCTTACGAAGCCACTCCTTCGTTACCCGGGCGGTGTGTTTGGGATCATTGTGATGCTGAAAGACACAGCCACGTTTCATCTTCAGTGCCTTTGCTGATAGAAGGAGATTTTCTCTCAAAATCTCATGATGCATGGCCCCATTCATTCTTTCCTTTGCACAGATCCGTCATCCTGGTCCCTTTGCAGAAAAACAGCCCCAAAGCACGATGTTTCCACCTTCATGGTTCAGAGTAGGTATGGTGTTCTTTGGATGCAACTCAGCATTCTTTCTCCTCCAAACACAACAAGTAGAGTTTTTACCAAAAAGTTATATTTTGGTTTCATCTGACCATATGAATTTCTCCAAATCCTCTTCTAGATCCTGTAAATGCTCTCTTGCTTACTTCAGACTGGCCAGGACATGTACTGGCTGAAGCAGGGGGACACATCTGGAACTGCAGGATTTGAGTCACTGGCGGCGTAGTGTGTTACTGATGGTAGCCTTTGTTACTTTGGTCCCTGCTCTCTGCAGGTCATTCACTAGGTCCCCCTGTTTGGTTCTCAGATTTTTGCTCGGCATTATTGTGATTGTTTTGACTCCACGGGGTGAGATCTTGCGTGGAGCCCCAGATCAAGGGAGATTAGTGATCTTGTTTGTCTTATATTTTCTAATAATTGCTCCCACGGTTGATTTCTTTACACCAAGCTGCTTACCTATTGCAGATTTAGTCTTCCCAGCCTGGTGCAGGTCTACAATTTTGTTTCTCTTGTCCTTTGACGGCTCTTTGGTCTTGGCCATAGTGGAGTTTGGAGTGTGACTGTTTGAGGTTGTGGAAAGGTGTCTTTTATACCGATAACGAGTTCAAACAGGTGCCATTAATACAGGTAACAGTTGGAGGACAGAGGATTCTTGTTGTGGCACAGAGTGAGCGAATTTTGTCTGGTTTACATAACCAATTATAAAGATTAGATGGAAACTGGTCAGTGACTCAATAAGCTGTTGAACAAGTACTGGTTGTGTTTTACAATCTCCTATCTGCCCAATATAACATCTCCCAAAACCTTAGAGGACTGTGTTACAGCCTGATGCTGGCAAAGTTGAACTTTTGGACAAAGTATTCTTAGCACAAGCACATCAACAAAAAAAGAGACCATACCCACTTTGAAACATGGTAGTGGCAACATCATGCCATGGGGTTACTGTTTTTTAGATGGATGTGTGTTTTTGTCAAGGTGGATGAACTATGATCAAGTCTTTTTGAGGTCCACTTTTCAAATAAATCCCTTCAAAACACATTTTGACAAATCATGGAGTTTTAAGTACATGTTTCAAAAGAACTTACATTTTTATTGGACATTTATAATGTTTTGTGGTTATTATAGTTACAATTCTGGTTTAGAATTATACATGGATTTTATTTATTTGAGTTATTGTTTTGCAACTTAGAAAATGATGGGCTATTACACAACCTCAGTAAATGTTTGAAACACTATTAAATACAATAAAAATCTCTCATTTTACATTAGCCATCTACGTATTTTTGTGAAAATTAAAGCATAAAATCTTTAGATATACCTTTGCTTAGTAAACACAGTTTTATTGTGCAAGATTGTCATGGCACAGCTAGGTAAAGCAAACGGCAAAACACACTTAACCACCAGCATGACTGCAGAATCCTGTTTTACAGTAAGGCTCTACCCAGGCATAAACGAAACTGTTCTTGCGTGAAAAAAGGTTTCTCTGAGCCATACAGTAACCTCTGATACCGAGCGGGCGCCGAATTGCTTCATTGAACGCCAACTCATTCCTGAATTTACACTGCAAGAGCAACAACTGCAATCAATTAGATCACCAGGAAGAGAGAAAAACAAAGACAAAGCTTTTTACTTATGACATGCTTATAATATCCTGACTTACTTATGTCAGAGAATGATAATAATCATTGATGTTTCTTGAATAAAAGGGATTTTATTTGTACTTGATTTTTAAATTGATGATTAGTTGTTTCAGTAAAGTAAGGAAAATTGTGGGAACAGAAGTACTCTCAACTATTTCCTTTTTATATTTTCCTCTGCTGTATTCTCATCTAAATAATATTTTTACAGATCAGGAAGTACAGATAAGTGCAAATATGTTTTGGTAAGCAATTAAAGCAGTTAATGAGAAGGGCTACAGTGCTGTGAAAATGTATGTATCTCCTTACAAATTTCATATATTTTTAATTTAGTTTTTTTGTCATGCCTGAGTAGGTATTTATATTTAGTATTTAGTATATACAAAAAGCTTTTTTTTAAATTATGATTTCAGCTATAGACTTGAATCCAAGCAACCTGGCCCTATAGGAAAAAAGTAATTTCCCCTTAATTCTAAGAGGGGCATCCTTAACCGCAAGTATTTAGGATAACTACCTATCAGTCCTTTACATCATTATGGGGATAATAAACAACTCTTCTTTTAGCTTCTTTAATAGTCTTCATTTAGCCATACAATTCAAGCAAAAATGGTGTATTCAAGGTACCAGCAAGTTCAGATTTTAACCAGGCCATTTCAAACCCCTCATTTGGGCAGTTTTTTGTTAGTTTTTTTGCCATTTAGAGCTCGACTTTTTGGTTTGCTTTAGATCATGCTGAACCTAAGTACATTTTGCTTTAAAATCCTTCAGATTTTTGGGTAAAGGACAACTTTTTGTTCAGCTGTTGTTTCGTTTTAGAACTCTCCTATTAATGCCATTTTTCCCCAATATTTGTCTTACTGTTAAATCAAGAATACTGACTTTGTGCAGGTGAGAGTGTATGTGTGTAAGAGGGAGGGAACATATGACCGGCTGTGTGTTCCTGTGCATCCGTCAGGTTGGGTCTTGGGCTGCCTCACCTGGCGCATCTCAGGCCCCCCACCAAATGAGGGGCCTATTTCCCCTCTGTCACTCCCTGCTGGTGACTGATGCTTCTGCTCACCGGTGCATTGGTGGCTCTCGGTTTCCAGGGCTGGGTGCTTAGCGGCCATGCCTGTTCATCCCCGGTGCCTGCCTGGCTGGGCCTGGGTGGACCGGGGGATCAGTCGGCCAGTGTGCCTCTTTGGGAGGGGTCGCTTTGGGCATTGTTTGGTGGTAGCTGTCAGGTGGCTAAGCGGAGGTCGGGTCAGGCGTCTCCACTTGCTCTCCTGTTCTGTATATTTCGTGCTTGGTTGGCTCATTGCCATCCGTCTGCTGGGGCTATTGGTGTGGTTCCCCAACATGGGACGGGGGCATTGGGATGTTGGCTGTGGGGACTGGCCTTGGGTGGTGGAAGCAGCGCATGTCGGCCATTGGCTGGCCGTGGCCCCCACGGCCTGGCAGAGGGGGGCCACTGTCAGCTGGTCCCTGCTTGGGGGTTGGGCACCCTTGGCTCTCCAGGCCCATGGCTGGATCCACCCTGGTGTAGACGGTTGCTGGCGGAGCCCGTGGGCTCGTCGCTGCGGCCCCCTGGGCCCCTCCAGGTAGCTGCTGGATGTTCCCCCATGGCTCTCCTCTGGTCCTGTCTTCGGGGGTGCGGTCAGCCTTGCGTTTGTCTGTCTGGGGCTCCTGTGCTCTGGGGGTCCTTTGAATGCCTGTGGCTCTGATCTCCTTCGTGTCTGCGTTGATTCCTTTATTTTCCATCTTTATGTTCCATCTCCATGTCCATAATATCAGAATAAAAGACCCACAGCAATTTCTGATAATATATATATATGTACATTTAATGTACATCAAGCGGAGTACAATAGCAAAAGCTGTAATGCTCCACTGCTGAAAGTAAATCTGTTGGGCTTCCGCTTGGTATTTATACACCCATTCTGGGTGCCACACTGCCAGACAGGACACGTAAGAACAAAAAAAAAGATAAAGAATGCTGACCTTAAGTGAGACAAGTGAGGCCTGCAGTTCTTTTGACGTTATTCTCTGCTCTTTTCTGACCTCTTGGATGAGTTGTCCATTTGCTTTTAATGTAATCAATACTGTTCCTTGTTCTCTCCATGTTTTTGTAACCCTTTTAACACGTATGAGAATTGTTAAGAATTGACAGGTTCTGTTTTAGGGATTTCTCAATTCTATTGGCTGGGAATTAATCAGGCCTGATTGTCTCTAGTATAACAAGGAGCAGATGCATTTTCCAGGATGTCAGGTTGGATTTGATAGCTTTATCCCCTTAATAAAAGAAATCCTAATTTTAAAACAGTTTTAAAAAACATTTATTTAGGTTATCTCTGTTTGGTATTAAAATGGGTTTAGTGAGCTGTCACAATTAGGTGTTAAATGAGACAAGATAAAAAGTCTGGATTGGAGAAAATGTTGGGCAATGCTTGGCAACCCACAACTCACTTTCAGGACTTTGCTATCACTGCTCTTTTTAAGGGCTATTGTTTTCTAAATTGATGTCCAAGTTTAGTAATATCATTGTGTATTAGATGTGTGGCTGCCTAAGCCATATAATACTTCATAACAAAATGAAGGCATTAACTATTAAAAGCTTCACTTTACTATTGTGCTATGGGATCACAGAGCTATTGCATGTACAGTGGCTTGCAAAAGTATTCGGCCCCCTTGAACTTTTCCACATTTTGTCACATTACAGCCACAAACATGAATCAATTGTATTGGAATTCCACGTGAAAGACCAATACAAAGTGGTGTACACGTGAAAAGTGGAACAAAAATCATACATGATTCCAAACATTTTTTGCAAATAAATAACTGAAAAGTGGGGTGTACGTAATTATTCAGCCCCCTGAGTCAATACTTTGCAGAACCACCTTTTGCTGCAATTACAGCTGCCAGTCTTTTAGGGTATTTCTCTACCAGCTTTGCACATCTAGAGACTGAAATTCTTGCCCATTCTTCTTTGCAAAACAGCTCCAGCTCAGTCAGATGAGATGGACAGCATTTGTGAACAGCAGTTTTCAGATCTTGCCACAGATTCTCGATTGGATTTAGATCTGGACTTTGACTGGGCCATTCTAACACATGGATATGTTTTGTTTTAAACCATTCCATTGTTGCCCTGGCTTTATGTTTAGGGTCGTTGTTCTGCTGGAAGGTGAACCTCCGCCCCAGTCTCAAGTCTTTTGCAGACTCCAATAGGTTTTCTTCCAAGATTACCCTGTATTTGGCTCCATCCATCTTCCCATCAACTCTGACCAGCTTCCCTGTCCCTGCTGAAGAGAAGCATCCCCAGAGCATGATGCTGCCACCACCATATTTGACAGTGGGGATGGTGTGTTCAGAGTGATGTGCAGTGTTAGTTTTCCGCCACACATAGCGTTTTGCATTTTGGTCTCATCTGACCAGACCACCTTCTTCCACATGTGTGCTGTGTCCCCCACATGGCTTGTGGCAAACTGCAAACGGGACTTCTTATGGTTTTCCTTTAACAATGGCTTTCTTCTTGCCACTCTTCCATAAAGGCCAACAGATTCCCCCACCTGAGCTGTAGATCTCTGCAGCTCGTCCAGAGTCACCATGGGCCTCTTGGCTGCATTTCTGATCAGCGCTCTCCTTGTTCGGCCTGTGAGTTTAGGTGGACGGCCTTGTCTTGGTAGGTTTACAGTTGTGCCATACTCCTTCCATTTCTGAATGATCGCTTGAACAGCGCTCCGTGGGATGTTCAAGGCTTGGGAAATCTTTTTGTAGCCTAAGCCTGCTTTAAATTTCTCAATAACTTTATCCCTGACCTGTCTGGTGTGTTCTTTGGACTTCATGGTGTTGTTGCTCCCAACATTCTCTTAGACAACCTCTGAGGCCGTCACAGGGCAGCTGTATTAGTACTGACATTAGATTACACACACGTGCACTCTATTTAGTCATTAGCACTCATCAGGCAATGTCTATGGGCAACTGACTGTACTCAGACCAAAGGGGGCTGAATAATTACGCACACCCCACTTTTCAGTTATTTATTTGTAAAAATTGTTTGGAATCATGTATGAATTCCGTTCCACTTCTCACGTGTACACCACTTTGTATTGGTCTTTCACATGGAATTCCAATAAAATTGATTCATGTTTGTGGCTGTAATGTGACAAAATGTGGAAAAGTTCAAGGGGGCTGAATACTTTTGCAAGCCACTGTAGAAACCTTCTAACATCTATGCTAACATCCATCATTTACAGAGATCAAATACTGTGAACATGTGTTAGCATTTATAACAGCCTTGGAATCATTCCCCCATGTAGGTAGTTTGGATTATGTCAGAAAGCCATATGTTTTAATCATGTTTATTTGTTTATCTATTTATTAATTAAAATTATAACCACATTGCAGGAAACAAACTAAATCCTAATGTAAATGTCACTGTTCCACTACTACTGTGGAAGGCTAGTGGGTTTTGGTATAACTTAGTGCCTTCAAAAGAAGTGAGGAGCAATCCAGTTATCAACTGGAATTTGCTTTAAACCTCAACAGAAAAGTTGAAACCTCCATTTTGGGACTATGTAGGCTATTGAAAAGGAATTAACGCTACAAACCGCAGGGTGTCTTTTTTATGGTCATTTTCTGAAGCTGTCAAGTCTTTGTCAGCCTTCAGAGTGCAACCTGTTATTGATTGTTAATAGATCAGCTCTTCAGCAGGAATCATATCTGCCCACTGAATAATGATGACTGTCTAAAAAGGGGCAGATCGATCAAACTGGCACCTCAATTATATGTTTAAGAAGAGTGATTTTACAACTTGATTGTCTTGATCAATGTATAAATCTTCAGGCAGTTGTAGCTGGGAATGTTTTCTTTTGTGGAGAACTTCTGGTTTACTGTAAACGCAACTGATGTTTATTTTTTTGTAGACGACTTATTGGCATTTTCGCAAATCCGAGCTTTCCCAGTCCTCATTTCCACAGCTCAGCTCCACAGCTCAGTAATCAATCACTGGCAGCTCCTCTCCTTCCTTTACCGCTCGATGTTTATAGCGTGTGTGAGTCAGCCCACATTTTGAGGAATTAGGAACTCATATTATCTGGCCTGTCAACACACAGAAAATGTTTACTTTGCTTTTGCTTCAACACCTTGAAAAAATGGTCAACTCTATTAGAGCAGATCACTAAATCCTGCGTCTGCAGTTTAGAAGTTTTTCTCTTGGAATTATAATTATTAATGTAGAGAAATCTGCATGCTGATATTCATTGGCCTGTTTATTATCTCAAACGCATGGCTTAAAAATCAGCATTGGATGTCTATTTTAAGAGAAAAGTGATGAAAAATGATGCAAGGATTTGTATTACTTTGCCTGATTCCAGAGACCTCTGGGGATTTCTCTGGGGAGGCTGATGAGAAGCTATGCTAAAATCTAATATAAAAACCCTCTAGTCTAACACCCATTTGCTCTGAAATTGCTGAATATGAATGAAAATCATTTGTAAGATTGCGTATCTCTCAGCCCCTTCCCACTCTTATTTCTTCCAAATGGTCAGCAGTTTTCCTTTAAGCATGTCTGAATAAGAATTTGTCCTTTTGAGTCTGTACTTTATTTCCAAAGGCAACAGAAAGAGTTTTAATGCCTGGTCAGGCAGCAGAATTTGTCAAAAGATAACCATCACATATGCTTGTTGGTGTAGGAGGGTGTCTTTTGTGTGAGCCATAGAACAGTTCTTAATCACTTTGGTCAATGGTAATATACAGTGGCATCTCTGACATGATAATTCAATTCAATTCAAATTCAAATTCAAAAATACTTTATTGATCCCAGAGGGAAATTAAGTGTTGGTATAGCTCATATAATTAATTCTTTAAGGAGTTGTTGTAGATGATAATGGCTGTGGGCAGGAAGGATTTCCTGTAGCGGTCTGTTTTGCAGCGAAACTGAAGAAGCCTCCGACTGAAGACGCTCTGTTGTTGTATGACTGTCTCATGAAGAGGATGCTTAGGGTTGTCCATAATTTTTTTGATTTTATGAAGAATCCTTCTTTGCATTATCATCTCCAGATTTTCCACAGTTGTCCCAAGAACAGAACCAGCCTTCTTTATCAGGTTGTTTAGCCTTTTTAAATCCCTGGCTCTGATGCTGCTACCCCAACAGATGACGGCTGAAGAGATTACACTCTCCACAACAGACTTGTAGAAGATTTGCAGCATCTTGCTGCAAACCTTGAAGGACCTAAGCTTCCTCAAGAAGTACAGTCTGCTCTGTCCCTTCTTGTAGACGGCTTCACTGTTGCGCCTCCAGTCCAGTCTGTTGTCAAGGTGAACTCCGAGGTATTTATATTCCTCAACCACCTCCACTTCTTCTCCCATGATGGAAACAGTGTTTGACTTATCCCTGTTTCTTCTGAAATCTACAATCATCTCCTTTGTTTTGTTCACATTCAAGGTGAGACGATTGTTTCCACACCATGTCACAAAGCGGTCCACCAGCTCTCTGTATTCAGCTTCTTGTCCATCTCTGATACACCCGACAATTGCAGAGTCATCTGAGTATTTCTGCAGATGACACGTCTCTGATTTGTACTGGAAGTCTGAGGTGTACAGAGTGAAAAGGAATGGTGAGAGTACGGTCCCCTGTGGTGCTCCTGTGCTACTGACCACCTGGTTTGACACACAATTCTTCAGTCTCACAAACTGTGGTCTGTTTGTCAGGTAGTCATTGATCCAGGCCATTGTTGAGGGCTCCACCTGTGTCTTCAGGAGTTACCGACAAAGCAAATCAGGCTGAATTGTGTTAAATGCACTAGAGAAATCAAAGAACATGATCCTCACAGTGCTGCCTGCTTTGTCCAGATGACAGTGGGTTGGTTGAAGTAGGTGGATGATGGCATCTTCAACTCCAACTCCACAGCGATAAGCAAACTGCAGTGGGTCCTGATATGTTCTTGTTTGCTTACTCAGGGGCGCCAACAGGAGTCTCTCCAGGACCTTCATGATGTGGGATGTCAGGGCAACGGGTCTATAGTCATTGATGACTGATGGGTGAGTTATTTTGGGTACTGGAACAAGGCAGGATGTCTTCCACAACACTGGAACCTTCTCCTGAGTTAGGCTAAGGTTCAAGAGGTGCTGCAGAATCCCACAGAGCTGCTCTGCACAGGCCTTCAGGACTCTGGGGCTGACACCATCTGGACCTGCAGCCTTGTTCCGGTTCAGTTTCTCCAGCTGCCTCTTCACCTGACTTTTGGAGACAGACAAGTGGGAGGGGGAGGCAAAGGGGGTAGCAGCACCTCCTGACTTTGTTGAAGTCAAACTTGTGGAATCAGAAGAGTCCATGGCTGAGGTGAAGGATAAAACATCCGAGGTGTAACAGGGAAACTGTTGATCAGAGGAGAGTGGGATGTCTGTTTGGCTGGGAACAGGAAAGGTGGATGCTGAGCTAGTTCCTGAAATGAACCTGTTGAAGAATATGTTCAGTTCATTGGCTCTGTCCAGACTTCCAGATAAGTTAGGTGGGGCACAGCAAGTCGACCCCTAATAGCAGCAACTAATTCTTCTGTGATGCATACAATCTGACTTTGATCAATAATATTGATTGCTATTTTATGTGATTAATTTAATATTGTTTCAATATTACATGAATCACATAAAATAGCACACATCTACACACTACAAACGCCATTTTATGTAAATGTAATTGAAGAATGAAACCTTTTTAATAGCCTACATAAAATCACGAATAAAGGGTCACTCACCAGTGTTGTCCTTCTCGAAGAAAATGCCGATCTTTCATCTGGGCAAACTTTTCAATAACTGTAAAATCTTTCAAATAATCCCCTTTAAATCTATAAAAATCTCTTAAAGTGCTTGAACGATGTTAAAATTCACTGCTGGTGAAGTCCCAAATGTTTCATCTCGTGCTAAATTTAGACTTCATCGAAAAATGTACTTCATTCTTTTTTCTTTGTCTTGGTAGCCAGCAAGGATATTAGATTTTAATGAGTTATGCTGCACAACAATCTTCTTCTTCTTCTTCTGCACACCATATGGCGCATTTCTCTATTGAGGACGGCAGCGGAATCTCAGCTTGGGGCCGTGACATTTGTGCCCCTGCTGTCTACTGAGTGCACTTTGCGCATGCTCACTGTGATTTTAGATTTTCATCATTTAAGCAAACGTTAAGGGGCCGGCCCCAAATTGCTGCTTCAAGAGGATTTAGCCTATTGAACTTTTTTGGTAACAGAATTAGTCTTTATATAATATCACTCTGTAAAGAACAAAACTTGTTCTACTGATTAATTTAAGCATGTCGTGCATAGAGCTCCACAGCGCCATCTGGTGGGGCTGGGCCCCACTGACCCCTAATGCAGAGACGCCACAGGTAATATATTCTGTAATAATAAAGAAACAAACATACATGCTTTCTATTTAGGGAAACCAGCCAACCATTATTCTACATATGTAGCAAAAATGGCACCCATCTGATCCTATAACCATGCTAGACCAGATACTGATTTGGTTGGAGTGGGTGGAGAGTGTACTTTATCAAAGTAGATATTTGTGAGTTAAAATTATTCTTTTTGCTGACTATTAATATATAGACTTTGGGTAATAATAGGGTAATACATCTGAAGGTGTGAGCTTTGATTTGAAAGAAATCCTGAGTGAAGATCTGCCAGAGCGGCTCTGAAGGGCAGGCCAAGGACAGAGAAGCAGGCGCCAGCAGCGAGGGCGATCCTCAAACAAGCGCCTTCACCAGTGAGGGGATTAAGCCTCAGGCTCTGAGAATAAGAGTGAGGACTGAACTGCGCAGCACTGTTGAAAATACAGCGAGGCACCTTTCTTTTTTGTTTGTTCCCAATGCCTCAAATTGGACCAGGTGTATGCAGGAGGGAAAAAAAACTATATCTGTTTGTGATGAAGCTGTTTGCATGCCCTCCTTCCACTGAGGTGCAAATATTTGTATCAAGAGGGTGGGGGTTGTCCTCCTCCCCTGTTGCAGCATTGTATGGAAAGACTTGAGGGTTCCATTGAACTCACAGTGGTTGCAGCACATAACTGAAAGCAAGAGCATCCCCTAAGAAGTGTAAAATCATCATATACAAGAGTAAGGGTGAACACAGGGGGAAAACATTCCATTCTCTTTGAACAAATCATCTGTAAAGATGGTGGATATTGAATCACCTTATTTTCAAGAAACAAATCTCAACACAAACAGATTAACACCAGCCTCTCTTATTTTTTCCCCCCACTTGTTTCAGCCTCACACAGAAGAACCGTGAAACAGCGTAATTTTCTAGGGAAAACTGAATGAATAGCTTGCCCTGGGAGACTTATAATATCATGGATCCTGAGTGCCTGCTCTCTGTGATGAGCCCTGAGAGAAGGCTTGACAAGAGAAAATGATGTGTTGTTCTCTGCTGGGATAACAGTCCAGGTCCACCCACAGAGGATCGCTGTGCAGATATGAAGTACACACAAACCACAGGTTCTTTTAGCTTCTCTTGAGTCCACGAAGGAAGAGAAACTCCTAAAGCATAGGAAATGAGTGACAGCTAGAGGCAAAAGCTGCTGTTGAGAGACCCTTAAGTACTACGTGTGCATGTGAGTGTGTGCTCTATCACTCTCTTTACACATAAAAACGGAGAAAAAAAACACTTCAAAGCTCGACAGATTCAATACATACTTGGAATGAAGAAAAGCAAATTACTTCCTTAGTTGGATTTTTTTCATTTGTATGAATATTTCATCAGAGTGACGTTTTTCTGGGCCAGAAACAATGAAGTTGAGGCTTGCTGATGCTGTAATGATATACATTCCTTAATCACTACTTCATTTGTAGCAGTAAACACATGACACATGACTTTGCTTTGATCTAAACCATTCAAATTCAAATATTCAAATTCAAAAACTCAATTGAAGATCTGGTTGTACATTTGGGACAGGAGGAAGCTGGAGAGCAAACTACATGAACAATATCAGACACATTTGGTCAGTAATGAAAAAGGAAGGAAAGATTGGATAGATGGAAGTCTGGACAGAGCCAATGAACTAAACACATTCTTCAGTAGGTTCAGTTCAGGAACTAGCTCAGCATCTTCTTCTCCTTTCCCCAGCCATCCCACCGTCCTCTGACCGGCAGCTTTCCTGTCACATCTCAGAGGTTTTATCCTTCACCTCAGTCATGGACCCTTCTGCTTCCACAAGTTTGTCTTCAACCAAGTCAGCAGATGCTGCTACCCCCTTTTCCTCCCCCTCCCACTTCTTCTTCTAGACGTCAGGTGAAGAAGTAGCTGGAGAAACTGAGCCATAACAAAGCTGCAGGTCCAGATGGTGTAAGCCCCAGAGTCCTGAAGGCCTCTGCAGAGCAGCTCTGTGGGATTCTGCAGCACCTCTCAAACCTTAGCCTGACCCAGGAAAGGGTTCCAGTGTTGTGGAAGACATCCTGCCTTGTTCCAGCATAAAAAACAACAAAATCACCCATCAGTCATCAATCCCACATCATGAAGGTCCTGAAGAGACTCATGTTGCCCCAGTCAATCTGCAGCTTTTTCCAAGTAAAAGGAGCAGAATGGACATACCCAATTTTAACAATTTCATTGCAGACAAAACAGAAAGGAACGCCACAAGTAATTTTGAGATTGAAACGTGTAATGACTAATACTTTATAGGGCTATTTGATCACAAATGTAAGTAGGCAAAAAGGTGAGAGTGGCTTTATAAATAAGGGAGTACAAATCGGTGGCCAAAAAAAGTCGTTCCACCCTTTGACAAACTCATTGTAATGTGTCAAAAGTTCATAATTTATATATAATCTTCAGTGACACATGGTAAGCTGAGCCCAACATGTATTGAAATGTGCAAAATGCTGAATGACCTGTTCCTGTACCTAGACCTCAATTTGCTTGTTCACGGATGTTCTCAAAATAACCTCTGAGGCTTCCACAGAACATGGACTTGTTGGGATGGCATTTTTTTAAGATTACTGGGGTTTCAGGTTTCTATTTGTAGACAACTTTAAAAGTTTTTTATTTTCTATACACTTTACAATTATACAGCACACTTCTTTATGTTGTCTAACCAATAAATTCCCCCCCAAAAAATACATTAAAGTGTGGGGTTCTAAACTTAACATGAATTAACAAACATGGAAGAAAAGGTATTTTTCAGGATTTAACATGCCAATCACCAACCAGAGCTGATCAAGGTAAAATATATCGAATTTCAGTAATCAGCTCATTAACTAGCAGCTTACTAAAGAGATGTACTCAGCATCCTGTGATGACTGGTGACCTGTCCAGGGTGTACCCAGTCTCTTGCCCAGTGACCACTGGTGAGAGGCACCAATCACCTCATCCATTACCCTGCAAAAACAAGCTGGTATAGACAATGATGGATGGAGGTAATCAGCCTGCTGACTTGCTCTGCTGCATATAAACATAACTATAAGCAAATGTAAAATTAGTAATATTTACAACACTAACACAGGTCAACAACTTAAAACAGCAGATATTCAAAATGGAGATACATTGAACAAATTAAAATGGATTATTTAGTTAGTTTAAATTCTAATACATAAATGTTAAGAAACAAATCAGGATGAAGCACAAAATGTGCATACTTTTACATAATTAAAGAGGAAATTTTGCCAGATCAAATTGTGTGAGAGGTAGCCTTTGAATGATAAAACCATGTTTGGCCATTTTGTTTATTTTTTACTTTTTTGTTGTTGTTAATTGTTCAACAACCATGGGATAGATTTACTTAACAGGCAATTTAGCACCTGCTTGCAGAAAAAGCCCCCTTGGGAGAGTCAAATTCTATGAGTACAGTTCCAGGTTTAGGCCTAACTACAATCACGGGTGCAACCAGCTCATTTCAGTAATGACCAAAGGAGTCTCTCAGGAGCAGTGCAGATTAGTGTAGTCGGAATCAAAAAGACCTGTTGATATCAGGAGCTCTGTAATTTCCAACAAAACACTTTATATAGACACAAACAAGCCATGCAAAGCAAGAACTAAAATGAAGCACCACAGATGCCTATTTTCTTACTCATAGACTTCTGTCAATAAAACAAGCCCTCAAGATCATCCCTGTAAGATTCACATAGTGCTTAACTGAAAACGTGGTGGGTGGGATCATGATGGTTCTCTCAGATCATCTTGTATAAATAGTAAAGAGTTACAGCTGCTGTGGCTACCAACCCAAAAGTGAAGAAACAAGCAGCTGAGCATCACCAACAAAGTTTAAGCAAGCCCAAAATCAGGTTAGTTTCACAGGAGAATAGAATAGAATAAAATAAAATAGAATATCCTTTATAGCTTTTCAGTGGGGAAATTTAGGTGGTACAGCAGCAAAGTGATTGGCAAATGGAAGCAAGTGAATATACATAAAAAAGTTATAGTGATAAAAATTTGATTTTACTGTTAAGGGGAAATGTACAAGGTAAAAAGAATTATGTCCATTGGTCCAAAAAAACATTCAAACTATTTACAAGAACATGGAAAGCTGTGCAAAAATGTCTGTCTGGTGTGGATATGTCTTGTATCCACAACACTGTCATACTTTGGGTGTCCAAGAATGATGTTATTTTTTGCTAAAGTTCTTCTATCTCACATCACCTGCACTGGATATAGAGCTTACGTCACGCCAATCTATTTCTTATCCATGGGTCCCCCTACTGTCAAAAAATATGAATGAGAGTCAATGTAGTGAGAACAGTTTTTTTCTGATATCATGTGAAATGTGCCATGGATTTAACATATGATGTCTGTGAATTTTAAACACACATTTTGATGCCAAGAAAGTGCTAATTTTTGATAGACGGCAAAAGTTACTTTAGGTTTTGTGTAAAATAAAAATAGCAGTAAAACACAGACAAAGCATATAAAGTATAAACAGCAATAAAGCAAGAAGCACACACAAAACATGATACATGAAAACATTACTCAAAGGCAGCTCTAAACAGATACGTTTTTAGTTGTGATTTAAAAAAACTCAGTGTTTCAGCAGCTTTGCAGTTTTCTTGAAGTTTGTTTCAGATTAGAGGAGCATATTCTGAAAACTGCTTCTCCATGCTTGGTTCTAATTCTAGGGATGCTGAATAGACTGGAATTCGAGGACCTGAGTGGTTTGGGGGGTTAGTATTGTAACAGTAGATCTTCAATATACTTTGGTGCTAAGCCATTCAATGATTTATAAACAAGTATTTTGAAGTCTATTCTCTGAGCTACAGGAAGATGTGCTCTACTTTCCTGGTTCCACTTAGGACACGAGCAGCAGCGTACCCTATCAGCTGCAGCTGTCTAATTGACTTTTTAGGCAGACCTGTGAGGACACCGTTGCAGTAATCGATCCGACTAAAGATAAACGTATGGATGAGTTTTTCGAGGTCCTGTTGCGACAGGGGCGGAGTGGGGCAATAAAATCCACAGGGAAAATTCTGACCTCACCAGCTCCCTCCCCATAGCTGCATGAATTTCCCTTTGGGGATCAATAAAGTATATATCCATCTATATGTATAAATATATATTATGGGTCAGTAAATATATTAGGTATAATACTATTGTTAAATTACATTAGGCTATATAATATAGTTACACTCTATTCTATATTAGGTTCAGGCTATATGATATTCTATGTAAGTTATATTATATTCAGTATTAAGCTTTAGCTATATATCTACAGCACGTCCAGTCAAAAGTGTAGATATGTCCTGCTATGTTTTATACCATTTAATTGGAAGACTAAGCTACGTCACGTTCGTTTCCTTGTATTTTTATTGGGTGGGAAGGCACTCTGTTTGGGTTGACATTTCCTACCCTTGCCCACCCGTAGAGCCGTCCCTGTCTCCATGATCATTCTGTGCAGTGCATTCAACCAAATCAGGGTGAAACAGTCTCACTCACAGGGCTATACCACAATCGACATTCACACATTGACATAAACGCCTCAATTTGGATAATACAGAGAATATAGTTGTTAGTTTTTTAGTACTTTGTAAAAATAAGTAGGGCATATTTAGCATGCATCAAATGTTTCTTGCCAACTGCCATTAAACAGAAGTTTACTGCTTATGGTATTATTTTCAGTGGGGGATTTTTGTGATAAGTATTAAATGTCCTACGTTTTTGAATTCACCATACATTTCGAACGTTCCCTGAATGCACCACAGGTGTGATATATATATATATATATATGTGTGTGTATGTATATATATATATATATATATATATATATATATATATATATATATATATATGTGTGTGTGTGTTATATGTAGATGTGTATGCATATATTTATAATTTCTCTATTTTTCTGTCATCTTGTTTTAGTGAGGATGAAGACTAAATAACTCCAAGGCCTTCAACTAAGCTAAGGCAACAGCTGTCCAAAGAGGTCTGCTGATACTCCAGTGGGTGACGATGCCACAGACGTGAGGAGGACAGAACTCATGAGTCTTATATGTATACGTATAGGTTTTCCTATCCATCATTATATACACAGGAGTTGTGGCTGACTGCTGGGTGAGTGGCCATATAATTTTAAATTATCCCGTAACACTATGCAGAGAAACCAGTTTAAGGCAATCTTGTGGTCATTGCATCTCAGCATTGTGAATGAGGACAATGAAAATAAACAAAAAACCACCCCTGATTACAGTCGTCTGTACAAAATCAGGCCACTCTACGATCATATTGTTACTGCATGCAAAGCACATTACCATCCATATAACATTTGCATTGATAAGAGGAGGGGGTTGTGAACAGTTTTGTTATCCATTTCATATGTATATTTCGCAATTTCGTTGTATTTGGAATTTGAATAAATTTTCTTCAGTTGGAGTCAAGCCTAACTCTGTGTTATAGTGTTATTTAAATAGGGTGATAAATATGTTGGATATTTTACCAAAAAATATAAAAAACACTTTGTTTTCAGGCATATAATTAAACTTGAATGCAATCAGTAGATCAGGAATTGAGAAATTGAAACTTTCACTGTTTGTGCCAAATCGTGCCGAAATGTGCCGAACTGTGCCAAACTGCAAAAAAACTAGCTATTTTTTCACTAAAACCTCTGTAACTTTGCTCCACTTCACTCCATCAACATGAATCTTGGTACAGGTAATCTACACATATTGGTTTATGATTATCTGCAGTTTATATTCTACTGGAGCATAATTTGAATGGTTTATATACTGTAACACAAGAAAAAAAATTAGGCGTGAATAAAGAATCTTGTAATTTGTCTATGTTCAAGCTACAATTACTTTGGCACAGTAACATATGCTGTAATTTTACAACTCTGATTAAATCTCACAAGCATTGGCTTCATTTTGATACCAAGATTGTTTACACAGTCTTTGTTTTTGCAGAGAAAAACTAAATTAATGTTGGGCATGTCCTATTCGAGCTAGGAGCTTGGAGAGACCCTGGAGAGACCCTGGGGCTTAAGAGGTTAGTGCAAAAGTTTTATTATTTACGTCTAGCCAGGTTTCTGATAAAAAAAGGGTGTGTATATTATGTTCAGTGACAAATTCATTGATTAGGAATGACTTTCCTGATAAAGACCTACAATTTAATAAAGCTAATTTAAGTTGTTTGATGATTCTTCTTGCTTTATTGCTGTTTTTACTTTATATGCTTTGTCTGTGTTTTACTGCAATTTTGATTTTATCTCTTAACCATGTAAAGCACGTTGAATAACCTTGTTGTTTAAAGTGTGCTATACAATTTAAAATTGCCGTGCTCGTCTTTGCTCGTGATGTAGAAAGTGTTTGTTCTTTGTCAGTCTCTAAGGGTCATGGATCTGTCTGTGCTGATGATGTGATCTTCACTTGTTTGTTCTCTCATAGTATCCACGGGCACGTGGTTTGAGGTCAGCTCTTGGGTACTTTATCAAGTGTTTATTCAGATAATAGAAAATATTTTCGGTCAACAGTCTTAGTCCACCTCTATTAAGATAATGTTGCTTTACCTTGAACAAGTGATTTGCACATCCAAATATTTTAAAGAATTTTTATTTATGAATTTTTACAAGCAAATAAATCACAAATCGCATGACAAACACAATTGAAACGCAAATCATTAGTTATCATTTAAATTGAGGTACAGCATATGTGTGATTCAGGGCGTAAGGCAAAGCGGACCAGAAAATACTTTTATCAATCCATTGACTGTTATTCTTTTGTCCCCGGTCAGGGGACCCATGGGCTGACCAGAAGAGGAGGACACTTAAGCCTAGTTTATAGTTCTCCGTCAGCAAGTTTCACTCACACTCACTGGTGCGATGCATGAAATACTACACCCTTTCTCTAATCTGACGTCCTCACCGAGCTGTTGCCTAGTGGATGGTTCTGATCAGTTCATGGACGGAACAGACAGTGGGCTGTGATGCCCTGCACCACGTTGCTCTGCGACATGCTGCGCTGGAAAACAAAATCTATAATAATGCTATGCAAAGTGAGAGTTCATCTACAAACTGACTGAGGTGGATGACAATGAAAACTAAAGACTGGAATAGACATTGTCTTTTTGAGACTGTTGTTTTCTAAGGATAATTTTTTCAGATTTTGTTTAATTTTTGTCTAGTATGAGTTAAAAAGTGAACTATTGTTGTTGCTGGCAAATTTTCCAATTCGGAAGAGTAATTATTTCCATTATTAATTAATTTCAAAATATTTGAAAGTAATATTTGCACTTGTGAAAACTTATCTAAAGTTTGTTATTTAACTTTTATTCTAACCACGTGGAGAATTCATTTTAATTACATCGACTATGGTGCACTGTTCTGGTGAAATGACCTTGTCTGATGTTGGGCTGACCAATCACAGACCTGCGATCTCCGTTAAGTTTGATGGATAGTTGCGTGCCAGTCAGAGAGCCCTTGCGTCGACGGATACTGGCGCTGCGTGTCTCTGCACTTTGACCAATTAGGTCAAGGTGAGGTGCCAGTTTTTTGCTGTTTTTTAGTTTTTTTTGTTTTTACTTCTGGTTCATAGTGGCTAAAGGAAAGTTAGTATCAGCTCTTTCCTTCTGAAACAGTGGGTTGTTTCGAAAATATGTCTTTGGTCCTACTTAATCTAAATTTAAATGAAAATAAAACAGCGAGTTGAGTTAAGTTTGTTTTGGCATTGCAGAAGGTGTAGTTCAGTTCTATATTTTAAGGGATCATTTATATCCCTGAGTGCAAGATGGAAGGAGCAGTTAACCCTTTACAGCCTGAATCTGTGTACAAATATGTCTAAAATTGGGTTTAGGCTGTCTAGAAGAAATCAAGAAGATGCTAAATTAAGTACCTTGAATATGGCACATACAATACAGATAAATATAGGCATTTAGTTTGCAAATTAGTGAAAATCAGCAGAATTGTGAATAACTCTGACCACCAAATGGTGGCGAAGTGCCCAAAAAATGTTCATATGTGTAGAATATGCATCAACTGGCCTTATTTGGCATTGAGACCTGACCCATGTTAAGGTGCATTTGTTGACAATCCTGCAAAAAGGGTTATTATTTGGAGACTAGTGTATTTATGTCGTTACGTTAAAGAAATGTAAAACTGGTTTTATCCTGTGATTTATCGCAAATAATACCTTTTAAACCCTCAGAACATTTCCCTGCTAAGATTCTTACACATTTTAAAGCTTTTTTTCCAAATACAAATGTTCTCATGTTTGCATGAGAAGGTTATTGACACAGAAGTCTGTGGAGACTGTGGAGGGATGAAACAATGACCATCCCATCTGAAACTATACAGCAAAACAAGAAGCTGGAGTCTATCCGCTCAGAGAGACTATCAACAGTAAAGCTCAAGCTGTATAAAAATCCATAAAATAATCCTCACTCAAACTATATACATATATTTACTTGCTTGCTTTTATTGTTCTCTATGGCTTTTCTGTTGCTCTATTCTTCCTGTAGTGTACACTGTGTAAACATTCATCAATCCATTTATTCAATCATCCATGTTATATACAGTACCTGATTGTCTTTGCATGGTTGTGAGATTGTAAGAAAATATGGCTGTATGTGTCAGGTGGGTAATGATGCTGAAGTTGGAATGTGATTTGCTACGTCTCATTCGGCAAAAATTTATAGAGCCATTCTCCACTCTCAAAATCTAAAGTGTTTAGACTGATGAACCTTGTATTGAGCAAAGATTCTTTAAAACACACCTTTAAAACAAACCTTTGTATCCTTTCATAAATACACACCAAACACCATTTTCAATGCATTTTTTACATTTGAACTTGCCTTTAATCGCTCACAAAATTATTTTAGACAATAATACAAAAGAAAAGTTGCACAAATGTTAAAAGACTTTTGGAAAATACATAAAACCATACAAATATTTAAAAAATGTGTATCGTTTACACAAGACCCTTAAGATAAATAAAAGAAGGCAAGCATCTGAAGATGAATGTTTTGAGGCTTATTGCAATGATTTAGCGTTAAAAAGAAAAAGACAGTTTTAAGCTAGATCTGCCATTATTGTAAATATTTGTAAAGAATGGGGGGCTGTTGCCTTGCAGCAAGAAGGACCTTGATTCTAATCCTGGCCTGGGGTCTTTCTGCATGAGTGTCAGTTCTCTTTGGGTACTCTGGCTACCGGCCACACTCTTAGCACATCACAGTTTGGTTAATTGGTCTCTCTAAATTGTCCTTAGGTGCGAGTAAGTGTGTGCATGGCTGTGTGTCCTCTGTCTCTGTTGCCCTGCAATGGACTGGTGATCTGTCCAGGCTGTACCAGGCTTAATGACTGCTGGAGATGGGCACCAGCCCCCCGCAACCATGTAGAGATAAGGAGGTGTGAACAATGGATGAATGAGGAATAGCTCTGAGCCCCAAATGAATGTTCACATTTTTAATAAAGTATAATGTATTTTAACTTAATGATGTTAGATTTTCATATCTCACTACAAAATCTTGGGATAATGTTTTTCCCATTATCTTGGGATAATGTTTCGTTAGACTTTTTCAATAAAACGTACAAAAAAAAAGTTTTTCTGAATTTACTTAAAATAATCCACATTTGTAATATCTAGTGTGAAAGTAGACACCAACTTGTATTATTAGCAACACAGTTAGGACTCGTTAGGACACATTTAGTGTTCGCTTTTCATTCTGCACTAAATAATTTCTGATAAAGAGTTTGACAGGGACATATAGAGGAAAACCAAATAATTTCCACATGAGCAAATACTTTTTGACAGATTTGAACTCCAGTCGTGTTCGAGAATCAAGCCCTTGGTGGGTGTCTGTCTGTCTCAAAGGGGGAAAATTGAGAGGAGAAAGAAGGTAGAAAAGATGCTGTGTGGTTTTCAATCTGACGTTTTCACATTTGACCATAAATACAGTAAATGTGTTTGTACATAAGCCAATTAAACATCCATGACAGATTAGCAAACATTTGCATCACACAGAAGCTCATGTTTTAAGGCTGCATTTGCAGTCAGTCATGTTCTATTAAGGCCCATTTTAGGATGAGCAAGAGCTAAAAAGAGAGAGAAAAAAGTTTTAGCTTGGCGTTATTGGCATATACAAATCTCCCAACTTGTAAATTGGGCGACTTGGGAAAACCCTTGGCAATACATTAGAAGGATGTTCAAAGCCAAAGCATCCCATCGATTTGACCCGTGTGGGCCTTGCAAGGATGAGCCATTAGTATATTCTCAGATGCTGTTTTCAGATTTGTTTGTGTAAACGAGCTCCCATGATGATAGTGCGGTAAACAGACCCAGGAATTTACAGCTATCAATCTTCTAGACAGCATGGAAGCAGTAACCTGTCCTTGGGCATTTAGACTACTCTTTATGCTTTTTTGAACTTTCGCTGTATTTTTGATGTCATGATACATCACATGAAATATGTTCATTGAGTCTAAATGGAATAAATAAAACACAACATGCATTTATATAAAGCCTTCTTACAATACCTGAAAAATATGTGGCATTTTGTTTCTGAAAGGTAGACATTAAAGCTGAATAACATATTTCACTATTAAATACCCCTCGTGTGTCTGTTTCTATCTTTGGCCCCACTCCCATCGTTGGCAGAGGAATTGGTCATTTTAGTAGACTTTTATCTCTGAACATTTGGCTTTCCTCTGCCACTGTGATGTACAACATTGGTTTTATAGACAACTTTAACATTTTCTGGGGCAGGAGGCACCTGTTTGGTTCGCATGGGCTTCAACTAAGCAGACAGGGCACCCGCATGCTGGCAATGAGTCTGGCATGCCCACGCCCTACCCCCCCATCTACCACACCAGCCCCAGCTGCCCCTGCGCTCTCTGCCCCCTCGGCCATATCTTGATGTCCAGCTGGTCTCTGCTCCTATGAACTCAGCTCTGATTTCAACAGTAACTCACATATTGGACTTGGACCTTGCCCTACCTCATTAATACCTGTCATTATCAGCACAGAGCAAACTAAAAATCATAAACTCAACAAATGTAACTCCAATAATCTCAAAGAGTTACCAAAAGTCCACTCCAACTCTAGTCACAATAATATGGCACTTTTAAATGTTCGCTTTCTGCTGAACAAAACTTCTGTTATCATTAATCTGATTTTAGACCATAATCTTGATTGTTTATTTTTTAACGGAAACATGGCTGAGTGCAGATGCCCCTGTTGTTCTTACAGAGGCCTTCCCATCAAATATTACCTTCACTTACTCCACAAGGAGAAGTGAAAGGGGAGGTGGTAATGCTTTTATAAGTTTGTCAACACTTCCTGCCAAATCTGTTTTATTTGCTAAGTATAGCACTTTTGAATATACTGCAACTGTTTTTAGCACTCCTCAGCTTTTATGCATCACATTTTATAGGCCTCCGAAAAAGAGCACAACTTTTATTCAAGAATTTTCAGAGTTTTTATCAATCCTAAACAACTCCTTTGAAAAGATCATGGTAGCTGGTGAATTTAATCTATATGTAGATAACCTTTTAGATCCTTTGTCAACAGATTTGTAAATGTCCTAAATCATATGGATTTTAGTCAAAATAGCACGCAGCCGACTCACAACAGAGGACTCACCCTAGACTTGGTCATCACATATGGCCTGTCCACCGGAGTTTCCTCTGTTGTTGACTCAGCTGTCTCTGATCATTACTGTGTGTTTTTTAACATCAACAGTTTTACCCAGCGGGAGACCTCTGCAAGAACTGTCAGGAAACGTCATCTAACCCCTGAAGTGGTTGCAGGATTTGTTGATGTTTTAGAAAAGATACCTCCTATTGCTTTACTTGCCCCCTGTAATTTTATCGTCAATGATTTTAACAGTAGGGTTCAGTCCACTCTTGACCTGCTTGCTCCACTAAAACTTAAAAGCGCACACTCAACACTTGCATCACCGTGGAGAAATGAAGACCTCAAAAAACAAAAGAGAAATTGCAGAGCGGCAGAGAGAAAATGGAGGAAAAATAAAATTACAATAATCCATCAAATATACACAGAACCAGGGGAGGAGTTAGGAGGTGGCTACTTCGGCTTAAGCCCCAGGTGTTTTCTGAGAAGCGCCGAATCTGAATTATGCTTTTGAAGGGGGGAAAGAAAACCACTTGGAAATAAATTGCAGTATCGGGATCCATCAGAGAGGCAGCAGCTACGTAATGTAGCCTGCACATAGCCCCCTGAAGAAGAAGCACTTCTGCTGCTTCAGCAGTTTGCCTACTTGCTTGCTGGGAAAACTGGGCAATGCACATTAAAGGCCTGCATAAGAAGTCTGTTGCATGGACAAGGATATCGGGAACATTTTTAGACAAAAAGTACAGACTGACAACAACAGCTATTATGAAATGGATCATGATTCGGTTTGTGAATCTTAATTCTAAAAGTGCTGGCTTGCTAAATATTTTTCATCAGTTTGGCCGACAGGGTCAAAAATCCAGTCATAATTGATTTTTACCTATCAGTTTTTTAAGTAATAAGGACATATTCTATAGTATTTTATTTTTATTATTTTAATACTCAATCCGAATGAGCTGAACAATCCACATCTTGCCATCACACATCAAGCAGATGAATACATGTAACTTTTTTCCCACAATGACAAAAAACACAGATTGTGGCCACAGTAACTGCCTATAAACAATGAAATTAAATGTGAAAAGCACTCCAGCCTGTGCGTAATCAAATAGTAGGATTACAGCAGAGCCTGGTATTAAAAAGTTTTGGATTTTTGCCTTGGACAGATGACTTTTCATGGGTGTTCTGATGTTCTTGAGACTGAATCCGGGGCTCTCCTGCCCCACTGGAGACTGGCTTTACACGACCTTCTCAAAAAATTAGCATATTGTGATAAAGTTCATTCATTTCCATGATGTAATGATAAAAATTAAACTTTCATATATTTTAGATTAATTGCACACCAACTGAAATATTTCAGGTCTTTTATTGTTTTAAAACTGATGATTTTGGCATACAGCTCATGAAAACCCAAAATTCCTATCTCAAAAAATTAGCATATCATGAAAAGGTTCTCTAAACGAGCTATTAACCTAATCATCTGAATCAACTAATTAACTCTAAACGATTCCTGAGGCTTTTAAAAACTCCCAGCCTGGTTCATTACTCAAAACCGCAATCATGGGTAAGACTGCCGCCCTGACTGCTGCCCAGAAGGCCATCATTGACACCCTCAAGCAAGAGGGTAAGACACAGAAAGACATTTCTGAACGAATAGGCTGTTCCCAGAGTGCTGTATCAAGGCACCTCAGTGGGAAGTCTGAAGGAAGGAAAAAGTGTGGCAGAAAACACTGCACAATGAGAAGAGGTGACCGGACCCTGAGGAAGATTGTGGAGAAGGACAGATTCCAGACCTTGGGGGACCTGCGGAAGCAGTGGACTGAGTCTGGAGTAGAATCATCCAGAGCCACCGTGCACAGGCATGTGCAGGAAATGGGCTCCAGGTGCCGCATTCCCCAGGTCAAGCCACTTTTGAACCAGAAACAGCGGCAGAAGTGCATGACCTGGGCTACAGAGAAGCAGCACTGGACTGTTGCTCAGTGGTCCAAAGTACTTTTTCGGATGAAAGCAAATTTTGCATGTCATTCAGAAATCAAGTTGCCAGAGTCTGGAGGAAGACTGGGGAGAAGGAAATGCCAAAATGCCTGAAGTCCAGTGTCAAGTACCCACAGTCAGAGATGGTCTGGGGTGCCATGTCAGCTGCTGGTGTTGGTCCACTGTGTTTTATCGAGGGCAGGGTCAATGCAGCTTGCTATCAGGAGATTTTGGAGCACTTCATGCTTCCATTTATGGAGATGAAGATTTCATTTTTCAGCACGACCTGGCACCTGCTCACAGTGCCAAAACCACTGCTAAATGGTTTATGGACCATGGTATTACTGTGTTCAATTGGCCTGCCAACTCTCCTGACCTGAACCCCATAGAGAATCTGTGGGATATTGTGAAGAGGAAGTTGAGAGACGCAAGACCCAACACTCTGGATGAGCTTAAGGCCGCTATCGAAGCATCCTGGGCCTCCATAACACCTCAGCAGTGCCACAGGCTGATTGCCTCCATGCCACGCCGCATTGAAGCAGTCATCTCAGCAAAAGGATTCCCGACCAAGTATTGAGTGCATAACTGAACATAATTATTTTAAGGTTGACTTTTTTTGTATTAAAAACACTTTTCTTTTATTGGTCGAATGAAATATGCTAATTGTTTGGGATAGGAACTTTGGGTTTTCATGAGCTGCCAAAATCATCTGTTTTAAAACAATAAAAGACCTGAAATATTTCAGTTGGTGTGCAATGAATCTAAAATATATGAAAGTTTAATTTTTATCATTACATTATGGAAAAGAATGAACTTTTTCACAATATGCTAATTTTTTGAGAAGGACCTGTATAAGGTCCACTTCAGCCAAAATTTAGAACTCCAAGAACAGTACTCAAATTAAAGTGACCAGAAGTTGTTAAGACTCTCTGAACCAGTCATTCCCTGACCAGCAAGCTTCAGCGGGAGAAAATTCTTCAGCATATGCGTTGTTTCTGCTCCGGCTCTTTAGTGCGCGTCGACAATCAGCCACACCGGCCACAGCTGCGCCCCGAAGCCTCAATAACTCTTCAACCTGCTGTAAGCTTCCAGATAGTGAGATGCATTCAGTACGGTGTCCAGGTCTGAGATGATGCTCGATGCTCTCATGGAAATCTTTTTTTATTGATGTCCTTACCTGTAAGCGCGTAAAGTTGAAAATATATTTGCATTAAGTGGTCAGGGGTGTGTATTGTAATTCCAGGAGTCAAGGGTGAGAATTGTAATTCCAATTCTCTCAGTCTATGAATGAGAAAATTGGAAATTAGTCACCAAACTTGTGCAGAAAGCAAAGAAACATGGGATTAAATCGGGGTAAGAAAGAAAAACAGAGAATGAAAAAATCTAAGGGATCATATCTAAGGAAATAAGATGGATTTGTTTTTTTTGTCAATATATTAACTATATAATCAAACTTAGTTCGCCTCTTGCTTTATATTATCTGCTCTTAAAGGATGTGGATGCACAGATGGTCTGACATTTTATTTCAGAATTTTCCAGTAAAGATACGGATTTATGGTTTCACCAATAACAGCAAGCAATCAAGGTCCTGAAGCATATTTTCTCAGAATTGTTGGGGATCATCAAGCTGTGTTTTTACAGCGAAAATGAGATGGGCGTTTATACAAATCATGATTCCAAAATAAGATTACTTCCCTTAACTGAGAAAATGAAGGGCTAAAGTGCTTTAGACCTCCAGGAAGAGTCTGTAATACACTCTTGAAGTAAATTTGACAGGCTTGCCACTCCTGGGAAGGTTTCACCACGGTGTCTTGTTGTCCTTTGTTGACAATGGTTCTTCTGGAGGCTTTTTGAAGTCGCAAAGCATTAAAAATAACGTAACTTTTTCCAGACTGATACGATGTCAGATAATTTATTTCTTATCTGTGCGTAGCCCTTTCATGACATGTTGTTTTTTGAGATCTTTTAGCCTTTTTCATTCTGTTAGACAGGTTCTGTTTTAGGGATTTCAGGATTCTACAGGTGTAGCAGCTAGCTGCAGCAAAGAAAAATGAACTCAGCTTTTTTATGAATGGTTCAATCACACTTCACTTATGATCTAAAAAGCGGTGATTACTTTTTACTATATTGATTTTGTTAGCTTAGTTCTGTTAATAAATAAAATTAAATAGGGACAAATACTGTTTTACAGTTCGGTACTGAACAAATTAAATAACTGGCTTTGTTATTTTATTTTAGTACATTTTGAAACCTAGATCCATTGCTTTTACAAAACCGTTTGCCAAAAGATCTGCTCACATTTAACTAAAAGCAACATGTATTTTTCTCAACAAAAACATGCAAAACACATTTGTCTCATTGTCAAAACTTGAACTTCATTAGTTTCACACAGAAAATCTATGTATTTAAGTGGTTAAATAAAATTATTAGAACGTTTTGGAGAAACCAAGTAGAACACCCCATCAGAAAATGCAGGCCCTTTTAATTTCACTCAGTGTACAAAACCTGTTTATATGTGTGCATCTCTCCACGCTCTACTAGATTCTGAAACTGAAGGCTGAATAACAAGGTGAAGCAACCCCAACTGGATTGCAATGTTGTACCTAACAAACCTGTGAAAAACACAAGTCAAGAGATTACATTTTAATTTCCATTTTGTTCTCATTACACTTACTTGGTGTGTCTTTGATTTGCAGACACACTTGTTATAGACACAGCTTCTGATGTTTGTCTAAGTCATTTCCAAGCCAATTTTCAAAAACAGTTGGCATCCATCAGCTTTCTAACAATGTTCTTTGGCATTGCAAAGTCATTTACAACTATATGGGAGCTGAAAAAAGCCCAGCAACAAATGTGTGTGTTTCATTCTGTTCTCAGACTGAGCATCTGGAGCTCCTTTTAGGCATCCAAAAACAAATATTATGACTGTTCCAGTGTTTCTGCAGGTTTCACAGAGCCAATTTAGATCCTCTTTGTGCAGTTCTGGTTGAAATTTATGAGGCATGTGACATACAGTGCCTTACTAAAGTATTCATGTCCGTTTAATTTTTCTACATTTTGTCAAATCATAACCAAAAACTTCATTGTATTATTTAGATTTTATGCGATAACTAAAGTAATAAATAATAATAAAAAATTATTTTAGAAACAAAAATCTAAAAGTTGTGGCATGCATATGCATTGATATCCTTGAATAAAATTCAGTGCTATCAGCTGTCTGAGAGGAGGTCACAGAAATTAGTACATGAAAGCCATGATAAGTCCAATTTGTAGAAAAGAAATATAGAAATCCCTGTATGAAAAAATAAGAACAACATACTCAACTCACATTTAAAGACTCAAGACTGCCTTTGCAATGGAGTAAAATGTAAATCAAGATGACAAGGAACTCTTCAGAAGGTACAGTAAAGGTGGTGATAATTGGTGGGAATACGGAAGACCCTAAATACAGGGGAATCCTAGATAAGAACCTGTTAAAGGCGAGAAAAGTATTCATACTTTGGCAGAAGTTAATCTTCCAGCAGGACAACAGCAACCCTGATAAAACAACCAGAGCTACAATAGGATGGTTTCGATCAAACCAAAATTAATGTGTTGGTCCTAAACGGTCTTGTTAAAATTCAGACATAAATTCAGTTGTGAATATGTTTCAACAAATTTAAATTGATGTTCACAGTTCTTCTAAATCCAATATGAACGAACTTAAGCTATTTTGTAAAGAAGAATATGCAATACGCTGCAGGAGACATGCCCAAAAAAATTTACAACTGCAATCATAGCAAATGGTGGTTCTACAAAGTATTAACTCACTGGTGCTGAACTGAAATGCAAGCCACACCTTTCAGATCTTTATTTGTAAGAAATGTTGAAAATTATTTTTGTTTTCTTTCTCTTCTATACAATACACTATATACTAAAGTAGTTTTTTCTTGTGTAGAAACAAATAACAAATGAATAAGGCAAAGTAATGCTTTTTGGGGCCATATGCTACAAGTCTGAATTGGCATTTGTTGTAGATTTTATTGTTTTTTTTCCAACCTGAAGTCAAGTAATGCATCAAAAAGGCCAATACCTACAGTGAAAACAGAGAAATAAGTCACTTGGATATAGTCTTGCAATACAGCTCAACCTATTAGCAATGCAAATGAGGCCCCAAGTGATGTCTAAGGGAAAAACTTTCACTTGAATTTACACCGCTGCTCCCATTCGCCCACCTAGTCCTCTGTGAATTTCCATAAAAAGAGCACTAGTAAGGAAATCTACCCCCATGAGAGGGGTTGCTGGTACGGCACACCTCTGAATCCTGAAAGTCTTGATCTTCAGCAGCTTTATCAGCAAAGAGATTTTTACAAAAGGATACAAACTTCATAGTAGAGTTTCTAAAAACTATTAATCCCAGCTTTTAGAAAAGTTCCACATGATTTCAAGAGAAAAAGTACTTGCCAGTGAGACAACATTTGCAGAGTTTAATAAAATGGTCGCAAGCTCCTGAAAGGGACAAGGTGCTACTTGTTGTGCCTTGACACATCACCTTTTAGAAAAGAAACATTTTATTGTATCACTTTGGCTCCCTAGTAAGACAACAAAAAAATTGTTTTCTCCCAATTCTCAACATTATGATTGCTTTTGTCTATTTTTCCCCTTTCTTTAGGTGAATCAACTCCCTGCTTTATCGGCCAAAACTAATCACACTGTGACCTGAGAAAAAGGCTATAATTAGAAACTGGAAAAATAACACTCCTACTCAGAGTGTAAAATGACTACCGAGGGTTCTTTTAAGGGGCGAAAAAAACATGTCTGTTTTTTTCTCTGTAATTGAAGTGTCTCATACTTAATTGAAGATGGGTTTTGGCGCTGAGGAATATAACCAAGCAAGAAAGTTTTTTAACCATTTTCTGTTGACATTGTGATCATGAACGTTGTAGTTTTGCGGCAGACTTGTGCCTGAAAAGCTACAGCACCAGAAGACCATACTGTCAATTAAAAATGATAAACATTGCCTGTATCCAATAAGTCTCCATTTCAGCTGCAGCATTTAGATGGTATGGTCACAATTTGGTGTAAACTGCATAAAACCTTTTATCAACCTTTCTTTGTATTGCTTGCCTGTAACAGTCCAGGCTGCTGGTGGTGGAGGTTCAATGGTGTGGGGGAAATGTTCTTGGTACTCCTCTGGTCCCTCAATACCAAATAATAATTGTTTAAACACCAAAGCCTACTTGCAAACTTTTGCCAACCATATGAATCCCATCATGACAATAGCATACCGGTCCTCTGATGACTACTTTCAGCAGGATAGAGTGGCTCATATCACCTCAAGCTGATTTTCTTGAACATGCATATAAATTCACTGTACTCCAAAATCCTTCACAATCAGCAGATGGTCCACTATGTAGCACCTTTCTCCCACTTCAGAATGATACACTAGTTTGTGTTTGTTTATTACATAAAAACCCAAAATAATAAAATTATTTTTGTGAGTGTAACGTGAGATATTTCAAAAAGTTCAAGAGTTATGAATCATTTATGAGGCTCCACAAATAAATAAAAGATCTGCCTCTCTTTGACATTCATCGGTTTCTATCATGATATGAAAGCTAAACCTTCGAATCAGGAGCTAAAAAAGACCTTACAAATCCTTTATAGACTTGTTAACCACCACAGTTTACATTGTGAGAAAAAAAAAACTACCAGATTAAAATGGAGCTGAAATTATTTGGAGTTTTAGAAATTGCATAACACTCAATGTAGCAGCTGGTTTTCCTTTGGCAGTGCATGACTGGGTTAAATATTTTGGGTATCTTTCCACAAGCTTCCTATTTCCCAATTTTCTCTGGGACTGAAATCAGGACAATTTGATGGCCACTCCAAAAAATTGACTTTGTTGCCCTAAACCTAACCTAGTTTCAATTTAGTTTAAAACTGATTTGTCTAATTTACAATATGCTTTTACACTGTATCTGTGCTACTCATCCTATCTCTAAGAAAGGCAGAGTCCAGGCATTCTAAAGAGGAAGCTCATTTTAGCTGCATGTATCCAGGATCTTCCTCTTTAGGTCATTAGCCAAATCACATGACCCCAGTTGAAAGCTAGAATTTAAACAGACCTCTAAATCGAGAGCTTTTCATTTTGGCTCATCTTTTCTTCAACATGAAAGACAGCAATGCTGGCATTTCTGCAAACCAGGCTCTAATCCATCTATTTGTCTCTCACTTAGACACCGTGATACTTCTGCTCCACTTGAAACAGAGACTGCTTCTTGACCCTGAGGGGGCAGTCAACCTTTTTCAAGTTGAGAATCATGGTCTCAGACTTAGAGGAGCTGATTATCATTCTGGCTGCTTCATACTTTGTTGTAAAATCCTCAACTTCCTGCTTGCTGAAGGTCAAGGACTAAAGATACCCAAAGAATCACATCTGCAAAAAGCAAAGACAAGAACCTGAGGATCTCAAACCAGACATGCTCCATGACTATGCCTTGCGATCCTGTGCATGAACATCTCAACAACCCATGGGCTGCCTTGGCAAAGCCAAACCCACAACTGGAAATTGCTCTGTGTGATGTTTCAGTTTAGGGTTCTGACCCACATGCATGAAAACTCTCAGGACACAAGAGTAAAAGTTCAACTGATTTATTGTTACAGAGAATGAATTAAATATTCAGATGGTTTGTCAACGTTCTGCAAGAGGAGGGCACTCTGAGGGAGATATGGAGAGGTGAATATTGGAGTAATGATAGTGAAACAAGGATGAATAAAATTATCTTACTTGGAGATGAGACGGCGGGGAGGAACAAGTGGTTTCCGGGTTGCCAGCCTGTGACGTGCAAGGTGGAGCGGTGGAGACTGTGTGAATATGGATGATAATGGTTTTTGGTTCCAAGTTGCTGATCATAGCAGATGATTCAAGAGATAGAATGCTGAAGTTGAAACAAGAGTGAGTCCAAGAGACGATTGCAGGAACCCATATTCCAGAGGAGACAGAGGTTTCTACATGGGATATGACAAGGAAAATGTTAGCGAAATGCTGAAATTCATGGAAACATTGAGAAACACTAAGGGCTAGAGGTACTGTGTAGGATAACACTCAAATAATGATCAGCAGCCCACTGCTATTATCTTCCAAAGCTGATGGCTGGATGATTCACAGGTGTACGGGGGCACCCTGGTCAGCCCCCCTCCAGGGAAAACCTGCAGCTCCACAGACAGGAAAAAAGCACCAAACTGACATATACAAACCCAGTTCCTTGACAGTGCTTAGTCTTTAACACAACTCCAGAGTTCAACTCGTGACCTCAGGATGTTCTCTGCATGTCTTCCCCTCATCTCACTCTCCGGCATGTCTGCTAGGGTAAAGATCCTGTCGACCGAACCACTCTGTCTGTATGAAATCAAAATAATGATGTTTGCATTAATTTGCATAACAAATGTATTTTTTTTTTTTTTTACAATGAAGCTCCAAAAGTTGCAGATACTTCAAGATCGGGGTTATTTACTTTGTTTTGGTTGCTTATCAACTACTCAGAAAAACAAAACAGTAACCTATAAGTTGGAGACAGTGTTTCCAAGAGCTCATTTTCTCCTCATTAAAAAATAAATCAATAATACAGAGGTTAAATTATCCACAATATGGACCACTGTAATATGCTTGTTTGTTCACTGACAAACAATGTGGCATCTTAGCATGTAACAATAAGCATAAACCAAAAGGTTACTGGGGTTAATTTACCGACTCAAATTTCATCTCGTTAACTAGAAAGGCAGCCCGGGTGCATATTTTCTTCCATGACCAATGGCCTACACTGCAGTTTGTGTAGAACCACACCTGCCAGAATCTAATTGTTTTTTTCTTTTGGCTTCGCTCCACTTCTGCGCCAAGTTTCATTAGATTTGGCTGGTACTTTTACTGATCTCAAACACACAGACAAATGAAAACGGCCAGCCAACTCATTCAAGGCAAGACCTGAATAATGTGTCTCTCAAGACAGATTTTGTTTGTTGGACTTTCTTGTAATATTGAATGTTTTTATTGCTGTACTTTTACTTTCTTAAATAACATAATTCAGAAAGCCTTTACTCTCATACTGGGACCTCTATATAACACTGTAAAACCAGTAATTGGCCCCTTACAGATTTCCTGAATTTGAGAATTTTTGTAACTTTTAAAATGTTTAAAATCAAACAGTCAAAGATAACCTGAGCATATACAAAAAGTCATTTTAATTGCTCTTTTATTAAAGGGAAATAATCTTTCCAAACCACCCTGGTCATACAGTATGAGAAAAAAGTAATTGCTCACTAAACCTAGTAATGGATCGTAGGACCCTTGTCCCTTGAAGCATCTCAGTTGTACTTAGTTTTAGATTTAGACTATGTTACTCTAAAAACTCAGGTATTCTATTTATATATATATATATATATATATTTACATATATATATGGACATCCAAAGGCTTACTTGCTAATGTGTGTTGGATCATTGTCCTGCCGCATAACTCAAGAATACTTGACTTTAGGTCTCAAATTGATGATGTTCTCTTTCAAGCTTTTTTTTTGGAAATAACAGAATTTATGATTCCATAAATTACAGCAAGTTATCCAGGTCCTGAAACAACATTGCAGCCTAAGACCATCACACCACCACCCTTGGGTTTGATTGTTGGTATGATGTTTTATTGCAGAAAAGCTGTATCAGTTTTACACTGGATGTCCAGGGACATATTTCTAGTGTTCCACTCCTAACAAGTTTCACTTATCAGACCACAGAACATATTCCAAAAAGTCTGTCTGATCATCTTTTTTTTAGCGAATGTGGGATGGGCCTTTATGTTGTCTAATGTCATCAGTCGTTTTGGCAAGTGGGCCTCTCCTATTGATGCCATAACTGCCCAGTCTGCTTCTGATTGTAAAAAAATGACCACTGACCTTAACTTGTCTGCAGTGGTTTAGATGTTTTTTGTGACCTCCTGGATGACTTTTGGAGTCATTTTGGTAGGCCTGCCAGTCATGACAAGATTTCCCTCTGCTTCATCTGTTCTACGTTTATGGATGATGGGTCTCACTGTGGATTTCCTGGTGTCCCAAAGTCTTACAAACAACTGTAACAATTTCCAGACTGACAGATGTCAGTGACTTTGTCATTAGTTCTTAAATTTCGTTAGATCAAGTGTTGATTTTTAAGATATTTTAGTCTACTTTATGATGTCAGACAGACACTATTTATGTGACACCTTTATTCTTCAGGTCTGGAAGTAATCAGATGTGTGTTATGCTTGTAGAATTTCGCTGAAAAATGTGCTTACAAATGTTTAATTTCTGATTTAACATTATATTTATACATAGAGGCAGGCTGGACAGGGAAGCTAATTTCCCTACATAAAATAAGTTTATTTATGAAAACTGTTTTTATTTAGTCAGGTAATCTTTGTCTGATATTAAAAATGGTATAATTATCTAAAACATGTAAGAGTGACAAAGAAGCAAAGGCAGATGCAAGGAGGCACATCTTCTTCATGGCACAGATGCCAATTTAAATGTAAGATTGAGTTTTTCACATTGTTAGGCAAAAAAATCCTTTGAGGTTTTAACTGCTCCTTCGAACAACTCGACCTTATGAATAAATCACATCCATAGTTTTATGTATGGAAATAAGTGCACACGGGGTGGCTATGGCTCACTGCCAAGTGAAATAGGCTGTACCGTCCTTAAGCATGATCGATGTGTAGCACTAGCTTGGCATAATGTCCGGTCCCTGAAGTAGGCCGGAACCCTATGCATCGAACAAGCTTATACATCATGCTACTGCAGGCATTGCACTCCCTCCCTGCTGCAGAGCAACCGGTTTCCACATCCACAAACTTGATGGATTAAGAGAAACAGGTTATTTATGGACCAAGCAAAGCGTCAGGAGCTTGTTTGCGCCTTGCCCACACATCTGTTAGCTTGAGGGAAGAAAGGCTGGACACTGAGCACCTCTGAATCCAACATTACTCAAAAAGGGGCTGGCATGAAATAAATCCAAATCAAACAGAAAACTGGAGTTATGTAAAGTGAGTTGATGTGGAGCAGTAGTTTCTCTGTTCTGTTTTTTTTTTCTAAACTTGAGAAGATCTTTGTCTTCAGAGAGTGTGTAGGTTGGATGAGAGTCGTTATTAGTGAACTTGTTATAGCACTGAAAGTTAAAGGGGAAATAAATATTTTTGTTCTCTCTCATTTCAAAAAAGGTTAATATTGTGAACTTTGCACCAATCGATGTACTCTTCCTTTAAAGGTAAAACAGTCAGTATATTTTCTACTCTCCGACTGTAGCTAGTTATGCACATGGAGATGAAAAAAGAACATCCTAAATACGTCCTAATACCATAGATGTTCAAGGATTTGGCAATGTTTGTTTAGAAAATGAGAACTTTTTTATCTTCTCTTTGTCTTTGATCTGCAGTTTCACTTTAAACATGCAAAACTGATAGACCAGTGTTTACTGAGGGAACTGGTTAGCCATCTGTCAAGCTAAAAGCCACAGACCGCAGTAGCATCGGCACAGTATCTATTTGAGGAATTTAATTACTACTTCTTCATTTTTGCTGTCTGTTAGTGCTTTTGATGTGTGAAAAGTTTCACAAAGAATAACAGTGGCTGGTTCAGCAATTTAAAGTTACAATGGAGCCTCTGGCATAAATAAAAGAAGGAAAAACATGCAGAAATATTCCACTTTATAAGGCATGCCTTGTGAGTACTGTGGCAGAACTTGCTTATTTCTTGTTAGCATGGCTTCAACAAGGTGACAGAAACATTCATTTAGAGGCGCTGCAGATTTGTCTACCATCTTCATGATGGGAACCTCCTATTCCATCATATCCCAAAGTTTACTCAATTGGATTGAAATCTGATGACTGTGGAGTCAACTGAAGTAAAGTGAACTCATCCACATGGTCAAGAAACCAGTTTGAGATGATCTGAGCTTTAAGACATCCCTCATTATCCTGCTGGAAGTAGTCATCACAAGACGGATACACTGTGGTCATAAAGCGTGGGACATGGACAGCAACAACTCTAGGTAGGTTGCTCTCCCAGACCAATACACCACCACTGTGATTCTGAAGCATGGATATGGGAAAGACTTGATCCAGGCGTTCATGTTGTTTAAAAATGAAATGGAAACTCACAAATCAGACAGTTTGACAACAGAGATTGTTGTACATGAAAAACCCAGTTTCTAAAAGTCGTAAATCAACATTCAAAATATCATTACCCCTTCCTTTGCCATACAAATGCTTGTTATAATTTTCAGGACGATATCTTCCCCACATCTAGTTGGCTAAATATATTGTGTTGCTATGCAAGTGGTAAATTTTTTTTAATGCAAATAAATATGTTTTCCTAATAAAGTCGCTAACGAATGTAAAGGGCTCCCATGTGTTTTTTTCATGACATTAACCCTTGGTACCACTGATGTGCCAGAACCTCAGTAATCTTGCAAAAGATTGTTTTGGCATTTGGTAGAGACAGTTGGAGAGATATTTGTGCTCTTGTGACAAGCACAAAATGTGTAGTCACATTGATTTATGTTATTTTGTAATTAGAATGGTTTATTGACACTTTTTAGTAGTGTTAAACGGGAAATTCCAGTTAGTGTTTATTATTTATGTCTTTCTGGGATGACGGTGAAGTGGATGCGATTGTGGAGTGCGCCAACAGGGGGCAGTGTAGTGAGTAGACAGTAGGTCCGCTAGGTGGAGGGGGGCATCTTCTGGTGTCTGCAGTTTCTACTCACACTATGAAGCGAGGCTGCATCAAACCAACGTTCACTGTCTCTTAGCTTATCATTTTTCCTGTTTGTTCAGGTAATAATGTGTAAAACATATACAAACAGAAATGTATATGGACTGTATATCATTCCGGTTCTTTATGAATGACTTTTGGGCAGTTTGATTAGAGTTACATCGAGTCACCGGTTGTTACGGCTGTGTTCGCTGATGTAAACCGGACACAAGGCTGTGTAATGGCGGCGCTCCACCGTCACTTCAACTGTGACAGAAGTTATAGTAATAAATCCTGGGCACAGTTATAAAGTTAGGACTTTTACTGTTTTAATAACAAATTGGTTCTTGTAAAAGCACAGAAATAATTATACTGAGATTGTCTGCTGATATTTAAGGTTTTGTACTATTCTGTAAAAATAAGTGGATTGATTAGCAGACTAAGCAATAGTGGATGAGAAATTATTTGATTTGATACTCAAGTATGAAATGAGCTTGTTACAATGTAGAAAGCTACAGATGTATAAACAGCTGGAAATCTGATTTCCTGGTAAGAATATGTGTTAAAGGTCAATAACATATATATTGAAATAGACCGGGTTATTTAATAGTATGGTCATTCTAAGTAGAGTAGGAAATTGTTAAATGTTATTCTTGGGGTTTTGTATAAAACAGACCGAATGGGAATATTTAAGAATGTATTTCTGAATATAATTTTTGATAATTAAACACTATGAACCGAGGCTGCATCGAACCAATGCTTACTGTCTCTTGGCTCATAATTTCTCCTGTTTGTTCAGATTCAGGGGGATTCTTCTGATGCGGGTCTGCCCCCCCCCCCAGAACAGACCCGTAACACTCTCACTATATAAACATGCATTGTGTTTGTCATGTTTTCTTAGTACACCTGGTCTCCTAATGATGCTTCGTGAAATACGTCAACATTTGGTAAATATATCTCTGTTTCCCCAAAGATCAGCCCTCATCAGTGTGCCGAAGTCTTTTCAATGACCAATACAATTTTTGGGGATTAGCAAAATAGGGTACAGACATTCAAAATTTTTATAGCATGAACTCCACTGAGCCCTCTTTGTCAGTGAAAACATTTTTGTGTTTTGTTAGCTGGAATTCCAAAGTGTTCACTTCACTATTTCTTTATTTGGAAATGAACATCATATAGACTTTCAAAGCGTTTTCATTTGCTTTGTGTTTCATAGATCATTCTTTGCACTGCAATGATATCTGCAAATAGTTAATATTTAATCTCCAAACACTTCAGATGTTTTACATGTGCTTAGAAAAAAATGCATCAATCAAAAGAAGGTTGCTGTAGCCTGCTGCTAAGCAGCAAATGCTCATGTTTCATTTGCCTGGGAAGCTAGTCAATCTGATCAGTAATGGGGAAATTTAAAAAGGCACATTTATGATGAATTTCACTTTTAACAATCTATCTAAATTGGGGGCGTTGCATAGCATAGTGGTTAAGACAGGCACTCCATGTTCAGAGGCCTCAATCCTCGACACGGTTGTCCTGGGGTTAAATTCCACCCCACAGACATTTGCCAAATGTCTCTTCCCCCAACTTCTCTCCTGTTTCTACACACTATCCACTGCTAATAAAGGCTGCTGTGGCCACAAAACCTTATTTAAAAATGGTACAAATCTTCAAACAGGTAAACAGATGTCTATACAAAAAAAAAAAAAACTAATTTCAGTTTATCAAGATTAAAATTCAGCACTGGAGGCCTAAAAACAACACTTAATGGATGTTGCATCTGTGTTTTAATAATATCTTTAAGTTACATGAGCGTTATGATAGTAAATTTACTGGATGTAATCCTTAGTTACAGATCCTGGACCATTCTGTCATTTTTAGTCCTTTGATTAGATGGGATGGAGTTGCCTCAATAAACATCTTAAACACCTTTTAATGATGTTCTTAATATTGATTGTTTATGTCAAATTATCCAAGCCTCCAAATCCCATAAACCCATAACACTAAACTGTCAAACTAATGAGGAGCTAGACTCAACCTGTTATATTTTTGGATGTGCATGATTTATTTTCCTAAAAATTATTCCAAAAATGATTAGAAATTATACCGCATCACTAATTTGCAGAACACACATTTCAATGGCATTTTGTTTAAAGTAAGCAGGAAAATCTTCAGTTCGGTTTAAACCTCCTTTCTAGCTAAACCCTTTGTTTCCTGATAATTTCCAGAACAAAGTAGGTGGGTTGGATACTTTAATCTCATAAGCTGCTTAATTCAAATTCTGTGGCTTCATTACATTCGCTGTTGTTTGTAAACTATTTCTGTGATAACTGGAGGCTGCTAGAGTTGACTGGAGGGTTAGGTGGATAATACTTTTTTTTAAACTTGTGAAAAAGCCTTTTGTTTCTTTGACAATGCAGGATGTGTGGGAGCTCTGATCTCCAGAGACCCAAGGTATATTAAAAGTTTGACCAGGGCAGTAATAAAAAATAAAAAAACCTTTTGGCTCCCGATGTGCAATTAAGCAGCAGTTGAAGCTATTGATTTGATCTTTTGTTTTGTCTATCCACCCACCTGTTACATTACTCATGGGGGAACCATCACCAGCCACTAACAAAGAAGCTCAAAGAAAACCTCTGTGGATTAAAAATGCATGTTTATAGTTTTATATTTTTCCTTTTAGCCACACTGAAGTTCGTGTTTACTCTTCCACTTCCACTTCAAGCCAATTTTCATCAGTTAATCTATGTTTTGATGCTGCATTACAATATACAATAATTGGAAAATCAATTTTTCATCAGTTTTAGGCTTTGCAACGTCACTTTCCGCGACAAAAATGCTCCAACATCACTTGTGCGACCTGTGTTCACACTCAGATACATCATTTATGCCCTCAGAGCTGTGTTGGCAAAATCGATTGTCCAGTCACTTTTTGCTTGTTTTAACTATGGAGGACTACGGGGGTCATTGGAAAAGCAATACAGCATTTTAACGATGAGTGATTACTTGTGAATTAAAAATATAGATTGCTAAATATAATTTCAAATTCAACAATTAATCCATACAAAAAAAGACACATTTGAAAAGCATTTTGTAATTACACATTTTAAATTGAAATACTAAAGAGGAATAGCTAATTGTATTTATTTGATTATTAAATACTGTGATATGAATTTTTTTTTCAAATCCTATTTCAAAATGGAGAATTAAATAACACAATTAATAAATGAGATTGTAAATATCTTTCCTTTTCATACATTTAAAAAAGTTGTTTCCTTTTCTACATTCGTTTTCTCTTTCCGGCTCCCATTTTCAAATCCTTTTTGCAATTGGACTTACCCTCTCTTTTTAGCATTCGAGTGACCCTCCTGGTCCCAGAGCACACTGAAAGCTAAGTTCAACCAATCACAGCTGCTCCTCAAATGTAACCAGCTCTCTCATTGGTTAGACACGAGCTGTGCAGCTCAGCAAGGTCCACCCAAATGTGGCTGTCTAACCAATGAGAGAGCTGGTTACATTCGAGGAGCAGCTGTGATTGGATGAACTTGGTTTTCAGTGTGCTCAGGGACCAGGAGGGTCACTTGAATGCTAAAAGGAGAGGGTAAACCATTTAGGAAATGCAATTGCAAAAAAGATTTGAAAATGGGAGCCGGAAAGAGAAAACGAATGTAGAAAAGGGAATAACTTTTTTAAATGTATGAAAAGGAAAGATATTTACAATCTCATTTATTAATTGTGTTATTTAATTCTCCATTTTGAAATAGGATTTGAAAATTATTTTCAAATCACAAGTATTTAATAATCAAATAATAAATACAATTTGCAATTCCTCTTTGGTATTTCAATTTAAAATGTGTAATTACAAAATGCTTTTCAAATTTGTCTTATTTTGATATGGATAAATTGTTGAATTTGAAATTATATTTAGCAATCTATATTTTTTATTCACAATTAAGCACTCATCGTCAAAATGCTGTATTGCTTTTCCAGTGACCCCCCCGTAGTCCTCCATATTTAACAAGCTCAATTACTGCTGTATGTAGAAGTTAGTACATAGAAAGTTACTGAATGGAAAGGATTTGGGTGAACTACTGCCCCCTACAGGTTTGGCATGTCTATGAATGTGCTTAACAATGCACTAATGGGTTAAATGTGGTGTTTTTTAAAACAAGGTGGTGAGAATATTTTTTATTCTTTTTAAACCCAGCTACATGTATACATAGACTCAGAGTTTGCTGGTCTGGAGCTTATAGGTGTTAACGCATTGGCAAGCAGGGAAAGATATCATTCATATTTTAGAGAAGCAATTGTAACTGCCCATCAATCTGAGAAGACCATTTCTATCCCATCTGCAACAATAAAAGATAAATCAAGAGAGAAATACATTGATGGTTCTTGGAAGTGGATGTTCGAGCAATTTTACTGTTTTTGACAGTACAATTATATAAAAAAAGCTTGGCAAGTATGCAGGGCAGCTCTGCCCTGTTGAAAAACCAGCAGATACGTACGCAGATAGGTACGTAGGATGCATAGTTCCAGAACCCAGCCCCCGGGTCACCACAAACTTGTCCGTGTTTCTAACAGATTTTCCCCGATCAGCGACACACCCGCTGAGAAGCCGATCCTTGTAATTGGCAGCTCCATAGTGAGAAGCATGATACCATAAACCACAGTCAAATGCTTGCCAGGGGCCAGAATACGCAAAATCAAATCCTACCCGAAACTGCTGGCCAAGGATCCAGACCGTAAATACATTGAAATTGTTATTCACGCTGGCGGTAATGTCACCCGGTTGTGCCAATCGGAGGTCACTAAAATTAGTGGTGCTTCAGTGTGTAAGTTTGCCAAAACAAGGTCGGACACTGTTATCTTTTCTGATCCCCTGCCCGATTGGACCAGTGATGACATATTTAGCCGCATGCTGTCATTCTACTAATGGTTGTCTTGGCGATGTCCTGCAAAGAATCTGGGCTACGATGATAACTGGCAAAAATTTCAGGGAAAACCTGGTCTGATCCGGAGAGACAGCATCCATCCCACTTTGGATGGAGAGGCTCTTCTTTCTAGGTATCTGGCCGGCTTTATTAGTCCTCCAAAATACTGACAACCCAGGGTCCAGACCAGGAAGCACAGTTTTAGTTTAACCCACCTCTCTGCACCATTGTACTGTTATGCACCCATTACCCCATTGAGACAGTGTCCTGCCCACGGCCAAAATCAAATGGATTAAAGGTTAACCTAACAAGAGCAAACCATGAAAATCTCAAAGATAAATATGACTTTGACTGAGCAGAAAAATAAACCAAATAAATGTGGTTAATTGAACATAAGATATCTCTCCTAAAAGATTCTGTTAGTAAATGACTTGATTTGTGAAAATTAAATGGATTTGTTTTGTCTCAGAAACCTGGCTGCAGCAGGTGGAATAAGTCAGTATAAATCAGTCAATTGCTTCCAATAATTATATTTTCACATTCCTAGAAGTCCTGGGCATGGAGGAGGAGTTGCAACCTTTTTTTATTCAGATTTACTACTTAATCCTAGACTAATAATAGCTACAGTTCTTTTGAACATCTAATCCTTAGCTTCCCTCATCCAAGATGCAAAGCATTAAAACCGACATTTCTTTGTGGTTTTGTATCGTCCACCAGACCCTTACTCTCAATTCTTAGATCAGATCTCAGATTTTTTATCTGGTTTAGTGTTAAATACTGATAAGGTATTTATAGTGGGGAAATTCAATATTCATGTGGACACTGAAAGTGATAGCGTAAATGCAGCCTTTAATCCTATCTTAGACTCAGTTGGCTTTACTCAAAAAGTACAGGGACCAACCCACTCAGGTCAACACACTTTGGACCTTGTGCTGACATATGGCATTGAGTGTGGGGAAATAACAGTCCTCCTGCATAACCAGGTCCTGTTTGATAATTTTTTGATACAGTAACTTTTTAATTTATTTTACCTGTCCTAAACGTAAAAGAAAATGTCATCATAGTAGAGCTTTATATGCCAATGCTGTAACACGTTTTAAAGAATATGATCCATTCTTACTTTCCTCGGTGTCTCAGAGTAACAGTGGAGGGTAGCATTTCCATCTCTACCACTTCAGAAATTGATGGTCTGGTGCAATGGAATTGAATACCTGGAACATATATTTGAAGAAACAGACTTTATCCCATTTAATACATTAATTACACAATATGGAATTGATAAAAACAAATTCTTAGAATATCAACAAATTAAATCTATTATTAAAGGTAAATTTAGGCTCAATACAGCTGAATTACAAATTCCAGCAAGAGTTTTAGATTTTCTTAATCTCAACCCCCCCAAATTGCTGTCTAAGATATACAAAACTTTATCTACATTAGATGAATCAATAACCATCCCTATTTCAAAATGGGAGGTGGATTCATCAGCCAGCTTTGACCAAAACGTCTGGTCTCAGATATGTTTAAGAACCTTTAAAATAACAAAAAATCCTAATTTGCAATTAATACAATACAAAATCCTTCATAGAGTACACTATACAGGTCAACGAATGTTTAGGATGGGTTTTACATTGTCTAATACCTGCTTACAATGCACAAGCAATATACCAGATACTTATGTTCATGCGCTTTGGTTCTGTCCACCTGTTAAGAAATTTTGGTGCCAGATATGTGAGGACTTATCAAAGTGTCTGAAATGTAACATCCCACCATCTCCCTCAATTTGCCTGTTAGGAAATTTAAATGATGTCACCATGGACACAAAGTCAGTTCTAATGGTTCACATTGCCTTATGCATCGCTAAGAAAACTATCCTCTTGAACTGGAAAAATAAAAAAGCTCTTAATATTAATCAGTATAGAAATCTCTTGTTGGACTATATTGGTCTTGAGACGGCCTCTGGCTCCATATCTGATCAATCTCTCTGGGCTCCTTTGATCGGCTCCATCACCTAGTGGGGGTGGGGGGCACTTGGTTTTGTCGTTTGGGACACTGTTGCTGATGTGGGGGTTTTGGGGTTGGAGGCGTCTGGGGGGGACCCCGGGCGGTGGGATCACTGGGCGGATGGGGCGCTGGACGTCGTGGCCGGCCTGGGGTTGGGCTTTGGGTGGTGACTCCTGATGGCTGCATACGGTGCCTTGGGGGGGTTGCACTGACGGACATGGGTTACTGGCCTGGTGGCCGTGCTGCGCCTGGGTAGGGTCTGGGGTGGGCCTGGGGATTCGGGGCTCGGGGGCGCCGCGCCCCCTAGCTGTGGTCCTGGCTGGGGGTCGGCCGGCGTGGGGTCTCTGTTGGCTGTGGGGGTCGTGGCCGGCCGGTGGCCGGCATGTGCAGCCGCCTCTCTTTTTTTCTCTGGGCCGATTGTCATCGCCAGTCCCTGTATGGCGTCTCGCCTTGTTTGCTGGTTGGGGTGCCTGGCTGCATGTCTCGGCGGCTGGGTGGCGTTTCTTGGCCGGATCAGTCCTTTTTTGCACTGGACTTGGCTCCTGGGTCTTGGTCTTTGTGTGGGGCGCTGGGGTTGGGCATTTGGCCGGGATCGGTCGGACTTGCGGGTGGACTGGCCGGGTGGTGGGCGTGCAGGGCAGGTGGGTGGGGCGCTGGGTTTGGTCTCCTGCCGGGCCGTTGAGCAACAGTGGTCGCTCCACAAAGAATGAGGCTGGTGGATGTCGGCCTGGTGGGTCGGCCGCCTGGCTCATCGGTTTGCTCCTGGTCTGGGCAGGTACGTCAACGTGGTTCGGGCTATGGGGGCCTCAGGTGTGCGGGTGGCGCTGGGGGCCTCCTTTGCTGGCGGGGAGGCTGCTGCTGTGTGGCAACAGGTGCTCTCCCCCTACGAGGGCACTTGGACGGGGGGGAGGGGGTTGCGGGAGGGGGGTGGGGGGCAATCTCAACCTGGGTGTCTAGTGTCTTTTGTGTTTTGAGAGTAGAGCGAATGTCAGGGTGGGTTTAGTTCCCCTTCTGGGATGGGGCTGGGGGGACTGCCTTGGGGTCCGTGGGGCTTTGTGGTGCTGTGGCCGTGGGCCCCGGGTCGGACGTGCCATGGCCTCCCTCCCCTGGTGGATCCTGGTGAACAGCTGTGCCTATTGGGGTCAGTGGGGGAGCTTGCTCCCTGGGAAGACATTCGGTCTCCCAGTCCTTCCCTCCCCATCCCTGGACACCTCTGTCCATCCGCTCCATCACTTTACCACTCATATAGGGTCTTGGGGCATGGGCACATCACTGGAGTGCAAGGAGGGGCTTCCCTCCTCGCTGTCCCATGGTGTCCTGGTTCCCAATTTTAATATACAACTTAGACACTCCCACTTATAACATTTTCACACGACACATATGTAGGGACTTTGGGGTGGGCACACTTTTCGGCATCCAGAGGGGGAGCGGTACAATCAGCTTCACCTCTGGTGCCGGTGCCCGTGCCCACTGTTAAACCACATATAGACACTGAGGGCTGGGGTGGGGGTTGGGGGATGTGTGGCTGCCTCCCCCACATCCCACCCCTCTGTTTTAAATGCACATTATACCAACACGCATCAACACCATACTCGAGCGGGAGGATGGAGGCTAGGGGTCTTTTCCCACCCCTGTTCGCTACGGGCCATCAGGGGTTGGGGTCCGGAGGAGGACAGGCGGTCTGGTCGGGGTCCTGGGCTGTCGGGCTGCTTTGCCACTGTGGGGCCCTTGGCGGTCTGCTTGTCTCCATCCTAGAAGGTAGGGGGTCCACCTCCCGGGTCCGGGGGCTGGTGGCTCTACTGGGGCATCAGTACCTGGACCTGGGAGCATAAAGTGTGCATGGGGTGTGTGAATGAGGGTACAGCGTCATTTTTTTGGGTGTCTTGGTGAGTCAGTGAGAATGTATGTGTTTAAGAGGGAGGGAACGTATGACTGTGTCTGTATGTCTTTGTCTACCTGTCAGGTTGGATCTTGGTCTGCCCCCTCGCCTGGCGCACCTCAGGCCTTACACTTAATGGGGGGCCTATTTCCCCCCCGTCACTCCCCGCCGGTGACGGGGGCCCCTGCCTGCCGGTGCGCCGGTGGTCAATCCGGTTCGGACCTGGTGCGTGCCTGGCCGGGCCTGGGGGGGGCGGTGTGTCGGTCGGCCGATGCGCTGGGCCGATATCTTCCTTTGGTTGGTTGGGGCACCTCTTGTAGAGGTGCCAGGTTTGGGATTGTTGGGTGGTGCCTGCTCGGTGGCTCGGCGGGATGCGGATCCCGCGTCTCTGCTCGTTTGATCACCTGTTCTGTGCGCACCGTGCGTGGCCGGTTCATTGGCGGGTTGGACCAGTCCTGGCCCTAGTTGGATGCCTGATCTGGGCGCCCTGCGTTGCGCGGGATCAGGACCCGGGAGCTGGTACAACTTGGCGTCCAGATGCTGACTGAGCCCGGCCTGGGGATGCTGTCCGCCCCCTGCGGCTATTGGTGGGGCGCTGGGATGTTGGCGGTGGGGATTGGCCTACGGCGGAGGCCCCTCGTCGGCCGGTCCCTTGTCGGGTCCCTGCTGGGGGGTGGGGTGCCCCTGGGCCCCGGCTTCCCCGGTCCGTTGACCGGCCTGCCCCGGTGCGGCCGGTTGCCGGCGGAGCCCGTGGGCTCGTCACTGCTGCCCCCTGGGCCCCTGCATAGTGGCCGCTGGATGTTCCCCTGGGGTTCTCCTTTTCTCCTCTCTTGGGGGATGCAGCCGGCCCTGCCCGGGTCCGCCTGGTGCTCTGGCGGTCCTTTGGACGTCTTAGCTCCGATCTCCTTCATGTCTGCATCGATTCCTGGGGGACGGATTGCTGTCTTCTCACACCAACTATCGAACACTCTTATGGAGAAACCTTATATGCACCAGCATGCTAACACACACACATAGATGTGGGGTCTCTGGTGTTTAAGGATATATTCTTGGAGCTGAGGTTATCATTACTAGAGCTTGATTAATCGGTACCATGAGTTTTTCTGTGACATTGTTGTTGTATTTTTATATCTATTTTTGTGTGATGTGGTTGTGTAATTCTTAGTTCACAATGTTTGGTTGGTTTTGTCGATGTTCCTTTTTCGTGTTTTGGTTTTCCCCCTCTCTCTGCCGTCCTGTGGGTATGGAGGCAGACTTCAATGTTTTCCTGTGTTTTCTTTGTTCCCCTTCCTCTCTTGTATTTTCAACTCACCCTCTCTCATGACATTTTGTTTCCTACCTCTCTTCTTCATCTTCCTTCTTTCTTCTCCTTAATTTTCCGTCTCCGTGTCCATAACATCGGGAAATAAAAACCCCAACAATTCATAATAAAGATTTTTCACACATAAATCAAGTGGAGTACTATAGCAAAAGCTGTACTGCTCCGCTTGTGAAAGTAAATCTGTTGGGCTTCTAATTGGTACTCAGACACCAATTCTGAGCTCCACACTGCCAAACAGGACACAAAAAAAAAAGAAAAAGAAATTGATGGTCGGGTTCATAGCGTTACTCCCTCATTGTGTCTGGCATTAGACATTGTAGCCCCCTTAAAAAAGAAGGTAATTAGCTATAGGAGGTTGGCTCCCAGTTTTCCTGATTCTAGTGGGGATGCGAGCAGCAGCGTTCTGGATCAGCTTCAGCTGTCTAATTGATGTTTTAGGCAGACCTGTGAAGACGCTGTTGCAGTAATCGTTCCGAATAAATCAGTAGACAGCATGGGATAAATTTCCACAGCTGATGACACACAACTATATTTATCCATAAATCCTGATGAATCCAGTGAATTGGTTAGATATTAGGCATGTCTAGAAGACATCAAAACCTGGATGATGCTAATCTTTTTTCTCTTAAATTCTGACAAGACAGAAGGTGCAGTCTTTGGACCCGAAGTTCTAAAAAAGAAACTGCTCAGTCATTCACGTCATCTATATGGTATTAAATTGGCCCCCAGTAATAACGTAAAGAACCTCTGCATTATTTTTGAGCAAGACATGACATTCAAATCACATATTAAACAGGTTTCTATGATTTCCTTCTTTCACCTCTGGAATATTGATAAAATTAGAAACATCCTGTCCAAGACTGATGCTGAGAAAGTAGCCCATGCATTTGTTACCTCAAGGCTGGACTGCTGTAATTCTTTACTATCAGGAAGTCCACAAATTACAATTAAAAGTATTCAGTTGACCCAAAATGCTGCAGCAAGAGTTCTGATAAATATTAAAAAGAAAGATCACATTTCTTCTGTTTTAACTTCCCTTCATTGGCTCCCTGTTAAATCCAGAATATAATTTAAGATCATCCTTCTCACATTTAAAGCCCTTAAAATTCAAGTTCGTTCATACATTAGTGATCTGATTGTACCATATGTTACTAACAAAGCATTTTGCTCTCAGACTGTAGGGTTACTGGTGGTTCCTATAATTTCTAAAAGTAGAATGGGAGACAGATCCTTTAGTTGTCAGGCTCCTCTCCTGTGGAACCAGCTCCCAGTTTTAGTCCGTGAGGCAGACACTCTGTTTACTTTTAAGACCAGGCTTAAAACCTTCCTTTTTGATAAAGCTTATAGTTAAAGTGGCTTAGGTTGTTGTGAGCTATCTCTGTAATTATGCTGCTATATTGATTGATTGATTGATTTATTTATTTATTAAAGTGTCATGCACATTTTATTGTGCCCAGCCCAAATGGGCTTACAAGACACTATACATTATATAACAATAAATTCAAGATGGCAAGAAGATAGCATGCTTATAAACACATATATACACCCACAAACACCTATGCATACAAACAATTGCATACCATCAAACAAACAAACTTTTCAAAATAAACCAACAACAGTAAACAACTGTACACTTATGTGGGGTACAATATCTTCTGTCTCAAGGTCCAAGCTTTTTCGATAAATCTGGCTAAAACATAAATCTCCTCTTTGAATAACCAACTCATCATGTCATACTCAGACATCCAAAATAAATCAGGATTCCTCTTCTGAACTTTATCGAACACGATTTTTCTCGCTTCCATATAAGGAGGACAATGAAACAAAAAATGAGATTCATCTTCAATCACATCAAGATCACACACACCACATATACGCTGCTCTTCGGGTATACCTTTAAACCTGCCCACTTCAATAGCCAATGGCAGCGTTCCTGATCTTAACTGTGCACACAATGACCTCTGTCCTTTCCCCAGGTTTATGAGTAAATAAGGTTCTGTATAATAATCTTCTTTAATCTGAACATAACTTCTAAGTTTAGGTTTCTGCCAAATCTCCTCTTTCCATTGTTTCTTATGGAGATGAAGTAACTTTTGTTTAATAGTTTTTATCTTACACCTTAGGTTATTACTAAAAATGAAATGTAAATTAGCAGAAGAAAATATTGCCGAAACTTCACTTGACCAAGGGAAATTATGAGCTCGATCCCATTTAAATATCTTCTTAGTCAGCCTTTCATTTGGAAGCTGAAGAAGTCTGTTCCAAAGCTGAACCATTTCACATCTTTGCTTTACAAGACAAGATTCCCATCCTGTGTCCCCATCTATGAAACCCTTAGCCAAAAATTTATGAACTCCTAGGTAACACCTCAGGGCTCGACTCTGGATAGCGTTACTATCAGGGGAGTCCCTAAAACCCCAAATTCCAGCTGCATAAAATAAAACTGGACCAACCATTGTTTCGAAGAGTTTGGTAAAGGTTAAAAAACCGAGATCTGGGCACCTTTTAATCTTAATTAAGTTAATTACTGATCTTAAAGCCCTTCCTGATGACGCTGCCAGTGCTTTCCTTCCTTCATAGAAGCTCATACGTTCAGTAAAAACAAAACCAAGATACTTATAGGAGGGCGTAAAAATCAGAGGAGTTGATCCAAAAAGAAATATATGGCTACTTTGCGGTACATGATTATTTCGGAAATGCATAATTTGTGTCTTTTCACTATTGATAGCCAGTCGCCATCTACTACACCAAGAACTCATAATATTCAATAACTTCTGTAGATTAATTTCATTTTCGGCAATCAACAAAATATCATCAGCATATAATAGAATACTTAAATTCAAGTCTTCAATATCCAAGCCGAGCTTAGCCCGTTTGATTTCTTTAGCCAAGTCATTTATGTAAGCTTAGACTGTTGAAGGACAGACTGACCACTTTACTTCACTCTACTACTTCACTCTGCTGCTTTTCTCTTCCAATACTCTCTAGTGGCATTTTTTCTGTTATTTCCACTGTTAACTTTGTTTTTCTCTCAGTGTGCTTCTCCCCTTAGAAGCTACACCTGGTGTGGTATCCTGCTTAGGTGCAATGTCTTGTTGGAGGGGGGCATTGACTGGGATGATGATCCCAGTAATTGAATGTCCTCTGTGTCCTGTTCTCAACTTTTTACTTTCTTTAATATAGAAAGAAAGTACTCTTACATCAGTTCTTTTTGTTCTTTCTGTGTCTCTGCTCTGTCTTCTCGAAACTCTCAGACAGTCATTGCAGAAGGCCGGTTGTACTGAATTGTATATAACTTATGCTTACCGTGGTTCAGTGTGAAGTCGGAGTTGAGATAAAGAGGTGATTGAACCTAGCTCCTGTGTGTCATCCATTTATTCCTCCACAACATTCATAATGTGCAATACAACATAGCAATATAGCAAATTATGTTTTTATTTGCATGCAGGACAGATCTGTGTAGCAGATACATGGTGTCAAAAAAACACAAAATAATTGTAGTGGAGAAAAATACAGGCACGAAATGGACTAAGATAAAAAAAGCTGAAGAGAAAATATATTTAAACAACAGAAAATTCAACATTAAACCCTTGATCTTGCAGATGATTTTGCTTGTGACAGAAGCAGGTGCTTAGGGTGATAAAACAGAAACAGAACTGTGATGCTGCTCTTTGTTGTTTTTTTGAAGCTTAATGTTCAGAAGTGCTGAATAAGAACTTCACAGCCCTGTGTTTACAAGCCGTATAATAATCCTAACTTTCACCCACCGAGATGTAAATGTTTTGTTTCGCAAAGCCCGCCAGCCTTTTTATCTGCCAGGAATTATATCAGCTAAAAGAGATTGCTGCCTAATCAACACTGTACTCCCGCAAAAAAATATGAAAGTGTTTGCAAAAAGCAACCAAACAATCATAAGGCAGCCTCCGAGCAGCTGTGCCTGATGAGGACAGATGTCTGTGTTGGGTTGTAAAAGGCTTCTTTAGTGTTTACAGCATGAGACTGCTGTCTCCTTGCTCTCCCCAGCCATGCATTTTGATTAACTCTGAATGGGAATTGAGCCCTGTCTGGACGGTTGTGACAACCCTAGCAGAGACCTCATGAAGAAGCCACGCTGACAGTACTCTTCCAATCACTCCACTTTAATTTGTCTTGTGGCAAAGGTCATTGCTTCAACAAATACGCCTCACGCTACGGAGGCTTGCCTCTGGCTAGATCTCCCACACACACATACACACTCACACACAGACACAGAAAGGCCCCACTGAGCTACCAAGGCTACTAAAACATGATATAAGGAGATTCCAAGATGCATAATTGAACAGTTTGCACCCAGCTTGATAGCTGGAAATCTGCTTCATTAATCAACTCCCACAGAGTTATGAAGGCATGAGGAGGAGAGGTTTTTGCTGGCACAGAGCAAAATAATGGGATGGCGCTGGATATGCTTAAGCCCTCTGGAAAGGTTAAAAGTATGTTGTACGTGTTTTATGATCATACAGCTAAGCAAGAAATACCATACACATGATTAAATGTCTTGCAACTTCGGTTTACATCTCGCTTGCGGTTTCTTCATTCATTTCATTAGTCAACCTTGGCTACTGAGATACGTTCTCTAAATGTGCAGTGCCTTGCTAAAGTAGCTTACCCCAGGAAAATTGGTCTAATCTGACCACTGTTCCTTCTTCCACATCTACCCTTTGCATAGGTTGTGGCAAACAGCAAACTGAATTTCTTAGGGGTTTCCTTCTTCTTGCCCCCTGTAGACCAGTTTTGTGGAGTACAGAAGTAATGGCTGTCATGTTGACAAATTGTAGCTCCTTCAAATTTACCATGGGCCTCTGATAGATATTCAAAGCTTGGGCTATTGATACATAAGTTATCTTAAATAAAGAAGTTTTTATTTAAAAGGGATCTGTAAATCACAGTAGATTCCAAAACACGAGAGTTTCATTAGATTGCCTTTAAAAAGGCTTACAAAGGCCAGCCTTCTTTTTTTGGTTCAGTTGTTGTTTATTTCTATTCTCAGCAACGAGAACAAAATTTGGGTCACTCTTTCTTCAAAAAAACTTGATGAATTTAATTTCTGGTCCTATTTAAAATAAAATTAAAACAAAAGCAAAAAAGTGGTAAATAAAAGCAAAAGCCTTAAGGTGGACCTAACAATTTCTATTTCTAAGATTTTAATTTGTCTGTATCTTGTATTAGAGGCCTTGCATTAATGAAAATCATACCATAGCTTTTTCTTTAAAAGTACCTATCTGCATCGATCAATTGTATTGGATGGCCAAATTTGTACCATTTCTAAAATTGTCATTGTCAGTCGTATAAAATCAGTCTGAAAACCACCAGTCGCCCATGGGTTCCATTTTGGACCACACTGGTTTATCACAGAAAATGTCATTAAATACTCTAAAGTTTTTGATTGTAATCAGACAATTGTGAAAATGTTTAAGGGGTATGAATATTCATATAAGGCACTATAATGCTCTTTTTAACTTTGAAATAACTGATCCTGTCTTAATGTAATTAAAAGGTTTCTGGTACACTAAATGTGTCTTTAAATTAGTCATATTGAAGTATGTACTGTATTAAAAAATATCTCTTATGGTCTCCAATGAAGCCAATTAAGATAGGTCATCTGCTACATATCTGCCTATCTGCCAGGAGTGGACTTTAAAGGAAAGAAAGTTTGGATCCACTTCTGCTCCATAAGGGTTTTCGATACCACTGCAGTGACATTTGGATATTTTCCCTCTAATTCTTGGCACTTATGGATAGATATGAAGTCAGCAAATTGTTTGACCTGGCTGCTGAAGCCTGAGCATATATTTCAGCTGGCTGCTTGTAGCGACAGACAGGCATCGTGAAAAATGAAGGTGTTCCAGTTGCCAAGTGGTAATTGAGGTCAGCAAGGAAACAAACAAGCAGGAACAGATTTTTGAACAAGAGTTGAGATATTATGGGAAGAATATTAAACAACAGGCAGCGGCAGCCAAGGCTGGACACGAAGCCCTGATAAACACAAGAATGCCAAGAAAATCCAGTCTCGGTATCTTCAGTCAAGACTGAAGGAAAATTTTCACTGTAAGTTTTAACAGAGTTGGACAAACACAAAACTGCAGTTCTAACTGAAACAGTAATTAATAATTTATATATATATATATATATATATATATATATATATATATATATATATATATATATATATATATATATATATATATATATATAATATATATATATATATATATATATATATATATATATATAATATGGGCAAAGAAGTATTTAGCCAGCCACAAATTTTGCAAGTTCCATTGTGTGCATCTAAATGATGAGAGAGGCCTGTAATTTTCATTATAGGTATAACTCAGCCATGAGTCACAAAATGAGGGGAAAAAATCCAAGAATTTCAAAGAATTTATTTGCAAATTATGGTGGAAAATAAGTATTTGGTCAATAACAAAAGTTAATCTCAATACTTTGTTATATACCCTTTGTTGGCAATGACAAAGGTCAAACGTTTTCTGTAAAGTCTTGAAAAGGTTTTCACACACTGATGCTAGTACTTTGGCCCATCCCTCTATGCAGATATCCTCTAGAGCTGTGATGTTTTAGGGTTGTCGCTAGGCAACACGGACTTTCAACTCCCTCCAAAGATTTTCTATGGGGTTGAGATCTGGAGACTGGCTTATCTTTAGTCGGATTGACTACTACAACAGCGTCTTCGCAGGTCTGCCTAAAAAGTAAATCAGACAGGTGCAGCTAATCCAGAATGCTGCTGCTCGTGTCCTCACTAGAACCAGGAAAGTAGAGCACATCACCCCAGTTCTAAAGTCCTTACACTGGCTCCCTGTAGCTCAGAGAATACACTTCTAAATACTATTACTAGTTTATAAATCAGTGAATGGCTTAGGACCAAAGTATATTAAAGATATGCTGTTACTATACCAACCCACCAGACCACTCAGGTCTTCTAATTCCAGTCTACTCAACATCCCTAGAATTAGAACCAAACATGGAGAAGCAGCTTTCAGTTTCTATGCTCCTCTAATCTGGAACAAACTTCCAGAAAACTGCAAAGCTGCTGAAACACTGAGTTCTTTTAAATCAGAACTAAAAACGAATCTGTTTAGAGCTGCATTTCAGTAATGCTTTGTTGTATCATGTTTTGTCTATGTTTCTTGCTGTTTAATGCCTCGAAACATCTGTGTGTGCTTCTTCCTTTATTGCTGTTTTTACTTTATATGCTTTGTGTTTTAATCCTGTTTTTATTTTACCTCTAATCAGGTAAAGCACCTTGAATCAACTTGTTGTTGAAAGTGTGCTATACAAATAAAATTGCCTTGCCGTTGCCTTGCCTAGACTACTCCAGGACCTTGAAATGCTCCTTATGATGCCACTCCTTTGTTACCTGGGCGGTGTGTTTGGAATCATTGTCATGCTGAAAGACCCACCCACGTTTCACCTTTAATGCCCTTCCTGATGGCAGGAGGTTTTCACTCAAAATCTCACGATACGTGTTCTTTGGATACAACTCAGCATTCTTTCTCCTCCAAACATGACAAGTAGAGTTTTTACCAAAAAGTTCTATTTTGGTTTCATCTGAACATATGACATTCTCCCAATCCTCTTCTGGATCATCCAAATGCTCTCTAGCAACTTTCAGACGAGCCTGGACATGTACTGACTTAAGCAGGGGGAGACGTCTGGCACTGCAAGATTTGAGACCGTGGCGCTGTAGTGTGTTACTGATCATAGCTTTTGCCTTGCCTAGACTACTCCAGGACCTTGAAATGCTCCTTATGATGCCACTCCTTTGTTACCTGGGCGGTGTGTTTGGAATCATTGTCATGCTGAAAGACCCACCCACGTTTCACCTTTAATGCCCTTCCTGATGGCAGGAGGTTTTCACTCAAAATCTCACGATACGTGTTCTTTGGATACAACTCAGCATTCTTTCTCCTCCAAACATGACAAGTAGAGTTTTTACCAAAAAGTTCTATTTTGGTTTCATCTGAACATATGACATTCTCCCAATCCTCTTCTGGATCATCCAAATGCTCTCTAGCAACTTTCAGACGAGCCTGGACATGTACTGACTTAAGCAGGGGGAGACGTCTGGCACTGCAAGATTTGAGACCGTGGCGCTGTAGTGTGTTACTGATCATAGCTTTTGCCTTGCCTAGACTACTCCAGGACCTTGAAATGCTCCTTATGATGCCACTCCTTTGTTACCTGGGCGGTGTGTTTGGAATCATTGTCATGCTGAAAGACCCACCCACGTTTCACCTTTAATGCCCTTCCTGATGGCAGGAGGTTTTCACTCAAAATCTCACGATACGTGTTCTTTGGATACAACTCAGCATTCTTTCTCCTCCAAACATGACAAGTAGAGTTTTTACCAAAAAGTTCTATTTTGGTTTCATCTGAACATATGACATTCTCCCAATCCTCTTCTGGATCATCCAAATGCTCTCTAGCAACTTTCAGACGAGCCTGGACATGTACTGACTTAAGCAGGGGGAGACGTCTGGCACTGCAAGATTTGAGACCGTGGCGCTGTAGTGTGTTACTGATCATAGCTTTTGTTACCCCCTATTGGGGGACACAGCTTAGGTGCTAAAAAAAACCCACCTCAATACATAGAAAGCACATATATAATTCACAACACATGATAACACAAGGCAGGAAGGGTGGTTCTGGGAACCCCCACTTGGCAGACTGGATGCGGGGCCCACTTTGCGGGAGTGGGAGCGAGAGTCTTAGGGTACAGTGAACATGTTGAAATCCAGGAGCGCGTGCATGTCTCTAGCTGTGGTATGAGCATGTGTGCATGTACAGTATGTGTGCACTAATGTGAGACCATGAAACTGCTCTCAGTTCAATCCCAGAGTCTGTCACCTGTGATGTAATATATGACCTTGGGGCTGAGTCAGGGAGCTCACAGGCTCATGTGGGGGATGGGGGAGTCTACCAAGACTAGGGAGTCGATTTCCAGTAGATAAGAGATTGTTTTAGAACTAGGCGAAGATCACTTTTTCTCTTGCCTTAGAGTCTGTCAGTGGTCCGAGTTCAGTCCAAATGGCCAAATCGTGGGTCGGATTACCTTCCAGTCGGCTGAGAACTTCTTCAAGTTATTACCCACGCAGTACAACGAGTCCAATTTTTGTGTTGACAGCACAGCAACCTTCCTGTTGCCCGGGCAGCCTGCCAATTGCTGCCTTTAAGCTTGAAGTTTACAATACCTCAGAAAATCCAACTGCGATAATCAGCAAATATCTGGTTATCATGAATCCCATTATATAAATGATTCCAACGCCCTCGATAGTCAAAAGTGAGAGAGACAAGATCCTCCACGATGTTCTAACGGGACAACTCTGCTCTCCCTTTTAGCCGCTCTCCAGGAAAAATTTTTATTAATTGTATCAAAAGACCAGCTGACCAGAACCAGAACCATGGTTGTTCTTTCCGGAGGAGAATGCAGAAAGAGGCTCCAAAAATAGTTGACAAGACAAAAGAATGCAGAAGTAGACAACAATAGGGAGGAAAAGACAAATGTGTCCATCCACGCGGAGAGCAGGAGAGCATGAGATACTGCGTAGTTCAGGAGACTGCATGAAACTACTTTTATGCAGTCCTTTATTCTACATGAAAATGGCTTTAAGTTCATAGTCCTTCTCATTGTTTTATTATCTAAACTGTCTTATTTCCTGTCAGAAACACACTTTGTGGTTGAACTAAACTTTTTCTAAAATATAAATCTGTCAAGGATGTGAGTAATGTTGGGTATTTTAACTTTTGTTTTGCGACAAAAAGTTTTTTTTCATTCTGCAGACATGATGAGGGATTAGCCTCTCATAGGAGTGTTTTAAAGTGGAATATTTTAAGTACCTGAATGCAGTGGCTGTAGTAACAAGTTTTGTTCCCTTGCCCACAATGATGTTAATGGGACCAGACTTGAGCTCTTGTGAGTCAATTCCTCTTCCTGTGGAAACCTGGAAGGGCTGCAGAGCAATGTCCCCGCTGAAAATAGGAAGAGCAATTAATAGGTAGAATTGGCACATTGTTAGAGTTTGTATATTTTCCTTGAATAGAGAACCTTACTAATTGGCCTTTACCCTAAAAACAGCATATAGTTAAATATGAGTTGTTAACCAAACCCTTCTTGAAACCTGTGTGTGTTGGTTCCCCTTGATTTCATTTAGATGTACTAGAGTAGAGGGGGATAAACGGTAATAATGTTTAATTTTTTAATCTGTAGTTTATGTTTAAATTAATAAATTATGTACAACTTTCTTTACAATTTACAGGTATGCACTCCTTTTGTTTGTTATCACAACAGAATACATTGAAGTATGTGAATATAATGTGACAAAATCCCAGATAATTCAAGTGGTGTTAATACTTTTCCAAACAATTTATAGTTATATTCAGTTAATTTGAATATAGAATAAAGGTTCTTTATTTCACTAACTCAGTTCACTTAGTAAAGCACATTATATAAATTAATTACACACAGATTGATGAATTAAACTCTTTATTTCTGTTCATTTTGATTATTTCCTCCTGACAGCTAAATTAAAATATGATGAGCCTCATCAAAATGCATATTCGAATTTATTGAATATGACTGTATATATAAATCACTGTGTTTTAAAAATTAGCTGGCTTTTAAAGGTCTAATCAGATTTTTCTTTAAGTTGCAAATTTAGGGTACATACTGTAGTTGAATATCTTTTTTCCCCCATCTATTTGCAGTTGGATTGAAAGCTTTACAGTTTACTGGGGTACTGACACAAATTTCAGCAGATTCGAAATACTTTTTTTCTGAATTTATGGTGCAAAAGTTAAGATGTATAAATCTGGGATACAGTTTGGTGGTTAGATGCAACTCTAATAGCACATGCCGCCCTCTTCTTTACATAAAAGCTGTTTTCCTGGGGGAACTTTTATCTTTCACTCTCCAGTTGAGATTTATAATTTGGATCAGAGAACAGGAGATGTTGAGAACTGAGGAGAGAAACAGAGAAAGGAGTGTGGGTGTTTAAAGACAGATAATCCATTTCAAGGCTTTCCCACAGGGAGGTTGTGAAGTGTTGTGCAGCTTATTTGTTTTTGAGAAAGAAGTTGCTTTGCATCTCATGTGGTTTCCTGCGACAGACTTGGAGTGAAAATGACACTGACAGCCTCGGATTTTGATTTGTGAGAGTACCGAGGGTATTAATTCTGCTGGAGAAATGGAGAAGAAGGTGGATGTTCCGTTCTTATTACAAAGCGTTTTTTGGTGAAAATGTCCATGCTTCTTAAATTATTACCTGTGTCTAATGACTTAAAAGCAATGTTGAAAATTTTATTTGACAGGCAAGCTCAAAATATATAATATATGTTATATATAATATATATAATATATTATGCTCCTAAATATGCTTGAGTTGAAACATTTTTAGTTTGAAAATTGTTTTTTGTTTTTCTGGGTTCAAACATAGTAAAGAATTATATTGTAAATGTTTATTCATGTTTGCTTAATTGTTCATTTTCGCTCTTCTAGTTCTGTAAGAAATTGGATTGATGTTTCGTTTTTTGTCACAGCTGCCATGTTTCTGGTCCTTCTATGGAAATGCCTCAGTATGTTTTGACTCAGTTTTATTTAAGCTCTACCACATTGCATTATAGGGTATGTGTGTAGGCAGTGCTCTAGGTTATATTTTCTGAGAGGATGAGTTGCACTGTAACCTTTCAACAGGTAGGACCTCGATTTAAAGACAGGAGCCTTTGAATGTGGATTTTTGACATTCCCCTTTTGCATGAACTGGTTTTCACTGGGTGCTCTGTTGGAGGTGGTGCTCCACCAAGGAGCGGCAAGGCAATTTTATTTGTATAGCACACTTTCAACAACAAGGTGATTCACGGTGCTTTACACGATTAGGAGTTAAAATAAAAGTAGCAGTAAAACAAAGACAAAGCAATGATCTTGTGAAACACATACTGACAACATAACATGGAAAGTGTTTCCCGCCGCAGCCAAATGGACTCCTATTGCAATTTCTCATGTAAATTATCTTTAGGAAGTTTCAACCACCAGTTCCAAGCAACCTGGATTTAATTCCAGAAGTGTTGTCTACTGGAGGGAAGATATTGCCAATGTAAATTTTTTTACCCTTTCAACAAATGGAAGCACCAGTGCTCTCGTTAGCATATCTAACTTTAGGTTCAAATGCAATCACATTAGACAAATTAGAACATACGCTTGTTTATCAGATTAAAAGTACCTTTTGAAAATAAACTTTAAGCAAGAATTAAACATAATTTTCAGTAGGTGTGCATTTCTGTATTTAAACAAATGCTGTATTGATTGGTCTGACGTAATATTATAATCTTAGATGTCCTGTTTTCATTAGCTGTAAGCAGAAAATCTTTATAACTAACAGAAATAAAGGCTTGATGATACCAGTCTGACTAATAAATCTTCATCATTTGTTATACTTTGTGATTTGAGTTACTGAAATCCTTCCTGCCCACAGCCATCATTATCTACAACAACTCCTTAAAGAATTAATTATATGAGCTACAACAACACTTAATTTCCCTCTGGGATCAATAAAGTATTTTTGAGTTCAACTGAATTTGATTACTTGGATTGTTGGGTTGTTGACAGCACCTCTTGTCTGATGACCTCCATCTCTTAAGATTAATTTGCCAATGCTATAGCAATTTATTGGTTCTGCTTAGGAATCATATTTAGACCCTGGGTTAACTACTCTGAATTACAAAAAGTGTTTTTCTTTTCTAGACCCTTTTCATGTTATGTTTAATAAAGCTGCTGGGCTCAAGATTTTCTTCTCAGAGTTTTAAGTTCCTTTGCTCCTGAATAAAAAACCAATCTTAACCTTCTTTTAATCTTCTGTATAATTGTTTTTTATTATTATAACATTTGGGCAAATCTGTAAAAACTAGAAGATATGAAGAAATGAAGGTACAGAATTTAAAAGTGAAAAGGATCAGTCAGACAAACTCTCTCTGTGCTCACTAAAGTTACCCTGAAGATCATATTTTAGATACAAATTTACCCTTAGTTAAGTCAAAGTATGGTTTTGAAATATAAACTTTTATCTGCAACATTTATCAGGTGTAGGAATTTAGGTGGATTGCTTCTACAAAGTGGCATTTCTTTACCCGCTGTAATTAATAAATGTATTCAGCCTGTTCAGTAAAGTTTCTGTGAAGTTCTGTGTTGTTATTGGCCGAGTCTTTCCTACAGTGGATGGTTTAGATGCACACAATGGACTCACACAAAATAACCAAGAAAAAAAAAATGATTGGAATTCATTCACACTGACTGGCAAATCCACACATTGCATGTAATTTATCCTCATGTGCATACTTAATAATGTACAGCCTTTCCAAATGAGCAGAACAGTCGGTGCTGGACCTCAAAATTTGTATTCATGGCTGGCTGAATTTTTACTGGCTCCCCGCATACATGAATGTGATCAAACGATTTAATCATATTGCTCATCTCCCAATCCAAAATGCTATTTTGCCAAATGAATCAAATTCTGCTTTATCTGTCACTCACAGTCTTTCCTTTTTTATATGATTGTGTATTTGTCCCTGGAAGAAATGCTATTTGTTCGTTTAGTTCAATCCAACAGATAAATTGTTGCTGCTAAAAATACCAAGGCGGAATTAAAATAGCTCATTTAAATACACAGTGCCAGCCACACTTATTGGCACTCTTGGTAGAGATCTGTAAAACCCTCTAAAATAAAATTATATTTTATTGTAGAAGTATAATCACTAGATATTTTAAAAAATCCAACCTTTATTTTACTACTTATTCAACAAGGGGAAAGTTAAGAATGGACAAACTAGTGTTTTAATTTTTGGTACCTTTTTCATTTGCCCTTTTTGCCAAACGAACGGAATTTATTGAGATGGATTATTGATAGTTCCTACTTGCACAATCACTTGAGATTTTCCTAAGTCTGGGTTGTTCGTTATTCACCCTTTTCCTGAGTTCAACCCTGCAGTTCTTCAGTAGAATTTGGTTCTGGGACATGTTTTTGGGGGGTTCACATAGTGGTAAAAGACCCAGTGACAACCTATTTGCAGTTATCTTTTTTTACTCTCCAAAGTCTTTCAGACCCTATGAAAGAGAAACACACCCACAGCATGAAATATCCTTCACCATACCTAACTGCAGGCATATGGTGCTTTTCCACAAATGTTTTCTTTGTTTTCCATCAGAATATTAGTCTCACCAGTGTAGCTGCGGGGTCTTGGAGTATTGAAAAAGCATTTAATTCAGTAGAGTCAAATGTAAGGCCTTAAAAGCATTACATTTCAGAAAAAAGGCATTATTGTTTTTAATTATAATCTTAAATTTGGCATCTTATTTTTTAGAATAATCAGCCAATTTGTCATATACAAGCGTTTAGATTTAGTATTTATAGAAACATTTCAGCGAAGTACACATTACAACACTGCACTTGTTGCTATGGTTCCTAGCCCTTATCCAGAACTGTACCTGCAGGAGCACACATGGTGGGAAATTTTTCCTCCCCTCTAATCACTACAACACGTAGTAATGCAGCAGGAACCCAATAGGCAAGTGTAAATATAATCCGCAGTGAACGCGAAATATAACTGGGTCGGACCTATGCCTGGTAAAGATCATGAGGCTTTTTGTCGGATCTGCTGCAAATGTTTAAGATTATCATGGGATTGACTGCATGAGTCCCACATGCGAAGCAAAAATGATGTTGCTAGATCAGATTCTAGCCAACTTCATGCACCAATCTTAAGCAACGGCATCGTGTACTACCACAGCGACTGCTATGAATAGGCCCAACAATGGCAACGCACTTTTAAATACAACCACAAACTTGCAGCCTGGGACCTTCGAATTTACGCCAACCGTACGGTCAGAAGTTATTTGGGTTGTAAAAACTGTTTGTGATCAATAATCCAACATGTCTAATGCAGATATTAGGTAGATATTCAAAAGATCATAGATTCTCAAATTGCATCTGCATTCACGTGTGATAAAAATAAGACTGCCTACATTACCAAACTTGGACTTGCATTATTTTTTGCAAAAGGGCTAATACAAGATTTAAATTATTTTGAATTGAAATGGATTTTAATTTAACCAATAAAAAGAAAAAATATCTTTATGTTCTGTTTTAAGTGTAGATATGCATATTTCTAGCCACAAACACGGCATTACATTTTACTGAATAGGCATTAAAAAGGTATTAAATTTCACTACTTCTAACCTGGAGCTACCCTGCTCATCCAACCAAAGCACATTTTTTTCAGCTAAAATCTTAGTACCGGTAGTTTATATTTACATTTGTTTAATTAATAGTTGTTCAGGACATGGGTTAACCCAAAAGTCCACTCTTAGCTGCAAGTCTCTTACAGTAAGCTCTTCTACCATCTTTCTTACTGTGCAGTAGCAGGATAAAAATAGGTCCTTGTCTTGCCTCGTTTGTCAAAGTTGTTTTACATTGTTATTGTTGGTGCCTGTGGATATGGGCAAATTTAGACGAGCAGCAATTTTCTTGTTGTAATTAGCAAATTGAAGAAGATCCATACATATCTGTCTTACTCCAATGCCATACTGTCCTGTTTACACACAGGAATTTAGAGCTTTGGTAAAAATAATTCTTTCTTGATGTTGGATTTGTTTCCTTTGCAGGTTTTTTAATGAGATTAACAAAAGATTAATTTAAGAGCTTTTTATACAGCAGTCTCAACAAATATAATTTGATAGGGATGTGATTTCAATGTCAAGGCTGCATATAAACTTCATTTATTCATAGCCCTGGTTTAGATCTATATATTTGTCAAGGTTTTGACCACGAAAAACTGTCTGGTCTAAAAGTGGTCAAAGTTTATGAAGTCAACAAAAACAGTCTGTAGGTCACACATAAAGCCTCAGAAACTTGAACCAAAACTTAAAGATAGCTTAATATGATTCAGTTTGAAAGAATTTCATGTTTTTTTTCAGTATTACTATCAATGTGCTGAAAAAATGTTCTGTTTCCATACTTTACTACTTACCCCTAACACTAACGTGAATTTAAATCTAAAATGTCAAATGTTAAATCAAACATCCCAGCTGTACATTTCAGCCAGCACTTCATTCTCATACAGTAGCAGCTCTTCCTTTGTGACTGAGTTTGTTGGCAACACAAGAAAAATGCAGTGAGAAAATGTGTTTGAGGAATATGTAAATCAGACTTTTGTTTGTAATGGTAAAACAAATTAATTAACTCACACTAACAAAAAAAAAACATGTCTGATGCTCATCAACTGTCTGGGACTCTGCAGCTCTGTGGCTAACCTGGTGAAAGATTTTTCACATTAATCAAGAAGCAATCAAGAGTTTGAGACCAGTTAACTTTCCATCAGTTTTCTTTTTATGCATGTCAATCTCGACTAAAACAAATCTACATTTAGAAATCTTAAAAACATCTAAAACCAAATCTAGACATTGAAATCATATGAATATTGCTCACTGGGTAATAAAATAAACACATTGTGTAATGTATTATGATACTGAGTAAAAGTTTTTCAGAAGTTTGTTTTTGTTAGTATACTTTTTAACATTTCTATGTAATAAAATCTCAAAGAACTTTCTCAACTTTGAGAACAAAGTCAACGGGATCTATAATCTCTTGTTATTAATTGCTCGTTATGTGAAAAGGTGTCCATCAATGGGGTCCTAAATTACACTAGCATTTTATTTGTTTGTTATCTGAGAGATTTTTGTTTTCATATAACGGCACTTGGGCGGGGGTGCCCGTGAATAGCTGCAAATGAGTCGAGAGTGGAATGATTGCAGAGCTGTCACTTGGTTTCGATTTGTAAATTGTCTCCTCGCACCTGTCATTTCAGGTTCAGTCGCTTGTTAAAAACCCAATCAGCTGTTTTGACTAAACAGCAGTTTGTCAGCAATAAGGACACAGCACTTTGTTTGACACCAGAAGCCATTCTAATTGTTCGGCTTGACCAAAACCAGCAATTTGCAGAACTATTACTTACAAAGTGCGCTTCTCAGTGGGGATACGGCTATTTCACAATTGCCTTCTGCTTTTTGTTTTGTTCAGAAAAATATGGTGTATTTTTTTATTTGCAGGACAAAAAAACTCATAAATTACCCTTAAAAATAGAACTGAACCAGCTTTGCAAAGCTTTACCCCAACTTAAGGGAAAACTCAAACTGTCTGCCTGAGTGTCACCCACATGGCACTTTTATACGATGAATCTGGTGACAGTTGCAAGGACAAGCACAGTGAAAATGAAAGGGACACACATAAAGTCTCATTCCAGCAGAGTTGTCATAATCCACCACCAGAGGTTTTCTTTTTCATAGGTCTCCCTGAGATAAAGTTATTACTTTCGGTAACAACAAACCAACACGGGGGCCCTCAGGCAGTTAAAGGCTGTTTGTCTCATCTGTGCATTTGTCTAAATTCCTTTTATTCGTTTTGTCTAAATTTGGCCCTGACCGTGAGGAGATGATGATGCGAGCTGTGCAGACAGATTTATCTGAAAGGCTGAGGAAGGAAGGGAATAGGGGAAAGTACCACAGGGGTGATCTTGGGAGTGCTTGCAATCACAGATCCGACCAAGGTAAAATTTGTTTCACAAGATAATAAGCAATAGACTGGGGGGATTAGGAAGTTTTTCAGCACCAAACCACATTTTCCAATTAGGAATCTAACAGGGGTCTTCTGTTAGGCCCCTATATTCAGCTTTTCTACCAGTAGGTTCTACATGTCATTACTGCATGACTGAAATCTCATATATCCAAAGCCCAAATAAACAAAAGACAAAGGCATTTCTTTTAGCTCTGTTGTGTGCCACATATTCAAAATGGGTATTTTATATATGATCAACAATGGTACTAACTCGAGGTGTTGTTTCAAAAACTAGAAAATGTAGGGAATAACTTGCTTAATCCCATAATAAAGTTTTCAAAAACAGTGTGGCAGGAGGTTCATAAAAAATGTCGTCTTTCCCCATACTTTCAAAAGTATACATCTGTGTGGCATAATCCTAAAATTGACCTGTGCGACGATGACTCATTTATTTCACATAATGAGCTTAAAGAAAAACATAACTTAAAGGGCTGTGGCCACTTTTGGAAATAGTGGAAAATTAGAAATTAGGTCTCTCAGGAGAAAAATCCCATACAGAGTCTTTTGCAATTATCGCTTTTACTTAGTAAGGCATCAAAATGGTATAACGTATGTCCATGTTAAAAACAATACACATAAAAAAAAATATGGGAACACTATTTGGGTTGCACTTTTGATGAGCAAAAACATGGGACTCAATCATTTCTAATAATGGGCTCTACATTAGAGAGGCCAGGGTAAATTTATCCAATGCAAAATTCTTAATAGGTATTATTTTACCCCATCCAGACTTTGTAAAATGGGCATTAATAAGGATGAGCTATGCTTGAAATGTCATGAGGAAAAGGGTATTTTGTTACATGCTTTATAGGAGTGTCCTTTGGTTTCTCTAATATAGAACACCGTTTTAACATACATGGAGGGCTGGTTGAAGTGTAGATTACCCAGATCACCAAGACTGTCCTTGCTGGGGGACAAAAACGATTGCCACAGTTAAAGCGGTTTTCAAAGTCTTGAATACTGGACTTCTGACCTGTGCCTGTCTTATTTTAATGCAATGGGAAAAAACAGACTCCAACTCTCAAAATGTGGAGAGAGAGAATTATCATAGATCCAGCATGCAAGAAGATTTTGGGAAAATTAATCAGCAGAAATTAGACTTTAACAGAACAATGGAACAGTTTATGTTCTTTTGTGTCTACAACCTCTTGATAGTGTGAATTACAGCCTGGATAGAAGTGCCTTATATGTGCAATTACTGATTTATAATTAATATCTCTCTACCTCACTGTTTTTAATGGGTTAATGTGTTTTTGTTTGGCTGCTGACTGACTGAGAAATGTTGTGTGTGCATATTTGTTGGTTTGAACTGTGTTACTTTAGTTGGCTGTGTTACTGTACTGTACAGCACTTTGGTTAAACTTCTTTTTTGTAAATGTGTTTCATAAATAAAATCGATATGGATATTTGACTAATGAAGATAATTTAAATTCTTGAATGAATATATTGAGTTATATCTGCCAATAACGTATGTATGTACTTTTTTTTAAAATTTTTGTAGGACTACTGATGCAGAACAGTTGAGCTAAGCTGTAACTCTTTCCTGGATGGAGCAATTCCCTATGTATACTCTGTTTTTTTTCATAGAAATCGCATGGTCCACTGTTTTTGTCAGACTGTGCTTCTTTTTTGTATGAAGGCATTGTTGAAGTTATTTCTATCATTAACTCTGTGTCCTCTCCTTGTTTTTCTTTCCTATAGTACCATGGCTTCTGTGGGTTACTATGTCTCTTTCCTTGACAGTCATTGACTAATATAATGTTGCAATTAACTGTGTATTTTTTCGTATTTTTCCCCATAGTAAGAACTCCTGGCTCTGTGCTTCTGTCTTTAGGTGCATCTCGTTTGTGGATAGAGACAATGGATGTGCTATTGTTGCCGTTAACACATGCTATCAATTTTCGAAAGAAAGTACCCCTAATTTATTGGTTTTGTGTAAAGATCTGTCTCTTTTCTGGATGGAGCATCTGATGCCATCAACTCCGTGCAGTCTTTTTTTTTCTTTCACATAGAAAGTTCTTCTGGCCCTATGCATTTCTGTGTAGCGCTGTCTATTTTATGGAGAACGTCATTGATTAAGCTATTGATGCAATCAAATTCATGTATTCTTTCTGCTTACCCTTCAGAATGTACCCCTGGCTCAGTCCTTCTGTTTTTGACAGCATAGCTTTTCTTGACAAAGTTTCTGATGGAACTGCCATCAACTATGACTACTATAAGTCTTCCTTTCTCACTGAAAGTACCCCTGGCCCAGCGCTTTTGTGTGTTGCTATGTCTTTTACCTGGACACACTAATTGACTAGACTATCATTGCCACTAACTTGGTGTACTCTTCCTATCATTCTTTTCCATAGAATTACTCTTTAGTCAGGGCTTCTCTGTGTGTCTATCTTTTTCCTGAAAAGAGTAATTGACTAAGCAACTGGTTCAGGTAGAGGTCACCATTTGCTTGCTAAGAAGGACAGATTGACATTAATTAGACTCAATTAATTATGGCTTGCTTTTTTTAAGCAATTGTATTGTAGTATAATTTGACCAAATCTGAAACTTTGTAAATAAACCTGAGTCTGGCCACAGTGGATTGCAATTAATTTGGCTGAATTCAACAAAGTTAGTACTGAATTAGTTTCTATATGATTGGATGTGCATTTAATTGAAAGTGTCTCCATTACATTAGAACGGCACGGAAGTATTGCAATTTTGTTCTTTGACAAACAAACATAAGTCATTCTGGTTTAAGATTTTTTTGGGGGTTATAACGTTACCTGCCTCATATTAACAAACAAAACATTTGACAAGTACAATGTGTTTCCAGTTAAATTTCAAGATACATTTTGAAGTGTTGGTGAGTGATATCCATTACAAGTTACCAATGTTGCTATTATTAATGTTAATCCAATCAATATTTTTGCAATATAATTCAAAATTTAACTTACAAGTATTCCATGAGAAGGGACATTAATTGTATCTCTTTGAAGATACTGTCAGTGACATGAAAAGGTTTTTGACCCTCAATAAATGTTTTGTTTTTGCTTTCTATATTACTTAAAATCTGTAATTTCCCCCTAAACCTTGTACCTCCATGGCTGCCATCAGACAACTGCAACAGTTGGTAACATCGCTATGGAGGAATTATGACCCTGTTTTCTTTGCAGAATTGCAAAACTTTTTAATGAATCTTGTTTAAGGTCTTACCACAATATCTCAACTGTGTTTAGATCTTAACAAGGCCTTTCCAAAAGTTTTTTGTTTTTGTTTTTGACCATTCAAAGGGTATATGGCCTGCATTTGTAAGGACCAAAATGCGCTTTGCACTACATTCAGACATCACACACACATTGACACGCTGGTGGTGGCAAGCTACATTGTAGCCACAGCTGCCCTCAGTCACACCGACAGAAGCGAGGCTGCCAGGCACAGGCACCACCGGGCCCTCTGACCATCACCAGTAGACCAGTGAGGTGTCTTGCCCAAGGACACAACAACCAGACGGTCGGAGCGGGGATTCAAATTCCTACCACCTGAGCCACAGTCACCCCATTCAGACGATCATCATTCAGAGGTGGACTTGGCAGCGTTCTTCAGATTCAATTCGATTCAGTTTATATATATATATATATATATATATATATATATATATATATGGTCAAATTACAACATAAGGCATTTTTTTTTGTATAGCACACTTTCCAAAAACAAGGTGATTCAAGGTGCTCTGTGTTTCAGCAGCTTTCCAGTTGTCTGGAAGTTTGTTCTAGATTAGAGGAGCATAGAAACTGAAAGCTGCTTCACCATGTTTGGTTCTATTTCTAGAGGTGTTGAGTAGACTGGAATTAGAGGACCTGAGTGTTCTGGTGGGTTAGTAAAGTAACAGCAGATCTTCAATATACTTTGGTGCTAAGCCACTCAATGATTTATAAATTAGTAAGAGCATTTTGAAGTCTATTCTCTGAGCTAAAGGGAGCCAGTGTAAGGACTTTAGAACTGAGGTGATGTGGTCTACTTTCCTGGTTCTAGTGAGGAAACGAGAAGCAGCGTTCTGGATCAGCTGCAGCTGTCTAATTGACAATTTAGGTAGACCTGTGAGAACGCTGATGCAGTAATCAATCCGACAAAAGATAAATGCATGGATGAGTTTTTCAAGGTCCTGTCATCAGTCTTTTAATCCTAGAAATGTTTTCAGGGGATAGAAGGCTGACCTTGTTATGCCTTTATGTGAGCCTGGAGGTTCAGGTCTGAGTCCATTACTACACCTAAATTTTGGTGATCAGTAGTTTCTAGCTGTATTAACTGAAGCTGTATGCGGACTCTTGATCGTTCCTCTTTAGGTTCAAAAGTAATTACTTCTGTTTTGTTTCTGTTCAGCTGGAGAAAGTTATGGCACATCCTTCCATTGATTTGCCTGATGCATTTACTTAGGGTTTGGATGGGTTCAAAGTCACCTGGTGACATCGTAATGTAGAGCTAAGTATCATCTGCATAGTAATGGTAGGTAATCTTATTGGTTGTTATAATCTGGACTAGTGGGAGCATGTAGATATTAAACAAAAGGGGCCCCAGGATGGAGCCCTGGGGCACCCCACATAAAATTTCTGTTCGTTCTGATGAAAAGTTTCCTATTGAAACAAACTAGTCCCTGTTCTTTAGGTAAGACTCGAACCAGCCAAGTACTGTACCAGAGAGTCCGACCCACCTCTCCAGTCGTTCCAATAATATATCATGATCAACAGTGTCAAATGCTGCACTGAGGTCCAACAGAACCAACACTGTGGTCATACCACAGTCTGTATTTATGCGGATGTCATTGAAAACTTTGACGAGGGCAGTCTCAGTGCTGTGGTGAGCATGGAAACCAGACTGAAAAACATCAAAATGGTTGGTCATTGTTAGGAAGCTATTTAACTACTGAAACACAGCTTTTCAATAATTTTACTGATGAATGGAAGATTAGAGATTGGCCTGTAGTTCTGCATTAACGTGTTGTCCAGATTATTCTTTTTTAGCAGTGGTTTAATAACTGCTGTTCTTTAAGGCCTGTGAGAAGAGGCCTGACAGGAGGGATGAGTTAACTATTTTATTCAGATCAGACCCAATGACAGGAAAACTTTCTTAAGGAAAGCTGTGGGTAGGATATCAAGACAGCAAGAGGAGGAGCTTAATTGGTTAATGATTTCTTCTTGGTTTTTTTTGTTTAATTCATGGAATCCTGACATTTTTTCTACCTTAGTGTTAGCTGGGTATAACATTGGTAGTTGGCTTGGTGCTGTGGTACAGACCGACCGTCTAATTGTTAACATAAGTCATCTTAGTAGGTCATCTTACTTAAAAAAAAAAAAAAGTTTCAGTCAAGTCGAACATACATTCCTACTGATCCTAGTTATCAACATATATACAAGTTCAGTTCATTATTCAAATTAGTTTAAAAAGTTTGTATATTTTCATATGATGCCTAATTGGTCTGGGCATTTCTTTTTACTTAGTAAATTATAAAATAATTAAAAAATGCATTTTGTATTTTCCTCAGGCAAAAATCAAACACAGAGAAATTATAAAATACTTTATACAATTTGTAGTTAGACCTCTGAGACTTTCTGATTATGTACATCCACCTTTATACTTTTACAGATAATTTTGTATCAATTTGGCTGCTGACTGACTGAGAAATGTTGAAATGAAAAATAGCTGCTGGACATAGCACATGTTTTTCAATTCCTTAAAGTTTAAGTGTCTAAAACTGCAGCTAGAACACCTCACTGTCACCAACTACTTAATCACAGAGAACAGCTAAATTCTTTGACTTCTTTATGTATAAGTTCCTTCATACCAAATGTTGCTCTGGATAAAGGCAGATGGAAGAAACATGTTAGATGAAATCAGCATTTTGATTGTTTTCAAAGGAACCCGAGTGAAACAATTTAAAACAAGGCAAACCTGCTCTCAGGTTGTTCAGTATTTCTCCTGATGTGTTTTGATCCTGCTTCAAAGAAAAAAGTGGTTGAAAACTTTTCTCCATGCGTTAACTTCCCGGGAGAGTTTAGCACTCAGACTCTGAGAAAGCCAGCATCCACAGGCTCACGCTACCTGGTAGCAAATGAAAATGAAACATTGGGTCTTGGGGGCACCTTACAGGCTCACAGCTCAGCCTGCTGTTTTGGCTCGCACTGAGCACTGCGCACCCTTTGATAGATTGGCAGGATGGGGCTAGAGCTAACTTTAGGCCTTAATGGTTTGAAATATGCTTGCACTACAGTATTTTCTTGGTGAAGCCAAATGACATCCCCTTGTGATGATTTATTAAGCCCATTTCGAGTATTCTAGTCAGGGATAAATTGGCTCCTGCCTCTTGTAAGGCCTTTGATAGATAATCGGCTCATTTTTCTTGATTATTCAATCTATATGGCTGTTGCTAAAAATCAAGATGAATATCACAAACATAATGCCCGGGCCATTTTTACCTCATACATCTTTGCTTATGTGATAATGTTAATAATGTTTAGTAATAATGGCATTTCAAATTTTAATTTTAAGTGACAGCTCACAAAGACTGTGGCACGATTTGCCTTTTAACCCCACCAGATTTCACAGAAATGTGATGAGAGCTCAGTTTTAAGTACAGTCAAGCTCAGTACTCGAATTAAAGATGATATCCACCCGCTGAAAGCAAGGGGGGGGGCTCTTTCTCTGAGTTCATTCAGATTGATAGAATACTTATTTTCAAAAATGGGAGAACAAATTAAGCATAATATAACCATTTTTAGACATATCCCTTCTCCAGCACACCTGAATCAAATGACCGACTTAATACCAGGCCTATGTAGAGCGGAATGACATGCTGATGAGTAAATTTAGTTATTGTTGGTTAGGTGTAATGAAGAAGGGATGCAACTACAAGTTGCAGGATAGTAGCTTTCAAGAACTGCACTATTAACTATGCACTAATAACTGCATTATTACAATATCTTGCAATGGTTTAATGAAATAAGATTAATCATTAGATTGGAGATGATTTGTGTACATTGTGAATTGTGGATATTTGATTGAAACAACAAAATTGCTTATTGTTGAAATAGAGTAATTTAATTGTGTGGTAATAAGTTCCATTAATTTTTTTTAATTCATTCAACAAAACATTTTTTTGAGTGCAGTATAATTGGTTTAACCTTAAGTGAGATACAATAATTTTTCTGCAACAACATTTTTGACTGTTCTATTGATTTTTATTTCTCTTCTGTCTGCTGGAATGTGTCCTGAACTTGAATTGTGTCCATCTGGCAAAGTGAGCTGACTGGATAGACATGAGGACACACACCTCTGAATATTTACTATGCAAACTTTATCAAGACCAAAAACAGACAAGTAACAAGATTCAAATAACTTTCTCTGTGCATTTCAGCAGTAAATATATGATGAGGACAAGGATATAAAATCATTTATAAAACTGAGAGTCCTTAGGACAAGACAGATTCCTAATAGTAAACCACAGGTTCAAACTAACAGGGATTTTTACAGATTTTGACTAGCAAATAAGAACAAGCGCTTGCAGTAAGTCATGACAAAGAACCAAACAGTTACCCTGGTGGTTTTAAAACTTTTCAAGGCAAGGCCCTCTTTTGATAAACACAACCTGGAGGCCACCCCAAATGAACAATACTTGAAAAAGAGTTTCCAGTTCTTTTCAGTTAAAGAGAAAAGAACATTTGAATTTACAACATTTTTCTAAATGTTTGTTTTATTATTCTACTTTAGTTGTTTCAGAAGGTTATTCAGTTTTGTGTCATATTGTCCTTGGGTTGATTTTGTTTCAATAAAGAACAAATCAAGAAGGGAAAAGCACTTTGCTTAAACAATGAAAATAAATTGCTCAATCACTGTTTGCGTATTCAAAAACATATTTGAAACATATTTAAAGCTAGTTTGTCCAAAGGAACAAAGGAATTAAAAGCTCAGTGTAGTTTGTGGTTTCCTTGGCTGCATGACATCAAATTTCACTGTTAATATTTAAATAAAATCCTTTTAAACCCTACAACAAACAAAGGTCACTGCAGATTTGTAGCAGTAATATCTAGGTCCTCATCAGTGAGCTGCTGATGTCCCTTTTGCCTAAGTTTGGTGGCCTTGTTTTTATTCTTCACTAAGAAATGATTTCAAAGTAATTTTCCTGTTGGTATGTAAATATCGTGTTTTGACTATAACTTGTTTAAATTTTTGACAAGGTTTTAATTAAATTGCAGTTGCAAATTAAATGTGCTCCTCTTGGGTGTGACGTTATTCCAACCTAAATTGGTAGATGGAGCAATTAGCAGTAAAGAAATTAGATGTAAAAGATGCGTATTCAAATAGAAAAGGACAATGTTCATACAAACATTATTTAGTGAGCTGGGAGACTATAACTGAAAAAAATAAAAAAACAGAGAGATTTATATCGACCTCAGAAAGAACAAATATGATATTGCTTCTTTTTGGTATTGTTCATCGATTTAACACTGATATGGATTGCTTAACAATATCTAAACCCAGTTGTGATACTGAGGTAAGACCTTAAACAAGATTCATGTGAATGTTTTGCAATTGTGCAAAGAAAACAGGGTCATATTTCCACCATAGCAATGTTACAAGCTATTGCAGTAGTCTGATGGAACACATGGAGGTATAATTTTAGCGGGAAATTACCGATTTTAAGTATTATAGAAAGGAAAAAACAAAGCATCTGTTGATGGTCAAAAACCTTTTCATGTCACTGACAGTACCTTCAAAGAGATAAAATTAATGTCACCTCTCATGGAATACTTCTAAGGTAGATATTAGTATATTCTCCAAAAAGAAGAGTTTTAAAGTATAAAGGAAAGATCAAATCAACAATTTTTATTTGGGGTGTGAATTTAAGAACTTTACATTTGTTAATTTAATCTTCAAACACCATTCATACATTGTTTGGCACAAATAGAAGATATCCCATTTAATCATTGTTTTGATATAAACATGACTTTGCAGTAGTGTCTCTGACTTATGAACATGCATAACCGGATTGTTCTAGATCTATAACACATCTATACATGAAATGGTGATTGGAGCGGTGAGAAAAGGCCAGAGTAAAGAACTAAAAATGATAACATTGCTAAACAAAGCAAGTCTCCCTACTTGGAAAGGGAGAGACATTCATCACATCTCTTGAAGCCCAAGTGTTTTTTTAATCTCCTGACTTGTGATGTAAGATAATTGCCTCATCAACTTGTCTGGGCAACTGCAATATCATCTTGTTTTGTTATAGATTTAATGAAATGACAAATAAAATTACTTGGTCTTTAATGCTGCAATCAACTGGAACGAGCCTTCTTGATTCATGAGAATCCTTTCAGCATAATGATTTTACTACCATGCATAGCCAACACAAGTCTATGTGCATTGCCTAGTGCTTACCAAAAATGCCGCTAAGAGGTAGTCCCACTTGAAGACTTTTTATGAACAAAAATGAAGAACTTACAAGGCTTTGTTAATCTTGTCTAATGACAGGTGTCTATCATTCCACTTTTTCGGTCAATTTTGTTTGTTAAATGCAAACTTTACAGACATTTTTATTACTTTCTTGAAAATCCAGGATTTACATAAACCAAAATTACAGTTCAGTTAAATTTCAAAGCAGTTTATTTATACAGCATCAATTTACAACACATGTAATCTCAAGGCACTTTACAAAAAAGGTAAATTCACTCCAGTCACACATACATTCCAATTAATCATAGGGCGACCGTGGCTTAGGTGGTGGGCATTCGTCCCATAACTGGTAGGATGCCGGAGGATGCAGGGGCTGGTGCACTTCAGGAAAGAATACCATGGGAAATTATCGAAGCAACATCTCAAGACATCAAGTAGAAAGATGGGTCTTCCAAATGAAGCTCAAGGCCTAATATCAGTAGTATTGAAAATTTGTGTTCATAGCTAAAAATATGTGCAAGCAGGGAGGCCTATGAACCTGACTTTATTACACCAGTGCTATTATAAGGAGAGGGCAATTTACTTAAAATATTTACTATATTAACACATTACACAGCATGCTGTTTTAAATGATGATAGAGCTTGTTGTAAATGAGTGACAAGAACATTTTTATTTCATTTACCTGAAGATATTACAACAGACAAATCTTAGGAAGAAAATTATTTTCAATGGTTCACAAGTAAGCTAGATGTTCAGTTTAAAATGTTTTCCAAAAGGGCTGTTTACTAAATGCTTTGTAGTTTTCTTAAAGACTAATAATACTTGGATTTCTCAGTCAGAACAACAGCAAATGGAACAAATTAAAGACTTCCTCCAAAATATTGAAAATAGGAAATGAACAAATGAACAAATAAGACCTTAATAATGGTAATTTATTACATTGTATGATAAATCGACTTAATAAGGCCTAAAAGTGAGATAACAAAATGTAAAACTTTTTATTACTCTGTGCACAACCCTGTCAAGACCAAAGGATTTTCTCCTAGACTAAAATATTCAGTTTCATAAGCATGACTATTGGTGATAATCTTGTTTTTTCAAAACGTCAGATTTTAACAGAACTTGTTCAAGAGAACACTGTGACCTCTATGAATAAAGAACATTATTATGGAAGCCACCCAGAAAAGAACAATCAAAAACAACAGCATTTATATTAAAAGTTGATGAAACTGACATGAGTTTACTTGATTTGCAAAATTACAATGCGGTGTCTTTCAATTTACATTCACATTAATATCTTATTTCATGCTTATTCTGTCTGTTCCACTGGGCCGCTTTGTCCTTCCATATGTTTGTGTTTTTGTCCTGGGCATATTCCTATTCATAATAGGCAATTATATTTTGACAGCTTTTTCTATGTAAAGTGTGTTGGAAGGGGGTGACTTGTCAAGGTCTCTATACTTTGCTATTTGCTGAAGCAGCTTTTTTTCTCCCCTCACAGTAGTCCAAGACATCCTCTCAGTGGATTAAATGTTATAACTTGCAATACATTCTCAGCATGGTAATGTCAGGAAACAGAAAACAACTGAGAAGACAACATTATGCAGGCTGACTCAGTTTCCAAATATATTTTCCTTCACATTCTGTCATTTTTTTGTCATGCTTTTCCTTTTTTTATAATGCATGTAGCTGTAAATACAAACCACATCTACATTTACTTTTGCTGTTTATCATTTTCACCAGTGATATTTATGATGGCATTACACTTAAAGTACAACCTACTCTACATAGTGTTTAGCATGCATCACATTCAGTGGCCGGAAGCTTTTACCACGGTTGCAAAATGTTCCAATTCAGGGAATAATTTAGCCCTGCAGTGCAGCAGCCAGTCTGTCAGCAGGTCGGAGTCAATCAGTTACTGAATGAGGAGTTATATTAGACAGCTGACAGGATAGATGGAGACAAAAAGTAAGAAAAGATTTACTGTGGAACTCTCAGCTGTATACTCCCGAAATGCAATTCAGGTAAATTAGCATCTACTCCTAACGGAAGAGTTTAAAAGTATAAAGGAAAGATCATATCAACAATTTTTATTTGTTGTTCATTTCATCTTCAGCCAACATTCATAATTTTCTTTTGCCTCTTGTATGCAAAATTATGTAGATATTTCATATTAACTGCTTAATGTGAATGTGTTATTTATATTGACGATAAAAGTATTCTCTATACCAATTGACTCCACTGGTAAAGATGTCTAAAAAGCCTTAAAAGAAGTTCATCTTTATTGCAGTAGCATGATCTTATCTTTTTTCTTCTCCTTCACAAGGTTGGACCTGGCAGACAAGGGTTCTTTCACCTACTTTTTTGCACATCTTATCTTTAGCTCATCACAAAAGTCTTTATAGGAAAAAACTAACAAACAGGCCCATAACATCACAGATCCTCCACTGTACTTAATTGTAACAAGAGTCAATGATCACCAGGAGAATACTCCCTGGAGTGTAGCAGTTAATGAGACTACTTAACTATGTTATGATCCATACGCAATCATAGTGATGATGAAACCAGAACTAATGCTCAGTCCCAAATCTATCAACAATCAAGATGATGGAGAAAAAAAAAACTTTTATTCTTAGAGGAACTCTATTGCATACATATTCATAAAGACTAGGTCTTGTATAATATGAAAATAGTTTTAGAAAATCACCTTACTGAAACTTGAATTAAAACAAAATCATCATGTTAAATATTAATTAATTAAATCAACAATTAAGCTAATAATAATCAAATAAATTTATTGGATGATTATTTAAATATAGAAAGAAACAGGAACAGTTAAAGGTGCAGGAAACTTACAGTCAGAAGAAAAAATAAGATATCTCATGAAATCTTCAGTTCTTTAATAAGAAATGTTCATATATGATGTCTAATCTTTTTCAATTTATCTATTGAAATGAACATGATTTAAATACACCTACACATCAAAAATTTTACAAAAGTATCAACTATAAAAGTGTGTTCTGAGGATAACGTAAGCACATCCGATAATAGCTAGTTACCTCTTCTAGCTGAAATAACTTCGGTGAGATGCTTCTTGTAGCCACCTACAAGCTTCTGCCATTGGTCTGAAGAAAGGGTAGCCCACTCTATACTTTCTGATGTATCATGTGTGAGGGGTTTCTTGCATACAGCATGTTTCAAGTAAACCTACACCAGTGACATGCAGTAACATTCATGACTGGTGAGGCACTGACTGACTCCTCAGGAATCGGAAATATTAAACCCAAATTAAAAGCTTCTATTTCAGTTTTTACCTTAATTTGAAGATCTTTTTTTTAACAACGTTTAATTATGCTTTACTCAATGTTATGTTATTTAACAATATGATAAGCAAGAAAAATGTTTACTACTACTACTACTACTACTTGTACTGCTACTACTACTACTACTACTACTACTACTACTACTACTACTACTAATAATAATAATAATAATAATAATAATAATAATAATAATAATAATAAATAATATATTTCATATTCTGTAAAAAAATATATTCATTGTGGGTTATCTTTTTTCAAAGGTCTTGTGGGCATGTCTTTTATTTTACAGTGGATAGTTTAGAGGGGGGAGAGAGGTGATGGGAAGACATGCGGAAAAGCTCCACGAGGATCTGACTCGACCCCGGGCCCCTCTGTACATGGGGGGCCCACACTAACCACTATGCCCCATCTTCCACAATATCTCCACAAATATTTCCATCACACCCATGTAAAAATCTTTGCTTGCCTTCATTTTTAATAATCAGCCTACTTCACTGGTGATGATCCATGAGGAGGAGCGTCATCCTGGATTGCTTCTATTCCAATCCCCCCCCTCCCCCCCCGACTGTTTACAGTCTTTTCTATGCGTAGAAGAGCTTCTATTGCCCATTGTGTATATGGGGTTCAGCACTGCCCCCTATCAGTGAGGCACAATATTTTTTGCCTCACCCTCCGCATTTTGTCTGCGCATTTACGGCCAATCAGAAAGACTAAATATGTCACACACATTTGGTAAATATATTAGACAGACTGTAGAACATCAACACATGTTGTACATGTTGACATTACATTTCCAAATTTAGTGACTGCAGTAGGTTGTCTTAGTTCAGGGATGTCCAAAGTCAGTCCTAAAGGACAGGTATTCTCCATGTTTTTGTTCTGTCCCTGCTTCATCAACATCTGAATCAAAAGATGATTCATTAGCAGGCCTGTGCAGAATATTATGACATGCTGAGGAGGTAGTTAGACCATTTGAATCAGCAGTGTTGGAGCAGAGACACATCTAAAAATGGCAGGTCACTGGCCCTTGAGGACTGGAAGAGCACACCCACGTCATAAATATTTCATATGATTGTACTTAAGGAGAAATTACAAAGGAAACGGAGAATGAATGTTCAGAGTATCATTGGCTGATTAACGATCTAACTTCGTCAAAAGTACATCAATGTCTCTCTAAAAATTTCTAAATACCTGACCTAACTTAGAGAAAATGATCTTGTCGTAAGACCTCTTAATGAACCCGAATGGACCTGCAGCTCTAAATGTTCTAAATACCGTGATAATCTATATCCCTGCCTGGAGGCAGCTTGTGCTCAAGGTCTAAGACGTGCACAAAATTATTTTAATCAGGAAAACCCCAGAGTGCATTTATTCCAGAAGCTTGCAGAGTTCTAAACTAGGAGAATAAGATCATTCACTTTTAGAAATACTTTGATATGTGATAAGAGGCATCTAAATAAACAGTTTTGATCATGACACTTCAAAATGTTTTGTGGTTTCGACAATCTCAGTAACACAATCTGTGAAGTAAAACATTATTTTAGTTGAATTCATTACAAATGATGAAGGCTGTAAAGACTGTAAACCCAACACAAGAGAAACACAGGGATGGAAAAACTTTAACTGAACAGAACATGACAAAAAACTAAAGTAACCACAGTGAAAACCATAAGTTCCTCTAATATAAAAATAACACAAAATTGAAAACCCAGGTTAGAAGAAAACTTAGTCTTTCAGATTATAACAAGAATTCGTGTGAGAATATACTGTTACAGTAAAAGATTAATTTATTTGAAGACCTTTTACTAGTTTCACAAGGGGTACCAAAAAGTGTGAGGGATGCTGTAATTAATTAAAAAGAGACAAAAAAAGGATCCTTTTGTTTAATCGATTATCTCCTGCACTCACATCTGGAGCTCTTCTTTCTTGCCTGCTACTCTAAAAAGACTGACATCACGTTGGTCCCTGCAGAAAATTAAGCATACGCCATACTCTGCACATTACAGTGCTCTGACATACACTGAAACTGAGATGTGGAGGGGATTTGAACACAAAACTACAGGGAATTTGTTGCCGGGTGTTCTGTTTGAAAAGAAAGTCCCAAAAAAAGAATTAAATTTAACAACAAAACACTTTACTGGTAACAATGGGATACAAAAAGTATTCCTCTGGTGCTTGATCATTTATTGATCATGCACAAAAAGTATGCCTATGTGTTTGTGTGCTTGAGAAGGAAATACAACTAGATCTAGTCACTGCAGTTGAGCTACTAAATTCAAGAATTCATTTGTAGTTCTTCCCAGTTATGTCTACAAACAATTGTGCTGCTGCTGAACCACAGTTGGAAATGAAAAATGTGGCTGAAATGGAAAATGTAGTTTTCAACACTAAAAACTGCTGAGGTAAATATAAATTTAACTTGGGCTTTTTTTTTAGCTAACACAGTCGTGGGACAAATTTGGACTGATTCGGGCAATGGATATTCTGGGTTGATTTACTGCATCAGAGTTGGGATTCTGTGCTTGATCCATAAATCCAATTTTGATATTCCACCCAGAAAATGGGTTGAAGTGACCAATGTCAAATACTAAGGCTATGAGAGAGTGATTGAACACCATATCACTGTATATCTCATCTGGGAGCTGGAGAGTTTTGCCACTGAGAAGGACATCTGTGTTTTTTTCCTACACCTGATGCCCCCACAGCCAGATCTTAGAACAATGACTAATAAGAATTTTATTGATAAAAAAAACTTGAATTTGGATAGCAAAACTCGTATTTAACACTAAATAAAATATTATCTCTCTATGTTCACTGTACAACCAATTATTTGGACAAAGTGTGAATCTTGAACATAAGTAGTATAAACCCAGCAGTTGGGGGACAAATCAACCAACCAGTTCTTTGTGTATATAAAATGTTTTTACTAGCTTGTGCAGGATACACGTTTTAAATTTGTTTTAATCTACATTGGTAGTAAGGTCATTGTATCCCAATGTACAACACTAACAAAGCTAAACCAATACCACAGACATGGATCACAGTACAAAATCTGAAAGCATCCCTAAAGAAATATCCAACACTTTTGAATTAGGTAAAGAGTTAAGTGATGTCCAGTTTTTTAATCGGCCAATCAACCATTATCGTGGCAGCCATGTTGGTGATCAGATAGATACCCTTGGTAATAACTGAACAGATGGCAGCCGTCTCTTGGTGCAAACAACCTTCTACTCAGGAAGGCAAATCCACAAAACATAAAGAGGGGAAAAAAAGAAACTGGTGGACAGTGTAGAAAGGATTGTGTAATCACTGGCACATGATTTGTTGTGGGTCCAATATTTAAGCAGTAACTACATGTCATTAATATTGCAAAGGAACAAGCAGTGAGTCAGATGTGGATTCAGCATGTGTGCTATCATTCCTTTTGTTTGTTTATCACCATTTGTTGGAGCTGCAGTTATTAAATTCACAACAGCAAAAATAAAGACCAACATTTTGACAGCTATTGATAGTTGTTATCTTTGCAGGAGTTACTTGTGTCTCTCACAGTCTGTACACAGTTGCTGTCTTATTGTGGTATTAAAACTTAAAACAAGCAAAATTTCTAGCGAGACTTTTCGTTCGTAAAATCTCTATATTTGAAACGGAACTAATAAAGCGATATATATACCGTAACTAAGCTGATCTCAGGAAGTCTTAAACAAGATAAAAAGATTAAAAGATATCGAATAAATAGTTTAAGCCTGACGAATAACATATATAATATAGAATTAATATCCATGACGGGTACAGAAAATGGATGGATGGATAGAATAAATGTAGAATATGTCAATTTACCAGCTTTAGGGGAGTAACAAATGGCATCTCCATCACTTCTGAATACACCTAAACTTCAGCTAGCACATTACTGATGTATACTGTGAGATGCATAATAAAGTTGGTTAATTTGCCTATTAAAGCTTTAGCAATGTTTGTCAATTTCTAATCAAGACACATCTGTGAGGAAAGTAATCACCGTGGTATCATTTTGTTAGAATATGCTTCATTCTGAGATTTTGTTGGTGATCGACACATGTTCTTTATTACTACCGAAGTAGGTATACCAATATTATGACCCTCATCCACCTTGGAAGGTAGTCATAAACTGAGCTGTATGGGCTAATATAGGACTGTGGAATGACTACGATGTAGTTAAATAAAACTGACAGCTTCAGCAGCATAGTCTGCCGTGTGCACCACGTGAAAACATCGTATAATCCTCCAGTGTTTATCAGATCTAAGAAATATGTTGAATATGTTAAAAAAATAACAAGCTGAGGATTGCTGACAACTTTGCTTGTATTTTATGTTATGTGTTTTATAAAGCAGTAACTGCATTTGGACAGTCTGTCACAGAGCTCAGTGCTTGTCACAGTGTAATCTTTAGGCACCATGAGAATAATTGCGACTCACTAACCGTTAGCCTCTTAATTTAAAAAATGTGAAAGTTGGCACATGTTTTACACTAATTATTGCCGTGAGTTGTAGGTTTGGTTCCACAACCCAAGCCGCATGATCTGAATGTGAATAAGACCTGTGATGTTCGCAGATTAACTTGTAAGATTAGGAAGGACAAAAGGAGAGGTTTCATGTTATTCTCTAATTTAAAGTGAAAAACACTTAAACTGATCATACCTCAGAAACCTACAGTTTGGGGTTTGTGAAACAATTACACTACCGTTCAAAAGTTTGGGGTCACCCAAACAATTTTGTGTTTTCCATGAAAAGTCACACTTATTCACCACCATAGGTTGTGAAATGAATAGAAAATAGAGTCAAGACATTGACAAGGTTAGAAATAATGATTTGTATTTGAAATAAGATTTTTTTTACATCAAACTTTGCTTTCGTCAAAGAATCCTCCATTTGCAGCAATTACAGCATTGCAGACCTTTGGCATTCTAGCTGTTAATTTGTTGAGGTAATCTGGAGAAATTGCACCCCACGCTTCTAGAAGCAGCTCCCACAATTTGGATTGGTTGGATGGGCACTTCTTGCGTACCATATGGTCAAGCTGCTCCCACAACAGCTCAATGGGGTTCAAATCTGGTGACTGCGCTGGCCACTCCATTACCGATAGAATACCAGCTGCCTGCTTCTTCTCTAAATAGTTCTTGCACAATTTGGAGGTGTGTTTTGGGTCATTGTCCTGTTGTAGGATGAAATTGGCTCCAATCAAGCGCTGTCCACTGGGTATGGCATGGCGTTGCAAAATGGAGTGATAGCCTTCCATATTCAGAATCCCTTTTACCCTGTACAAATCTCCCACCTTACCAGCACCAAAGCAACCCCAGACCATCACATTACCTCCACCATGCTTAACAGATGGCGTCAGGCATTCTTCCAGAATCTTTTCAGTTGTTCTGCGTCTCACAAACGTTCTTCTTTGTGATCCAAACACCTCAAACTTGGATTCATCCGTCCACAACACTTTTTTCCAGTCTTCCTCTGTCCAATATCTGTGTTCTTTTGCCCATCTTAATCTTTTTCTTTTATTGGCCAGTCTCAGATATGGCTTTTTCTTTGCCACTCTGCCCTGAAGCCCAGAATCCCGCAGCCGCCTCTTCACTGTAGATGTTGACACTGGTGTTTTGCGGGTACTATTTAATGAAGATGCCAGTTGGGGACCTGTGAGGCGTCTGTTTCTCAAACTAGAGACTCTAATGTACTTATCTTCTTGCTCAGTTGTGCAACGCGGCCTCCCAGTTCTTTTTCTACTCTGGTTAGAGCCTGTTTGTGCTGTCCTCTGAAGGGAGTAGTACACACCGTTGTAGGAAATCTTCAATTTCTTAGCAATTTCTCACATGGAATAGCCTTCATTTCTAAGAACAAGAATAGACTGTCGAGTTTCAGATGAAAGTTCTCTTTTTCTGGCCATTTTGAGCGTTTAATTGACCCCACAAATGTGATGCTCCAGAAACTCAATCTGCTCAAAGGAAGGTCAGTTTTGTAGCTTCTGTACCGAGCTAAACTGTTTTCAGATGTGTGAACATGATTGCACAAGGGTTTTCTAATCATCAATTAGCCTTCTGAGCCGATGAGCAAACACATTGTACCATTAGAACACTGGAGTGATAGTTGCTGGAAATGGGCCTCTATACACCTATGTAGATATTGCACCAAAAACCAGACATTTGCAGCTAGAATAGTCATTTACCACATTAGCAATGTATAGAGTGTATTTCTTTAAAGTTAAGACTAGTTTAAAGTTATCTTCATTGAAAAGTACAGTGCTTTTCCTTCAAAAATAAGGACATTTCAATGTGACCCCAAACTTTTGAACGGTAGTGTATATCTGAAAAAAATCACATATGGCGCATTTGGTGAATCAGACAAACATGAAAAAAACAATTTATGAACATGGTTGATGATCTGTGGAACTGTCTGCTATTATGAGATTGGTCTGTCCATTGTCTTTTGCTTATGAGAGATTAGGTTGCAAGAGTAACAAGTTTCAGAGCAAATGCAGAGATCCCGCTCTCTGGTGACACTCCCCTTTTTGGGGATTCCAATACATTCTCCTACCTAAAAGGAGTTACTATCTCCAGTGAATTATGTGTCCGCCGCTGGGTCTTCCATGCAGATGTTCCACAAAAAAACCCTAAAGGTGATGATGCCAAAGAAGCTTCTTGATCAGATATCCAGATCACCTGAGCTCCAGAGGACCTGTGGCCTTTGAAGAAGCCTCTAAAGGTGACCCCAGCCATCCTGTAGAAGGCAGTGAGCAACCAGTATACTGTAAGCAGTGACACTTAACCTAACAGTGTCTAAAGAATGGCACAATTTTTAAAAGGTAGAACTGCAACACTCTGTTAAATGCTATATGAATAGGAATAATTTTAAATAAAAAAATAAAATATTTTATCTATTGTGCAGTTAATAATTTCAAAATGTACAAACTACCCAGACAGTGAGGTTGTTTGTTTGTGCATCTGATACAACGACAAGCTAAAAGCTGTGTTTTAGCGCATCTTGTAGCAGCAAAATGAATGACTAGATATATTAAAAAATATAAATATAAATAAAAACTGTAAAAAAAATTGTGTTTTGCTGATTCTTATTTTTTACTTTTTGACAGAATTAGCATGCATAGCTGTTTTCCTTACAATCAAGATATTTACAATCTCATTTATTATTTGTGTTATTTAACTCTCCATTTTGAAATAGGATTTGAAAAACATTTTCAATTCACAGTATTTAATAATAAAATAATACATAGAATCTGCATTCCTCTTTAGTATTTCAATTTAAAATGTGTAATTACAATTCAATTCAAATTCAAATTCAAAATTACTTTATTAATTCCAAAGGGAAATTAAATGTTGTTGTAACTCATTATGCAAGTTCCTTCAAAGATTTGTTGTAGATGCTGATGGCTGTGGGTAGGGATGATCTCCTGTAGCGCTCTGCAGATCTGAAGAAGCCTCTGACTGAAGACGCTCTGTAGTTGTATGACAGTCTGATGTAGAGGATGCTCTGTATCCATGGCATCTTCTTTTCAACTCATCAGGGTTTTGTGGCTGTAGTTGAGGTATTATTTGAGCTTTTGTGATGTTAATCAGCTGCTGCCAGTTGTAAACCACCTTGTTGCCATGGTTATGCATCATAACAAATGTCCAAAAATAAAAAGCATCAGCAAAAATCCTTCCAGCTGCACAGCATTCAAAACCAGAGAGAACAGTTGTCCACAAAAACAATGTTTCTACCAAAAATGGAAGAATTAAAGTTATGAACCAAAGTAACAGAGCTACTCCAACATGCTGCCACCTTGAGTGGCGCAATTCTGGAATCAAACAAAATGCTTTTCAAATGTGTCTTTTTTTGTATGGATTAATTGTTGAATTTGAAATTATATTTAGCAATCTATATTTTTAATTCAGCACTCATCGTCAAAATGCTGTATTGCTTTTCCAATGACCCCCTTAGTCCTCCATAAGTACCACACCAAAATACAGATAGACTCCCTACCTTGGATTAATGACATTATTGCTTCCCAGTTATCTGAGGTGTAAATGGAAAACTGTTTGCAGACTTGTACGCAGTTTAAGCTGTAAGCTGTCATATTGTATGTCACAGTTTTGTTTATAGCTTATTGCAGGTTGGGGTGCTACAAAACACCTGATCCTTGAGTCTTACAGGCTGCAGACAATTTAGTAAGCTGATAAGACAATGGCAGATAATGTAAGGTAATATATGAAGTTAAGATTTCTGCACACCCTATCTATATTGAAATGCTGTAAAGAATAGAATTTTCTCTACTCTACTCACTAAGTTCTGAATATATGTATTTGAATGAGCATTGCACTGATTTCTTTAAACACTTTTTGCTTTATGTTCAGCGTGTTTGAGACAACAACAAATTTGAGAAGCCAGCCTACTTTCCACAAAATGAACATGCACTGAGAAAAGAAAAAAGAAAACTATAAAAGACAAAAAAATCTTTTTTGAGCAGTCATTCAGAAAAGCAAAATGGGATCTGCTGATTAATTTTTCATACCAGGCTTTTCCGGGTTCCCACTTTGTTCATTTTCTTGTTTCTTTTTGAGACAGGAAAAGGAAGTGCCCAGACGCAGCTGTGTTAATATGTTTTCGTGTCTCTCTGCCGTTCACTGTGGTATTTTCAATTATGCATGTGGTTCTTATCAGTGAATGTTTGACTGTGCAGAAAGCACTCATCGACTGTTTGTGGAGACGTGGTTCGGGGTTTAAGAGCACACTGATGCTGACGCCGTGTTACATCTTCATAGTTTGGTCCACAAGTGGGAAAGTAAAAACTGTTTTATTTTCATTCACATCCAACATTTATTATTGGTACTATCAAGAAGGGAACCTATAAATGTTTGAGAAGATTATTAAAACATTAAAGCATTCAACTAATCCAGAAGACCTATGTTTGAATTTGAAGTGTGATTAAGTTATTTGGATTTAGAATATATTTGCATGTATTTTTTTGTATTTTGTTGTGGGTCCTATGATATGTTAGTACCTCGAGCTGTGGTTTATGCCTGATCACCCCATGGTTGGCTAAGTGAAGTAAAGCTGAGCCCAAGAGTCCTTTTATAGCATTGGCCTCTACCCTCTTTTGATGTTTTAGTCCTTTTTTCTAGATCCTACAATTTGTTAAATAAAACTATTGTATTTGCAAATCCTAGCCATCCGTTCTGTTTATTCCGAACACTATTCTGCTACCTTGGTGGTCTCCCTTTACGGGTAAGCTAGTGTTATTTTTCAAACACTACACTAGGAAGACATATTAAAATGACAGGCAGTCCGAGATAAGTTATTGTTGAAAATTATGAGTTTGGTTTTATTTGTGTTTAGTAGTAGGTAAGGATTGGAGAAGGCATGATGGGGATTGTTTACTGTTGAAATCCCAAGATGCAAGAGATATTATGAATATCAATATATTAAAAGCACCAAAAATTTTAATGTCAAAACAACATAAAACACACAAACCAAATTAACTAAACCAAACATTAGAAGCAATCTTGAACAGTTCTGTTTTCAGCACAGTTTTGAGTATAGAAAGAGAATCAACCTTGTGAATGTGATGTGGGAAAAAGTTACCGAGATGAGGGGCCTGTTGACTGAAAGCTCGAAAACCCATGATAGCCAGGCGCACAGATGGTGAGAGGAAGGGTGGTGGATCACAGAGTCCGTGAAGGAGTGTTCATGTACTGAAGATCAGAGACATATGGAGGTGCGAGATTATGGAAATATTTCAAAGTAAGTAGAGGAACCTTGAAATCAATGCAGAATTTTGGCAAAAATGTTGCAAGCGTACCAGTGTAGTATAATCAACAAAGTCAGTGTTAGTAATTACCTAGGGCGCTGTGTGGCTGTGATCTTCCTTTTATAATTGTACATGCTTTACAAAAACAAAACTACTAGTCTGGGAAAAAGGGAGGACTTCTCCATAAAAGATTACTTTTTTTTTTACAGAAGTGGCTTTAGTTTGTTACTGTTGAACTTGAGAAAATTGACAAACTACCTAGACTTAGTTTCTCACAGCGGACAAACAGCACTACCTATCTACTCTTTGTGCATAAGTATTGGTGGGTGTCATCCCCCTCATCTGTAACGTATGATACAACTCCTAAGAATATGGCCAATGGTTAGAAGACAAAGCAAACTGAAGCCCTGAGGGACACCACTGACAACTGGCTGAGGTTACTATCTGAATGTTTTAACAGTGCATACTGATTAGCATCTGAGAGGTTCAGTTTAAACCAGACATGTGAAATAGCCTAGCAATACCAAGTGATTCTAATCTCATTTGGGGAATATCATGACATATTGTATCAAAGGCAAAACTCTGATCAAGAAGAACAACTGTGGTTCAAAGCTCAGAGTCATGTGCCTTCAGTAGACCATTTCCAATTTGTAATCTGTGTAGTGGCCAAAAACAGACTGAAGATTTCTTTCATATTGGAATAATAAAAACTCTTAAGAAGTCGATCAAGATGACAGTTGGAAGGTTTATACAGTACTTCCTAATAAATCCGAGATACTTCCTCAGTTGTAGGAAGTTTGAAGTTAGGAAAAAATGGGTTGAGCGTCTCACCTAAGCAACCAGCTGATGATGGATATCACTAATCTTGGTATCAAAAAACATCGTACTACCCAGAAGTAAACCAATAAATGTTTGAGGAGATTATTCAAACATTAAAGCCTGGCATGTAACAAAATTATCACGGATTTGCATCTGAGCTTTGCTGTTGAAGGTACCGATTTAAATATATGTGGATGGTAACAACTGCACATACGCCGTGTGACACATAATGCTGTACACGGTCAGGGGAGTTGACAAGCTGGTGTTTTGGAATAAAACTAAATATTTTTAGAGAGAACTGAGGCTATGAGAATTTAGAGAGAGAAGGCTGAAAGGGGGCATGTTTATGTGTGAGCACATGGTGTCGAAATGATGTACATAATGATTTTGTGGCACGTTTGATGCAGGAAAGAGGGCCCTTTTCCTTCTGAAGGACTGCATTGTTTTATTTAGAGGGGGTACCAAAGGAAGCGGCATATTTAACTTAACAACAAAACTCTCTGCTTCTTTTCTTTTTTCCTTTGCCCCCCCAACATGCGAGAGATGTTTGGTAAAAAAAAAAAAAAAAAAAAGGTGCTGGGAAAATGACTGTCATGTGATTTGTTTTCCTCAACAAGCCGTTAACAGCTCGGTGGGACCTGCTATGGTGTGCACTCCTCCTGAGAGCAACACAAAGCGACAATGTTTTAGAAAAAGCAAAGTCCCCCACAAGATCCAAGGTAACAGATGATTGATTTAGGTTTAATCATGCAAACACTTTGGCATAATTGTTATCTAGATTGCAGAGGACGTTACACAAAGTAATTATGTTTTCATGGTATAATTTAATTTCTGAAAATTTATTGGGATCTAATGAGAATAACAGCACTGAATGTGGTAATTAACCCTAAAATCCAATATATTACCTCATCATCTTTTGATAGACCCTAAAAACAGATAATACGTTTCTATAGCAGAAACAAGCCATTTATTCTATAATTCAAAACAATTAAGTAATCTACTACAGCATGATCAAACCTGATGGAAGAGAAAACAAAGGATCCAAAGCTGCGAGTGACTATATTTACACATACTGTACATTCCTCACCAAACGCAAAACCTCAGTAACTGAACCTGAGGTTAAAGAAAAAGAAATCAATTTCTAATCATGAATTGCCATATCCACTCTGTTTAAGCCAGCATCAGACTTATATATCAAAATCCCCCCCCCCCCCCCGCTATGGAGGGCATGGCTCTGTCTTAAATTAAACTTGTAAATATTAGTCACTCTCAGCCCTTTGAACGTCATATAGCAGTGCTGCCAAGAGAGATGTATGACATCCAATAGATATGAGCCCATTTTTATAGCATTCATTACAAATACGCCCAATCATGAAAAATAACATAAAATGCCTTGAGTATTTGATATGTTGATGCATGACCTTTACTTCAAAGTTACCCCCGCTCCCTTCTTCTTCTATTCAATCAGAGTAATTTTTCTGATTAAATGAATTAGATTCCTTGTGGTATATGACATTTTAATTATTTGATTTTTATGCTTTTAAAACCTGTGTTTATTCACTTCTTTAAAGCAAATTCTCCTTTTTGATATTGGCGTAATTAAGAGTAAGAGTAAATACATCTACTAGTCAGAAGAATTTTCTCCATGAGGGTTGATAAAAAGTCAACCTACTCTTTCTATTCTGACACACCTCACAAATGTAATAAAATTAAATAAAATTAATTAACAGAAAATTAAACCCCCTCTAGCTAAGATTCCATAATCTCAAAATCTACCTTTTTACATATATCAACAATTCATAACCACTGGGATCTCTAGATATTTTACAAGTCAAACAGGTCCACTTTATAGCTTGTTATGTAGAAATACGGTTATAACTAGATATTTACATATACGGTATAACAATGCACCCAACCCAACCATTTTTTCCTTTGTTCTCTGACATTAATTAGTGTTAACTTTTAGGAAAGGTAGGTCTACCAAGAAAAAATATGTTTGATAAATGCCTGAATAATAAGATAATAAGTTTCAATGTTTAAAATTCAGAAGTTAATTTACATTTCCTTAGTATTTTGTAGACTTGCCTTTTAAACTGTAAGACTTTGGACAAACCAATACGTATCCTTCCATGGTTGTCTTACAATAGTTCGCCCAAGTTTTGGCCAATTCCACCTGATGGATATATATTTTTTTAAACACTATTTTTTTACTATTTCTTTTATTGTCACAAAAGCTATATTTTTTTACTGCTTTCTATCTGTAAAAGTAATCATTGGTAATCTATCAAGGTACTCCGGCATAGGTATCGCTGGTGAAGCAGTAAGAAATGGAAGTCAGAAAGTTCAAAGTGGAAAGCAACAGGAGTCAGTTCAGGCATGATTAGCAGAAAAATACATTCTATCTTATTCTTCGCAATCTTTACTGAAAGCTTGTAAAACAAATCCTTGAAAGCTGCACAGGCATGCATTGAAAGAGCTTGTCTGAACTGCAACAATTTTTTAGCTATTCTGGCTATTCCTATTTTTCAGAGCACATCATCCTCTAACATCTGTATTACAATTGTTACATTCTTTGCAGGACCTGTCCATTTAGCACCACTTCAGTAACTCCAGTGTGAAGGTTCCCTAACAGCAGCAGCACTACTGGATAACTTTGTCATTTCAATCTACCACACAATTTTGGTTTTCCAACTGTATCCCAAAAACATCAGCAGTGAAACATTCCATCTTGTGTCTTTACAAGATTAATCAAATTCTCTTATCTTGCTTTTTCATTATACTAATGCAAGTTATTCTCCTGTATTTCCTTAGTTTTCTTCAAATCAAAATGTATCGTTTTTGAAAACTAATGAATCAACTTCTTTGAATTTCTGTTATTTAAAGTGAGAATAAAACTTGAGAAACTAACACATTACACAGTCGAAATGCAATAAAACCTCCCCATGTTCCTTTCAGTACACTTGACATTTAAGTACCAGGGCCAATATTAACACTCTTTATATAATGTCAGTTGCACAGTAATGTCTGTCTCTGATATGACTTTTGAATGTTTGTGCTTCTTGTGATGAGTGATGAGGCAAAGACCCAGAAGCGGGTGATACATAAATACTCCCAAAGACAGGGTTAATTAAACAATTCTGAGGTCACAAACGGGTAATCAGTCAGCCAGGGAGACATACAGACAGGGAGGCTCCAAAAATACTTCAGACTGTCAATACCATCAAAATAATAAGGCTGTGGGTAGTAGGTCAAAGAGATCATATACCAACAGGAGGACACAAGGAACAATAGGCTGGAAAGTCTTTGTGTATACTTAATAAATCTACTTAATATTTTAATAAATACCTAATATTTTGAATGTGTCCTTGGTCTTTCTTGTAAAATCTAGGACATAGTTGGTTAAGAATGGAGCTATAGAATAGGACTTCCTTTCATGAAACCTGTATGACACCAATCATCAGTTAATAAAAAAGAAAGATGTGAATGGCCTTTGTCTTTGCTTTGGTCAACATTGGTTTTAGCCTGAGAACTCTGCTATCGTTGTTCTTTTTGCTCTGTCTCTTATTGTTGAACCATGATTATTGACGTTAACTGAGCTTAGTGAAGTCTGCAGCACCTTAGATGTTCTGGGTTCTTTTGTTACCTCCTGGATGAGTCGTCATGAGTCATGAGTCGTAATTTCAGCTGCCACTCCTGGGATAACTTAATCACTGTTCCATTTTTTCTTCATATGTATGGTGAATGGGTTATCTAAATTGCCCTTAGGTATGAGTGTGTGCGTGCATGGTTGTTTGTCCTGTGTGTCTATGTGTTGCCCTGTGATAGACTGGTCCAGGGTTTACCCCCAACTCTCACCCCGTGACTGCTGGAGATAGGCACTAACCCTCCTCAATCCTGCATAGGATGGACGGTTACAGATAATGGATAGATTGATGGATTTTTTTAAACTGTTTCTAAATGTCTTCATTCCGGGGCATGACATTTGCTTTTTCACGTTATCAGACAGGTTCTATTTAAAATATTTATTGATTTTCCAGGTCAGGTCAGAGAGTAACCAGGCATAGTGTTGCTAGTGAAATGTCACCAAACACGTGTTGAACTGCTGATTTAAGAAGGAAACATCTATATTTTGTTTTGAATAGCTTTTTCCTTAATAAATTAAATAATATTTTGATAACAGATTATTGTTTTTGTTAGGTTTATCTTAGTCTTAAATTGACATTTGTCAGATCATCTAATTATCACGCAAAAAGTATAATCAGAAGAAGTTTGTACTGGGGAAAACACTTTTTCATATCCTTGCAGCATGAAACGGACATCACAATTAGACACATTTTTATGCTCCTTGACAGTGATCATTAAAAAAGCCGAGCCTACAATTTCCATATTATGAGCACATGGAAATTGGTTAAAAATGGGCCACAGGTGATATTGCCTGCCTGTAAGATAATGTCCCTATAGTAACTGCACATAAAAGTTTGATGCAGGAATACTCTGTGTAAGTGTAGGACCCATATGGGTCCTAGATGCATTGGACAATTTTATAACTGATTTTCCCTACTGACCATGTCAGACCTAGCTACAATTTATATAGGGTTCCCAACTTGTTTTGCTGATAAGCATTGCATTTAATCAACCTCAGGAAGTTCCATATGACCTTTCCATAAGTTCTTTGTGAGTCCAGACCAGCTTAACATCTTTCCACCCTAAGCAAAATCCATATGTAGCACACATATGCTGTCGGGGACAATTAGAATGGTTGTAGTGACACCAAATTGTTTTTACAAACAGAGTAGACACATTTGTGACTTTCCACGATAGCTCTTTCATTTCAAAACCCAATTAGCCCTTTCCCTTCACCCTTTCCCTATGTCACAAAAATCATTGGGACAACCCAATCAGCTGGCATGAGTTTGCCATTTACAGGTTAGGGCTCATTAGCCTGAAAAGTAGAGCTCTACGCAGATGTAGTTGGAAATGTTTACGACCCATTTACCAGGTTTTGCCCCTGACAACTTTTTGGGCAGATAATTAGCCTACTGCTTTCAGTGGTTTTCAATATTAATATTGTTGAGGATGTTGCTTTTATATAAAACATTGAAATGCTAATGCTGCTAGTATTTGTGGGACAGGTTAGTCTTTGAAGATAAATTACTACATTATTTTTCTTATGTTGTTTGTAAAGGCTGTAGGCTCTACTTAATCCACATGGGATCATTCTCTGGAACAAACTTACAGAGAAAGCACAGGGGTTACCTATTTAAAATAAAATACCAAAGGGGTAGTAAGCTTTCATCTTGAATGTGCCCTTGCTAGCAAAGATATCTGCTTTTCTGCTAAAAAAGGGAACCATTCTTTTAGATTCTGTGTAAAAATCCACAACAGTGAAGTTCTTTTCTTTTATGAGATTTTTCTTCTCACATCTGTCTCGTTTTGTCCTGACTGTTTTTCCATTAAACTTCAAATATAAGCTGACGAAGTGAAGAGCTGTGAGGGATGGATAACTGCAGGGGCGTCTCCAGCCTGTAAGGAGTTTCTAGGCTTAGCCCAGACAAGATGTGATTTTTTTTTTTTATAAAAAGTGTTAAAATAGATTATAGCCTATAGCATACATAGTTAAAGGTGCAACATGTAAGAATAACATTTTGTGGTAAAATTTGAGAGCTGTAGTCCATGTAGAAAATAAGAGTCCTGTCTCAGCAACTCACCCCTCCCCTTCGTGAGTTTCATGCTGGGTTGCCAGTTACGGATCAGCGGGAGAACAATCAAATCAAATCAAACTTTATTTATAAAGCGCTTTTCATACAAGAAGTTGCATCACAAAGTGCTTTACAGATTAAAATGACCCCACATAAAACCACCTTCCCTTCCCTCCCCCACAGATTTAAAAGCATGGTCACAGTTATAACCCCCTCCCTCCAACCCATCTCCCATGCACACACACAGTTAAAAGGAAAAAGTAAAAAAGGACATTGGGCTGAGTGTAGATGAACCATGCAAGGAAACGCCATCAGAGGAGCCATCCGCCCCGGCAGCGGTAGACTAACAGCAGCAGCCAAGGCACTGAAACAGGGCACCCAATGGAGGCAAGGCCAAGACCCCCACCTCCACCCAAGCTCCAACTGGAGAGCACCCAGGCAGCCACAGCCGACCACCGCTTCTGGGGCAGAGGGCTCCCACAGAGGAAACACTGGAACGGGGATTAAGATAAAGTATAAAAATAAACAGTAAATTAATGTGCTAAGATTAAATAGTAAAACTGATAAAAATATAATCATATAAAACATGCAGAGCAATTAAACAAACAGTAATATTTTTTAGAGATGACTATTTTTGTACAAACAGTCTAATGTATCATCTAATATACAATGGCTTATAATTTTATATCTAATGTTCAGTTTCAGTTTCAGTTCGCCAGTCCATCGCATATATATATATATATATAATGTATATATATATATATATATATATATATATATATATATATAATGTATATGTGTGTGTGTGTATATAAATCAACAGAAAACAACAAAATCAATCCAATTGTATCATCAACTTTGCTATATTAGTCAGTACGTTTACATGCAGCAACAGAAATTCGAATTATTGCCTTAGTCCGACTGAAGCAGACTTTTAAAATGCATGTATACACCTTAGTCCGGCTGGAATCGAAACGAACTGGAGTTTCAGAAGCTCGACTACTCTTGCTGGATAATGTGATTCAAATCGGACTACTCTGCAACCAGCCCCCCCCGGCACCGCCCGCACTCGCGCACCCCCTCGGGAAGTTTTGAGAGCCGGAAATCCGACCCAGTACTAACAACAGTGGTGTTATAAGAGGCATATGGCATCTAAGACAAACGTAAGCGGCCAATCAGTGCATGGTTGGACTTACGAAGAGGCGATGCATTGTTACTGTGAATATCCTGCTTTAACTCCGTCTGCTTCACTCCCGCCAGCCTCAGTTTACTGCCTGAATGCAGCTGGAAGCTAACCGCTATTAGGCTAACTCGTAGGAGCGCATATTGCCATCTATCGTCAGGGAGTGGAACGTACTTCATTTAATAATTCGAAAACGTACTGACTCAGTACGTTTACATGCACAGCTAAATCAAGCTTTTTTGAGTAATCGGACTAAAGAGTTCCCTCCTGCAGCGAGCCGAGTCCCAGTTTACATGTCCATCAGAAAATCGAATTATTAAGATGCCTCTTAGATGCCATATGCGTCTTATAACACCACTGTTGTTAGTACTGGGTTGGATTTCCGGCTCTCCAAACTTCCCGAGGGGGGCAGTTCGGTTAAATTCCAGCCGGACTAAGGTGTATACATGCATTTTAAAAGTCTGATTTCAGTCGGACTAAAGCAAATCATTCAAATTTCTCTTGCTGCATGTAAACTTACTGACTGTTTCCCACATCAAGTGTGCAATGACTTTTTGGGACTGTGCTCTGTAATTAAGAAGTTATTTTGTTGCTTTTGTATTTTGCTTATGTAATTTTTCATGAATTTCCTTAGTCAATAACTAGCTTGCTACCAACAGGACAGCTGAAGAAAATTATGCATAAGCCAGCATTTGCCTTTGTGAATCACTTCATTTTACAAAGAAATTCTTACCCTTGGCTTCTCTCTAGAAAAAGCTAAGGCGTTGCAACAGTTTTTTTCCGTAATTTTTCTCTCATCCATTAATTTCTGTAGAAATGTTGCTAATCGTAATTTACCTTCTGACATGATTGGTTTGCTTAGACTCAGAGTCAGCACACAAACAGAGTCGGACAACAAGGAGTAGCTTAATCTTAAATGTGAATTTATTTAAATACACTCAGGACGACGTCTCAGGAGTGATCGGGAACTGGAACAACCGGGGCGAACTGTTAGAGAGGAAAGGTGGATGGTTAACGGCGGGGTAAGTAGAAAATGAGATAAATAAGAAGGGGATGTTCTTACTGGAAGTCTGGGAGGAAGAGAACTCGGAGGAGGCAAGTTGGGTTCTGTGAAATCTGCGGTCGGCTGGAAGTGAATGTGGGTAGTAGATTGTCCGGTTTTACCTCTGAGCAAGGTAAGAGTCTCTGTTCCTATTTGTAGGAGCTGGTGTGAGGACGGACAGGCGAGCAGAGAAAAAGTGACAAGGCGGCAGGTGAGCAGATGAGGACCACCAGATGGGGAGCGGTGCAGAGGCTGATCAGGCACGGATCCGGAGGAGGGAGACTCTCAGCTTGGAGGGAACCGGTAAGTAGTTTCCCGGTTCAGGAAGGGTCTGTAGGTTACAAAAGGATCTTAGTCACGTGAATAATCAGGATCAAAAAATCTTCTTACTTGTAAGCTCGGAATCAGGTTTAGCCATGTACCACGCTTGAGGCGAGAACCAACTGGCACCAGCGTGCAGGAACCGCTCCCCTTTTGAGCTGGAGGTTGATGAGGGACAACCAGGAGCACCTGCTGACTGCCACGCCCGACAGGGAAGGTAAGAAAAGAACACAGCCACCCACCAGCTCACAGATACAGAATCCCAACACCTTCTGGTTTGGTGCTATGCGGTTTTCTGCGCATGCATTTGTACAAAGCGGCCTCATTAGGAGAGGGGAGGAGCCCTGTGCCCACGGTAGCGACATACTGACTATGGGACGCCATTGTATGGCAAGGCGTTAACATACACCTTGGACATTAATACCTTTATAAGGCATTAATACATGCGTTATTTTGATACTGATGGCTTGCCATAACTGACTGTAAACTGAAAAGAGTCATGTCAGCAGCAGCACTGATCAGAGCAGAGCACACCAGGCCCATTGTGTGTGATTGAGGGAGCGGTGAGCCTGCAGCTGGTGAGTGAAAAAACAGACTTAAAACATCCGGGGCCAGACTGAAAACATTGGAGGCCTGGCAAAATCGGCTGATGACACCACTGGATAACTGCCACAGAAAACCCCAGCAACAACTGTTTTGGGAGAAATCTTTTCCCTAGCCCTGCTTTGACCATGCACAGGATCTTCATCTTTGGAAGTTTAATGTAATTAGTAGTAGTTATCCATCCCACACAACTCTTCACTTCGTCAGCTTACAGCATTAGTTTTATAGTTATTACCACTGGCTGGCACAGTATGAGCAATTTAGATCTTTAAAATAGCAGTGGGAAAAAATATCTACAGCACTGCAAATAGGGCCTAAATTTAAGGCATGTCAGAAGAAAGTTTAGACAAATTTTAAGTGATGTGTATTTCATAAGTAAATTGCAGGCTTTTTTTATTATCCAATTTAGAGTTTTTAGGTACTCTAACCATGCTGGAGACACTTAGACTCTCAGTTCTGTGAAGTATCATTAGCCAGTGAATCTCTATTGCTGCTCTAATGTTAAAATTAGCTTATTCAGTTGTTTATTTTTAGCATCATTCCCTTTGTTTGTTTGCTTCTTTCCATTGTTGTTTTATTTTTCAGATATCTTGCAAACATTTATTTAGATATAATATATAGAGGTTTGTGGTATATATCAAAAGTGCCATAGCCATTATGTAAAAGACACAAATGACAGGAGCCTGTTATGGTAAACGTGTTTATATTTTACAGAATGGTGTTGTTTCACCATTTATCTGCAGCAAAGGAATCCCTCTAGTCAGCATACATCATTAATTGTTGCTTGAAAAATTCAAGCTCTACAGCAAATATATTTTCTCATTAACTATGTACAGTCCCTATTTAGATGTTTTTTGGCTGAAATGAATTTATTCATGTTACTAAAATGCAGATATCTATAGATTTTTGAAGGTGCTCAGACGCTTTCACGCTATAGGCAACAACCTGCTTAAAGTTGGCTGGGTGGGACTCAACCTTATGAAACAGCTTGTGCTGACATTGACAGTCTTTAAACTAAAAGATACAAAAGTAAATAGCGTCTGTGGCTACTGGCCACCATATGCTGCCTAGCTGAGTGTGATAGTTCAGTTAACTTGTCATGTTTAGATGTTCTGTCTTTGCCCTCAGTCTCTGATGATTGACGTTGTAAAGCACAACAGCATTTCAAGAGCTCTTCTGTAATTTCTATAATTTGAAGTACAGTTCAGGTTCACACATACCATCCTGCCATCCACTTAGTGCCCCTCTTTTCCTGCAGGAGTAATATATTGGATGATTCGGTATAAGGGGAATACTAACAGTGTACTAAGGTCAGGAAGAAGCCAAGAGTACTTATGTGGGTTTGCTCATTATTATTTCTTCACCTTGTTAGTCTTAACACATGGACGAAGCTCTGTTAGCAAGACCGCTCTCCTCTGATCAATGCATACGGATAGCTGAGGAGGAAGCAGAGCGTGGTATGTGGAGTGAGGCAGGGAGAAGGAGTAGGCGCTGAGTTTTGGTTTGGGTTGGTGTATTTTCCCCAACACATGGATGTGAAATAATTGGCACAGAGTACGATGACTGCTATAGTTCCTGTTGCTCACATCAGCTGAGGCCATAAGGATCCTTCAATACTAAGCAATTGTAATTTAAGTGTTTCTACTCACCATTGACATTCAGACTCACAAAAATGACACCAAAATTTGGGATTACACTGTTTCTATAAAATGGGGCACTATATATTGCAATAAAGATAAATAGCTGTATAAGATATGCTCCTAAACGTATAGCAGGTGTCATAGTAATTGAGGTCAAGACTAAATATTAGGACAGCCTAATCAAATGACTGCTCTTTATTAAGAAATATCTATGTCTAATATATAGACCCTTTCCAAAAAATTAGAATATCATGGAAAAGGAAAAGGAAGCCAGCCTCCTTAGCTATGAACTTTTGTGGCTTACCCATCCTATGGAGAGTATCAATGATGGTCTTCCGGCCAGTTGTCAAGTCTGCAGCCTTCCCCATATTGAACCTAACTGAGACAATTAAACCAAAGTTAAAATATATTTTGATTGATTTGATGTGATCCTAGTTTCTTTCTTTTTTTCTGCAAAAACTGAGAAGTAAATGGTGATTTCTTCACAGTATTCTAATGTTTTGAATTCCTGTTTTCGTGAGTTTTAGGAGCTGGAAGCCCAAACTCTGTATATATAAACAACTAAATACTTGCAATTGTTTAAGTCGTAGGCCCTCAGTCTATATTCTATGGAAGTTTAACTTTTTAATTGGAATTGTGGAAATAAATAAACTTTTCGATAATATTCAAATTTTTTGGAAAGGGTCTGTATTTGCTTTATCTCTGGACATAAAGCGATTTAACTGCACTTAAATACTACAAACCATCATTGCTTTACATAAGTGCAGTGCCCCCATCCAGCCACCCATTTAAAAACTGACTGGAGCTGCCCCTTCATCTGCTTTTCACCTATTTCTTGAAATCTTCAGTTTATCACTGTTTTAAACATCAAGTCAGTGTATCATTGTATAAAATGCCCCTATATTTATGTATTTTCATTACTGGTTTGAGGATTTGAATGTTGAGGTATTTTCCATAAGCAAATTAAAAAATTTTAATAGCCCTGACGTTCTGCCTCGCCTTCTAAACTAACATAAACACTGAACAGTAATGGTTTACAAAAATATTGGGAACAGTGACGGAGCTTAAGTAAGCAACAAAGCATGAATGACTAATATAATCAATACGAGTGAAAGCTGTGATATAGCAAAACTCATCAAGAGTATTAACTAAACACAATGATGAAAAGGTAAATTCAGTCCAGGAAATACAGGCTTCTTAAGGAAATTATATATATATACCCACAGGCAAAGACAAATATAGAAATTAATTAGGTTTTCTAGCATGTCTTGGGCTTAGTTGAAGAGCACCTCTCTGCTGTCAGAGATTCATTAATGGGAGGTGTCGACTTCATGGAAGGCTCTCTGACATAGCTGTAATGGTTACTGACTGCGCTGCGTGCACGGCTCGTAAAACACATCAAATCCATGCAGCACACCTTTCCTCTCGCTGCTCATGTGAAAACGCCATAAATCTGAGTGGTAAAGTCCTTGGTTGATCAAATAGCCCACACACCCTTCCCCAGCTCCACTATAAACAGTCCCCACCACCATTATTTGTCTCTCCTCCTTGACTGGTTGCTGCATTTCATTAAAGCTTCTTCTCGATGATCATGTGCAACATCACACACCTAACCTTTAAGTCCCCCCATCTATTCATTCCTCATCATGTTTGGTCTGTGAAACCTCATTAATTGACTACAGTCCCATGAATGTGGCATTTCCAGCGTGGTTTTAAATCACGGCTGCTTCCTCCTTTCTCCCTCGTGAATCAGAGGCCCCCAAGGTGTGGAGGGAGCAATGCTAATCACGATAAGTGATTTGAGCCCACTCATGCATTTCCTCGAGGTAAGCCTCTTTGATGTCCTTTGCTTCGGCTGCCTCCCTACTTATGTTCTGCTACGCTTGCATTCTCATAAAGACACCACTTACTGGTCTAATAATGCTGCTTTCACTTTCAGGGGGATTGGGGCCTTTTTTCTGCAGTAATTGGTATTTTACAGAGAATTGGATTGTATTAGGGAAAAGCCACTTGATTTAAGCTCAAGATGTGGGTTTAAACTTGGGGTTTTTGATGGTCTCAGAGCAGTTGTGGGAACAGAAGAGGGTGGGGACAAATGAGAGCATCAGCCAACAGGTGGCCTTACTAATGGTTACTCTGTCTCCTCTTCCTAAAATCCCCTGTTGTTCTCTTCGTTTATAAAGCTCAGTTTCAAGAAGACGCTGGAGGGCATGCGTTTGATGTGTTAAAGGTGGATGGTTGCAGACTGCTGACTTTGCGCAGTTCTCTAAAGACAGAGTATGTATGAAGGTGGAAGGGATGGGGAGGAGTGAAAGCACTACTCTCTACCTCTCTCTTTCTTGGAAAAAGGCCAAGTAAACGCCTTAAATGATGCAGCTGTGCCAAGTGCCAGAGTTTTAAAGGCTACTTGCTCTACATTTAGAGTGCCAGTGAAAAGTTTACATCCATTCTTCCCGGACATGCATACCGGACTAATTTCTGGCTTAGATTAATGCATTTGATCCATTTCTTTTTAAAGGCTGAGTGATACAAAAACTTTTGGATTTTAAAAGCAAGAATTAGTTGCACAAGTTAGATTTGTTGTACATTTTCTGTAATTCACTAAGGGTCAGAATTGTTCCTACATGTATTCATCAGTTTTCTATAAAACTCATTCTAGCGTGGTCATGGAGGACTGTTGCCTCCCACAACCTTTCCAGAATGTACCTGGAAAAGTTGTGGGAGGGAACAGTCCATCACAGGGCAACACAAAGACAAAAAACATGCACATACACACTCATTTATAAGGGCAATTTAAAGTATTCAAATAATTTTAAAGTAATTTTTGTGGAATGTGGAAGGATCCCCATTGGAGAGAACCCTTGCATGCAAGGGGAGAAGATGCAAGCTTCAAATAGAAAGAGCCTAGGCCAGGATTTTAAAGCAGATCTTTTTCGTGCAACAGACAACAGTGTTAAGAACGAATTATGGTTGAAGCTTGTTGATGACTTTAAAAAGCTTGTGATCAAGGTGAAACTTGCAGACGGACATTTACCTAGAAATGTGCAGATGTTTGTATATATTTTGGTTTTTGTACTTCTTTTTCTTACCCTGCATGGATTAGAGAATCCACAATTAAATATAATTTGTACACCTAAATCTTGTTTTTAATAATTACTGACATTCTCTGTTGTATGATCACTCCATTCTGGAAAAATCTTCAAAGCATTCTTCAAAAGTAATCCAACATTTCTGACCAAGGTATGCGTACACATACTTTTCACCAGCACTGCATATATATGACCATCCTGTCGGGGGGAGGAGCACCTCGCCCTTTCTGTGTCACAGCAGGCACTGACAGTTATCATGTGAAGCAAAGCGAGCCTGCCTCAAATTGGCCTCCTCTCACCAAGCATCACGCATAGCAGAACCCAAAGTTTTATATATATATATATATAAACCTCAAGATGGCACTGAAACAGTATGCGGCATTCGTTTGCTGGTCCTCTAATAATGGACAGATTCTGATACGTCCCTCACTTTTGGCTACAATTTCAACTTTTGTTCAGTTGTCAGCGGTGAGGTGTGTGTTGGAATGCACTAAAGCGTGTTTGTCAGTATGGGAGCGGGGAATATCTGGGATGCTGTGTGTGCGTGCACGTTTGTCTGAAAAGAGCCTGAGGGAAGCTGAGCCATCAAGTTAAGAGTACAGCGTAACTCTGGGCAGTCAAATCAGTCAATATTTTAGCTGCCAGTAGGAGTGACTCACACAGGTTTTACTTTCTAGACATTGTATTTTAAGGCGGAAAAAGAGCTGCTGTAGTCCGTCAATAAGGTGCCATGGTTATTTTGAAAGGACTGCAATGAAAGCTCATTTTTGAATGATGCGGTTTAGATTCATTTTTCTTAGCAGGTAAATGAGAGCTCATTATAAGATACCCTTTAAAATATATTCAAATACAAAGTAACATGTAGTTTTCTTTAAAAAAGTTACATTTTTGCGAAGATATGTACCTCAAAATGAAATGCATCTTCGGTTGTAATAACATAATCTCACACTGAATAATGTGTTGACATATATACTGTTTACCCTGAGTGCCAGTGGCTCAGGAGGTAAGGATTCGTTCTGTAACCGGTGGGTTGCCGGTCCAAACCCCTTCTCCTTACATCTCTGTGTTGTCTTCTCGGAAAGACACTTTACCACCAGTACGCAAAGTGGTTAGAGGGTTTGGTGGTGCCCATTGTAAGACGGTTATGCTTCTGTCAGTCTCTGGGTACAATGTAGCCTACCACCATACAGTATGTGTAGGAATGGCTGATTGTAGAGTGAAGTGCTTTGGAATCCTCGGACTAGATAAGGCACCATACAAGTGCAGGTCATTTACCATTACCATTTTTTCCCCTCACATTTAGAAAAAAGTTTTTTAAACAAATCCAATTGAAAGACCCAATGACGACAGATTTTTATTTTCTGGTAGAGGACTACAATTTATAACAGAATTTCTGGTATTTCAATAAGTTTAAGATGCCATGCACTCTTACATGGTTCCCAAAGCCATTGCAAGAGAAACAGGTCAACTCCAAACCCACCCAGAATTTTTTTAAACAATAACTCTATGATTGTCTCATGCTTCCAATTATATTCCAAGCAGTGTTTAACAGTTTTAACATATTCTTGTGATTTAAAATTGTTTTCCAATACCAGTTGATCTAAATTCACTCTTCTTTTTTCTTATGTTTCATAACATTTAGAAACTCTCTGTGACCTTTAGTGTCTCAGATTCTATCATTTGTGCAATGTGTGGAAATCCATTAGGGCTACACAATATTAAGTAATCATGCCATAGTGATATAATTGGTTAATATTGCCACCTCAATAACATATTTGACAAAGCTTCACTTTTGGGGGGGGGGGGGGGTGTGCTCAGGCCCAGCTTCATGGGTGGACCCGGCCCGCCCATTTAAGCATTGGGGCCGCCCAAGACAAATTACAATGCCCGAGGTTCTAACCATGCAATGAATTAACTCTGTTCCACATTACATACCGGTCGGTGGCAGTAATTCACCAATTTGTTGTTTGCAGGTAGTTTAAAAAACAAGAAGAAGAAGAAGTGTGCACTATTATTGTTAGGCTAACTTGCATGTAGTAGTAGTTCTGACTAAACTTAGTGAAAAATACACACAAGGAAGGGAATTATTGAGGTTTTAAGTGGCAGATGATGTTGGATTTGGGCTTGTTGTGGACTAACTATACTAAAGGAGGACATTAACTGGACCGTTGTGGATGCGGGCTTCCTTTCAAAGTAGAAGAGAGCTACTGACGTCTGGTAGCAGCTAGTAAACAATATCAAAACAGTTGACCGCAGGATCGAGAAACTTGCAGAAACTCGCAGCTGCAGCCGCACCAGTATTGCTTTCAAATATGTTCTATAAAGGAAGATGCCTCACTCATGTACACAAGTAGACACACAGCAGGATCATGACAGTGGCTCAAATACAGGGATGAGTATCTTGCTCTTTATTTATTTTATCATTATTATTTTTTATTTTGTACTATTGAAAGCTTTGTAAATTTGATAAAACTACAACTTTTATTTTCTCCAACTATGAGCAGAAGTTCTACATGTAGCAACTACTCACAGCATATATTTCTGAGCCGGTTTTATACCAGTGCGCAACCCCTTTTTCCAACTAATTTATACCCTTAAAAACTTGTAGACTAACTCGGCTATTTAAACAAATAAAACACTTTAAAAATCAGGCGTGGTCACCATTCTGTTGGGGCGATAAAAGCATGGGGGGCTTGTGTATGCTCCTTTGTCCAAAGGGGGGAATGATAAAAAAAGTTTGAGAAACACTGGCTTAAAGCATGTTCTGTGACTGTAAACATCTTGGGACTCTGTATCAGGTGTGGTCATCTTTAGCAATAAGACACCATCCAATATTTTATTGCCATCTAAAACTGTGAACTCATTACCTCCTTTGTGTTACTAATTTTGCGCACACTAATATTGTGATAACGATTAACTTGATATCTATATTGTGGAGCTCTGGACAAGTAAACTCGTAAATGGCCTGTATTTTTGAAGTGCTTTTTCAGTCAGAGGATCACAAAGCACTTTACACTATATTCAGCCAATTCACGCACACATTCACACACTGATGGTGACTATGTGGTGAACTATTCAAGGAACCAGTTGCCACCAATTGTCAACCTAAGATCTGTGCTGAGTTATTTATCTGATCTTTAACATTTAATGATCAGATAAATAGTTGTATAGAATCATATTAAATATTTCAGATTTTGCAGATGTTCATTTCTTTTTCCATTGTATTCACAAATCTGTTGGTTGTTGGTGACTGACATGCAGCCTCTCCATGTGAGAAAATAGCCTCACTGGAGGGGAGCGTTAATGGCTATGTTCAGTGCTAAGGAAGTAATTGCACAGCCTGGAACTTAAGAGCTTTTCTTATGCTCTGTATGTTTTGTTACGAGAGGTTCCTGCTATGACATTTCCACAATCAGAAAACTGAAATTCCAAAAATAAACATTGTTAGTATGAAAGACAGCTAAGTCAGATGAAAGACGTCCTTTCATATTTTCCAATACATAATAGTTACATTTATTGTCAGCCATAGACTTTCTTACAATGGAAGTAATTCTTCTTTTAAGGTGAGAGGCATCTTGGTTCTGACAGGATATCAATCTATGCACCTGAGGCTAATACCCAACTGTTTTTAAACCTTTCAGCAACCTGACGAAGATGGGTTTGATTTTAGATTTGACAGCAGTCATCCAAACAATGATGGAGTTTCCCTACAATGTTGATATATCTGTCGGTTTCCTCAGTTTTGGAAAGTATTTTTTCACCAAGAGAAGGGGAAAGAAACCAATAACTAATTTTGTGTTGAAACCTTTCATTCTAATGGCTTCAAAGAGAGTTTAATGTGTTGAAAAATGTCTCTGTTGGATGTTAGTTGGTGATTGAATGGTTGATATTTGCTTGTAAGACGCTACCAGTCTTCAACCATTTCACTGTGATAAGCCATGTTTTCTGTTAACATATCTTATCTCTATGAAGTAAAAATCATCTGAGACATGTTAAAACATGACATGTTTTTTCTTTCAAATTTGAAATTTAACTGTGTTATGCACAATAATTACTTAATTAAAATGAGAAATAGATCATAAATAAGTTTGGACCTTTAGGTTGTTAGGCTATAAAAGCTGAACTTGTATAAATTAACTATAAATTATCATTGAGGGGAAACAATTGCTTTACTTTCTGCATCAAAACAACGTCAGTTATTGCGTAATATTAATAGGAATATTAATTGACCAATCCAAGTCTTCCAGATAAGTGCTGTGACCTTTGCACAATTTTGACCTATTTTAAATACAAATTTTCTCTTTACTTTCTTGGTCGCGGAACCCAGACTCTGGAACCAGTTTCCTCTGGATCTTTGTAAATCACTTTGGCTGTCTGGTTGGCTGTTTTTGTAAAGGGCTATGTAAATCAGTGAATTAGATTACCACCCAAAAAGATTGGTTCTCCACTGGAAGACAGCTGGTTAATTAAAAATAATACTTATGTACTAACTGTAGCATACAGAGAATTCCACAATAAGTTGGCAGAAAACATAATTGAACCAGTTCTTTACTGTATAATTCAGAGTAGGCAGTCAAACTCAAAAGCTTTTTTGGGTAATCTTCACAGATATTTTTGCCACAGATGAAAATATTCTTCATTTTTCACCCTTACTCATAATCTGCCCTAAAACCAGGTTACAGCAGATAGGTGATCATACTTTTGGTGGGGCTGCTCCAGTTTTAGGGAATAGATTATCTCTGCACATCGACACCATCTCAGTTAGTACATACTTTTACATCACTTTTAAAAGCTCATTTATTTTCCTTTAGTTTGAGTTGACACAATTAGATGATTGCATTTTGTGCCTTGCTTTATTTCTAATAGTTTATTAACATTGTTATATTTCAGTGCTTTATGTTAAGCATCTCGGCATTTTATTGTACAGCACTTTGGTCAATTTGAAACTTACCTTTGAACCTTCATCTGGTACCCTTGTCCATATGTTTGGCCGTTGTAACTGTTTTGTCATTGTTCAAAATTGGCAAGTAAAAGGAAAGGTTTGGCATTAGCAGTCTGTTCACATTCCAAATCCACTGAGTTCTCAACAGTTGGTAAAACTTAATTTAGCAAACTTAACAAAGCATTACACTACTGCACTCTTAGCATAGCTAAAAGGGGTTTTCCCTTTCTTCTGATGTGGTCTTTGGGCCAGTCTTAGTCCAAATTGAAACCCAGACCAGTCACATTCTTTCTCACACTGAGATGAATGGACTTTTATATTCAGGCTGTGCGCACAGGGTGAATTTGACTTGACTAACACAGAGTTGGGAGGAAGGTGGGGCTAAAATTGTGTAATTATTCGACTTTTTTATTTGTAGTCTGCTAGTTCAAAAAAACTATGACTAAAATTAACAGATATTTTTTATATATTTGTTAAACTGCAAATGATGTCAATACTGCAAACAGGAGCAAAAAATAAAGTTTGCATCCCCTCTATAAAAAAACGGGGAGTAGTTGTTCCACTTGTTCCATCTTTCAGGCACCTAGGCATATATATGTGTGGCTAAGTGTAAAAAAAAAGTAGAGGTTTCTCCTATAAGGCCTCACACTTCTAAATAATCTTTGGTTAAGTATAAGTCAACGTTGTCTCTTTAAGAACTCTTATACATGTAATAGGATAACATTTGAGGGAGTATTAGTTCAAAAAAATTATACCGAAAAAAAACGTTTACCCCTCTGATCCACAGCTGCATACTCTGAAAGTAGGAAAGTGCACAAACATTTAAAAAGTTTTTGCGTGGGTCTTCACATGGCAAGCTCCTGAGGAATGGGATCACTCTTTAGCCTCTCTCTCGCTTTTCACTCGCGGTAATACAGAGAAGAGCCCCGAGATCTTTTATGTGCAGACACCAGCAAAAAGCTGCATTAAGAGGACAGAGAGGAGATTTTATTGGAGCTGATGAGGAAAACCAGGGCAGAGGAAAACTGGGGGGGGGGGGTCGAGGGAATAATGTCTCCACTTCACCTCCAGAAAGTGGATTTGCAAGCACTGCGTGTTAACTGATGCTGGCTCACCTAAATTTGCACTTTTTAAACACTAATTTACCTGTATTAGAGTTGTTTAGTGTGGAAGCAAATTTTATGCCCAGCAGAAGTATAAAAAATTCTAAAAGTGAAAGCGTATACAGAATGGTAATAATCTCAGTGTCCCTGTGGGGTGCTTGTCTATGAATATATAAGCTTGGGCAGACATACAGTGAGCACATAGGTGCCCTGGTATTTCTGAGTTACTTGTATTGTTCAGGGGAAGGCGTGGGAGTGATTCACCATTGTGCCTCCATATCTCTGTTGCCAGCTTGGCTGTCCCTTCACTGCTGATCTGTGAGATTTAGAATTGCTCCCAGAGTGCCTTTCTAATCTTTCCTCTTTCTCTTTTCAGGGGAAATGTATCCCACAGACGAAAATATTTCCCTTTGGTGCCTTCAGTGCATTTACTGTTTCTTTTATCTCAGTGCTTTTAAAAAAACAGTTGAAAAAGCTTGTCCAGAGCACAATTTCTTACAGAATGGATTCAACAAGAAAAAAAGTGTCTATTTCTTTTATTAAGTTTGAACAGACTTCCAGCAACTTGGACAAAAGTTTATTTAAGACTTATAGCCTACTGCTGTGTCAGATGTCAGCGCAATGAATTTTTTAATAGGCTTGTTAATTTCATTAAAACAGAGCTTGAGGGATTTCTGTGGAGAGGTGCTTGACACCTCATGAGTATCACAACCCTGGGCTTCAGACTGCTCTATGAGGGGTCTGCCAGCTTAGAGAAATTACATCCGACAATGGACAGTCTGCTGATGAGCTGCGCTTTCTTCTCTCTGTGTTGGCCTGACGTCCAATTAGCACTGAGAAACAAGCTAACCCATAGCTGCCATTTAGTCTAAACCACCAACAGCGCCTCCAAGATATCGGGACATGACTTAATGAATGCAATCAACAATAATTAGGGGGAATGATAGGCTCTGACTCTGAGGCGTTGTTAGGAAGGGAAGGCTGCCATTGCACTGCTGGTGACCTCTTTTGTTTGAAACAATCCCTCCCTTCAGGAAGACAGACTTCTCACTGTGTCATAATCCTTCACATAAAACATTTCACAGAAGCAAATAACATCTAAAGAGGCGCTAATAAAAACTTTTTTGTTTGTTTTGGTTGCATGTAATAGATATCACTGTTGTTTTCTTTCTTTTTTTAAGAACAAAGTATACATTTTACCTTTCTAGACCCAGGTTTAATCCCTTTTAAATTAATCAACTAATTCACAAATGTTTACCATTATCTCACTTTTCAGACACATACTCCATTGTGTTTTTGTTTTATTGGGAGTTTTGGTTATAGACTAATCAAAGAGAGTGTAGAACTCTAAAGTGAAAGGAAAGTGATACATGGTTTTCAGTTTTTTCTATAAATAATATCTGAAAAGTGTGGCATGCCGTTGTTAGTTTGAACTGAGTCAACAGCTTGTAGAACCATCTTTCACTTTAGTTACAGCTTCCAGTGTTTTGGGATATTCAATTCAATTCAATTCAATTCAATTCAAAAATACTTTATTGATCCCAGAGGGAAATTAAGTGTTGGTATAGCTCATATAATCAATTCTTTAAGGAGTTGTTGTAGATAATGATGGCTGTGGGCAGGAAGGATTTCCTGTAGCGGTCTGTATTGCAGCGAAACTGAAGAAGCCTCCGACTGAAGATGCTCTGTTGTTGTGTGACTGTCTCATGAAGAGGATGCTCAGGGTTGTCCATAATTTTTTTGATTTTATGAAGAATCCTTCTTTGCATTATCATCTCCAGATTTTCCACAGTTGTCCCAAGAACAGAACCAGCCTTCTTTATCAGGTTGTTGAGCCTTTTTAAATCCCTGGCTCTGATGCTGCTACCCCAACAGATGACGGCTGAAGAGATTACACTCTCCACAACAGACTTGTAGAAGATCTGCAGCATCTTGCTGCAAACCTTGAAGGACCTAAGCTTCCTCAAGAAGTACAGTCTGCTCTGTCCCTTCTTGTAGACGGCTTCACTGTTGCGCCTCCAGTCCAGTCTGTTGTCAAGGTGAACTCCGAGGTATTTATACTCCTCAACCACCTCCACTTCTTCTCCCATGATGGAAACAGTGTTTGACTTATCCCTGTTTCTTCTGAAATCTACAATCATCTCCTTTGTTTTGTTCACATTCAAGGTGAGACGATTGTTTCCACACCATGTCACAAAGCGGTCCACCAACTCTCTGTATTCAGCATCTTGTCCATCTCTGATACACCCGACAATTGCAGAGTCATCTGAGTATTTCTGCAGATGACAGGTCTCTGATTTGTACTGGAAGTCTGAGGTGTACAGAGTAAAAAGGAATGGTGAGAGTACGGTCCCCTGTGGCGCTCCTGTGCTGCTGACCACCTGGTTTGACACACAATTCTTCAGTCTCACAAATTGTGGTCTGTTGGTCAGGTAGTCATTGATCCAGGCGATTGTTGAGGGCTCCACCTGTGTCTTCAGGAGTTTCTGACAAAGCAAATCAGGCTGAATTGTGTTAAATGCACTAGAGAAATCAAAGAACATGATCCTCACAGTGCTGCCTGCTTTGTCCAGATGACAGTGGGTTGGTTGAAGTAGGTGGATGATGGCATCTTCAACTCCAACTCCACAGCGATAAGCAAACTGCAGTGGGTCCTGATACGTTCTTGTTTGCTTACTCAGGGGTGCCAACAGGAGTCTCTCCAGGACCTTCATGATGTGGGATGTCAGGGAAACGGGTCTATAGTCATTGATGACTGATGGGTGAGTTCTTTTGGGTACTGGAACAAGGCAGGATGTCTTCCACAACAATGGGACCTTCTCCTGAGTTAAGCTAAGGTTGAAGAGGTGCTGCAGAATCCCACAGAGCTGCTCTCCACAGGCCTTCAGGACTCTGGGGCTGACACCATCTGGACCTGCAGCCTTGTTCCGGTTCAGTTTCTCCAGCTGCCTCTTCACCTGACTTTTGGAGACAGACAAGTGGGAGGGGGAGGCAAAGGGGGTAGCAGCATTTCCTGACTTGGTTGAAGTCAAACTTGTGGAATTAGAAGAGTCCATGGCTGAGGTGAAGGATAAAACATCCGAGGTGTAACAGGAAAGCTGTTGATCAGAGGATAGTGGGATGTCTGTTTGGCTGGGAACAGGAGAGGGGGATGCTGAGCTAGTTCCTGAACTGAACCTGTTGAAGAATGTGTTCAGTTCATTGGCTCTGTCCAGACTTCCATCTATCCAATCTTTCCTGTCCTTAAAACCTGTGATCTTTCTCATTCCTGACCAGACATCTCTGATATTGTTCCTCTGTAGTTTGTTCTCCAGCTTCTTCCTGTATGCCTCCTTGCTGTCTCTGATCTTGACCTTAAGTTGCTTCTGTATACTCCTCAGTAATTCCCTGTCTCCCTCCCTGAAGGCTCTTTTTTTCTTGTTTAGCAGTTCCTTCAGGTCACTGGTGATCCAGGGTTTGTTATTAGGGAAGCATCTCACTGTTCTGGTGGGGATGATGTTGTCCACACAGAAGTTTATATAGTCAGTCACACACTCAGTCATGTCATTGATGTCCTCTCCATGTGCTTGGCAAAGAGTCATCCAGTCTGTGGTTGCAAAACAATCCTGCAGGGCTTCTTCAGCTTCCTGTGACCATTTTCTCACAGTTCGTTTTGTCACAGGTTGCCTCTGAACAAGTGGTTTATATTCTGAACAGAGAAAAACAAGATTGTGATCTGATTGTCCCAGAGGAGGTCTTGGTTTGGACGTGTATGAATCCTTTACATTTGCATAAAACAAATCCAAGGTCCTGTTTTCTCTTGTAGAGCAGCTGACAAATTGTTGAAATGTTGGAAGTGTAGTAGAGAGCGAGGCATGATTAAAATCACCAGATATTGCCACAAATGCATTGGGGTGCTGTGTCTGTAGCTTAGCAACAATGGAACTGATGACATCACATGCATTGTCGGCAACGGCTGAAGGTGGAATGTAAACAACTGCCAAAATTACACTGGTGAACTCTCTTGGCAAATAATATGGACGAAAACTCACTGCCAAGAGTTCTAAGGATATGATACTAAGGATATGTCCTTACCAGCATTGTACATCTGAAGAATAATATTGTTGCTAATATTGTTTGGCGAAATTGCTCAAGCTCTGGCAGACTGCATGCATCTTGAAACATCAGTCTTTAAGTTTTAAGTGTAAACTTTGATTTGACCGTCCCAACACATGACTATGCTTTGCTCTAACCTTGTCAATTGTAGCTCTGGCTGTATTTTTAGGGTTGTTGTCTTGTAAAATAGTTAACAGTTAACAGTCATGTGCTGTTTTTATCCTCTAACAGGTTTTATTAAAATATTGTATATGCTGCTGATGTTTATTTTTTTTTTAGCTCCATCCATCTTCCAATAAACTCTTTCCAGTTTTCCTGACACACCTACAGAACAGCATCTCAACAGCTTGAGATAAGATAAGATAAGATAAGATAAGATAAGATAAGATAAGATAAGATAAGATAAGATAAGTTCAGTTTCAAGTGCAACCAATCCAAGATCATACAAACACTTAAAAACATTAACGCAATACAGGATTAGTAGACCGTGGTGGCAGCCGGCTTTACCAGCGCCCCTTTAGCATATAAAAAATTATTCACAATAGGTAAGGGATGGGGGATGGAGAAAAAAAATGCATCCAAGCCCTGTCCCCTATTGGAGGACACAGTTTAGGTGCTAAAAAACCCCCACCTCAATACATGGGAAGGGTGGTTCTGGGAACTCCCTCTTGGCAGACTGGGTTCGCGGCTTAGCGCGCTCCACTAGCCCACTTTGCGGGAGTGGGAGCGAAAATCTTAGGGTACTGCGAGCATGATGAAATGCAGGAGCGCGTGCATGTGTGCATTAATGTGAGACCATGAAACTCCACTCAGTTCAATCCCAGTGGCTGTCGCCTGTGATGTAATATACGACCTTGGGGCTGAGTCAGGGAGCTCACAGGCTCATGTGGTTAACGTGGGAGTGGGGTGGGATGGAGCGTCCTTTTGCACACACATCCAAGGGAGTTTTTTGTTTGGTCCACCAAGACTAGGGAGGGGAATTACAGTAGATAAGAAATTGTTTTAGAAACAGGCGAAGATCACTTTTTCTCTTGCCTGTCAGTGGTCCGAGTTCAGTCCAAATGGCCAAATCGTTGATCAGATTACCTTCCAGCCAGCTGAGAACTTCTCCAAGTTATTACCCACGCAGCGAAACGAGTCAAATTTTGCTCACACAGTGCAAATAGTCTGAGTGTTGACAGCAAAGCAAACTTCCTGTAGCCCGGGCAACCTGCCAATTGCTGCCTTAAAGCTTGAAGTTTACAAAACCTCAGAAAATCCACCTGCAATAATCAGCAGATATCTGGTTATCATGAATCCAATTATATAAATGTTTCCAACGTCCTCGATGGTCAAAAGTGAGAGACATAAGATCCTCCACAATGTTACATCAGGACAACTTCGCTCTCCCTTTTTGCCGCTCTTCAGGAAAAAAATTATTAATTGTATTAAGAGACCAGCTGACCAGAACCAGATCCAGAACCATGGTTGTTCTTTCCGGAGGAGAATGCAGAGAGAAGCTCCAAAAATAGTTGACAAGACAAAAGAATGCAGAAGTAGGGGAAGAGAAAAGCCATCCTCTCGGAGAGCAGGAAGTATAAAGAATAAAGAAGGGCATCTCAGATTTTAATGATTTTTAACAACTTTCGACCAGTATCAAACTTACCGTTTTTAAGCAAAATTTTAGAAAACCTTGTTTTAATTCAACTTAATGATTTTATTAATGTTCATAATGTCCTAGTGAAATTTCAGTTTGGTTTTAGGGTGAACCAGAGCACAGAGAATGCCGTTTTGAAGATTTTAAATGATTTTAGATTAAACTATGATGCACAGCGGGTAACAGTGTTGGTTCTACTGGATCTAAGTGCTGCCTTTGATACAGTGGACCACAGTGGACTACACTATTCTTTTAACCCGTTTAAAACTGATTGGCCTCTCTGGTGCTGTTCACAAATGGTTTTCATCTTATCTCACAGACAGGACATTTATGGTAAGTTTAGATACCTGTTCTTCTAAGGTCCACAAGAATACATGTGGTGTGCCCCAGGGTTTAATTTTAAGCCCAGTGCTTTTTAACCTTTATATGCTCCCTCTTGGCAGTGTCATCGGAAGACATAGAGTCAACTTTCATAGTTATGCTGATGATACACAGTTGTACATCTCCGTTTCTCCCGATGACACACGGCCAGTGGATGCACTTTTTAACTGCATTTTAAACATCAAATCCTGGAAGGCAGAAAACTTTCTCCAGCTCAACCAGGACAAAACTGAAGTTTTAGTCATCGGTCATGAGGCTCCGAGAGAGAAACTTTAACAAAACGACAATCACTGTCTTTCAAACCTTCTTTACAAGTGAAGAACCTGGATTGAGTTTATGATTCTGAGCGGACTTTTATCCATCACATTAAAAACATTACTAAAATAGATTTTTATCACCTAAAGAACAATGGCAGAGTCCGCCCCATTCTCTCTTGGGCCAACACAGAGACACTGTTTCATGTTTTTATCACTAGTAGAATTGATTACTGTAGTGCCCTGCTTTCTGGTCTTTTCAAAAAGAGTATATCAGGTTTACAACTTCTACAAAATTCAGCCGCACATGTCCTGATGAAGACCAGGAGGTGGGAGCACATTACACCTGTCTTAAATTCATGGCATTGGCTCCCCGTATGTTTTAGGATCGATTTTAAGGTTCTTTTAATGGTCTTAATGGTCTTGGGCCATTATTATCTTTCAGAACTGCTTTTACCATATGAACCTTCGCGGTCTCTGCACTCCTCTGGTAGCCATCTCCTTGTCATTGCTAAAGTCAGGACACGCACTCATGGCAAGGCGTCTTTCCATTATTATAGCCCTCATTTCTGGAACAGGCTGCAGGGGGACCTCAGGGCCGCAAAGAACGTTCATGTATTAAAGAGCAGGCTCAAGACTCACCTTTTTAGCCTAGCTGTTAACTGATTATTATTTATTAGTCTGTTTAAGTGCTCTGCATGTTTTACTTGATTAAACTTTATCAGTGTTTTACTACTATGATTATGATACTCTACACTTGGGTCTATCACCAAAAAGTTTACACTTAAATCAAGAAATATTTATTCTGGTTACAGTATAGATGACCCTTTAACATAATCTGCAAAGAGTTTGTTGTCACCTCTTAGCAGTTTGGAGAACTAAATTCCTGTAAGTGACACAAACGCCTATCCTGGATAGACATTATCAGGTATTTGACTTGATGTTTCTCCAAATACTTACAGTAACATTATATTTATTCTGGAAATAGTATGGGAAAGTAGTAGGTAGGTCATAAAAAAAATGTTTATGGTTAAGTCTCTCGCTTCCTCTGTATTTCATTGTTTTCATGTGCAAGGCAGTTCCAATGATCTGTTACCGTAATGCACTATGTATGCGCGAAGCTAATCTTTAGAAGTGCGCTTGCGTCGGCTGGCTTGACTCAAGTGTTCGCTCCCTTGACCACGGTCCTGAGTGGGAAATTCTGTGAGACATGGACAGGTGTTTGGAAACGTTGTCAAAAACCTCAGACGAAACATGAAGGCGGGCTGAGCTCTCGGTTGTGCACTAGCTAAGCTAGATAAATAAATAAATGTGGAAATAAATAAATACTTTTTTATTTATACCCACATTTATTTATTTTCAATTGTATTTGCCCATTTATTTAATTATTTATTTATTGTCAATTTGGCAGGGACGGTCCTCCACATTCTGGTTTTTTAGAATACGTATATTAGCATTTTTATTAGGTAATTTCATTACGTACGGCTGGTGATTATTGTCAAACAGTCTTCTTTGTGTCCCAGTAATTTCCATTTTTATCTTATTGTTATGGTGAAATCAGTTTTGTTTGTTCATTCAAATCTTTGGCCAAGACTAAGCAATGGTAGTGGTGGCTCTGTGACATGCCGACTGGACACTTCCCAACCACAAACTAAGCAGGCACAAGAAGTAGCTTAAATGAGCTGAACAAGAGGTGATAACATGACATAACACAAATACAACAAAAAGCAAACTAGATAGTCTGAAATGTGGATTAAAAGGAATAAGTTACAGAAAGACATATGCTTTTCTATTAGATATATAAGTTAGATATATAAGTTTCCAAAAATATGGAAACTGATGGGCAGTCATTTTCCCTAATTACCGAAGATACCCAATTCACCACAATATGTCAGTTATTTTGGGATGTGTTGATGAAAGTCTGAATGAACTCAGATAATAACTTAGGCGATGCATTTGATCCAGTATGCAGCCTCAACTGGTGTCAAGACAAGTGACATTTGGAAAAACACAAGCATGAACGAAAGATGTGGAGAAACGAGCTCTGATTAAAGGGCTGTGGGTGGATTCTCATGAGCCCTGAATATGAAAGATGTGCGAGACTGCAACTGTTGAGAAAAAGAGAAAAGTTATTACTCGCTGTCTGAAGTAATTTGTATTAAAAGCAGTTTCCATCGGAATGTCTGGGTATGTGAATGCAATTAATGCCAGTGGGTGTGATATGAAATATGAACTGGATGGCAAAGACCATTTCCACTGAGATTTCTCTCACAGAGATTCTGTCTAATTTAAGCCAAGGTGAATTTATAGGTTGCTAATGTGACAAATAGTCCAAGGTGACTTGTATAGGCTTAGTAAAGACTGTTTAAATACCTTCCAGGCACTTTTAAAAACATACATTTAATTATAATTAATTTGTACAGAGGCTTACATACTATTTTTTTACTGCAACCACTTAAGACCAATTTGCTTCTGCATGACATCTTAAATATGAGGAACTGATTTGTGTCTACATTTGTGTTTTGATTAAACAATTAACAGCGAGGGATCTTTTATATTAAATAATTAAAGGAGCATGTTTTGTGTTTTTTAAATGAGCAACTCATGCAGCCATGTGTTTAAGGGTATAAATAATAAGGCAATTGCACAAAGGAAATTAAATGGATTTTTTTTTCCAGACCACTTAAAGTTTGATTAAAAAACATTTCAGTGATAATAGAGGGGCCTTTTCTTTGTTTTCAAACATTTCCCTAATTTGGCTGTAACTGTTTAAACTTAATACAGAAGGGAAGGAAGAAAGTTTTAAACAGCTTATTTTTAACCTGTTTGGTTTCTCTCCTTGTGAGGATTGTGTGTGTGTGTGTGTGTGGGTGTGTGTGCTTGCCTCACCTGTTTTCCATCCAAGGGTGCAGATTGGTGATCGTGCTCCTGCAGCTGGTGCCACTCAGCCTGATTGAGGAGGAGGACTCAAAAGGAGAGTAACAACCTGGAGCAGACGCCAGATGGTTAAACTGCGTTGTGTGTCACTCTGCGGTCCTGGCCCTGCTGGTCGGCCTGCAGCCTGGGCGTCTGCTCCTTCCCGGCATACTGGGCTTCCTCCTCAAGGTATCTGGCTGAGCTCAGGGTCCCCACTGCCTGTCCACCCTCGCCCTGCTTCCTGGAGACAAACACCCCAAAGTCGGTCCCTCTTCCACGCACCAAGGACCACATCCTCCCCAATTCCTCCTCAGTGGAATCTGCACCAACGGCAAAGTAAGAATCCACAAACTTCTGTTTTTCCTCCTGCCAAGCAACATTGAAAGATCACTCACCTCCATCTCTTGTCTCCAGTGGTTGTCCTCCACGTTCCCCATGGTTCAGAGTTTTCTGAGTTCCTGTGTTCCTGGACCCTTCGAGCAAAGAGGGGAAAATAAATTACTTTTGCAAACTTTACCTCCAGTCTCACTGAGTCGTTTGTGTGTCTGCACTAGAGTCCGAAAGCTAAAATCATGACACTCCTACCTCCTTGTATCATTTTATTGATGGATATTTTTCAAAATCAAAGGTAATTTGTTGCCAGTGTGTTCTAGTTCAAACGTTTACAGTTTATTTGGTGAATTATGAATTTTAAACAAACATGTAAAAATTAAAGGTATGTTTCTTTTTCAAAGTGACTTCTATCTCCCAGCTCCAACTCAGTAAACAAGCTGGTCGATAATTTTATCGTGAAAATATCAGACATCATTTATTCCATTGCTCCGACCAAAGTGAAAGTAGTCTCTGGTAGACAGAACTCTCCGTGGACAAGTGATCCACTGGTACGTAGTGAGAAAAGGGAGTGTCGACGAGCCGAGTGAAAATGGGGTGGGGGGGGGAACTCGACTCCAGGTTCACTGTGAGATCTACAAATGGAGACAGAACAGATATCTGTTAATTTTAAAAGAAGCGAGGGAATTGTTCTCTGAAATCATTAACAGAAACTTTAATAACGCACGGACTGTTTGCAACAATGGGTAGACTCACTAATCCTCCACTGACAGCAGCCCCAGAACTAAATTCTACCAGGGCCTGCAATGAATTTGCCAGCTTTTTCACCGAAAGAATTCTAGCAATTAGATGGTTGGTCTGTATCGCAGCACCGAACCGACTATCAATGTTATACCCAGCTAACTGTCAGGTGTCTTCCCCCAGGCTTTAAAAAGTTTGCAGCACACAGCCAGTTTAAGAAAGTGGAACAATACGTGGGTGGACTCACGTACCGTATCTCCTACCGGTGCTAGCTAGCGTAACTGTAGCTCCGACTGGCGACCGCGGGGTAAGTGAATCTCTGGGGTGAGGAGGTGCTTGTGTGATCGTAAGATCCAGAGAAAGCATGGGTTGCACAGAATAAAAAACCCAGCACACCCGACAAACGGCGCTTGTATGTATTCATTTATTTATTAAATACCTAATATGAAGACTTCCAGTTGAAGACATGCAAACCAAAGGTAATCTAGCGTCAGTAAGCTAAGTAAAAACAATAAATGATAGCCAGCTAACGATAGCAAGCCAAAGTAGGACTGTCAGAAATTACATGCATCTACAGTGGCTTGCAAAAGTATTCGGCCCCCATGAATTTTTCCACATTTTGTCACATTACAGCCACAAACATGAATCAATTTTATTGGAATTCCACGTGAAAGACCAATACAAAGTGGTGTACACGAGAAGTGGAACGAAAATCATACATGATTCCAAACATTTTTTGCAAATAAATAACTGAAAAGTGGTGTGTGCGTAATTATTCAGCCCCCTGAGTCAATACTTTGCAGAACCACCTTTTGCTTCAAGTACAGCTGCCAGTCTTTTAGGGTATGTCTCTACCAGGTTTGCACATCTAGAGACTGAATTTCTTGCCCATTCTTCTTTGCAAAACAGCTCCAGCTCAGTCAGATTAGATGGACACCGTTTGTGAACAGCAGCTTTCAGATCTTTCCAAAGATTCTCAATTGGATTTAGATCTGGACTTTGACTGGGCCATTCTAACACATGGATATGTTTTGTTTTAAACCATTCCATTGTTACCCTGGCTTTATGTTTAGGGTCGTTGTCCTGCTGGAAGGTGAACCTCTGCCCCAGTCTCAAGTCTTTTGCAGACACCAAGAAGTTTTCTTCCAAGATTGCCCAGTATTTGGCTCCATCCATCTTCCCATCAACTCCGACCAGCTTCCCTGTCCCTGCTGAAGAGAAGCATCCCCGGAGCATGATGCTGCCACCACCATATTTGACAGTGGGGATGGTGTGTTTAGAGTGATGTGCAGTGTTAGTTTTCCGCCACATATAGCGTTTTGCATTTGCCAAAAAGTTCAATTTTGGTCTCATCTGACCAGAGCACCTTCTTCCACATGTTTGCTGTGTCCCCCACATGGCTTGTAGCAAACTGCAAACGGGACTTCTGATGGTTTTACTTTAACAATGGCTTTCTTCTTGCCACTCTTCCATAAAGGCCAACTTTGTGCAGTGCACCACTAATAGTTGTCCTATGGACAGATTCCCCCACCTGAGCTGTAGATCTCTGCAGCTCGTCCAGAGTCACCACGGGCCTCTTGGCTGCATTTCTGATCAGCGCTCTCCTTGTTCGGCCTGTGAGTTTAGGGGGACGGCCTTGTCTTGGTAGGTTTACAGTTGTGCCATACTCCTTCCATTTCTGAATGATCGCTTGAACAGTGCTCCGTGGGTTGTTCAAGGCTTGGGAAATCTTTTTGTAGCCTAAGCCTGCTTTAAATTTCTCAATAACTTTATCCCTGACCTGTCTGGTGTGTTCTTTGGACTTCATGGTGTTGTTGCTCCCAACATTCTCTTACATCCTCAGGGCCCACTGTTCTGCTTGTTTTAGGTGTTTCCCTTCTTCCACACAGCTGACCTGAATAACTAGGTGATTAACTGGTTTCTGCAGCACTTGATGACATACAAGAGCTAATGCTGTCATTCGAATCAGGTGTGCTGGAGCAGAGATGCAGCTAAAACATGAAGGACAGTGGGCCCTGAGGACCAGGGTTAAGAAACACTGTCTTAGACAACCTCTGAGGCCGTCACAGGGCAGCTGTATTTGTACTGACATTAGATTACACACAGGTGCACTCTATTTAGTCATTAGCACTCATCAGGCAATGTGTATGGGCAACTGACTGCACTCAGACCAAAGGGGGCTGAATAATTACGCACACCCCACTTTTCAGTTATTTATTTGTGAAAAATTTTTGGAATCATGTATGATTTTCGTTCCACTTCTCACGTGTACACCACTTTGTATTGGTCTTTCACGTGGAATTCCAATAAAATTGATTCATGTTTGTGGCTGTAATGTGACAAAATGTGGAAAAGTTCAAGGGGGCCGAATTATTTTGCAAGCCACTGTATTTGTATCTGTTTATCTGTTTGTGTATGCTTCTTGCTATTTTTACATTATATGCTTTGTAATGCCTTGATGTAATTGTGTATGCTTCTTGCTTTATTGCTGTTTTTACTTTATATGCTTTGTCTGTGTTTTACTGCTGTTTTTATTTTACCTCTTAATGATGTAAAGCACCTTGAATCACCTTGTTGTTGAAAGTGTGCTATACAAATAAACTTGCCTTGCCTTGCCTATGTTCTCCTATGATCGAATGGACCAATTAAACATTTTATTTGCAATAGAGACGGTAGAGAGGCAAAAAGAAGTTCCAACCAGATAGTCAGACTTTTCAGTAGTCAGAGGCGGACCAGACTTAGGGTAGATTTCTGCCATTTAAACACCAGAACTAACGAGGGTTTAATTTGACTCCCTGTGTGTTTTCAACATACTAACAACATACTTCTTTTAGGCCATGTACACACGTGTCCAACAACTAATATCCTCACCACCTCAGTGCGTTGTTAAGCACATTCATAGACATGCCAAACCTGTAAGGGGCAGTAGTTCAGTTATTCAAGCCATTTTCAGACAGAAGTTCTGGAATATTTGCGTACAATTCCATCCGGTCTTTAACCGGAGTTGTGTTTTCAACCACACCCCTTTTGTCCGGAACATTGCCTTTCGGCTGCTTTCACACAGCAAGAAATGTACCGGAGGATCCTGATGAATGACTGGGGGGTGCGGGGAAGTGGTGGGTTGCCTGTGGATATTACCTAAACTTAGTGCAGCGGGCGTACATGTCATTTCCCGAAACAGAGGGATTATTGCAAAGATGGTAGACAAAACAGCAGATCTACTCGCAGTGCTCGTGTTTGTGATGTGTGCAATTTTGCGCACATGGAAACGCTTAAGAGACATCGATGAAGACGCTGAAAGGAAAATAGTGACATTTATACCTCATCAGTTTGTGCGCTCACAGCGTTCCCTGCCCCCTCCCCATTTCCCACCGCCCCACACCCTTCCAGCTTTCGGGGAACATTACCTGACGGTCTGAATGCAAACACCATACTGCGAAAAGTCAGCTCTTGTTACTAGGTCTAAATCCGTAAAATTACCGGTAAAGGGTATCCAGACAAAGTCCGGAAGATTTCTTTCAGACACAAAAGCAAAACAGACGAAGTCCGGAAAATTACAGTTTTTCATGGCCTGTTTGAAAGGGGCTTCAGAGTAACTTTCTATGTTCTAAGTTCTACATAGAGCAGTAATTACGCTTGTAAAAACAAGCAAACAAAAAGCGCTTGGACAATAAATAATGCCAACACAGCTCTGAGGGCATGAATGCTGTTTCTGAGTGTAAACACAAGTAGCACAAGTGATATCGAACCATTTTTGTAGCGGAAAGTGATGTTGTGGAGCCTAAAACTCAGGTTATTTCTGTCCACAAGCAAATGCTTAAAACTGAGAAAACTGATGATAACCATGATAAAAAAAGGTGGTGTTACACAGTGTATGTCTTAGAATTCAGCCACGTACTCCTTCCCCATTTACAATGTTTCTCTCTATGAAAGCTCATTGGCTGCTGACACCAAGAATTGCTGGAGATCGTTTCTAGTCAGTCAAGCGTTTTCAACCACATTCCTTTTTAGGAATCTGGTGGCAGCCACTGATTTATTCCTCTTTCTGCCACAATGTTGCCACAAACTTGATTTTGATTCTCAAGATTTAGAATTGAACATCACGATTCAATCCAATCTGTTCCAATTTGATATTTATATGAGTCAGTGCCATTAAAAACTGTGTTTTTTTTGGCTGTTATCTTAATTACATGACTGTAATTCAATGCCGCAACACTGGGTGGGGTTACAGTCCACTGGGGGAAACTGAATTAACCCTTTCAGACCTAAGTTTTAAAATGGTCCTCTGGACTTTTCCCTCCAATTTTAGCTGTAAAAAAGGCAAACCATGTTAAACGATTAAGTCAATTTTTGGACGTATAACTCAATTTTTAGGATTTTTATAAGAATCGATTCAGAATCAGAGAATCAATTTTTTTTTCAACACAGCACTACACAAGATGGCATAGCCACTGTTTCTTTAGCTTTGAACTTGTAAATTTTGCTTTCAACTGATATTTTTTAAGCATTCAGGACTTTTGCAATCTTATATATTATGCGCTTTCTTATTTGTGCAAGACAATTTTCTTTTTCTTTCTCTTCTCTTGTAAAATGCAATGTAACGTTACTGTCAACAGTCCACATATTCAAGCCGGTCTATCTCAAATGCACCTGATGCAACTAATAAAGACATTGACTGGTCAGATTGGTTGTGCCTGAAACCACAACTAATTGGCAGACGTGAATTACAAAAAATGTTGAGACTCCAGTGATCATCGAAGATAGAATTTGTTGTCCTGAATCTGAAAAAAATAATTGTGATGATATTAAATGTATTATGTTCTTGTGTGGTTTGTTTCAATCTTCAAACACCATTTTCACACAAAAGTAAAAAAGTAATTGGCAATGAGGGTTGAATAGTTTCTTTGGTGCAACTGTGTCCTGTTGAACCTCTAAACAATATTTTTTATTTTATTTCAACAAACAGCCAAAATACACAGAGTTGATGTGGTGAACAGGTTTCAATTTGGGGAGTCAGAATCCCTATATACTGTTTTTGTAATTGAGTGGATAGGTTCATGTTTGAATGAAAAGATGTGCCTTAAAGAGGGGTTAATGTTCACAAGAAATGACACAATAACCTCAACTTGGCCTCCAAACATTTGCAGTTTTAGGAGATTTTTGTCTTATCAATAACACATTCACATGTAAATAATGTCTTAGGAAAAAGTCAAAGGATTTTCCCTTTAAGATGAAAGTCATCCTTAATTTGCTTGCTTTTTTTGCTGAAAACTAATCAGTGGATTTTACCCTCTACACATTGTGCTAACAGGCTACAGCAGGTCTCTTCCTACCATCTGTGTAATGAGATAAAACAAGAAATCTGCAAATCATTGATCAACACTGACATGAAATCCAAAATTAAAAGATGATACTCAAAAAACTTCCAGAGTCTAATAGGACAGTGAAAAGCTCTTGATTAGTTTATTAAAACTGGGATAGCATTACATGAATCGCAGGCTCTCAAGTAATAAAAACATTTTCTGCAATTTATGTATCCAACTTTCAAGGGATAATTAAAGAAGCTGAAGCTTCTGAGGTGCCAAGAAGTCTTTTAAATTTGCTGAGTTTAACAAACACCAAAGATTCAATCATTTTTTGTTGTTGTTTGGCTTGAGTCTCGATCAGTGGTATGATACATCTTTTCAACACTAACTGGTTTGAACCAGATAACACCATTGACTTCACAATACATTGTAACACAAACTTTCCTCATTTTATTGAGCAGACCAAGGTAAAAGCAAAGACTGAAAGATAGAAAACAGATGCACTTAACAAAAGACATCAGACATTCTTTATCTTGTTCAAACTTTGATAGATACATAGGAGGATAATAACCTAATCTCAATCCAATTAGCAAACTAATTAGAAACCCATTTCTCCCATTAAAGTTCTGTTATATGGCACAAAACCAGACTTGTAGACAAACTGAATAAATTTAGTAAAATATATTGAGACTGGATCTGTGATGGACTGGCGAACTGCAGTGGGTGTAACTTGCCCCTTGCCCAATAGCGACAACCCTGCTAGAATGAACTGGAGTTTTCAGAGAGATAACAGAGTTTCAGGCAGAGTTTCCCCTTTATACACGTGGTTTGATTTTCTCCCAACGTAGACAGGAGTTCCTTAGGGCTCCATAGTAGGATCAATGACCCTTACTCTTTATATAGACAATTCTGTGAATGTTTATCAAATGCTGAATTCAGTTTTTCATCACCTTTGTTAATTCAAATCTCTCAAATCTATCTTTGATGTGCTGTGGGAAGAAAACATCTTCTTCCTTCCATTTGGATGGGGCTGGAGTCTGCGTCGGCATTTTTCATATTTTATTACAGCCAGTCTTGTACATGAGCCCATCTAGGAAAGAGGAAAAAAGTAATTCTCACTCTCTCAAAGTAGACAGACTCGGAGAGCATAAAAAAACAAGTAGGAAAAAATAAACAACCACAACAGTCCATTTTCTGAGAGTTCAGCACACTGTGTCAGACTGAGCCTCACCCAGAAACCGGGTTACCCTTCCAGGCGACGGCCGACACAGGGATTTCTTGACGGGGACTCTTTCTCTGTCCGAAACTCGGACACTGGAGAGAAAAAAAAATATCCCCTGTCCACTTGGTTTCACCTGCTGAAGGGCACGTTGGGCACCAACTGCTTTGGGAAGAAAATATCTTCTTCCTTCCATATGGATGAGGCTGGAGTCTGCATCTGTGTTTTTTATATTTTATTACAGCCAGGCTTGTACATGAGCCCATCTGGGCCAACCTCGAACTCTCTCGCATGCAGATCATGTCTCCTCTGCAAGCAGCTTCTGCCTTTAGTCTCCTAATATTATGTCTTCATTGCAAGGTTAACCAAAACACTCGTCAGAGTAGAGGAGTCACGCAGTTACATCAGAGTAGGTGAAAGGCCTCTTCCCTGACTCTAATAATTATGCCATATTCCCCAGATGCCTTTACTAATAATTACTTAATCAATTCATTGACATAACTTTGAGATATTGAAATATTTCTGTAACAGATGTTATTTAGTTCAATTTTAAACAACTAAAGTTGGAGTTAAATGAAGAGAAAAACTATGTTCATTATATCCTTAATCTCTGTTGATGCTAGCTGAAAATAATATTTACCTAATCTAGTCTTGATTAAAGCTACAGTTTTTGAATAACAGTATACTAAGTTCTTTGATGATCAATGGTTTGTGCACAATCCAAACCAGAAACATATTCCAATTTGAAAAAGGCCTACTGTCTGAGATGGTTCTAACCTTTCAGCAGGATGAGCCCGAAACCGTTTCCCACAGGAATCAATTAAGCATGTCAATAGCCATTAATCTCCAAGCCAAGAATTAACCTGCTTGTTAAAGGTTTAGACCTATTGTGGGAATGTGGGGTAATATGGCAAGGAGGTTTAGCATTTTAGAGTTGATGTCTTGGTAATCTGACCAAACTATGCAAGATCTACTATCCACTTCCTGGAATAAGATGTGTATTGCCTTCTGCAGTCTCCAGGAAGCAAACTGAGTTGTAATTAAATAACTGTGAGGCGGCTACATCAGCGAGGCTCAGGAGAGGTGTTCTCTCCTCTGTCAATTCAGTTAGATGATAAATGATGCCCCCAAAATGTTTTCAGAGGGTGAAGCTGAAAGGTGGTGTAAATGGGTGACCTATGAGAAGAAACACCCAGCTTGTAAAATGAGCTTTGTGTTAACGTTCATCTGACAAGAAGCAATTGGATAAAACACATATATACAATTCCATATTGCTTTCCACAAGTTTTATGTGTCACAGCAGTAACAATGTAGCATTCTGAAGACAGGATGTACAGATCCTTTGCCAAAGTGTTCACACTGGAGTAGAATGAGGGCTTCACAGTGGTGCAGTGATTACTTTGCAAAATAAGTTCCTACGTTCAAATTTTGGCCTGGGGTCTTTTTACATGGAATTTGCATGCTTTCCCCATTGCTTTTCAGAATCAGAATCAGCTTTATTAACCAAATTTGTGCAAACAAATAAGCAATTTGACTGTGGTTCTACTTTACTCTCAACAAAGCCATTTTGAATACACAGCATATATAAAAATAAGACAATAAAAAAACTGAAAGGTTTTTATTTTCTGGAAACATGAATTCATACTGTTTTTCCAAAAGAAGACAAGTTTGAATTAGATTATTGGTTTTCTTTGGGTACTGTGGCCTCCTCCTACAGTTAGAAAACATGTATTTTAGGTTTATTTGATTCTGTAAACTGGCCTCAGGAGTGAGTGTGCTTGTGCATATTTATTTTGTCCCATGTGTGTTTTTGTTACACTGTGATGGACTTACAACCTATCCAGGGTGTACCTCACATTTAGCCCAATGACTGCTGGAGATAGGCACCAGTAGCCCCGTGAATCTGCACTGATACACCAGTATAGACAATGGATAGATGGGTGGGGTCTTATCTGATAGATCAACACAAGGCAGAAAATAATTAAGAAGTGGACAATTATTCATGGTTGTCATGCTTTATTTACAAACAAAAATCTGAATGGTGTGGAATGGTGTGGAATGTATTGATCTTTACTTATAGGACTTTGTAGGACTACCTGTGCTGTAATTACAGCTTTGATTTATTTGGAGTATGTCTCAGCTTTGTAGTATGTACATCTGGTACTAAAATTATTGCTTCTTCTTTGTTCAAGTTCAAGCTAAATCATATTAGATGAAGAGTGTTGTGGAAATTTTCCTATGTAATTAGGATTTAAGTACATATTCTTTGTCTAGTGAATGTATCTACGGCAAGATGACATAGTTAGGGGAAGCAAGGTTATTATTTCAGCTTAATGTTCCTGATAAAGATGTGTCAGATCACCAGAGAGACAGACGCCGGGGCAGCAAGATAACTACGGAGCCGTCTGAGCTGGGATGTGCTGGTTCATGCTTTACTATCAGACTGGCATGAACCAGTTCTCCCGAAGCTGGACATGAAGATTGGAGAAGACGTGCTGCAGAGATAAACAGTGATTGCTGAATACTATTTAAACTGTTAGTCAGAAAGGTTGGGTAGGGCGATGCAAGAGTAATCTCTGTCCCCTCCTTGTTCTGGCCAGACATGTTTGAATTAATTACTTAAACGCCTTCTGGGACTCAGTCTTCTTTTATTTTGGGAACCCTGAAGCATTTTCTTCCATTACAAGAGCATTTGTGAACACCAGTTTTCAAAGATTCTTAATTAGACTTGTAGGTCTGGACATTGACTGGGCCATTCTAGCATATAAATAATCTTTTGATCTAAACTATCCCAATGTTGCTCTGGCTGAATGTTTAAGACTGTTGTCCGGTTGGAAGGTGAATACTTGGCAATCTTCTGTGGAGTATAAAATGTTTTCTCTCAGGATTACCTTGTATTTATCTCAGTCCATCCTCATTGCTGACAAATCCCCACAGCTAAGTTGCTGCTATCACCATGTTTGGTGGTGGTTTAAAGAGTGCAATAATTCAAATTTCATAGGCAAATTGCAGTTCTTCTGTTGTTCTTCTTGGCCACTCTTCTTTGAAAATTAGATTTGTGGAGTGCACAACTAATAGCTGTCCGTTCTCTGACTTCTTAGTGTTTTGTGAGATGTTCAAAGGTTGGGATACTGTTTAATAATCTAACCATGCCTGAGACCTACAGAAGGTTTCCTGGTTCTGTCTGCTGTGTTCCTTCGTCTTCATGTTGCTATCTGTTTAAACATGTTGCCAGACAAACCTCTGAGGCATTATCAAAACTGTTGGGTTTAACATACACACTACTGGACCTGATTTACTAATTTGTCTACTTCTAAAGGCACTTGGTTGCACTGGATTTTATATAGGGGCATTTTGACCTACTTCTGTTGGTCTATCACATAAAATTCAGTGATTTCTCCAAATTGGAAAACTTTAGGGATTTCCAACAGGCAAAACATAATTGTGATAAAGTATCACCAGACCTGAATTAATAATAAATAATATTCGTTCATGCATGTTGAAATATAATGCTTTCAGTTCACTGACAGATAAGATCCATTCCACTTAAAATTAAGTCCAACATTGCTTGAGCAGCAGGTGATTTTGACCGTCAGGTTGTACGCCTCACTAGCTCTGCAACAGAAACTATCATCAGAATGACTGACATAAGTGAGGACCAGCGTGCCTGTGTGTGTGTGTGTGTGTGAGAGCATGAACCTTTCTGCATCCATAATCCCTAAAACTGTGTGGATTGTCAGGAACGGAGGTAGCGTTTATGAGAAATAAAGGCGAGGTGGAATCCCAGCAGCGTTTAGCGGGTGCATTAATGGAGACTGAGACATTGAACTGAAATATATTATTCAGCACTTAAAAGCATGGGGGCATCTGTTCAATGCAGTTTAAAGCTCCTAACCAATTTTGGTGCTGCTTAATATTTTACATGCTTACTGATGGGGAAGTATGCCTTGTTGAGAGCTAATGGGAAAACACCCTGTTATGATGTGCACATTGATAAGCTGAATGTAGACAGCATGCAGAGGCCAAAGTAAGGTGAGGTTGTGATGCTGTGTGGTGTCAATAAAAGTTTAATTGTCAAGAATATAAGGTGTGTTCAGAAGTTTACATATACTTACATGAGTCTCATTTTCTTTTGTGGTGAGGGGTTACACTTTTTTGTTCTATTTTCAGTGGAGTTATAATAAATATAAAAATGTTTATGATTTCATTACACACAGGCTCAAAGTTATAGGTGTGTTCAAAAAGCAGTCTAAAGTCATTAACCATGTAAGTCCTTATATTTCGTACAAACCATATTTCTGTATGATAAATAGTTTGCTAGTAGGTGTAGTAGAGTGATAGAAACCCAACCTGCCCAATTGTCATAACATGCAAGCTGCTGATTCTGTGTAACTTAAAAGGCAGGAATTCCCCATCAATGACAAAAACCCATCTGAAGAAATTACAATTGGCCAAAGAATACACCGAGTGGACTATAGAATAATAAAACATTTTATAAAGTGATGAAAGCATGCTTGTTCATTTTGAGTCATCATCCAAAAGCAGTTTGTCTAATGACCTGCTGACTTTGAATTCAAGCCCCTGTGCAGCATGGTGGCTCTGGCATAATCAAATGGGTATGTTTCTCTGCTGGGCCTTTTTATCCTATAGTAGGGGTCGGAATGAATAATCCAATATACTTAGGGGTCAAGTTGTTAAAATCCAGGCAAATAAAAAATGGATTTCCTTTTTTCCAAACGTTGTTACTTTGGTGCCCAGATCAAAATCTTAACGTTACATTTTTACCTGGATAAATAAATAAAAGAAACATTAACAATATACACTTATTTAAGAATTTATCAATTAGTATTCCATCTATTTTGCACCACTGCCTGGCAGTATAACAGTCCTACAGTATGATGCTACGGCTAACACGCTTGACAGCTGGCACAGTATGTATTGGGTGGAAAGCTAAATCCTTACTCCTCCAAACATCATTGTTGTCATTGTGGCTAAAGTAGCTTTTTCATTGTCTCCTTTGGCCATAAAACTTTTCAATTGAACATTAACATCAAGAAGCAAGAACTTGGCTCTTGATCAGCACCCTGTCAGTATATGTTGACATTATGTGAGAGTCTGGGTGAATTGGTTGATACTTGACCAACAGAACAAAAATTAAGAGTAAAGTCAAACTTGTACACATAGGATTTGTACCTAAAATTTAAACAAGTTGTATTTTGTAATATTGTGTCGCCTACAGAAAACAGTGTATATGCATTGTCAAATAAAAGTTAAAAATGCTTATGACAATCTTGCTAATGATGCGTGTGTGTAAACTTCTAATCTCGGTTACAAACAAAATGTTGTGCTAGAAATTATTTAATCAAAGCAACGTGCGGGATTTCTCAAATTCTCCAAACAGAGACACAAATATCTTATTTCACATTGTATTTTTCTTTTTCGCAGTCTTCAAGGTTATGCTGCGTTCCTGTTTGATGATTGCTCGGAGCAAACTGTGTTACTGGGGTGAATCAGATATCTTTACGAATCTTGCTTTTCCTGCCACATTTGAGATAGAACCCATCCGGCTTTCCATGTCCTGCCGGAAAAATCAGTTTTCAGAAGTGCTGCTGCCATATTGTAGGAAAACTGGTCCAAGGAAGCAACCTAATTCCACTTCGTGGTGTTGACCAATGTTTATGCCCTCAAGGATAATGTGCATTTCCAGTTGTTTTTATGTTTACGTTGCCTGGGGCAGACATGTATGTCTCAATGCCTTGAAACATCACCCCACAAAAACAAGATGTTAAAGCAAGACAGCAGGGAGGATCGAGATTAAAATGTAAACTTATTGGGTGGATTTTTTGCTGTTTGTTTGCACTTAGGTTTTTAAAGTGTTTTAATGTATATAATATGTAACGTGAAATCTGGATCAATTTAAATGTGTTCTTTTAGGAAATGACTGGCAAAAGACATTCAGTTTAAGAAAACATGCATATGCAGTTGAAACCAGAAGATTACAAATAAAACAAATAAAAAGACATACGACTTTTTTCACATTGTTTGAAGTTATATAAGACCAAATTTCTTTTGTCTTAGGTTAGTTAAAATTACAAAAAATATGGTAATTATAAAAGAGAGATGTTTCAAAATATTCTTAAAAAATGTATAACAACTATATTGGCCAGATGCTACACTCCTTTAGTTACACTAATGAACCAGTAGTTTTTGTAAGACGGATGAAATTATGCTGTCATTATATATTTTTCCTGTTTTAAAGTGTGACAACTTTAAATTTAGATATTTGCCATAGCCCTTGAACACAATGGCAATTTATTAACATTTTTATACAGTTCTTCACTTAACTTGTCTTTTCCACTAGTAAAACATGTAAAATAAGTTTTGAACTACTTTGAAATGAACAAATCCACATGATCTGGATCGCTTTAAAAGAGCTTTAAATCCCATTTATAATAAATTGCAGTTTATGTCTGTGTCAGATTACCTTCATAGCGTACTCAAAAAGTTTTTCATTTAGGCAGAGCTGAAATGATAGTCCTTTTGCAGGTTGATATTCATTCTATCTTTCATCTTTTGACTTTTTCCTTCAATATCGTATATGGCTTTCATACATAAAAGAAGCCCAGAACAACAATTCTGTGGCATGAGGAATATGTACAGTGAGAAGGTTATTCCTACCAAATTGCACATCTGTAGTTTCAAATACAGCTTGCTCGTGCACTGGATTGTCTATTGTCTATCAAAACAACTCTGAAACTTTTTTTATGGTCAAATGAATTACATTTTTAACAGAACATTTTAATGTTCTTTATTCACTGTCAGGGCTGTATGGTGGCTCAGTTGGTTCCCCTTTTGCCTTGCAGTGAGAAGGTCCTGGATTCAGGAGAGGCAGGAGGCCTTTTGTCTTTATTCATGCTTGAACAATAAACAAGCCTCCAGTTACTAGGTGGCAGCAGTGCTCAAACTAATCAACAGGCTTCCTGTTCAACCCAACAGAAGTAGTCTACACAGACATATACAGACTGACAAAGTAGGGCTATATGAAGTTCGCTGTTTCTGTAGTGTTTTGGAGGCTGTAGCTCCTGTTGCTACCTGGTTTGGTGGGGGTCAGGTCATCCCTCCTCTCCACACACACACACCAGCCGGCCATGGCAAAAAAACTCACTGAAACACAGACATCCTCCAAATAATTTAAAGGGGGGGTGGCATGTAAAATCGACTTTTCTAACCTTTTCATCACATTATTATGTCATTCCCTCCTTAAAAACATGCCTAAAGTGTTTCTTACGGTAATTTATGTATTTTTGAGTAATCTTTGGAAACTGTCGCGGCTGCCATTTTGAGCACTGAAGGACTGACTCCTCCGACGGACGCCCTAACCCCCATACAACACCCCGACATTTTGATTACTGCCTACGTCTTTCCAAAGCCCTCCCTCCCCGAGCAGAAAAGCAGCAGGTCAACAGCAATCAGCTAGCACCTGTGGATATTTCTACTAAATAGCTATTTATTTTTCGAAATAGCACAATGTCTTCTTAGAGAAAATGTATGCCAGGACAACTGCCCTCTTTTTAGTCTTCCAAAAAATGAGGCCGTTTGTCAAAAATGGTTTAAATTCATTTTTGGAAACGACCCTCCTCCCAAGAAGATTTGCTTCGTTTGTGCCGGCCATCTCACAGAAGATTGCTTCCAGAACAAAAGTTTATTTGACGGTGGATTAGTAAGCAAGTTGACGTTGAACAACGATGCAATCCCCTCTCTCAAGAGTATTTCTTCAGTGCCAACTCCAGTAAGTGGAAAGGCTCTGATTCAGCTTGTTAGAACATCATACTGTAGCTTAGGCTAATTCTGAGTTAAATCTGTGCACTCTAGCTCGTGTTTATTATTCATCAAGAATTTGCGATGTTGTGATCGTAACCATTAATGCAAATTCAGCCAATCCCCGTGAATTCTGCACATCTTGCAATTATATACAATTAACGCAACTTTACCGCACCTTTTACCAGTTGTGACTCTCCCTTTCATTATCTTGCGTCTGACGGCGTCGCATATCATGTACACTCCCTGTTTCTTATGTGAGATGGATCGAGAATAAAACATGTTACAGTTTCATTTTGCCAATGTAGGTGCTGTGGGGTACAGTTTCGTCATTCATGAAAATCCATCACCTGTTGGCGAAATTTGCCTTTTTAAATCCAAAATGGGTCACCTACGTAATTTGTGTATGTCCGATAAGAAAATGATTAGCTGTAAATAGTGATGCACAGACAGCAGCAGGGAGCAGCAAGTTTTCAGGAGAGCAGTTTTTATGTGAATGACAGGAGGTGTACTTTCAATTACTCTTTAGATTTGTTGAGTTATTTCGGATTAAAAACAGTGTCGATTGACCTCAAGGCTAGTTTCCAACTAATTTTCAAGTAATTGGCAAAACATTAAAAAAGAAAAATCACACATAAAAACATTGCAACTTTAGTTGCAACTTTTCAAGATGCTGCAGTACGGTAATGCTTCGTGCCCATGCAGAGAATGTTGTGATGACGTTGAAGACAGCGTGGCGAAGGGAGAGTGTCCGAGGCTCTTAAAGAGACATGCGGCTAATTTCAAGGCATTTTGTTCGGACATGTGAGTGCAAATTTCAAAAAGGTAGTTTATATTATTTATTGAATTTACGGATGAATTTACGGTAATACTATGACTGTACTGTATGAAGGTAGATATGTGCCAAAACGCAGGTAGTTGTAGCTTGCGATGTGAACACTTGTAGAATACCATTTGAGAATTTGAGCAATAGAAATCTGAAGTTATATGTTAAACATCTATCTGAACACTTGTAGAAATGCAGTTGAGAACTTGAGCAATAGAAATCTGAAGTTCTATGTGAACCATCACGGCAGGGGGAAAAAAATCACACACACAAACTGAATTTCAAATTGCGCTAAAACCCCAAACATGTAAGACCCTGTGTGAAACAAATGCACTAGTGTCAGATTTTCACATGGCGAAAACTTTCACATTAACCTGTTCTGAATGTAAAGTCAATATTTATAGTAGGAAATGATTAATGATAAGCGGAGAGCTGTAATTATGTTTGTATAAAAATGAAAGCAGACATGTGAATATTGTTATGTGACTTTACATTCAGAACAGGTTAATGTGAAAGTTTTCTCCAGGCAAAAATCTGACACTTGTGCATTTGTTTCACACAGGAAAAGTACATCACATGTTGACATTCTATAGTTTGTCTTTTATAGCAAATGTATGTGACATATTTAGTCTTTCTGATTGGCCTTAAATGGGCAGTCAAAATGTGCAGGGTGAGGCTGAAAATAGAAAATACCGTGCCGCAATGATAGGGGGAAGTGCTGAGCCCAGTAAGCACAATGGGAAACAGAAGCTCTTCGGATTGAAAAGACTGTAAACAGTCAGAAAAATAAAAAAAAACACAATCGGAATAGAAGCAATCCAAGACATCTCTCCTCCTGATCATCTCCAGTGAATCAGGCAGATTTTTTAAAATAAAGAGGATTTTTACATGAGAGTGATGGAGATATTTTTGGAGCAGGACAGATGCATGAACTTTATACACAAAGGTAAGATCATAAACAATATTTTTTTTTTTTAATCAGCCAAAAATAAATTACTGTGTATTTTTTTTCCTCCACAGTGACAAAAACTACTGACTCTGGCCCCAGTAATAGGCTAGATATAAACATTTAAATTAAATGTGAAATGCGCATGAAACTGAAAGGCTCACCCACCTGCGCGTAATCAAGTGTTTCAAGTGGGATTACTGCAGAGGCTGTTGTCATAAGGTTTTGGACTTTTGTTCAGACAGATTACTTCTCATTGGTGTTCTGATGTTGTTCTGGAAGCTCAATCTGCGAGCCGCTGCCTAACCGGAGACCGGGATTAAAAGCACCATGCACTTCAGACAAAGTTTTGAAATCAGGGAACATTTCTCAAATTAGAGGGGTCATAATGACTCTCTGAAGCAGCAATTCCCCAACCCACATGCTTCATAAGGAGAAAATCCCGCAGCATATGCGTCGTTTCTGCACCTGTGGTAATGATCATAATGGAAGTGAGCACGACGATTTACCGTTTTCAGGTCACTTCATGAGACATGTTTTAATGCTAAGGTCACCAGCATTTTCAAAGAGAGATTTGCTTTTATGAAATGTGAAAACAGTGAGATTCTTTCAAAGAGAACTCCAGCACAGTTATTTATGAAAATATTTGTGTATAACAGTAAATGTGGGTCTCTTTGGCCATTGATTGCTGAAATTATTTTCATTCACTACATAATAATACACTTTTTGGTAAATAAATATGGTCAGAATAGAAAAAGTGGAATTCAGGAAAAAAAAAGGAAAAAGTGGAATTCTGGAAAAAATAAAGCAGAATTGGGAAAATAATGGAAGGGATTTAATAATAATGATAAATAATATATGCCCTGCAATGGACTGGCGACCTGTCCAGGGTGTACCCCGCCTCTTGCCCAATGACTGCTGAACATAGGCACCAGCCCCCCACCGTAACCCTGTATAGGATGGATGGGCATAGATAATGAATGGATGGATAAATTATATATATATATATATTGAAAGGGAGTAAGCTGATGAAACTTACAAGTACCCAATGTTACAAAAAAGTTTTGAATGTGCCTTTTTAGTCTTGTCTAAAAAGGCACATCCCAGTGAATCATTTGTGCCTTTTCTCTTCTGATAATCGCAGACTGTGCTGCCTTGATTAAATGTTACCATTTGAATTAATAAATTGAACTTAGAAATAGTCCTAAGACTTACAATAAAATGAGCAGCAAAACTTAAATTTGAAGATTTTGCAGCACATTTTATTAATCTCTTTTGATAATCAGGAGATTGTATGCTGAATGCTGTACAGATAAATAATTAAATATTATGTTCCCTAGGGGCGCCATGATAGAAAATAATTGAGAACCACTGCTCTAGATCAGGTATGAGTGTGTGTGTGCATGGTTGTTTGCCCTGTGATGGACTGGAAACCTGCGTCCCACCCATTGACTGCTGGAGATAGGCACCAGCTCCCCCATGACGAATGGATGGATATTTCTATTTTAAAATGAATAAATCCAGAACACTTTTTTTTCTACCCTGTTATGAGGTTGCTTACAAAAAAAATAAATACCAAGTAAGCGGGCTTCAAAATTAACTGTAAAAGCCTTTTTGTTTTAATTTATGCATGCAAATTGTGATGAATGAGAGCCATTATTTCTGGCCAGCTCAGTGGAAATAAAAAGGAAAAAGGGTAATAACACTTCTGGCTTTCAGAGCAAAACTTTCTGATTAGTTTTTAAAAATCAGCCAAATATCAGCCAGAGCAGTAAGAAATCAGTATCCTTTGTCCACATTATTATTAATGAAGGGTGGATATTTGAGCTATAGAATGGCCTCATCAACAGTTTTTGAAGATTACACCATCAGCTGTGATCAAATATTAACAGTGCCGTGAAGACCGAAAATGAAGCCTTGAATTTTCAGCTTCAGTTTAGTGGGTGTTTCATCTACAAATTCTGGCAGAGAACCGTAGAATCACCACCCTTCCTAAAGGTTCAGTCAGTTATATAACTGTATTGCAACAGTTTTATCTAACAGCAAAACAATTTAAGTTTGTCAATTATACAGTTAAATACAATAAGTGATGGTGATGTGATTAATTAGATTTCAGGTCAGAGTTTAGAGACCTTAAAGAGCTGTTGGACTTTGCTGAAAGAATCACTTCCAAAATAACTGAGTAGTGATTCTTTTGTTAATTATTTATACATTGGTAGACCATGTTCAGGACATAAGAACCAAGTTATATATTCTGTGTAGACCTCTTTGGTTTTTCAATCATAAAATACTATGCTCTCCTTACCTCCTGCAACAACTTCAATGAAGTGGGTTACAGAGGTGTGTTGGCATTGATTAAGCGTATTGTCAATGAATTGCAGATTTATGACAAACATTTTGGAAAACAGAAATGAACATTCAGTGAACTAATCCTTCACATTGTCATAGTTCTTAGTTGTTTGTGTAGTCTTTGAATTAAAGGTTATTGTGTTTATGTTGTCTCATTCCTCTCTTATGTTCATTAGTGCGTCGAGTTTCTCGTCGTCTAATTTCCTAGTTACCACTTTGGGTTTAGTCTTTCCTTATGTCTTCTTAGGCCCCGTTTACACGAAGGAAAGATGCAGATATTTTCCTGCGGTTTGGCCTCTCATTTACACGAAAACCCCGTTTTTATCACAGAAAACGATTATTTCTAAAAACTCCGGCCAAAGCGGAGATTCGCGTTTTCTCTGTTTTAAGAGTTTTCGGCTCTGTAACGTCACTTTCCACGACAAAAATGCTCCGACATCACTTGTGCGACCTGTGTTTACACTCAGAAACAGCATTTATGCCCTCATAGATGTGTTGGCATCATCGATTGTCCAAGCGCTTTTTGCTAGCTTGTTTATACAAGCTCAATTAGTGCTCTATGTAGTAGTTAGAACATAGAAAGTTACTCTGAGTGGATAGGATTTGGGGGAACCACTGCCCCCTACAGGTTGGGCATCTCTATGAATGTGCTTAACAACACACTTACGCGGTTAGGTGTGGACGGAGATTTTTTTTAAACGAGGTGGTGAGGATATTCGCTTAAAAAAAAACAACCCGGCTAAGTGTGCACATGGCCTTAGGTTAATCTGTCTAGTCATTTCTTATGTTTTGTTCTTTGCCTCCCTCTCTGTTTCTTCCTTGCCATTTTTCCTCTCTGCCCCAGCTGCTGATTGCCTTCACCTGTTCTCTCCCTCTCACCTGCAACTGCTTCCCACTAATTAGTCCTCAAGTTTCTCTGCCATTTCCTCACTCCCTCCTCAATATTTAAACAGTTATCATTCAGTCACTACTCTCTGGTTCCCCGTCTCTGCATTTTCTGGTCTTCCTGAGTTTTTGTAAGTTACCTGTTCTTTGTTTGATTAAATTCTAATTTTTCATACCTCACTGTATTTGGGTCCTAAATCCACAAATCATGACACACATGGCTGCTTGTAACATGGAAATCTAACAGATGGTAGATGTCATGATAAAGGTAATCATGTTTCCATGACCCTAACAACTAACAAACTACAAAAATCATTAGGCATGACTAACATCTCTAAACACACATGTACATAGAGGAAAAGTACACTGTCGAGTCACTTTGTCAGTCCTCCAAATTCACATCTAGCCCCCAAACTTGCATTTTAGAATTCTATTTTATGTATTTTGTGTTCCAACATATGAAATAGAGAAAGTTATGTCCAAGAACTTTAATCAATAAAGTCATCATAAACTTAAACTACCATCAATAAAAGTAATATCAAACATCAATACAAACCCCAAACTTCTGAGATCAATATTTATCATTTTCCTCATAGCAATAGCATCTTTAAGCTAAAAGCATGAAAACCATGGCACGTATGTCTTTGTCTGCTGGGATGCAGTCGCAGGTGTTCAAACTTCGCCTAAATGGCTTGCATTTCACTTTGATTTGTTTTCCCCCTCTTTCTTCAGCTCTGCACAAATTCAACAGTAATTCAGAAATGAGAAAGAGGCCTGTGCAGAGTATTTTAGTAGACTAATGCATCTGTCGCCCCCACTCTGTCATGTACCAGTGGAGCACACATTACTTTTCTTCCTTATGACTGGTGAATGATGTTGCATCTTAAAGCTGGAGTGATGAGAGACAAGTGAATGTGGGTTTTAATGGTTTCCATGTTTTTTAAGTGCAATAATTAGACATAGGCTTACTAGTCCTCATTTTTAAATAACTTTGAGTCACAGTGCCTTGCAGGTATTTATAACTCTCGACTTATTTCACATTTTGTCAAGTTAGAACTGCAAACTTTAATCCTTTTTAGGATTTATTGTGACCAGCAAACAGTGCAAAGATACAAAATGTCACACAGACCTGTGACTCCTTTAAGAAGCTCTTCTATCCTCCACTCGTTACCAGTATTAATGACAACTGTTTGAATTCACTATTTGTATAAAAGACACCTGTCCACACCTTCAGTCAGACTCCAACCTCCAACATGGCCAAGACCAGAAAGCTGTCCAAATACACTAGGGACAAGATTTTACACCTGCACAAGACTAGGATGAGCCAATCTACAATAGACAAGAAGCTTGGTCAGAAGAGAACTGTTGGAGCAATTATTACAAAATGGAATAAATACAAGATCATTGACAATCTCCCTCAACCTGGGGTTCAATGCAAGATCTCACCTCGTGGGGTACACATGATCTTGAGAACAGTGAGGAAACAACCCAGAACTACATTGGGGAACTGGTCAATGAGCTGAAGAGTCCAATGTGTGTAACAATGATGACATAGTGTGTTACTATTATTAACACACCATGTCATTCTGGCTAAAAATCCTGTAGCGCTTCAGGTTAAGCCAGCACATGTCCAGGCCCATCTAAAGTTTGCCAAACATCTGGATGATCCAAATCCAAAGAAGGATTGGGAGAAAGTCATGTGGTCAGATGAGACCAAAAGTAGAACTCTTTGGTATAAATGGCGATCGCGTTGTTTGGAGGGGGAAGAATGCTGAGTTGCATCCCGAGAACACCATACCCATTGTGAAGCATGGGGGTGGAAACATTATGCTTTGGGGCTGCTTTTCTGCAAAGGGACAGGACGACCGATTCAAATTAAGGAAAGGATGAATGGGCCCATGTATTGTGAGATTCAGGGCAAAACCTCCTTCCATCAGTGAGAGAATTAAAGATGAAACATGGCTGGATCCTCCAGCATGACAATTATCTCAGATACACTGCCCCGGTAACAAAGGAGTGGCTATGTAAAAAGCATTTCAATGTCATTGCCAACCAAGTTTACGTTACAAAGTATCGAGGTGAACTTTTGTTATAGACCAAATAATTATTTTCTGCACCATCACACAAATAAATTCCTTCAAAATCAAACAGTGTGATTTCCTGGATTTTTGTTTTATATTCTGTCTCTCACAGTTGAAGTGTACCTGTGATGAAAATTACAGATCTCTCATCTTTTTAAGTGGGACAACTTGCACAATCAGTGGCTGCCAAGTACATTTTTGTCCCTCTGTATGTTTTAGGTCTTTGCCCTGCTGGAAAGTGAACCTCCTGGTCAGTATCTTTTGCAGCTTCAGCTACTTTTTCCGCTGTATTTACCTCAGCCCATTTCCCCAAAAGACCAGCTTTCCACTCATCTTTTCAGAAAGACCAAGCCCTTTGCATAATGCTGCCATGTTTAATATTATGTCGTTTTAGTCCTACACCTCACTAAAAGTTTTGTATATAGCCAAAAGCCCAAATTTAATCCAATCTGACCAAACATTTATCTACATGTTTGCTGTGTTCCTACATGGCGCATGGGAAACTCCAAATAGGACTTTTATGGTTATTGCTGCTCATTTGTAAAGGTCAAATGTTTTAAACGCACGACTAACAGTTGTCTTTTCAACCAATTGTTGTACAGTGCTCAGTGAGATGATCAAAGCTTGGAATAATATTTTATAACCTTATCCTGCCTTTTATTTCTCAGCAATTGTATGCCTGACCTATCTGATTTTTTTTAGTGCACTAATTAGGTCATCTATGAAGGCAGGTTGGTGACATTTGATTTTATTTAGAAGTATCAGAATAAAGTAGGCTGAATACAAATGAACACCAACCTTTCATCCATCTATTATCTAAACCTGCTTATCCTTCCAGGGTCACGGGGGGGTGCCTATCTCCAGCAGTCACTGAGCAAGAGGCGGGGTACTCTCTGGACAGGTCGCCAGTCCATCACGGGAACACCTAAGATTTTTTTGTTTAAAAAAATATGTATCTGTCTCTTGTGCGTGTTCCATCTATTCCAAATGCTTCTTGTAATAGTTGTTCTTGTTTTCAGATGGTAATGTTCTCCTTTTCTTTTTTCCTCCTCCTCTTAGGTTAGGTTTTTTTGTGGTATTGCTTTTTGTCAAATTCCTTCTAATAGGACCCTGCCTACCTCCTGCTTACATTAGGAGTTTCTACACCACAGTACGTGACAGTATACTTTCACAATCATGCAAGATTTTGTGTTGGTCTGAAATTCCTCTGAAATAAATGGAAGTTCATGGTTGTAACATGAAAAACTGTGTGAAAGTAAAAGCGATCTTAATACTTCTGTAAGGCACTGTAAGTGGTCCCCGATCAGGAAAGTAGTCTCATCCACATTTGAATGAGATTCATGGAGTCGGCAAATTGATTTACCTGTCTAAAATATTGCAGCAGTATAGTCGCCTTGTTCATCATTTCTGTCATGTCAGGCTGAATCAAATCACCCGCAATCAAAGAGGGAAGTTTCTTAGGTGATTTAGATTTTTGTCCTCAGCAGCTCATTGATCTGAAAATCTCAGTCTACTCTCAGCTGGAACCCAGTGCCAGTTGTCACCTTCACTGTCTGTTTCATTCCTTCTAATCAACCACACCTGGCGATACACCTGGCACTATCGTCATTAGCCGAATTCTCTGATTGCGTCGAGCCATTGGCCTCCCCGTGTCTGATCCAGATCTTTTGTTTAGCCAGAAATACTCTGGGTGAGACACACTCAATACTTCAAGTTGAATCCAGCCATGTTGCAAGCCTTTATTCTTTGTTTTTTTTACCCTCTTTATCTGAAGCCCTCAGAATGCTCAAAAATAAAATGTATTCTTCCAATTTTAATTTAAATGTAAATTGCATATGTGCTGTGTGGTTAGGGGAGAAATAACTTCAGATCTTAAGGATCTCATTAAGACTGGGCTGTTAGAGAAATCTCGTGCATTTGCAGTTCCTTCCGTGCTCTTTTCTCCATCTCCCAGGCGAGACGTCTTTAGACCTGGGGAATAAGGTGTCTTCAGTCGAGAAAGGCAAGGAGAGACGCTAAAGCAGACCGTAAGGAGAAGGAGGAAGGGGGGAATAATAATCATGAGATGCTGCTGTGTCTGAAAAGGGCTTCCCACTGAGAAAAGAGTGAAAGAAAAAGACCTGCTCTCTTCTACCTCGAAGCCTTTTGACATCCATGAGTTGATGGAGTACGAAGGGCTACCGAGGACAAGAAGAGGGCAAAAGGAGGAGGAAGCCAGAGGCTCTCTAAGTATAGGAGAGGGTGTTTGGGGAGGAGGACCATGCGCCCTGTGCCCTCATCAACACTACTCCTTACCCATCGGGGTCCGACGAATCTACGCTGACAAATGAATAATTCCCAACGTCCTCTGGCCCTGCTGTTGACCTGGCAAAGAGCATATAATTAATGCATAGGCTTGGTTCCTGACAGCCACACATCAGAAAGACTTGATTCAAATTTTGATCATTAGATAATATTGTGAAAAAAGGACAAAAAGATATTTTGTCTCATTTGTAATGTGCTTTTGAACAAAAGAGCTATTGTTTGCATTGCACACCAGTCGGTGCTTGCACAACACTGCAACAGCAGGTTTAGCGTCGCCCAATGTCATACAGATATCCAGCAATGTCAAGATTTGTGTTCCTCTGTTTCTAATTTCATGAGACAGTGATGCGTGACAGAGCTGCCCAGGTATTCACACAGCTATGCTGACATAGCTGTTGGGTTTCGCTTTACCCCCGCTTTTTCCTTTCTTCACTTTGTTCAAAACAGCTGTCACAAATTAGATTCCAGCTGTCATTTGAGTCCGAAGCTAAAAAATTCATACAGGTCATTTTTACAGTGGAGAAGAAGTTCTCAAAGTTTAGAAGGAGAAGCAAGGAGACTGGAGTAACAGCTAACAAGCCATGGTTTCATCCATTTATTATTTACTGTAACATAATCTTCTATAATTAAATGCAAACATTTGGTGTTTTTTCATCAGTGGCATATATTTCAGCTCCTGGTGTCAAATATTTGTCAATAGTTAGAACAAAAAGACCTACCTTAGATTTTTTTTTTCTCATTGCAGCCACTTACCCCTTGAACTTCTCACATTTTGTCACACCACAACCATAGGCTTCAACGTATTTTATATAGACTTTATGTGATAAACCAACACAAAGTAGTTCACAATTGTAATGTACAACAAAGATGCATTTTTGCAAATAATCAAAATAATGTGGCATGCATTTGTATTCAGCCCCTGTCAATACCAATACAGACTGAATAAAGAGCATCTAAAGAAATCAATTTTCAGGTCTTGCTAAAGATTCTGAATTAGATTTAGGTCTGGAGAGAGACTGGACCATTCTAACACATGAATAGACTTTTATCTAAACCTGAAACACTGAAGCACTCGCTATATGTTTAGGGTGGCTGTCTTCCTTCATCATGTGGATGGTGGTTCTAGGCCAGTGTTTCTCAAACTTTTTTATCATTCCCCACTTTGGACAAAGGAGCATACACAAGCCCCCCATGCTTTTATCGCCCCAACAGAATGGTGACCACGCCTGATTTTTAAAGTGTTTTATTTATTTAAATAGCCGAGTTAGTCTACAAGTTTTTAAGGGTGTAAATTAGTAGGAAAAAGGGGTTGCGCACTGGTATAAAACTGGCTCAGAAATATATGCTGTCAGTAGTTGCTACATGTAGAACTACAGCTCACAGTTGGAGAAAATAAAAGTTGTAGTTTTATCAAATTTACAAAGCTTTTAAAAGTACAAAATAAAAGAAATAATAATAAAATAAATAAATAAAGAGCAAGATACTCATCCCTGTATTTCCTCTGTGGTTGACCGTGTGACTTCTCTGACTCTGAAACGTTCCTTGATCTTTTTAGATATTTGTACATTTTGTAGATGGAATCTCTGATAATGCGGCTACTTCAGCTTGTTTTGTTCTGCTGCGATATATTCCAACGTCAAACTCCCAGCCCGATGTTCAGGTCCCGGTTCTGTTTACAATGATGATCACAATTGCTAATTTATTTGAGTGTGTTTAATTTTGTGAGAGGGGGGAGCTGGTTGATTTAATTTACAGTGCAGTGAAACATTCACAACGACAGAATCTAGGGGGGGAAAACTATTTAAATCCCATTGATGTCACGCCCCACCTGCAATACCTCTGCGCCCCACTAGTGGGGCTCGCCCCATAGTTTGAGAAACACTGGTCTAGGCTGATGTATACTGTTCAAACACACAAAGCAAAATGCATGTAGACCAAGTGCAATGTCGGTCTCAGTTTACCAGAGCAACAATTTTCATGTATGATGCATCCCTTATGGTGCATTCACACCGGACACGTTTGAAGTGTCGTGGGTGTCAGGTTTACATCAAATCAAATCAAATCAAACTTTATTTATGAAGCGCTTTTCATACAAGAAGTTGCATCACAAAGTGCTTTACAGATTAAAATGACCCCACATAAAACCACCTTCCCTTCCCTCCCCCACAGATTTAAAAGCATGGTCACAGTTATACCCCCCTCCCCCCAACCCGTCTCCCATGCACACACACAGTTAAAAGAAAAGGTAAAAAAGGACATTGGGCCGAGTGCAGATGAACCATGCAAGGAAACGCCATCAGAGGAGCCATATGCCCCGGCAGCAGTAGATTAACAGCAGCAGCCGAGGCACCGACACAGGGCACCCAGTGGAGGCAAGGCCAAGACCCCCACCTCCACCCAAGCTCCACCCGGAGAGCACCCAGGCAGCTACAGCCGACCACCGCTCCCGGGGCAGAGGGCTCCCACAGAGGAAACACTGGAACGGGGATTAAGATAAATTAAAGTATAAAAAGAAACGGTAAATTAATGTGCTAAGATTGAAAAGTAAAACTGATAAAAATATAATCATATAAAACATGCAGAGCAATTAAACAAACAGTGATAAATAATAATCAGTTAAAAGCTAAGCTAAAAAGGTGAGTCTTGAGCCTGCTCTTAAAAACATGAATATTCTCTGCAGCCCTGAGGTTCTCTGGCAGCCTGTTCCAGAGGTGAGGGCCATAAAACTGGAAAGACGCCTCGCCATGAGTGTGTGTCCTGACTTTTGGGGTGACAAGGAGACGGCTGCCAGAGGAGCGCAGAGACCGTGAAGGTTTATATGGTAAAAGCAGTTCAGAGAGATAAGAAGGCCCAAGACCATTAAGACACTTAAAAACCATTAAAAGAACCTTAAAGTCAATCCTGAAATGTACGGGGAGCCAATGCAATGATTTTAAGACCGGTGTAATGTGCTCCCGCCTCCTGGTCTTCGTCAGGACACGTGCTGCTGAATTTTGTAGTAGTTGTAAACCTGATATACTCTTTTTGGGAAGACCAGAAAGCAGGGCATTACAGTAATCAATTCTACTGGAGATAAAAGCATGCATCAGTGTCTCCGTATTGGCCCGAGACAGAATGGGGCGGACTCTGGCGATGTTCTTTAGTTGATAATACATGACATTACACTTTTGGGTCTGCCGCTGAAGTTGAAAAATCTAAACTTCGGCGTCAGTTCGCGCCACTTCAACCAATCAGGAGCCTGGTGACGTGGTGTCACGTGATGTTGGGACCCAGTTCACGGGGTCAGTTCCGGCAACATTCATTCATTCAACATGGATGAAATACTGATAACGGCCATGGCTAATCGGCCCGAGCTATACGACACCAGTTGCTTTCTCTATATAGACAGGAATAAAAAGGACCTCGCTTGGAAGAATATAAGTGAGGAGAAAGGGCAACCTGGTAAGTTCATTTCACTTTTGAAAGTTTTCACGTTACTGACCCTGCAAACCTGCGCAAATGCTAGCAAGCTAGCCTACTGTCCCGCTATTTTCCGGTTATTTTCCGCTAGATCGACAGCTGCCATTTTGCAAAGACATCGTCTGGCACTAGCTCCTCCCACAAGTTGCTTATTTCTGGCTTGACACGCAACCATTTCGCTTTGGACGCACGTCGAGCTGCGAATGTTCAAGCGTCAAACTTTGGCGTGCGGCTTTGGTGTGAACGTACCGTTACATACAGTGGCTTGCAAAATTATTCGGCCCCCTTGAATTTTTTAGCATTTTGTCACATTATAGCCACAAATATGAATACATTTTATTGGAATTCCACGTAAAAGACCAATACAAAGTGGTATACACATGAGAAGTGTTGTTGTCCTGCTGGAAGGTGAACCTCCGCCCCAGTCTCAAGTCTTTTGCAGACTCCAAGAGGTTTTCTTCCAAGAGTGCCCTGTATTTGGCTCCATCCATCTTCCCATCAACTCTGACCAGCTGCCCTGTCCCTGCTGAAAAGAAACACCCCCAGAGCATGATGCTGCCACCACCATATTTGACAGTGGGGATGGTGTGTTCAGAGTGATGTGCAGTGTTAGTTTTCCGCCACACATAGCGTTTTGCATTTTGGCCAAAAAGTTCCATTTTGGTCTCATCTGACCAGAGCACCTTCTTCCACATGTTTGCTGTGTCCCCAACATGGCTTGTGGCAAATTGCAAACGGGACTTCTTATGGTTTTCTTTTAACAATGGCTTTCTTCCATGGCCACTCTTCCATAAAGGCCAACTTTGTGCAGTGCACCACTAATAGTTATCCTATGGACAGATTCCCCCACCTGAGCTGTAGATCTCTGCAGCTCGTCCAGAGTGACCATGGGACTCTTGGCTGCATTTCTGATCAGCGTTCTCCTTGTTCGGCCTGTGAATTTAGGTGGACGGCCTTGTCTTGGTAGGTTTACAGTTGTGCCATACTCCTTCCATTTCTGAATGATCGCTTGAACAGTGCTCCGTGGGATGTTCAAGGCTTGGGAAATCTTTTTGTAGCCTAAGCCTGCTTTAAATTTCTCCATAACTTTATCCCTAACCTGTCTGGTGTGTTCTTTGGACTTCATGGTGTTGTTGCTCCCAACATTCTCTTAGACAACCTCTGAGGCCGTCACAGGGCAGCTGTATTTGTACTGACATTAGATTACACACAGGTGCACTCTATTTAGTTATTAGCACTCATCAGACAATGTCTATGGGCAACTGACTGAACTCAGACCAAAGGGGGCTGAATAATTATGCACACCCCACTTTTGAGTTATTTATTTGTAAAAAATGTTTGGAATTATGTATGATTTTCGTTCCACTTCTCACGTGTACACCACTTTGTGTTGGTCTTTCACGTGGAATTCCAATAAAATTGATTCATGTTTGTGGCTGTAATGTGACAAAATGTGGAAAAGTTCAAAGGGGCCGAATACTTTTGCAAGCCACTGTAGATTGTGGCTGACTGGAAAAGTTATTTCATATGCAGTTCTTTTAATAGGAGTAGTAGTTTTGTCTTACCCCTGTTCCATGAAGTCGAGATTTTGTGGATTATAGGACCTAAATGGTGGAGCTACCTTTTGGCTACTTCTCTGATTAATGTTCTCCCTGTCTGGCATGTCACTTTAGGTGAACTTAAACTTAAAGTTTAGTTTAACAGTTGTGCCATACACCATTTTAAGATGGTGGATTGAACAGTTGAATGTTCAATCTTCCAATGCAACAGTACAACAGTTAAATTGCATAATTAAGGACTCCAGGGGAAAAGGGTTTGATTGGAAATGTTTGTTTTTACTCATAAAAAAAATAATGCATCTCTTTCCGTCCCCTTTACACTACTTTCTGTTACGACAACGTTTTTCAGCAAAACTGAGGTTTTTCTCTGCGATTCGGACTCTCGTTTACACAACAACAGGAAAACGGGGGGGCAAAAAAGCAGCTTTTTGAAAACGGATTCCAGAGTTGAGAGTTCTAAAAACGCTGTGTGATTCGTTGTCATGTAAACACAAGCCGGAGACTTTTGAAAACGATAACGTCACTGCCAGCCGCCTACGGCCATGTTGGACTTCCGCACTCTGTCTTTTTACAGAAAAACAACAACAATGGCGAATCCAGGTAGTAGTATAGTCCCGTGTTGAATTAAGCAGTAATTCCACTTCTTCATCAGGTCACACCACAGTTGTACGGGCAGAGACCGCCATTGTTAGTTATCGTAAAATGTTTCTTTTCCAGGTTGTGAGGGGGAAACCTTGGAACACTGCATACACGGGGCACACTGCCATCTAAAAGCCGGGCATATGTACCACATCGTTTTCCATCACGCGCCCTGTCGTGTAAACGCAGTGCATTTTCACCCGCGAATTCAAACAAAAATGGCAACATTGTCGTGTAAATAGCCCCTAAAATGTTTCACAAACTCCTCAAGACACATAACATTGAAGCTGTCTGTGATAAATATTTATGTAGTGTCTATCTAATAGAAGAGTGAGGCCTCTCAGAACAGCGTAAATAATGATTACGAAGCTGAAGTTGGCTTTCGATTAAAGTCCGACTTGGGAAATGGCTAAAGGGCAACTCCCCCTAATTTTTCACTAATTTGAGCAGCTTTAATCTGCTCCAGTTTAAAAACTAAAATATTTAGGCCTGCTCTACATGGAGACAAAACAGGTATAGTTTCAAAAACAGAGTCTGTAAAAACAGCACCACAATAATTTAAACCTTTGTCCATACGAATTCACACAAACCAACCTAAAATGCTGCAGTACATGCCCACTGATGACGCTGTGACACTGCCAGAGAAACACAGAAAAGAAGACTGAGCCTGCATAGTCAACCCAGTGGCTAAAAAAAACAAATAAGAGCTTTATTCAACAGAAGATGGTGTCTGTGGTTCTCCGGATCCATTTTTTGCTGCCGGTGATAGAGGTGGGACAGTAAATCATATTCTAGGATCCATAATAAGGTCAGTATTCGCTTTATTAGGACCGCAACACTGTACGGCGCCATGTATGTTTACTTTATCATGTTAAATAAAACAAGATTTCTCCACTCTGGGACCCGGTTTCAAACATGATCGCTTATGGTGTCTTTAAATGCCGGCTCCTTGTGGATGAGACACCTATTCGATTAAATATCTTTGCTGCTACACCTAGTTTAATCTCCATGTAGACAGGGCTTTAGGCTCTTCCAACATGTACTAGATTATTCTACACTAATAGCAGAATATTTAAAACCCAGTTTGGGATTTGTAAAACCTTTACTTGATTTGTGAAATCCTTATAACGCTTTGATTTGTGAGAGTTCAAACAAGGACAATTTCAGTACTTTTTGTTGCAGCTGGACCACATTAGAACCGGTCCAGCTCAGGAACACAGGGTAAGGTTGAAAGGGTTTCACATTATTTTGTACATTACAAAAAGACTAGGATCCTGAGTTAAACGCCTCTAAAAGAAGAAAATGAAAACCTTTTTAAAAATGTTAAAATGTTTATATTTAATATGTGATCACTCAGTACAATTAATTAGGGCTGTGAAAATCAACGCGTTAACATAGGTCAATTTGTAGAATTAACGCGATTAATCTTTTAATGCATTAACACATGCACAGAATGACACGCCCTGTTTTTCCCACAATTCAACCCATGCTGCTTTCAGTGTTCTTCACTTAAAAAGCACGGCAGACCCGAGCTGCATCCACAGTTCCATATGAATGTCTCTACTCAGTCGCAGGCCATAGAGAGCCAGTGTTTCCTCTGTGGGACCCCTCTCCCCTGGGAGAGGTGGTCGGCTGTAGCAGTCTGGGTGCTCTCCAGGTGGAGCTTGGGTGGAGGTAGGGCTCTTGGCCTTACCTCCACTGGGCGCCCTGTATCGGTGCCTCGGCTGCTGCTGTTGATCTACCGCTGCCGGTGCAGATGGCTCCTCTGATGGCGTTCCGTTGCATAGTTCATCTGCACTTTTTTATTGTTTCTTTTAACTGTGTGTGTGTGTGGGAGTTGGGTTGGGGTGTAACTGTGACCATACTTTTAAATCTGTGGGGAAGGGATGGGAATGTGGTTTATTTGGGGTCATTTTAATCTGTAAAGCACTTTGTGATGCAATTTCTTGTATGAAAAGTGCTTTATAAATAATGTTTGATTTGATTTGAGAGAGGGATTATCGGTCTACATCACTCCCTGTTCTACTGGACATGTCATCTTCAGAAAGAGACACGATCATGTCTTGTGCTGTTGGTTTCACAAAACGCTTTGATAAAAACAACAAAACGTGCGAGTTCTGTAGAATTCCATCGACACGCACCCCTTTCAAGACATACAAAAGATGTATTTGGTTGCAAGCCATCAGAAGAAGCGACTGGAACGATCAGATGATTTAAAATACAACAATCTGCAGCAATCACTTCATATCAGGTTAGCCTCTTTGGTTAACAAACAAGCTAGCATCACTTACCAGCACTGCAACTGCAAGAAAACCTCAAATGATAACAATGGAAACCAGAGCTATGTAAAGGGTTTAGTTCACACGATTTGCATACGCATCGACGGTGTTAACAAACAAATAATCCCTCTATTGTTAAGAAGAAATGGTTAGCTAATGTTAATGTTAACCAGTCAGTTTGCCTTAGCAACTGGCTAAAAAGATTAATGGTTAAAAGGGCCACATGTAAATGTGACAGTGGAATTTTATACAAAAGTTCAATGCATCTCTCCTGTATTTCTTCTAAAAGAAGAGCAACGGCATCTGGTTTTGTCCTTTATATACATACATTTTTTTACTTTATAGTCATATTTCAGAATGTTAACCGTGATTAATTATGATTAATTCACAGCTGCCCTTTGAATAATTACATTTACAAAAAAAGAATTTGATAGCCCTACTATTAATGTTTATAAATGTTTGTATACATCAACTCAAAGTGCTGCAAAAAGTCCTTTGATAATCTGACAATTTAAACCCACAACATAAAGGTCATGGACATCTGTATAAACACCAACACTGACACAAACACAAACCTTTACGCTTGTTCTATTCTACTCTATGTGCATAAAATATTTAGAGCACCTAAGACAATAATAACTTTGAGGATTTTGATCTGATTTAAACAAAGAGTGTAATTTACCTGGCTTTATAATAAAGATTTCACAAATCAAGTAAAGGTTTTACAAATCCCAAACTGGGATAAAATATCCTGCAATTAGTGTAGAATAATCTAGTCCAGGTTTGAAGAGTCTAAGTATTTTAGTTTAGATCAGATTAAAACTGCCCAAATTGGTGGAATATTAGGTTGAATCGCCCTTTAGCCATTTACCAAGTCAAACTTCGATCAGAAGCCAACTTCAGCTTCATGTAACCCTATTTATGCTGTTGTTAGAGGCCTGGCCCTTCTATTAAAACAAGAGTAAATAAATATTCAGCACATACGGCTTTAATGTTATATGTCTTGAGGAGTTTGTAGAATGTTTTAGCAAATTAATCTGCTCTGTATGTCAAACGTTTTACCATTAAAATGACAGTGGGACACACGCATGCGCATTACAGTCTCAAAGTTTTAGCCCCCCTCCTCTGGGACAAAATCACCTCTATCACACACTAGTACGAGCCTCATTCATACTAGTATAATCTCAAACATAAACAAGTATTACTTTCTTATTCGCACTAGTATTGCCCCACATATATACAAGTATGAACCCTAAGAGCTTGTGTGTATATTCTTTGTGGTATATGTGAGGGAAATTTCAGTAGTAAGTATGTGATCTTACTAATTTTGAGTATATAAGAGAATGCTGCTTATGGTGTATGCATGCTTTTAATGGTGTGAGTGAGAGGGAAACCATACATTATGTATATGGCACCTCAGTTTCTTTTCTCTTCTTACTTCATTTCATGTGTTATGAAATGCTTTGAGAAATGCTGTAAGTGGCTTTTCTGCTATCCCCAGCTGTGAGATGAATACAGTGCTGGAAGACAGGCAATACAAGGATCCATCCGCAATACAGCATTTGCCCCATTCGCACACTTACCCTTGCACATGTCCTCGTATGATAAAATCTTATTGATGTCTGAAATATAGCTGACCCACATCTGTGAGGAAAGTTCAGGGTTATACTTTTCATTGAACAATTTCCTTTTAACTCTTATGCATGCAAATTACGACCCATTTGATGCACACTGGGAAAGAGAAAGACCAGCACTCACTAATGTGTTCATTTAACTGCTGAACTTTGAAAGACCACATGGTTTGCCCATGAGAGTCTAAGTCGTTCTAATTTTACTTTCAAACTTCATCCATCTACCCATTTGTCCTTAACCCATGTGTCCTTAATGTACATATATTATTCTTAATTCTGTTTTATACTTTTTCTACCTTTTTTGTGTGAAAGTGAATGCTTCTATTACCTGTCACTTTGGTGCTGTTACGGCCGAATTTCCCCTTTGTGAGACAATAAAGGATTATTATATTCTTCTATTCTATTCTATTTTTGATACCCATTAAATTCCGTTAAGGGTCATGGAGGCGCTGGTGGCTAATTCCAGTATTCAGTGGACGAGAATCGAAGTAAAACATTCAACAGGTCACAATTGAAAGAGACACAAATAACCTGTTGCCTGAAGGGGAATTTGGAATAGCCAAATAGGCTGACATGAATATTTTGGAACATGTAGGAGGAAACTAGAGTACAAGGTCTCTCCAGACCCCTTTTTGCTTCAAGGCAGCAGTGCTGAACACAACTCCACCATGGCACCTAATATTTTCAGATAATAATAAGGGTAACTTCATAATTTTGAAACGTGTTAACAATTCTTTCCCATTTTTCAAATTATGTGTAACCGTGCTCAAGTATTGACGCTGTCCATCCAATGACAGAAGGTTTAAAAAAATGTATGCATCACACAAACTCAGTTAAAGGATGTAAAAAAAATCTCAGAAGCTAATCCTTGGAGAACTTCAGCAAAAAGGCAAAGTCAAATGTATATGTTGACAGGTATATAAACAACAGATGTTGACAAAAATGCTGTGCAGGTAAAAGGTCCAGGTAAAGAGTGGTAAATGTTCATTGTGTGCAACTATGAAAACGGACTTTTTGAAAATCCATTCTCAATGTCCATATGTCAACTTTTTCCACTCACCTACTCTTAAATGTCCTTCAACTTTTAATGCATGAGACAGTTTTTAAATGTATGTCAATACTTTGTTTTGCATTGAGAGAAATCTTATGATTATTATCTTTAATTTATCCTCTTTATGCAGCAAAGACAGGCAAGTGTATGACGATGGACGTTCCTGCACCATCACTTGCCAGAGGCCCAGATGCTCGTAAGCTGTCAAAACTGGCTTGATCTGGGTTTGGGGTTAATTAAACTTGCAAACCCTGCGGCGAGGACTGGCTTTCTGAGGCCAAGGCTGAAGAGGACACGAGCTTGAGGTCAGCAGGACCTTGTTAGGTGGAGCATGGGTTTGACATAACAGCGATGGGAAATGGTTTGTAGGGTTCAGAGAAGGGGCAGAGTGAGTAGGCAGGAGCTGTATTCAGGGAAGGTGAAATATGAAAGTGCTTTACTAAAGGTGTAGGAGTGCAGCTGATGAAGCTGATGAGTGGCCAGTATTGCGAGACAGATGATTGCCAGACACCCCTTCCCTTCGTGTGAAATGTTGGGGAGAGAATCATTTTTTTTGGATGAGCAGCTACTGGGGGACTTTCTGCCAGTTTGTTCACCAAGGTGACCTTAAACTAGTTTGGCGGTGGTCCCAAGGCACAAGCTGTGAATCTCCCAAGACGCTTGGTGGCAACAAAAAATCACTCTAACTCGTGTGAGCAATTACGGGGGCCATATCTGTAAAATCACACCTTTTGCTGACATATCCATGATCCTATGTACAATGTTGCAAATGTAATATAACATCACACGGCATTTAAACAAGTGATAGACCTCTTGACTTTGAAATGCCATGTAGAAAAAATAGCTCACAGTATTAATTATGTCAATGCTTGAACAAAAAAAAAAGCATTACAATAGAAATCTCCATTGAATTAACATCTGTGGCAGTATTGCAATGGTGTCATTTCCTCACCTGCGGATCAAGAGGTGCTGGTCACCCGAGTTGTCTCATTAGCACCCAGAACAGGAATATGAGTGTGAAGTGACATACTGTATAGTGGAAGACATTATCATAAGCTAATAGGTCTCTTCTGACATTTCCAAGTAACTTAATCCATAAAGTCATAACTAAAGGAAAGAAGGGACTTAAAAGAGAGCACTTGGGACCCCTTGTTGAATTGATGCATCTATACAGTATGCATTAAGGACTAGGGAGCAAGATTTTTCTTCAAATTCAATTCAAATTCAAATTCAAAAATACTTTATTGATCCCAGAGGGAAATTAAGTGTTGGTATAGCTCATATAATCAATTCTTTAAGGAATTGTTGTAGATAATGATGGCTGTGGGTAGGAAGGATTTCCTGTAGCGGTCTGTATTGCAGCGAAACTGAAGAAGCCTCCGACTGAAGATGCTCTGTTGTTGTGTGACTGTCTCATGAAGAGGATGCTCAGGGTTGTCCATAATTTTTTTGATTTTATGAAGAATCCTTCTTTGCATTATCATCTCCAGATTTTCCACAGTTGTCCCAAGAACAGAACCAGCCTTCTTTATCAGGTTGTTTAGCCTTTTTAAGTCCCTGGCTCTGATGCTGCTACCCCAACAGATGACGGCTGAAGAGATTACACTCTCCACAACAGACTTGTAGAAGATCTGCAGCATCTTGCTGCAAACCTTGAAGGACCTAAGCTTCCTCAAGAAGTACAGTCTGCTCTGTCCCTTCTTGTAGACGGCTTCACTGTTGCGCCTCCAGTCCAGTCTGTTGTCAAGGTGAACTCCGAGGTATTTATATTCCTCAACCACCTCCACTTCTTCTCCCATGATGGAAACAGTGTTTGACTTATCCCTGTTTCTTCTGAAATCTACAATCATCTCCTTTGTTTTGTTCACATTCAAGGTGAGACGATTGTTTCCACACCATGTCACAAAGCGGTCCACCAACTCTCTGTATTCAGCATCTTGTCCATCTCTGATACACCCGACAATTGCAGAGTCATCTGAGTATTTCTGCAGATGACAGGTCTCTGATTTGTACTGGAAGTCTGAGGTGTACAGAGTAAAAAGGAATGGTGAGAGTACGGTCCCCTGTGGTGCTCCTGTGCTGCTGACCACCTGGTTTGACACACAATTCTTCAGTCTCACAAATTGTGGTCTGTTGGTCAGGTAGTCATTGATCCAGGCGATTGTTGAGGGCTCCACCTGTGTCTTCAGGAGTTTCTGACAAAGCAAATCAGGCTGAATTGTGTTAAATGCACTAGAGAAATCAAAGAACATGATCCTCACAGTGCTGCCTGCTTTGTCCAGATGACAGTGGGTTGGTTGAAGTAGGTGGATGATGGCATCTTCAACTCCAACTCCACAGCGATAAGCAAACTGCAGTGGGTCATGATACGTTCTTGTTTGCTTACTCAGGGGTGCCAACAGGAGTCTCTCCAGGACCTTCATGATGTGGGATGTCAGGGCAACGGGTCTATAGTCATTGATGACTGATGGGTGAGTTCTTTTGGGTACTGGAACAAGGCAGGATGTCTTCCACAACACTGGAACCTTCTTCTGAGTTAAGCTAAGGTTGAAGAGGTGCTGCAGAATCCCACAGAGCTGCTCTGCACAGGCCTTCAGGACTCTGGGGCTGACACCATCTGGACCTGCAGCCTTGTTCCGGTTCAGTTTCTCCAGCTGGCTCTTCACCTGACTTTTGGAGACAGACAAGTGGGAGGGGGAGGCAAAGGGGGTAGCAGCATTTCCTGACTTGGTTGAAGTCAAACTTGTGGAATTAGAAGAGTCCATGGCTGAGGTGAAGGATAAAACATCCGAGGTGTAACAGGAAAGCTGTTGATCAGAGGAGAGTGGGATGTCTGTTTGGCTGGGAACAGGAGAGGAGGATCCTGAGCTAGTTCCTGAACTGAACCTGTTGAAGAATGTGTTCAGTTCATTGGCTCTGTCCAGACTTCCATCTATCCAATCTTTCCTGTCCTTAAAACCTGTGATCTTTCTCATTCCTGACCAGACATCTCTGATATTGTTCCTCTGTAGTTTGTTCTCCAGCTTCTTCCTGTATGCCTTCTTCTACACAAAAAAACTTTGTATTCTAACTCTTTTGCAATACATCACAGATCTTTCTTAAGGAGTCTATGGAAACTGTAGTGAGTTTAAGATAGATATTCTTAGGCTTGTTTAATAATGCCCTGGTAAGACAATTGAAAACAAAGACTTAAGGTGTTGCCATACCGTTTCCTATATTGCTTTGTGGAATACTGGTATTATGAAAAACATGGTATGTGGGTCTAATCATAAAGAAATTAGGGAGATTTTGTGGAACATCAGGGTCCTTTCACATCTTTCAATTATTTGTGTCAAATTTGATTAGCTCTGGTTGTGACTAGTGTGCGTATACTGAGATCAGTGGTGTAAAACTTACAAAGTTCTGCTACTTCATGATTGGTTATGTTATTATTGGTGGTGTCATCTTCTCAAATTTGTACTATCTTTTTATAATAAAGGATCAACTGACCACCTGGGATTGAGAAGTCAATGCTCCAGGGGTGCCCCCATGTGGTCAGACACACTAATTATTAGCCAAATTATTCACTCAGTTTAAAGCATCCAGGACTCTGTGGTGAGTAATGTTAACCCATTGCTGCCTGGCTTATGTGGTAATCAAATTATTAATGCTGTATTGTTAAGTGAGTAAAAACTTGTACAAATTATATTTTTTCTATTGCATCCTGTGCTCCAACACCACTGAAAAACGGTGTGACAGTGGTATAAGGGGTGTGACAGTGGTATGAGGGGTGTGACAGCAGTATAAAGGGAACAACAAAAAAGCTTTCTGAATACAAACATAGACAAGGGTCAAAAACACCGCTTCCATAAATTTTCCACACCCCCTCTAAGGCTATAACAGTTTGAAATGTAGCACTGCAGTTTTCAAATTTTGTATGCTCACAAAGCAAACAAAACAGGAACCAACAATAAAGTTAATAAAATGTTCATTATAAACTAAGTATGGGAGGTCTTCAGTTTCAAAGTACATGACAATAGGTTCTCAGGAAGAGAGAATGAATTAGTTACTCTCAAGACGATGATAAGCATTATTTCTTGAGTCCTATTAAGCTGTTGAAAATTATGATGATGGACGATGATGCCTCTCCATTCTTACCCCAGACTCTGGGAACTTGGTTTCTAAATTAGATGCAAAATATGCATTTTTCTTTACCCCAGGAAAAATGCTTCTGACGTTGTTGTTGTTCAGGAGCGGCTTGACAAGAGAAATACAACATTTGAAGCCCATGTCCAGGATCCATCTGTGTGTGGTGGCTCTTGATGCTCTTACTCCAGCCTCAGTCCACTCCCTAAGGTCCCTACACTTTTGAATGGCCTTTTCCTGACAATCCTCTCCACGCTTCGGTCTTCCCTGCTGCTTGTGCACCTTTTTCTTCCAAGCTTTTCCCTTCCACATAACTTTCTATGAATGTGCCTTGATATTTGACTTTTGGAACATCCAACCTCTTTTGTAATTACCTTTTGAGGCTCTCCCTCCTTATGGAGGATGTCAATGATGGTTTTCTGCACAACTGTCAGATCAGCAGTTTTCTCCATGATTGTGTCATCTGATGACCCTTCACTAAAAAACTTGCTGTGTACACCTTATTGCACAGCATCATATTTTTTTCAATGGTATTTTTGCATGTAGATTACTTTCTAATTCAACTCCAAGAAGATAAAATAGCATTCATGTTACATTCTTAATTCATCTTTAAAGCAAAAGTCAGACTTTTGTTTACTCTCTTGGTTGTCCACTCTATTTCTTTTCCTGACTCTCCGATATTATTATCTTGGGTCTCTTCACCCCATCTGCCGTGTTGTTGGTGCCAAAGTGTTCTCTTTCTACTTGATTAAAACTTTTGGTCCAGCTGATTGTAACTAACTATAAGTGAAACCTTTGAAGTGCCATCTTTAGGGCAACCAGGCCCTCATAAGCAGTTTTAGAAGTTTCAGACCACATAGTTTTGGTTAACATTATATGTTTCAGGTCAAAGTGGGCTTTGCTATAGGTTGACAAGTTATTTTTTTCCCAAGCCTAAATCAATTTACTAGTTTTTGAGAGGTAAGTCTGAGTGAAAAAGAGGCAAGTCTAAAGTTTTTAATTCAAACCACTCATTTTTAAACTTCTATCTTTTTCAGAACAATCAAAATGTAAAAAAATGTTAAAGCAGTAAATTTAAAAATGAAGCTATATTTACCTAATTAATAAATACACTTATGTTAAAAAAGTTGTGTCAAAATTCTAAATGAATCAAACATTATGTGCTTTTATGTTAAGAGACTATCCGTTATGTAGGATTTTGGACCTTGTTTTTTTAATTCTGTATTGAATAACAGAATGAATCTCTGAGTCTGAGGACTTACGGTGCGTTTACACCAAAGGGTCAAAAACGCACCACATGGCACAGTTTGACGCTTAAACATTTGCAGCTCGATGCGCGTCCAAAGCGAATTGGACGCGTGTCATAATATACCATTCTGACTCCGTCAAGCCAGAAATACGCAATTTGTGGGAGGAGCTAGTGCCAGACGGTGTTTTTGCAAGATGGCAGCACTTGTTCTAGCGTTGGAAGAGAGAATTTCCATTCTCTATTTACTGTGGAGAGTACCCTGCGCAGGTTTGCAGGGTCAGTAACGTGCAAACTTTCAAAGGTGAAATGAACTTACCAGGTTGCCCTATCTCTCCTATATTCCTCCAAGCGAGGTCCTTTTTATTCCTGTCTCTGTAGAGAAAACAGCTGGTGTCATATAGCTCGGGGTAATTTTTGAGATTGTTGAGTATTCAAAACAAACGTAACATGAAGGGATTTTGTTCCTGGATGTTTAGTTCTTTTTCCCAACAGTGACTGTGATGGCTGCCATTAAAGCCACACAAATCTGGTAATATCTACACATCACAGTATAACAATAGAAATATATTTTTAACACTAGATATGTTTTGCTTTTAATTTACAGAAAAACAAACTGGTTTTGGTTTATAATTGTATTCATACCATTACATAATGTAACGCTGTATTCTAAAATAAGTGCACACATTTTAGTTAACACTGTTATGTGTATGAAATTATTTAACTTTTCTGTTTTCTTTGAGTTACTGCAGTGGCAGCTGCTCCAGTCACTTGGCTGAACAAAGAATTGGAAGAGGGGCGGAACAAGCCTCTCTGGAGACCTGTAGATTGGCTCATACAATAGCTCAAGATCATGGGGAGGAAATAGGATTTGTTATGTTAGTTATGTTAGGTTTTTGTGTGTTCTACCCCTTCTTTGTGTCTTTGTGGGCTGATCAGCCACTATCTAGGCTTTCCCTTTGAGTTAGTTTTGACCTCTTTCATGGGCCCAAGAAGTAAATTTTTGTAAGACTATGCGACACAATCATGTGTGGATCATTATGCAGCTTCACTGACATTTGTTTGTAAAGTTGTTCCTTTTAAAAGGCATATATATATATATATATATATAAATATATATATAAATGAATTATACCTATATCACTGTTACAAGTATAGTTTATGCTCTATATGGGGGTGTATTTCCCTGCGCTATAATCTCCCGTTGCTTACTCTAAAAGGTACTTACTAAAAAAAATATCAGACCTGTTCAGATGGGCTGCATAACTATAACTTTAGTATGCATTCTGTATATGAGGAGATAGCTTTACAGTCTACACAGTGTGTAGATGTACAGTTCGATGTGGGCTTAAGTGTCAAGAGGGGAGGCTTGAACTGCTTGAAAAGGATTATCCTCCTCTACTCTGTTTGTCTTGCCATCGTAATGTGACCTTTAGAAGAATTCCCTGTAAGCCAAAGGAAGGTGCAGCATGCATGTTGCTCAAAGGCCACTATGAGGGAAATGTATCACCTAAGGGGAGTAAACGTCTGGAAAGAAAGAAAAAAAATCATATCCTCACTACATCCTTTAAAACATTCCATTGTTTCTATTGATTCTTCAATAGCTGAGGATGAAAACATCCTTAGCTTTTGTACCCTATTTTTTGGCTAAATGTTTCAAATCATCTCTTTGCAGAAAATGCTCTGTATTTCATATTAAGGAATTTACTTTTTAAAATTCTAAACTATATTGCTTATCTTTTTTTCAAGAAACTTTGGTACAACTAGATATTTTCTTAAGTTGTACATTGAAAAAACTGAAAATATAATAAATTATACTGCCAAAACATGTTCCTCTCCTTCACTTCATAAATTATATATAGATATATATATATATCTATATATAATGTACAACGTGAATGAATGTATCTGTGTTTGGATAAAAGAAAGTAGGACTGTATTCCTCTTGCAGGTGCTGTATGTTCTAAATTTTCACCCTATTTTCCAGCTTAAACTTTAGTCTCCCATCATGGTTGAATCGACTTAATCAAAGACTATTGTGAAATGCACAATGGCAGCCACAGACATTCACACATAAACACATCCTCACACCTGCTCATTATCATGTGGGCTTCATCTAAAATGGAACCACTTTAGCTACATCAGGAACACGGTGTTAAGCAGCAACATGAACATGCACCTGCCCTCACTTTTGTAAGGCGCTTGCCAAGGGCAGTGAGTGGAATAGGAATGTGATTGGACAGAGTGTTCCCGACAGGAAATTTAACGGGAGGGAGAAAGATGAAAAAGTGTACTGCATGGAGAAGAATCGGGGAAAACATGACAGAAATACAAAAATTAGGCCAAAATAGAAAAGTAACTATATGGCAAGGTGCTACTAAGTAGAAATGCATGACTGCACAATGAATGAGTCAGAATTTCAAAAAAGTGATATTTGTAAATACATACCGAAGCAGATTGCTTTTGTCACATTAGATTTGGAAAGGAAAAGAAGTTGAGGACCAAATTAAAATATCTACATTTCAGACTTTGAGCTGCTAGTTGTTTGTTAGCCTTTTCTATTTTGTTTGTCATGGATGTGCAGAAATGTTTTATCTATTCTGTTGTATAAACTTTTTTCCTGGGGTATTTAAATCTATATTTTTGGGTTTAGCTAAAATGTCTTAGGCTGTCTTTAGTAATGGCAGGGGTTGCACCATGTTATGTTGAGAATCAATTCATAATTGCATGGTAGTCTTCTGAATCATAATCAAACCGTGAGGTGCTTAAAGGTTCTAAGTCCTAGTTATTTTTGTATCCCTGTGGCTGGTTAACAGCCTAAAGTTGTTTACTTTAGTTTTCTGAAATTCTCTTACACATCTACTGAGGAAACCCAGCTCATTTCTCGAGGGCTGTGCAGAGACATTTGGAGAGGCAGGTGCTCAAAGTTGCAAAGGGGCACATAGAGCAAGATTTTAAAATGACTTACAACATAACTTAACAACCAATATTCATCAAAAAATAGGGAATCGCAATAGGAAATAGCAACATAATATATCGTCGTTATCAGAAAGGACTATGCAAAGCAAAAGTAGTCTATTTTTTATCTGATGGGTACAATGTTGCTGTTTAGATGCTGCGGCTGTTTTGATCTGAAACTATTCATTGAAAAGAAAATAGGAGAGCTGGCAGCTGATTAAACAAGTGTTATGAAGTACACTACCGTTCAAAAGTTTGGGGTCACCCAAACAATTTTGTGTTTTCCATGAAAAGTCACACTTATTCACCACCATACGTTGTGAAATGAATAGAAAATAGAGTCAAGACATTGACAAGGTTAGAAATAATGATTTGTATTTGAAATAAGATTTTTTTTACATCAAACTTTGCTTTCGTCAAAGAATCCTCCATTTGCAGCAATTACAGCATTGCAGACCTTTGGCATTCTAGCTGTTAATTTGTTGAGGTAATCTGGAGAAATTGCACCCCACGCTTCTAGAAGCAGCTCCCACAATTTGGATTGGTTGGATGGGTACTTCTTGCGTACCATATGGTCAAGCTGCTCCCACAACAGCTCAATGGGGTTCAAATCTGGTGACTGCGCTGGCCACTCCATTACCGATAGAATACCAGCTGCCTGCTTCTTCTCTAAATAGTTCTTGCACAATTTGGAGGTGTGTTTTGGGTCATTGTCCTCTTGTAGGATGAAATTGGCTCCAATCAAGCGCTGTCCACTGGGTATGGCATGGCGTTGCAAAATGGAGTGATAGCCTTCCTTATTCAGAATCCCTTTTACCCTCTACAAATCTCCCACCTTACCAGCACCAAAGCAACCCCAGACCATCACATTACCTCCACCATGCTTAACAGATGGCGTCAGGCATTCTTCCAGCATCTTTTCAGTTGTTCTGCGTCTCACAAACGTTCTTCTTTGTGATCCAAACACCTCAAACTTGGATTCATCCGTCCACAACACTTTTTTCCAGTCTTCCTCTGTCCAATGTCTGTGTTGTTTTGCCCATCTTAATCTTTTTCTTTTATTGGCCAGTCTCAGATATGGCTTTTTCTTTGCCATTCTGCCCTGAAGCCCAGAATCCCGCAGCCGCCTCTTCACTGTAGATGTTGACACTGGTGTTTGCGGGTACTATTTAATGAAGATGCCAGTTGGGGACCTGTGGGGCGTCTGTTTCTCAAACTAGAGACTCTAATGTACTTATCTTCTTGCTCAGTTGTGCAACGCGGCCTCCCACTTCTTTTTCTACTCTGGTTAGAGCCTGTTTGTGCTGTCCTCTGAAGGGAGTAGTACACACCGTTGTAGGAAATCTTCAATTTCTTAGCAATTTCTCGCATGGAATAGCCTTCATTTCTAAGAACAAGAATAGACTGTCGAGTTTCAGATGAAAGTTCTCTTTTTCTGGCCATTTTGAGCGTTTAATTGACCCCACAAATGTGATGCTCCAGAAACTCAATCTGATCAAAGGAAGGTCAGTTTTGTAGCTTCTGTACCGAGCTAAACTGTTTTCAGATGTGTGAACATGATTGCACAAGGGTTTTCTAATCATCAATTAGCCTTCTGAGCCAATGAGCAAACACATTGTACCATTAGAACACTGGAATGATAGTTGCTGGAAATGGGCCTCTATACACCTATGTAGATATTGCACCAAAAACCAGACATTTGCAGCTAGAATAGTCATTTACCACATTAGCAATGTATAGAGTGTATTTCTTTAAAGTTAAGACTAGTTTAAAGTTATCTTCATTGAAAAGTACAGTGCTTTTCCTTCAAAAATAAGGACATTTCAATGTGACCCCAAACTTTTGAACGGTAGTGTACATTATGGAATAATTTAACTTGAAGCTGTGTTTATTAATTTTTTGGACATTTTGATTTATCGAATTGTGGCACGTCTGGTTCTCCATACAAGCTGCACTCCCAATTGTTTGTACAGTATTTTAAAGCTACTGTTCATGTGACATTTTTAAATGTGAGGTGCAAAGGCTATGGGCCCAACCTTTTTGCAACCTTTTAACCTGACATTCTACAGCAGTAACTTCCATTTTATTCACACCTGCTCACCTCCAGCCCAGATTCTGTGTGCTGCTGTGAGGACACGCCTGGTAACGTTAGGTCAGTGTTTCTCAAACTTTTTTTATCATTCCCCACTTTGGACAAAGGAGCATACACAAGCCCCCCATCCTTTTATCGCCCCAACAGAATGGTGACCACGCCTGATTTTTAAAGTGATTTATTTTTTAAATAGCCGAGTTAGTCTACAAGTTTTTAAGGGTATAAATTAGTTGGAAAAAGGGGTTGCGCCCTGGTATAAAACCGGCTCAGAAATATATGCTGTTAGTAGTTGCTACATGTAGAACTTCAGCTCACAGTTGGAGAAAATAAAAGTTGTAGTGTTATCAAATTTACAAAGGTTTCAAAAATACAAAATAAAAATAAAATAATAAAATAAATAAAGAGCAAGATACTCATCCCTGTATTTCCTCTGTGGTTGACTGTGTGACTTCTCTGACTCTGAAACGCTCCCTGATCTTTTTAGATATTTGTACATTTTGTAGATGGAATCTCTGATAATGCGGCTTTTTCAGCTTGCTTTGTTCTGCTGCGATATATTCCAACGTCAAACTCCCAGCCCGATGTTCCAGGTCTCGGTTCTGTTTACAATGATGATCACAATTGCTAATTTATTTGGGTGTGTTTAATTTTGTGAGAGGGGGTAGCTGGTTGATTTAATTTACAGTGCAGTGAAACATTCACAACGACAGAATCTAGGGGGGAAAAAACTATTTAAATCCCGTTGATGTCACGCAATACCTGCAATACCTCTGCACCCCACTAGTGGGGCTCGCCCCATAGTTTGAGAAACACTGCGTTAGGTGAAAAGGAGCGTAGAGCAAACCGAAAGTCGGCTGCACAGGCGCTTTGAGGTCTGTTTCTCAGGTGAAAGTCGTGGTGGCGTTTCTTTGTATGAAAGTGATGGATGCTGCCTGTCCCAGAGTGGAGGGACCGACTGAAGTTGCATGATTATCTGATCCCAGCATGTAATGTACATAGTTATATTATGTAAATAGATCGTTTGTGGCTACAGCGTTGGAACCATAGGTTAGAACAGCATAACAAACTGAAAATCAGAAGTTTAGTAGAAGAAGAAAAAAATAACTAAAAACAGTTTTATGTAACTTCAAAATCAGGACTATATTTTCCTTTTACAAACAGGTGTATTTAAAAAAGAATTCGTAGCTATAATTTTATCGTTGAGGGGCCAGTTCTGAGTCTCCCCTCTATTAAAGTCTTGGGACAAACGTCAGTGGTCGTGCTTGTTAGTAAAAGGAGATAATGTTATGTGGCGCAGTTGCATGGTGGACACACAGGATGCTCACTTCACTGTCAGTTGCCACAAGACAACGTAACGTGTACATTGTAATTTAGTACTCCTGTGTTGTATATTGTATACCCTACTTACCGGTCTTACCGCAGCCTCACTCACAAAGCAAAGCAGAGGCAGAGGAATGTAAAGAATGAACATTGGTTAATAGTCATCATTGCAGCCAGATTATTTTATTTACCTAAATTCTTATTAATGTTAAATGCTGATGTTGAGGGGCACAGGCAGGCCTCCACAAGCACACACTTAAAAAAAACTCCAAAACTAACACTTGGGGCATCATGGAACTGCTTGGAAAGCTTTGTGCAGGTCTGTTGTGTGCAGTGGCATATCTTTTGGCTCATTTGTGTGTTCTTTTCAAATATTGACCTCTCCTTTTTGCATTAGTGCCTTTACATTGACAAAATTTCCAGTTCCAGACACCCTGAGGCCACCACCGTGTCTCACTGTGGGGAAGAGTTCTTTGCATTATAGGCCTCTCACCACTATCTCCAAACACAAACAATGCTCTTTGGCCCTGGTTTAGCACTGGAATCGGTCTGATAGAAAAAGCTCCCAATGTGACACATGTCGGGTTCATCAGACGACTTCAACTACTATGCTAAACAGCGCCCTGACTAAAGGCTTGAGACATGTATTTAATCAATGTTAATAATAAAAGGCTGATAAATGTGAAAAAGGCTCTCAAATAGATTCAGGGCTGATTAATACTGATTTATTCATAGCAGTCATGTGAAATTGCGTCTTAAATGTTGTCTCATACCAATCACAGGAGTGAAAGAAGTAAAGTGTGTGGTACATCACGCTCTGTTGTTTATATTTATGTTCATTTATTCTTACATCAACCTTGTTAGCAGGTAAATAAAATCTAACAAACTCAGTGCCTTTCACTGCAAACTGAAGCACACTGCTAGCATCAGATGTAGTCTGTAGAACTTCCCTTGAAAGCAGAGTGTATCTCAAGATCTGAAAACTCTACAAAAACATCTGGGCAAAGAGGGATCCATCTTACCTTTGTTGTTCATCTCTCCTCCAACATATATTGGAGCCATCACTGGGTAATAATGTGTACCAGAGATGATATCACAGACCGGTCAGAGTAAGCTTGCCTATGGTGGGTCAGGAAGTTGTGACTGTTGTTGGATTCTGAGTCAGTGTTCCCACTTTTTAATTAACTACTTATCAGTGTTTTTGTCTTCCACTGTTTAAAAAGAGAAGAACTTCTCTAGGGAGTTTAAAATGGTACATGCATGGTACATGCATCTTCAAAGATATGTGAGTTAAGAACTTTAAAACCCTGGCTGAAAATGGGAAATACAGATCTATGGGTGCACCCTTTCAAAAAGATGTTCCGTTTATGCAAACAAATCTGTACATTTTTATTTCAATTTGTATGGTAGTAGATATCTATCATGTCTCAATGCATTTTCTAGTATGATGGGTCTTTATGGTTTTTGCCTTGCAGCAAGAAGGCCGGGGTTCGTATCACGGCCTGGGTCTTTCTGCATGGAGTTTGCATGTTCTCCCAGAGTACTCCGGCTTCCTCCCACAGTCCAAAAAAAAGAGGACTGTAAGGTGAATTGGTCTTTCCAAATTGCCCTTAGGTATGAGTATGTATGTCTCTGTGTTGCCCTGCGATGGACTGGTGACCTGTCCAGGGTGTACCCCGCCTTTTGCCCCATGACTGCTGGAGATAGGCACCAATATTAATATTCTCCCTTGCCTGTGACATGCTCTTGATTTAAGCAGATTTAATCATTAAATAAACAGTAACACAGATTAATAAAGTAACTACTGATGATTATTTATGAGATGATCTTAATTCTGTCTATATGACCGAAAAATAATGGGAAATGTGATATATTAGATAGGTGCTGATTGAGACATTACACATAGCAAAAAAAGTTAATCTTGAAAGTTATTTTTTCCATATGTCTTCAATCACAGCACATCATGCTGACAGCTCTGAATTCCACTTTCCATTGTTAGCAGACATCAGCCTGCTCTGGATTTTAAAACACCATGTTTTCGCACTCATTTACACCTGAACAGAGGTAGGGCTTATTTATAAAATGTTTCAATGTGCCTTCCCATTTCATTGTCAGCTGAATCTCTGTGTTAATTTAAATGCTGTTAACTGTAGTTGGTATCTATTTCGGGCAGCATCTCTTTCTGCCTACAGCTGCTGCAATGTAATAATGTGCTAATGTATAATATTGATTTGTATCATTTTTTCCATTTCAGGTCTTGTATTTTGCATTGGTCTTTAGCCACTGTTAATGCAAGTCAAAGCATTGCAATGAGATTTGCAAAAGCAGAGATATTAACCTTGGTGCTGTGCCCAGTGCATCCTAAAGCAGCTGTGGGACTTGTTCCATGAAAAATATGTAAAACAACTTGAGTAGGTTCTGGCAATTCGGAATCACTCCACACTTTAAAGTAGCAGTGTAAAGAAGGATATGTTTAAGAGACTAGGACTTTCTGTAATAATGAGACATAGTTCTTCCTCTGACACCTTCACCAAGTTATCAGCAACTGGGACAAATGCAAAAGCCCACAGCTGCAAAGATGAAAAAGCTGACAGGGTTAACTGAGATCACTGTTTTAGCAGCATAGCATACATAAATGCTGCCAGTGGAGTTTACTCACCAGCTCTCTTGGCTAAACAAGACACTTAATGGCCCCTCTCTATCACTATGTCAAGAATCCTAGCAGAAATATAAACATATTCCCCCTTATTTTTAATCGAAACTCTCCTCGTCTCTGGGATTTCACAGGGGCTTATCAGGAGGCGGACTGGCTGGGAATCTGTCTAGCTCTGTGAGGTATAGAGTCTCAGGGATACAACACCCTTCTGACGAGCCTCACCAAAACCCCACAGTGATGCTGAGAGTGGCAGATATCCTTGGAACCCTGGAGCACTGTAATCACAAAAACATACATTTGGAATACTGGGGACTTTGCTGTTGGGCAGATAATGGCACTGTGAAATGCATGACTAAACAGAGTGTAAAAAGCCAAAGTTATAAAAATACAACACCTTGCAAAATAATTTATACCCCTTGAACCTTTTCAAATTTTGTCATGCTAGAACTACAAACCTTATTGCATTTTATTTAGATTTTTTGCCATTTAAAATTCTGCAGCTATTTTTAGAGTTTTAGAGTTTTAGTGTTGCATACGTTTGTTTTTAGCCCATTTAACTCTTGATACCACTAAATAAAATTCAGTCAGATGTCATCTAATTAGTTCACCTATATGTAATTTAATCTCTGTATGAATGCATCTGTGATGTATGAATAGTTTTACAAGCTGCAATCCAAAACATGCAAATGTAGATTCAATTGTTTATTTTTTTAATTTAATGAATTGAATAGGTCTTATAGATGAGTCCTGCATGTACTAGTATCACTGTTTTTCTAAAACTGCAGGAGTTATAAACAGATTGATGAACGCTCGAAATGTTATAATGCACAGAGACAAGCAGATATTGTTAGCCGTCTACTGGCAACCAAAGGCAGGCTGAGAATTTTGCTGAAGCGGTAAAGCAAAGGAGAGAACGTGGTGAGTAATTGAAAACATACCAGACAGGATGTGGATGCAAGGGAGATAGATTACACTCTGTTGAAAGGGATGTGAGGGGAAACTAATGAGTCAGTATTTCAGTAATTGTCGATAGCTAAGAATAAGCATTGACCAAGACAAGTCTGAGACAGTGGGCCCGTCTTTAAACAACATTGAGATCCGTACGTCACCACACCCTAATTACAAGGTGACCAGTATGGGAACGTAATAAGACAGTGATGTGCAAACTTTAATGAGCAGCTCTGCTGTAAACATTCTTTCATGCTATTTTGAGGTACCTGCAAATAACAACAAAGACAGTGAAGGCAAATGTTATTCTATTTTTTTTTCACAATGCTGTTATTTATCCTTACCTTAACTTAACCGTGGTGTCATACTGATAATTGCGAATGTTATTAAGTTCACTCATGCCAAATCAACATTGACAATGGTGTCACTGGAAAGATCATATTTTACATTTAGACAAAATAATTAGTTGAAGTCAGCTGTGTGGTTGTACTGGGTGAAGGATTGATACATACTTTTCTGCATCTTAGAAAAGCATCTTTATCAAGTAGCAACTGACAGGATAAAGGTTGTGAATATGTTTGATGTTTGGCATCAGTAACAAGCTTTGGGTTACTCACACTGATGAATCAACACATGAATATTACATTCTTATTAGTCCCATATACAGCAGAGCAATCAACCAAGCTTTCAGTGAAACGAGAGTGGACGTTAGCAGCTAAGGAAGATATTTCTCTCTGGTGTTCCTTTAGACCAAAGTAAAGCAAAAAAAAGTATGTTTCTCTGCTTTTTTCTGTATAATTTAACATTAGCACTTGGGTAGAGTTAGCTGCTACGGGACATGGAGTTTCAGTGTTGGTGGTTTAAAGATTTTGCTTTTTAATATTGTTTTATGAAAGCAAACATGGTTTTAACTTCTTGTATGTTGATATGTAGCCTATCTGTTCTGTTGGTGCTTATGTTATGACAGGGTAGTCAAAAAATGAAATAATTCCCCACCAATGACAGGAAATGTTCACAAGTCACTTTTATCAAGTCTCTGACGACTGACATGAACATTTTCACCTCTATGCATGCTGTAGGTCACGGGTCTCCATCTCCACTCCTTGGGAGCTACTGCCCTATAACTTTTAGGTGCATCCCTGCTCCAGCACAGCTGAATCAAATGAATGACTAATTTCCAGGCTTTTGCCAAACTTGATGGCATACTGAAGAGCTGATTCGGTCATGTGTTGGAGCACGGATGCATCTAACCCCTCCTTTCCACCGGACGCGTAAGCAGCACGTTACAGGAGCAGCACGTCATACGCAGCTGATAGCCACCACTGTAGTCAATAGAACCCGTTCCACCAGAGGCGAAAGCAGCACGAGTCTGCCGCATCTGAGGAGCGACATGTCGCAGCACTTTTCTAAATATGCGCGGCAGTCCTATATTCTACGCAGTACGCCTCTGAAACCCGTAAATTTCTACATTTTGGATAGGAGAGACAGGAAATATACGGCTCGGCACCGGAAATTTTCAATATAAAAGAAACGTGCTGCTTTGCGGTTCAATTCAATTCAATTCAAAAATACTTTATTGATCCCAGAGGGAAATTAAGTAAGTTAAGTTGCTTTACTTAAAAAAAAGTCACTACCTGTGTGGCCCGGTGAGAAGTCAGTACCTCGCGGGAGGGTCTCATTTGTGTGTCATCACATAGATGAGCGATTTTGGATATTCCCTGACATAACATAAACTTATTGGCGAATATAAAACGGACATAACATAAAACACCAACATTTTGGAGCCATGTTGTTGTCTTTTCCTGGTTAATATTGTCATAGACGTTTATATATGTCTATGGTTGTTGTGTTTACTGACAAAACCACGCGTGATTTTGCTAATCTCGCGTGATTTCGTGCTCTCGGTGACAGCTGCTTCTCTGCTGCTATGCACCTCATACGCACCCGGTGGAAAGGGCCAAGCAGCAGAATGTGAAAGTGAAAGGAGGAGTAAAAGTTGCAGGGCAGTAGCTCCCAAAGACTGGAGTTGAAAATCCCTGCTGTCAATTATAAATACAAACAGTTGTCCTTAAGCTTAATTTTACAACCATTTAAAATCTTCATTTTTTTCAGGCCAATGAGTTATGCACTTATAACTGCTGTGAAACTTATTAAAATTAATATACAATATTTATCCCAAAAAAATAATGTCTACTTTTATGTTCAAATAAAATAGCAGAAATAGGCTAATATCACGTAATGTAGAATTTCTGAATAAATCAACCAGGAAGTGCTTTCATTTTAAAGAGCCAGTAATTACACAAGCTAAACAGTAGGAGAATAAGATGTCAGAAGTTGTTGTTTTTTTGTTTTTTTTTATAATCAGTAATTTATTACAGAGCTTAGTTTGAGAGTAGTCTGTGAGCAGTGGCGGCTGGTGACAAATATTCTTGGTGGGGCTGTGCTTTTTCTTTCTTTTTTTAAATCAAACTTGCGCTTTCTGAGCTTTGTGCACAACTCCACTATTTCCTGAACTAAGTACAGCTCTTTTATTTCCTGTTTTACCTCCCTGGACAAACTGATTAATCCAGGTGTGTCTGACCATTGTTGTTGTGACTACTAAAGTCAGACACACCTGGATTGATCAGTTTGTCCAATACAGACAGGAAATAAAAGGGCTGTACTTAGTTCAGGAAGTAGTGGAGCTGTGCATATAGCTTATCTAGTCATTTTCAATAATCATCCCAAAACAATTGCACATCAACGGCTGGATACCAGTACTATGTGAAATACTGATTATTTTAATGCCAATATTAACAACTTGAGGCATTCTTATACAAAACATAAATACAATATTGCACAAACAAGTTAAGAACAAAACTGGAAACATATTTACATATTTCTGGAGTGTTGTGCCAAGGTCAACTTTATACAAAGGTCAAGGGGATGCATTTGTGTGTGTGTGTGATATCTCATTTGTATAGGAATTTTGCCCTTCTGCCCTTCTGAGTGGCAAAGCTCTCAATGACCCTTTTATTGAAGTCAGGAATGTTTGTGACAAGCTTTTTTTCCATGGAGAGCATGGCCAGAGCATTCAGCCGATCCTGTGTCATGGTGTTCCTCAGGAAAGTCTTGATCCTCTTTAAAGTAGAGAAGCACCTCTCTGATTCGGCTGTGGTCATGGGTGTGGTGACAAGAATCTTCAAAAGAGTGACAGTCTCTGTGAACGTGTTTTGAAGATTGTTCTCCCTCAAAAACTGGAAGATAGTCAGTGCACCACTACAAGTCCTGAATTCATGGTTCTCTTAGATTAGGGATAGCTCTGTTCTGAGCTTAGCCTTGTCCAACATGGGGTAGGCCTCTACAGTGGTTTCCAGTGCTGCATCTGGGAACTGTGCTGTGTGTTGCACAAACAAGTCGCCTTTTAGCAGAGTGGCACTGATGAGGTGTTTGGTAAAAGAGAACCACTCTTTTGCATGGCTCAGGATGGTTTCACATATGTCATATGATAAATAAAAAAACAACAGGTTAAGTACATATAGTAAACACTTTCATAGGAAATAATGTCATCAGTATCCTCTTACAAGATAAAAAAAAACATCTTATTGAGAATCAGAAATCCTTTATTCTCCCACAAACGGGGACTTTTTTGTTGCAGCAGCAATGTAACAAGAAAGAAAAATAGAATCAGATTGACGTATTTTCGTATATACATATTTACATGTAATGTACATGTACATATTTAAATGTAATACCTATTTACATTACATTTTTATATACAGACTTTAAATATGTAGGCTATAGTAAATGTTTGTTGAAATGAGTTTGTACAGTTATTGCACAGTTAACCCCTTAAAATTGCTGCAATTTAAAACACATACCCAAAATTAACTTAAAGCTGTTCTTGAACCATTTTGAGTAGAGACATGGCTGGGGTCTCTTTGGAAAGAAAACACTCAATTTATCCCAGAACTGTGTTAATATCTCTGAGTGCTATTGTTACCAAGCAATATGAATTTTAATACACTGAACAAGATTTTTATTTATGTCCGATTATTTATTTTATATAAATACATGCTGTAAAAGTGGCTTTAAAAATAGGTTGGGACCTAAAACACAGTGTGGGTCTGAAGCCTGAAGCATTACCTTTATCCACACCAAATGTGACAGCAATATACCAAAAAATGAGTATTCTGCACAAATTGTTCTAACTACAGGTCAAAGGTGGTCAAAAGTGTCTCTCCTGGGTAAATGTCGCAGTCCTCACTGAATTAAAAACATTGTCAGAATCATAACTGCATCTTCTCATAAAAAACATAGCAAGGTAAAAAACAAACAACAAAAAAAACTGTCTTAGCAATCCATCCCTGAATCATCTGTCTGCTCTCCATTGAAGCACAAAACTCTCAGACGCTCACAGAAGTCAATTTCTTCCTCCTCCTTTTCCACGGAATGGATCGGTTTTGTCACCTTTATTGGACTGCAAAGTGGTGAGTTCCATACTTTTATACCTCTGTCAGGAGAACGTTTGTGTTGGCAAAAGCGCTCACTGTGTCTACAGTTATGATTGTATTCTCGATCGGCATCCATAATTGGAATCACAAGACACTTAGCTTTCCAATGATATAAAATATGTATGGTTCATAGAAGTTAGAAGTCAGAAAATTTGTGGATTTAAACTAGGACATGGGCTGGGCCCGCCCGCGGGCCCTCTGGTTAATAAACAAATGTCCCTGTTTGTGGGACAACCAAGGATTTCTGATTCTGAGTGTTTTGTACACATAAATGTAATGTAATGTACAGCTTACCTCTGTACCCAGCTGCTGTTGTTCTCCCTGTCCAAGCGTCCTCCGTTTCTTTGTGGACTGCTGCACAGATGCGCTGCATTCCTCACTCAGAGAATGAATGGAGTCCCTAATCAGACACAAATTACTATCCACATTACTGTTTCAGAAACTAATATACTGGAGAATGTCATCACAATAATCTTAAACAATTATTTACCCGATCTTTTGCATGCTGTTGGTGAAGCTCTGGATGACTCCTGTGATGTAGACCAAGTCGATGTTCCTCTTTTGTAGCTGGTTGAACAGCATGTCCACATGTGGCATGATCTTGTGAAACAATGCCAGAAGAAAGCAGAAATCGTCTTCCTCCAGCATTCTCAGAAAGCCCCCTGCCTCTCTCACAGTGGTTGGATCAAAGTCACCTGAGTCTCTGATTGTCTGGAAACACTTGAGGAGGTAATCCTTCTGCTCATACACTGTGTTGACAGCACGACTGTGGAAGTTCCACCTGGTTTCTGAAGTTCCTGGAAGTCTGTGTCCCACCACTTGATCAAACACAGTGGTTCGCTTGAATGACCGGGAGAAGAACACAGCAAATCCACCAAGGTCTGAAAAGAAAGTTCTGATCCTGCGGATGTGTGAAGTAGCCTGCTGCATGATGAGGTTCAGCTGATGGGCATAGCAGTGGACGTAGTGTGCACTTGTGTACACATCCTTAACCATACGCTGCACTCCACCTGTGGCTCCCCTCATCACTGCAGCCCCATCATAGGCCTGGGCAATTAGCTTACCCTCTTTTCCAGCAGGGAGGATCTTGCTCAGCCTCTCCAACATTGCTGTGGATATAGTGTCAGTGGTTGCATTCTGAAGAGGGATGAACTCGAAAAAACGTTCTTGAATGCTTTTCTGACTGTCGAGATACCGTAACACAAGCACCAACTGGCAGCGGGTGGAAATGTCAGTAGTCTCATCTGCCTAAATAGCAAGATAATCTGTGTTGTTCAGTTCTCCAAGAATGTGGGCTTTAAGCACTGACAACATACAGTCCAACAGCTCGTTCTGCACGGTCTTTGAGGAGCCTTTAAAAACTGCCGCCGTCTCCAGATGATCTTCCAACACATTATCGAGTAAAGCGACCAGATCAACTAGGCCCCTGAAAATGGTTGGGTTGTCGAAGGATTCAATCTCATCATGACCGCGCAAAGCCAGCTCAAAAGCTTCACAAAATTTAGCACAGTCAATTATCTTGGACAAAATGTGCCGGTTCCGATCCACTTCTTCGTTGTGTTTCTTCACTGCAAGCCTGTGCCCCTCGTCTAGCTGCACGGCAATGTTAGCTCTGCCTAGCATGGCTAGCTTCACCGTTTTATCCATATGTGCTCGGGATGACTCATGTTTCTTTACTTTTTCTGAAAAACCTTTCATGTCCGTCACTCCTGACACGGTCCATGCCATATCTGTCCCAGTCGTTTTGAATAGCAAACACGGAAAGCAAAACGAGGCATTTGCGTGATTGCAAAGCTAGTCAAGCCTTCCTGGTGTACCAATTTCGGGAGAAGCCTAAGATGTACACTTTACCTTTCTCCTTGTCTTGCTGGCTTATCTTTACGTCGGGCTGATCTGGGCGGAGCTTTTTGATATGAAGTTTTTCAACCAATGTTCTCCTCTCGAACGGATGCTGGAGAAGAGACCGTATAGAATTCAGCAGCTGCTGAGATCCTGTATCCGTGCTCGTGTCCATCACTGTCAATGTCACCACCAAATATCTTGCCCGCCCTCACACCAGCCTTGGGGCGATTTCTCTATCGCCCTTCATGCGCCTGAATCAACGACGCTGATTGGATAAATTCCTGTTGCTATGTGCGAATTTCTTGTCAGTAATTGGCTGGCTGCTGCACTGCTTGGGCGGTCTTTCTGTCACCCCAGCCGCTCAGCAGCGGGAGCTTATTCTCCGAAAATGATATAAATTTTTATATATGATACTTTGTTACAAATTTAAACACACAATTAACTTAGAATATGTGATTATTGATAATTTAAAAAAAATAATCAAAAACACTTGGGAAACACAGGGGGGGCGGCGGCCTATTGCCCTCTATTAGCCGCTGTCTATGAGGTCAAAGTTATAATGCAACAGAAGACAAATAGGTTGATTTTAGAAAATTATAGACTAAGGTCGGCCAACTCAATTCAATTCAATTCAGTTTATTTGTATAGCGCCAATTCACAACAGATGTCATCTCAAGGCACTTAACAAGAAGTCATTTCAATACATTTATACAAACATTCCAATCAGTTAATGCAGTTGATGCAGACTTTCCAACCACAGCAATCCTTCAGCAATCCCTCATACTGAGCAAGCATGTAGCGACGGTGGAGAGGAAAAACTCCCCTTTACCAGGAAGAAACCTCCAACAGAACCAGGCTCAGTAGGAGCGGCCATCTGCCACGATCGTCTGGGGGTTTGAGAAGACAGAGCAGAAACACAGAAGGAACAGAAGATCTGATATAAGAGAACTTTCTATGTTACAGAAAGTAAAAAGTTAATAACAGGACACAGTGGATGTTCAGTTACTGGGAGGATCATCCCAGTCAGTGCCTCCCGTCCAACAGGGCATTGCAGCCAAGCAGGATACCAGACCAGGTATATCTTCTATGGAGAGAAAAATACTGAGAGAAAACAAAGTTAACAGTCGAAATAACAGAATGTACTGTAATACAACTGGAGAGTCGTAGGAGAAAAGGAAGTTGCAGAGTGAAGAAAAGTGGTCAGTCTGTCCTCCAGCAGTCTAAGCCTATAGCAGCATAACTACAGAGATAGCTCAGGATGACCTAAGCCATTCCAACTATAAGCTTTATCAAAAAGGAAAGTTTTAAGCCTGGCCTTAAAAGTAAACAGAGTGTCTGCCTCACGGACTAAAGCTGGGAGCTGGTTCCACAGGAGAGGAGCCTGATAACTAAAAGATCTGGTTAATAAATTAAATGCACCTTTTAAGGGGAATATACGCAGTGGTCTGTGCCATGCTTCCCGAAAATGGGGGGGTGAATTTTCTTATAACTTATCCATTTGATGTAATTTAAGCTGGAAATTATGAATAATAAGGGGCGTGTTCTTTTGATTGACAGGTTTAAGATGAGCCGTCAGGGCTAGCGCTGGTGGCTTGACCCCGGCTTGTTCCAGGGAAGGCCACAGCTTCGAACTCACGGTAACGGTCTAGGCTAATTTGTTTCTCTCAACTTGACCCATGTTGGTGCAGTGTTTTTTTTGTGTTATTTTTGTTTATATTGATTATTAAAACTTGTTTTAATAAAAAGTTACATAGTTTTAGTGAAAGTTATGGACCAACAAGGGGTCATGCTTTTATTTGACAAAATTATTGAATCTGTCTTGAAGGCACAGGGGTAGTAGGGTCAATTAATCGTGGTTTTCTGGCAAAAAGCCGCCTGCTAACAAGCTGCTAAAAATCAAGTTTTGTAACCATTAGATGTCATACCAGAGAGTGCTTTGACTTTGTCCAGCTAAAATATTCAGTCCTATTCTGTTTTCAGAAAATGTTAGATAACGTCATATATGCGACTTCTGATTTGTAGTCTTTTTTAATTATGAATTTTTTAAAAGCAAATAAATCACAAATCATTTGACAAACTCAGTCAAAACGAACATCATTAGTTATTTAAATTGAGGCCGCAGCGTCCTGTCAACATCATTCTGTTCTCCCAACTGTTTTTGGTTTCACCCCACCAAGTTCTCAATAAAGGCCAAAGCAGCTCCGCAGAAGGCGGGGCTTAAACTGAGCTCTGAACAAACGGTGCAGTAAATGGATTAGTCATTGCCCGTTCAGTATGGGCATTGTTAATTTTCTGAGTGAGGAATTCAATGTGTGGCGTAAGAGCTCTGTTAATCTAGGCTTGCATTTTGACAATCCAGAACACACAGATCCCTGTTTTTGCTTACCCTGTGACAGGTTTCTAGTTCACAAACTTGTAGATAAGAAAAACACTTAAAAATTTAAAAAGGAAGCTTCATCTTACTACAGTTATGTTAAAAAGTATCTGCTCCACAACAGATTTCCTATGTTTTTGCTATTTTCTCCATCAGATAATAAAACAAGCAAATACAAACTGCAGTTTTTAAATCATGACTGAATTTATTAAGGGAAATAAAGTAACAATCCAAATCAACTTTGGTGTAACAGGTTTTTTTTCACTCTAACCCTAACTGATACTGTAAATCAACAGTAGCATGACAGCTTTGACACCCTCAATAGGAAGGCTTAACAGAGTTTAGCTCTTTTCTGTAGCTTTTTCAATGGCCATCATAGTATACCATGTTGAGAGAAAATAAAGAAGAAGCCATGGAGTTCACTGGCCAAATCAATTGATTTTTATGGTACCAGAGAGATAAATGAAGGGCTGTGTGTGCACAATGTAGATACTGATGAATTGCACAGCCAAGCGGATTTTCGCAACACCTGACAAGATCGCGTCTCAAGATTCACCACTTTCAATCCCCTCCAGGAGAAGGAAATTGGTGAGGCTGTGGGGAGAAAAAATCCAATGGTCAAAATGAAGAGATAAATCAGACAGTGAAACAGCTCTAATAATGGGAGCTGGTTAAACATCAATGGCTTGGAGCAGTGACCATTAAACTTCTGATATCCCTACATGACAGATGAAACTATGTGAAATACAGCCGCTGTCTTGCTATTATAACACTGTTGGCACAATCTGTCAAGAGTTAGTCTCACACGAATAACCATTTTGAGAAGCCAATGACCCCAGTAAAGTTCTCCAGAGTTTTTCATTCCCTATCTCCCAAACTACAGGTATGTTGCTTAGTCAAGGAGAATGACTTGCAACAAAAGGTCAAGGACGGCTTAAGGATCTAATCATCAGTGTCATGTAGACAAAATTACAGCTATGACAGAAAGAAAGCTTTCTGTCATAGCTGTTGGAAAGTTGGAAAATTTCCTGCAAATCCGTCACATGCCATCTGTATATATACATGAACTTCAGAAACACTTATATCTTAAAAAAGGCGCTATGTTGGCACAGGTGAAGCTTTGGCGGAAAGAAATGCAAGGAAAGCAATGCAAAGGTCAACGTTTGTTAGAAGGAGGCTGCTCAGAGTGTAGCATGATTCATGACCATCATTTGTGTTTTAAGCAACTAATGGAGTAATAAATCATCACCCGGGCCATCCTTTGACAAAATTACTGAACAGCTCTTATGTTATAGAAACATAGCTAAAAGCAAGGTCAAGATGGACAAGAGAAACTTCAAAATTCACCTACAATAAGTCATGGTTTTAGCATAAGTACCATAAAACAACCTACTTTAATCTAGACTACTTTTAATTGATCAGAATCGATTATTTGGAGATCAAAGAATGCTGATTTTAACTTAACCACAATGAAAGAAAACCCAACTGCTAATAGTCGAAATACATTTAAGAATGTACTTAACGACTTAAAGAAAGTTAAATCATCCCACAACTTTTATATCTTTGAAATTCTTTCAGAATAATTACCTTTACTAATTTGAATTCTAATTACCTAAATGTACCAGCATGTATGTTTTATGCTCTGCATTCAAATTGAAAAAGAAAAATGACTTCTTTCTTGCCAATTCCAATGTTGACCGATATAATAGTGAAAATGTGCTTTAGCTTCTTTGACAGAAAAAGTTTAGTTTCAAATCCAAAAGAACATTAAGAAATCGCAAGAGTATTTCCATTAAAGAAATCTAGGTATGTGTCCTTAACCCTAATCTGACTCTTAGTATACTTAAAACAAAGCCAATCAAAGTACATGTTTGTTGATGCATTTGTAAACTCAAAATATTACTTATGATGTATTTAATGAATAAGAAAAAGAATGTGAAAATGTATTATTTGTCATGTTGATCATCAATCATAAGCAAGTAAAAATTGGTCAGTTGAGATTTTTGAATGATTTTCCTTGCATCTTTAATAGAAAAATAATTACAAGGCCTTGAAAAGACCTTAAGCAAATATTCACCAGTAACCACCCCACCACCACGACCAAAATATTTGTATTATATTTTGCTATCAAACTTATATTTAATTAAGTAGACTGTCAATTTGAAAACATAACATAGAATTGATATATTTATAAATGACAGACTGACAGATTCTTGTTTTTTTTTTTTACTGTCCGAATAGTGGTATACATTTTTTAAAAAGCATTCAAACCTATTTTTAAAACCGGAATCTCTCTGTAAGTGCTAGTTTAAAGCCTATCCACGGGCCGGTTTGTTAGGTGCACCTTGGTTGTGCATTTGGCACGCTTTTTTGCCTTAACGGCTGTCCTAATCCTCCATGGCATAAATTCATGTAGTTGTCAGAAACATCCATCAGATATTTTGGTCCATTTTACATTAGTTTCTGTAGATTTGTTGGCTGCATCAAAGCTCTTTCTCTCCATCACATCTCAAAGGTGCTTTATTCGATTGAAATCATCACATTGTGGAGGCCATTAGGGTAAACTGTACAAACGGGTTGAAAATCTATCAAGAAAAACATCCCAAACATCAGCACCAGCAACCTTAACCGTTCGTACAAATTCTAACCGTACTCTTTGAATGTTTAGACGGAAATCAAGTCTCATTAGATCAGACTATGTTTTTTGTCAGTCTGTTGTAGCTTTGGTGAGGCAGATTATAACATGTTTCCTGCCCTTGGTTAACAGGAATTGCACCCTTGGTGGCTTTTTCTTGCTGTAGCTCATCTGCTTTACAGCACATTCAGGGATCGTACTCCACATAACCTTGGTTGTAACAAAGTATTTCTTTGTGCTGCTGTTGTCTTTTTATCTTATCAAATCAGTACTGATAAAAACTTTATTATTTTATTATTACAAAATATGTATTTTATTATTCTGAATGAAGCTCTGTTTGACTTTCAGCAACTCATCTTAACCACAGCTAGATGTCTAAACGTATTGAGTTGATACTATACCGTTAGCCGATATGTTATTTGTGTTTCATGGAACTCAGAAAGTTTTACTTAGCAAATAAATAATTTTTAAACTGCATGTTTATTTGCTAGTTGAAGATAAGATTCAAATATGGATCAAAAGGAAAGAACACTGGTTGTTGTTATCATGAATTTAACTCCTATTTAAAGGAGAGCTACACTGTTTTAACATAAAGAAACAGACAAAACATCAGTACTACATACTAACCAACACCAAAAAGTAATGAAAATTAGGTAGTCAGTTAATGCTTTGTTGTTGCATGAGCAGAACATATTAAGTTACATTTAAAAAAACTATCTAATGGACACCACTAGAGCTCATTGGCTTTTTCCTATTTGTGATAGGAAAAAAAACCCCTGACACACAGGCTTTTCTACCGCAGATTAAAAGTTAAAGTGTTTTTTTTTTTTTTTGCTAATCAACTGTATAAATGGGTCTCTACCAGTAGGCTAGAATCTTTCAGTTTCTAGGGATTTTTTTACATTTTCGTGTAAACTTGTTTAAAGGGAAACTTCACCCATTTGCATTAAGCTTTGTATTGCTAGAAACCCAGTCATGTTTTTGAATAGTCGTGCATTATACCCTCAGTTTCCTCTGAGACAAGAGAAATAGGGATTTCAGTGTTGCACTTCCTGCTTTAAATGACGTAAAAATCGTCATTTTACGTCATTTAAAGCAGGAAGTCTTATATCTTTGTCGAGTGTGTTAGACCAGTGGTCCCCAACCCCCGGGCCGCGGACCGGTACCGGGCCGTGGGTCATGTGGTACCGGGCCGCGAGCCACACATAAAGAATAAATGACTTCCAGTATTTCCGTTTTATTTATTATCTGAGGGTGACCGCTGTTTTATTTAGAAAAATAACCGGATATCCCCTTTACATAGCTGTCTTGACACGTAATCCCACAAGCTAGATGGATAGAAAACAAATGTATCTCGACCGTTTCTTTGGGAGGGGGAAAAGACCCAAGGCTCTCACTGATTCAGGGTTGTGGTGAGTTTGATTTTTCATGCGCTTTGTATTTGTTTTTGTGGAAAATCTTAAATTATTAAAGGTATGTTTACATGTTACCATGGCGACCAGAGAGCGTTACGGGGCTGAGTGTTACTCGTGTCATGTTGTCTGCTCGATGTTAGGAGGACCCTGTTAATAAAGCTGCGAATACACATTGGATTTACGTCTAATGTTATAATTTTAAAAATAACCCGTTTTTATACCATCCGTTTTCATTTATCCGCCACACCTTAAAGGCCGGTCCGTGACAATATTGTCTAATATTAAACCGGTCCGTGGCGAAAAAAAGGTTGGGGACCACTGTGTTAGACTACAAACTTTTTTTTTCATTTTCCCAGGAGGGGGCTAATGGGTGGGACCCACTCGCGTTACAGACCTATCCCAGACCAGTGGGTGGGACTTCTCTTTAAGAAACTGAAATGATATAGCAGCCATCTTGTTTGGAAGCTAAGCTAACAGACTATCATTGAACCAGGCTTGATATCACAATTTTTGCGGAGCATAATCAATCCGATATGGAAGAGGGTGGTTTCGAAAGCGTGATGCTCGAATCCTATTTTCATGGCTACCTTTATGAGCCACAATACAGCGAAGAGCAGCTGAGGCAGATGGAGGAGCAGGAGGCGGTAGAGGAGGAGGCGGCTTCGGCCGGATGACTGTCTCAGGCTGGGACGAACTGGTGGTGTCTGTGCTTTCGGTGTGCGGCTTCGGAGACAAAAATTGAGTCCGTCTGCTGCAGAGAATTCCAAAGATGTCTGTTTCTTCTGGACGAAATTTCTGCCTCAGATGAGGATATGGACGTTTGTGTGGTGGACCACCTGAGTTGCGCCCCGCATATGAACAGTGGCGTCCTAGACACATATTTCAGAATCCCGAAAATCCACTGGAAAAGACAGCCGAAGCCTGCAGGCGCAAACGGACGTCTGACTATAAAGTGTGTACATCTATGTACACGATTTGTTCAAGCATTATCACAAAGTTATTCCCAGTTAATACGTAACATCAACCAGCTGAGTCTGGCTTATTTACTAGACAAATAGCTTGCAGATGCATCGCTAACTATAGTTATAACGTGACTGTGGCACTCTAAACACTAAGACCATGCATCGCTAACTGTGTGTTCAATGTTTTGTAGACAAAGTCGCCTAACAGCCTACAGACACTTTCTGGAATGGGTGCTGCAGGGTGAGAGATTAGGCCGAGGCCATCGTGTCGTTTTACCCGCCTGCGTTGTGCAGGCAATCCGCCACAAATATCCAGCTCCGGACGGATATTAGAGGACATGAATTAGAGGACATGAATTTTTCTATACTAAAAGTGAGGCAGTATATTTTAAGGTAACTTTTGATATACTATATTTTATATACTTAACAATAGTATAGTGTGGTATACTTTATTATTGTATTAATTGTTTATTTATATATGGTTCCAAATATATGTGCATTTGTCTTTCTTTTTTTATAGGGAGTTTTCAGTTGGACACTTTTGTTTACATTTTTACATGCAAATGTAAACTTTTTACTTTGATTTTCTCAGCTAAAGAGGGCTTGATTTCATAGATGCTTTTTTAAATGCACATCTTTAATGATCTAAGCAGGATTTTTAAATGCACTGTATGATACGTTGTGAAAAAACACTTATAATATATCAACGTTTTTCTCAACATTCTGTCTTGATTTGTAAATATTAGTCTAGTGTACATACAGTATGAGTTAACTTAAAAATAATTTAGGTATATGTCAAGTATACAGATAGTATGCTACAGGTAACATGCATAGGAAACATACAAGTATACTTAACTAGTAAAATAGTAATTTTAGTTTCAGTAATTCTGAATTCATTAGAGTATACCTCAAGTATAGGTCAATAAACTAAAATGTGGACTAGAAGTATATAATGGTACAATGGCAATATATTGAAGAGTACTTGTGGTATACTTTCATTCATTCACATCCACTTTCCTCCCTTTACCTCCTAATGTTGACCTTTGGTGTAGACAGAAAAGAGTGCAGTATTGAGTAAATTTTGTTTTATTCACAGTCTGACAGTTCAGTGTATGTTCCACCCTTGAACAGAACAGCTGCCGCAGAAAGGAGATTCACCTCTGGCATACCCTTAACATCAGATGAAGATGTCCAAGTCCCCGAATGGCCCCCAAGACAAGTCAATTTCACCTTCCTCTGTGTCCCAGTATCATAGATGTTCTTTGCAGAAATCGGTTTCCCACACATCTGGCAGAATCTGAACAGTGACATGAGGTTGGATTCATTGACAATGAACTTCTTTTCATGCCAGTCTTTTCCACCTTCATCTTCTGATGATGACGATGATGTGGGGCTGATGGTTGACTCAAGCTGATAGCTTTCGTCGGTTGCATCAACGTCAATGCTGTTGGCACTTCTATTTACGCCTGGGGATGCCAACTGTAAAATCAAGATGTTTCTTTTCAGTGTTAAATTCCACAAATTTCAATCATACATCAGTTTTAGCACTCTATTAGAGCCAATGTGCTGTACAAACTTACAATCTGTGCTGCTTGGACAGGGGTAGGTTGCATGACTGGTGTTGATGTTAGAGTACATTGTTCCTCATCTTCCGAAGACGACACCAGAGCAGCAGCAGATGCCGTTTCAGACTGAAATGCCATACGTTCAATAACGTTAAAAACATATCAACAACATCAAACTATACGATAATTTCAACAACAAACTATCAAACGTGAAACAAGCACGAAACATAGCTAACTCGTTCTAAGCTATGGCGCTAACTCTCTGTTAGCGCCATAGCTGGAGCGTCTTTGTTAGCCTACATTGCTGATACGCTACTCCACTGCTCACAGGTGGAGTTTAGTGTAGGGTGACCAGATTTCTAAATCGAAAATCGGGGACATTTTTTTGGGCGGTGGTCAAAATTCAAATTTCATAATTATGAATATTTTCTCTCCCATTCAATTCGGGGACATTTCCAGGGACGGCTTTTAACCTGGGACAAGGCAGCCTAATCGGGGACTGTCCCTGGAAATCGGGGACGTCTGGTCACCCTAGTTTAGTGATGCCGACACATTAGAACCACAAGCGAGGAAAACATGCGGAAGATGCCAGATTTACTTGTAAATCGCAAACGTATATGAAACTCATAGTTTATGTCCTGCTTTACAGCAGTAGACTGTATGTTTGTTCAGAAATACAGTCGAGCAAGTTTCTTACCTCCTTGCAAATGCGTTTAGGGCTGCTCGGTCCAGATGTTCCAGGCTGTTCATCGTCATCAGGAAAGGTGAACACCGACGGAATTGCAGTGTCCAAAAGAGTTACTCTCTTCATTCCAAAGACATTGAGTTCGAAGTCTTCCTTTTTGAAATGGAGACTGTAAACCTTCTGATTTTTTAGGTTTTCCACGGCTGTCTCTTCTGAATAGCTCGGGTGGTTTATCACTCTCAGCCACTGTTTGCGTCGCTCCATATCTTTCGGTAGAATACGAAAACTTACTTGTTGTCCTTTCCTTGTTCTGACTGAACATCCCGGTACCATGCAATAGTTCACCATCTCGAAAGAATAATTTACTAAAGAGCTCAACAGCTAGACGGAGGCGGTGTTCTGGATAAGTGGGAATTTTTAAGCTCAACAGCAAGCCTTCTTCTTCTTTTGTTTATTGGCGGGTGGCCAATAAACATGACCCACTTTTAATAAAGATTAATGTTTCCATGGGTGAAATGCTCCTTTAATTCTACACTTCGTCTTAGTGCTGCCCTCTTAGGGTTGAAGTGTGGCTACTGCATTTTAATTTTGTGATTCGTGGAGAGCGGTACATCTGTCACAAGCATCGACTGTGTCACAGGCATGGTCTCACAGACAAGCCCCGTGGGTTTTGGTATAAAACCATCTCTCAGACACACTCGCCCCGTGGCGAGTTTGGACTTGGAATTGCTAGTTTTGATCGACTGCGTTTTTCAGGTTACCATTATTATCACATTAGCACTTAGTTAGCATAGCTAATATACTGTTTTAAACGTTAGCCTTTGTTAGCATTACCACTCAGAGACTGAACCCATCCTGTCTCCCTCTGCTTCAGCAGCACCAGCCTCGGGCAGCGCTGACTCATCACCCTGAGGCAGCGGCTCGAATTGATATGGCTCGGGGCCGCTGGGCTCCGTAAAGCCTCCCTCTACCCCTCTACCTCTGGTGACGGTGGAGGAGATCCGCTGGCTCATGGTGCTGAGTCAGCGCTGTCTGAGGCCGGTGCTGCTGAGGCCGGTGCTGCTGAGGCAGAGGGAGACAGGAGGAGTCCAGTCTCTGAGTGGTAATGCCAACATAGGTTAACAATCAAAACAGATGAACGTCGATCAGATCGATCAGTCGCAAAACTGGTCACTGTCCATGTTTCAGTGTCATATTAAGCGAGGTGTCTCTGTCCTCCTGACCACACCCCCACGTTCCCCCCTCCGTTCATCTTCTACACTTGGCCACGCCCCTCCGTGCCTCTTGACACTGCCCACTTTGGTAGACTTTTTGAAATGTTGTCTGGGGGTGGGGTTCTGTTTTTTCATGGGGTTCAGTTCCACTTTAACTATGTTTATGCAAACCCTAGTCCCACTGCAATCTACTCAGTGAGGACTGATTGAGTGTGGTTTAAAATATTAAAATAGCTCAAGGATACCAAATACTTTTTTGCTCAGCACCTGCGATGTTGCCAACATCACTTGAGGAGTTAAGATAAATCAAGTTACTGTGAATTCTTGTTTAAATTTAGTAAACAAGAGCATTTTGCAAATGTTTTTTTATCCAACACTCACACAACTACCCCAAAGGGCATGCTGACTAATTAATAATAAGCACAAAGACACATATGGTTTGAAGCTAATGTGCACCTGCAGCTTCTCCACACAGTGCACACTCTTGCACATAAAATGTTCATATTTGTCTCAGTCTTCTCATCTCTTCCCATTGTCCCTTCCTCGCTTTCTAAAATGGGAATATCAGTGATGAGCTGTGCAGCTGGAGACAATAAACTGGTAGAAGAACCAATTACCAGCAGGTGACAAGCTGGTGGTTTAGAGCTTTCAGCATGTCATCTGCACATTGACTTTTCCAGGCGGTGTGACAGGGCCATTTCTGAGGCTGCCATTGCGATCCACCCTGATAAACCCGGGTGAAGAAAAAAAAACAGATCGTAACACTCATAAGTCTCCTTAAGGCTTATGCTTCTTCACTTCCTTTCACTGCTCAGGAATGTGGGCACATTGTAGACAAATTTATGTCTCCCTAGTTTTTCTTGAACTTATGTGCACATGCAGATAAACGCATAAATAACTCCCCTTCCCGTACAGCTCCCCTGAGTTGATGAGATTCTCAGAGTGCTCTCTTTATACGTGAAATGGTAATTGTATTTCTCTAATCTAATCCCATTAGAACCCCCCGTGCCTCCCCTGCAAACTGCCCCGAGGCAATTACACAAAATGTCAATGAATTAAGTAATAGCTTGGTGCCAAGCCAGGGGTGCTCACTGTTGATCACTGCTGTCAGTGGAAAAACACCCCTGTCAACAGCAAATCACACACACACACACACACACACCCACACACACACACACACACACACACGCACACACACCCACAGACACACACACACACACACACACACACACTCACTCACATAAGCATGCCAACTGTATAGTCATTGATGTTTTGAGAACCATTTAACCTCTCGGTAGGACACACTGTAGCGCACTGCTGGTACTGAAGCACCTGTTTAACTGACATCCAGAAAGCACATGCACACTCATAAAGAAAAAGAAGAAGAAGAAGCAGGTAAAAGTCAAGTGTGTTATAATTTGTGGTGAAATTATCCCAGAGATACTGATAACACTTGTGCAAAATATTCCCCGGATCTTTGGACACAAGCATGCCAATGTAAATACAATGCAGGTTTTTTTTTAAAGTATTCATTCTCTTACAGAATTACTTTTTTTAAACTTTTTTTCTCACACACAAATGCTTTGTGATTTAAGTGTCTTAATTAGGGCTGGGCGATATACCCTCAAATCTATATTACGATATAATCTAAAGCATGTGCGGTAACGATATCTATTGCGATATATACTTTTCTTTGTATATGTCAAAATGACTTTATGAACATTCTCACTTTCCAGATACTTTGCAGCAGAACAACAAATTCAAAAACGTTTAGAATGCCATTTAAAGAACGTTTATTGTGTAAAATTCATTAATAAAAATATTCAAATCTTTTTTTCCAAAAATGCAACACAAAAATTCTCACAACATAAAGATGAAGATACTCTAAATAAATTAAGAGCTAAATGTTTTTTTAAACCCACAATGTTAAAAATGGTCTGCTCTCCTGGTTACTTATTTATACATTTATTTATGCTTATTTAAACCTGAACAATTAAAAATGCTTCAAGTTGAACAGGTTTATTTTCCATTAAATGGAAAACAAATTTAAAATTTGCAATATGCAGTGTAAAGACAAACACTGAACATTTACAGTATTTATCCTTCTTGATGACAGCTTGATGACAGCAGCAAAATGTGCAATCGCGGTAGGTCCGTGCAGTCAAAATCATTACCTTTGGCTAAATTATTATCATTTCTACCTTATACATTTTGTATCGCCCACCGTCTTAATAGTCCTGGGCCTTCTTATCCTTAAGAACTTATTTTACTATATGAACCTTCACGGTCTCTGCGTTGCTCTGGCAGCCGTATCCTTGTCATCCCTAAAGTCAGGACACACACTCACGCCGAGGCGTCTTTCCATTATTATGGCCCTCACCTCTGGAACAGGCTGCCAGAGGACCTCAGGGCTGCAGAGAACGTTCATGTTTTTAAGAGCAGGCTCAAGACTCACCTTTATAGCTTAGCTTTTAACTGATTATTATTTATTATAGTCTGTTTAATTGCCCTGCATATTTTATTTGCTTATATTTTATCAGTGTTTTACTACTTAGTCTTACCATATTTATGTACTGTTTATTATATTTTTTAACTTGTTATTTTAATCTTCCTTTAAGAGTTCCTTCTAAGGGAGCCCTCTGCCTCGGGAGCGGTGGTCGGCTGTGGCTGCCACGTGGGTGCTCTCCTGGGTGGCCATCCAGCCCTGGGCCCAGATTCCCGTGGCCCGAGGGCACCCCAGATACCAGCTGGGACCTGACCAGGGACCGGGCGCCGCCGCCCATGGCCAGCCAATTGTGGACGTGCACCATCATCACCCCGGGCCAATCCCCACAGCCGACACCCCAATGGCCCTTCGGCCCCATCCCGGGGCACCACACCAATAGCCCCAGGGGACAGACGGCATCTCCAGGCCAAGACCAGCCAGCACCCGGACACCAAGCTCAACGCGCTCTGGAATCTCACTCCCGCACACCACAGAGCACCAAGACCAAGCATCCAACCAAGGTGACTAAACTCACTAATGAACTGATCAAGCATGAAAGACCAAGTTGAGACGCTGGACCTGACCCCGGCCAAGCCACCCGACATCTACCACCAACCAATGCCCAAGCCGGCCCCTCCTAAAGAGGCGCCCGGGCAGAGCCGACCGACACCCCGGTCCACCCGGGCCCGGCCAGGCAGACACCAGGGATGAACCCGCATGCCCCCCTGAGCACCAAGCCCCAGACACCAAGAGCCACCAACACACAGGTGGGCAGAGGCATGAGTCCTATAATAGTTCTAAACACTTGAAACTGTTATTACGAAAAAGGCTTTTCCACAAAAGATTTAATACATTTCAATAAGCGTGTTTAATACTTATTTCTTGTGTCATTACATTTTGATTCCAATAACTTCATTTGTGTAGATTTCCTTGATTTCTTTGTATATGTTTATTACTTGGATTATTAATATCTTGTGTGAACTTTATGTCAAAATAATATTAGAAATATATTTACACAGAAAAACTCTGACATGTTTATTGCTCATCTTACTCACTGTAAATATGTTGCATCATTGTTACATTTAGGTCTAAACCTTCTGGCTGGTGTTATATTAAATACAAATTTATGTTTAACTGTATGAAGTATGTTTGACAAATGTGAAAGAGTTCCAATTTTACCATGTTCTCTCAGTGTGTAAATAGTCTAGTACAAAAGCTGAGATGGAAAACGTAGTTTTATCTTAGTTGTTGATAGTTTGTGGGTATGAAAAATAGTCAATAGCTCTGTATTTGTTAAACACAAAAGATAGGCTTTTTTTTGAGAACATATTTGTAGCCAGCAGCATCTTCAGATGAGCACAGACGCTTTCACTATTCAAGAATGTCCAGTCCAATCAAGCTCAGAAAAACAAAGCAAAACATAAAAAAAACAAAAAAACAATCAGCATAGCTTCCAATGACAAACTTTAAAAAATTACTTTCATGTCTTTGGGTAAGAAAGAAATGACTTGATTATCTGTGAAGTGTTTCCCCAGACTTGAATTCACTTTTAGCACCACTTGTAGTTCTGTGCATGCTTCTTATTTTCAATCAGAAAGCAGTTTATATCTACTTTTTTTATGAAATGCACACTCAGATCTCATGGTTAGGTCCTATTTACTGTACAAAAGCGATTGGATTTCTTTTTACAAAGCTGCACAATAATTTCTTGCATATTGATGCTGAAAGTATAATAGTCACATTTATGACGTTGTTTGTCTCTTCCCTAAATCCATCCAAATCCCTATTTTATGAGACTATTATTTTTTTTCTATTAGCTTGAATTTCCCAAGTATGGAGCTGAATTATAAAGTGAATAGAAGCCGCTTTCATAAAGCCGCTGATAGAAGGTTAAGCTCTAAATTAAAAATTCTGTACAGGAAAACTAGGTGAGCGACAGAGAAGAGGCAACCTGTATATTCATACATGTTAGACAACCATGCCAGACCACCTTGGATGTTTTAAAGGCTCTCACCACAGCAACTGACAGCTGTCTGTGCAGAACTTCAGCAAGCTAATACTACAGAAGGTAAGTATAATAGGATTCGTGCCTCATTCACAAAAAGCTGAAATCTTTAGTCACACCACAATCTCCTCTGTAACAGATTAATCCGTCTACTGCCACATAAAGTTTTTTTTTGTTTTGTTTTTCATCTTGGGGGTTTTAGGCGACTTTGGGGACTTGACTTAAACATTTAGCTTCATGCCATGAAGGCAGTTTAGCCTTCATGTCATGAAGCCTAGATTAGCTCACCTGAGCGGGCCTAGTTATCCTTACTAACCCAGCCAACATTTGTACTTTGACATGGATGGATATTGCATGGGTATGAAATGCGTCTGAGCTCACTATGGGTCTTTGCTATGGGAATAATTATCAGTTAACTAAAAACAATATCAGCAAATCAAGTTGGACGCCCATCTTAGATCTTGCCTCAGTCCCAGATATGTATAAAATAAATCTATTTCAAATTGTCCAACACAAATAGGACCCATTTGGGGGGACTATTTTTAATCAACTATTTAAAGTTGTTTTGGGTCAAACTTATATTCACAATTATCATGGTGTCAAGGAACCTGGAAAGAGTCTGATCTTGCTTCCATTTTTTGCTTGTTTCCAACCTATAAGAGCCCCACATGTAAACGTTGGCTGGGACGGATATATAAAAATATGTTTTATTGCATGAATGAATAAAAAGTCACTGTAAAATGAATTGTGTATGAGGTAGTAATACCCTTTATTAACCAAACAATAAAAATGTTAACACACAAAAATAAAAAATAGACCAAAAGTTAGTTTGAGGATAACAAACAAGTAGTAAATATATATTGCCTTGAGATGAGAATTTTGTAAAATTGGTGCTACATAAATAAACTGAATAGAATTTAATTGACCTGGATTAATGCTTCAAAAATAACAGAACTCATTGCCCTTAATAAAAATTGTGTTGTTGAGTTTAAAACTGAGCCTTATTGTGAAACTACAGTGCCCTCCATATTTATCGGCACCCCTAGTGAAAATGTGAAAAAGCTTTAGAAGAACTTAATCAATACCTTGTGTCTATGTATGGTGTTTTTTTTGTCCAATTGTTCTTAACCTTTTCAATTTTAGCAGATTTGGACACGTTCAGGTAAGTAGCCATTTTCTTGTAGCCATTTTCTCAGTTCTGAAGATCAACATACATCTGATTTACTTGAATGGCATGTCTTCTTTTCTTTGCCATTTTGAAGAGCAGCTATGAGAAATTCAATTCAATTCAATTCAATTCAGTTTATTTATATAGCCGCAATTCACAACAGATGTCATCTCAAGGCACTTAACAAGAAGTAATTTCAATACATTTATACAAACACTCCAATCAGTTAAAAAGTTTCCTGTTTAAGGAATCCCAGAAGATTGCGTCAGTCATTGGCGTGAGGTTGGGCCCCGTTGATGCAGACTTTCCAACCACAGCCATCCTTCAGCAATCCCTCATACTGAGCAAGCATGTAGCGACGGTGGAGAGGAAAAACTCCCCTTTAACAGGAAGAAACCTCCAACAGAACCAGGCTCAGTAGGAGCGGCCATCTGCCACGACCGTCTGGAGGTTTGAGAAGACAGAGCAGAGACCCAGAAGAAACAGAAGATCTGATATAAGAGAACTTTCTATGTTACAGAAAGTAAAAAGTTGATAACAGGACACAGTGGATGTTCAGTTACTGGGAGGATCATCCCATTCGATGCCCCCCGTCCAACAGGGCATTGCAGCCAAGCAGGATACCAGACCAGGTATATCTTCTATGGAGAGAAAAACACTGAGAGAAAACAAAGTTAACAGTCAAAATAACAGAATGTACTGTAATACAACTGGAGAGTCGTAGGAGAAAAGGAAGAAGCAGAGTGAAGAAAATTGGTAAGTCTGTCCTCCAGCAGTCTAAGCCTATAGCAGCATAACTACAGAGATAGCTCAGGATGACCTAAGCCATTCCAACTATAAGCTTTATCAAAAAGGAAAGTTTTAAGCCTGGTCTTAAACGTAAACAGAGTGTCTGCCTCACGGACTAAAGCTGGGAGCTGGTTCCACAGGAGAGGAGCCTGAGAACTAAAAGATCTGCCTCCCATTCTACTTTTAGAAATCCTAGGAACTACAAGTAAACCTGCAGTCTGAGAGCGAAGGGCTCTGTTAGGAACATTTGGAACAATTAGATCTCTGATGTATGATGGAGCTTGATTATTAAGGGCTTTGTATGTAAGAAGAAGGATCTTAAGTTCTATTCCGGATTTAACAGGGAGCCAATGAAGGGAAGCTAAAACAGAAGAAATGTGATCTCTCTTTTTAATATTCATCAGAACTCTTGCTGCCGCATTTTGGATCAACTGAAGACTTTTAATGGCATTTTGTGGACTACCTGATAGCAAAGAATTACAGTAGTCCAGCCTTGAGGTAACAAATGCATGGATTAGTTTCTCAGCATCACTCCTGGACAGGATGTTTCAATTTTAGCAATAGAAATGGGCCTGGTCATGAAAATAATAGATTAATAGAAATGCCCTGGACATATCCTCAACATAAAGAGGTAATGTTTACATAAAAAATGCTCTAATTAATGTTATAATACAGGAAATGCTGGAGGTGTGAAAAGAATGCAATTTTTAAAATACATTTCTTATATTGGGACAGTTTAAAGGTGCAATTTGCAAAACTTTGAAATAAATAAAACAGTGAAATAATCACACAACAGTCTAATGTCCCATTCATGTTGGAAGGAAGGTTACATTGAAACAGATTTCCTTCTGAGCCAGGGGGGTTGTTGCAAGTTTTAATAATTTTAAAAAGCTAGTCATTGTTTGCAATATATTTCCCGCCTGTATACCTCCTGGTTCCAGAGCCAATCATATGTGAGCCTGCAATAGTCTGCTCTAAAAATATCTCAAGCTACTTTTTTCAATTACCAAGGGGTGAGTGGTGAGTGGCTGAGTGGCTGAGATCAGACTCTGTAATTGGGGCCTGCCATAGCAATGCAGAGAGAAGCTTCGCAATACACTGGACTCTTTATTTTTCTCCGTTAATGCGGATTGTGGCGTAGCATGCACCCCCACAATATTTATATATATATATATATATATATATATATATATATATATATATATATATATATATATATATATATATATATATATATATCAAAAGGTGCGGCTCGAGCTATTACTTTTCTTTGGCAATTGGAGTTACCATGGCAAAGTAATTTGCCAAAAAACATGCCCAACAAGCGCATAGGAATCAATGATGTCAGGGGCGAAGCAACCATAAAAATCATAAAAATCCACTATTTTTGAGCATTTACTGTGTCATCATACATTCACCTAGAAACCCCCTTTAACTTTCAGTTTGTAGGATAATCCGTGCACTGTTCAGAAGTGAAGACGGGCTGTTGAAATCTGATTGAGCGCTCATTAAGTTAGAGTGTAAGATTGTCTCAGAGCTGGAAGGCATTTTATTTTTTAACTTGCGGTCATAGGAACATATTTCTCTCTAATTAAATGATTTTCGGTCATGTGAAAACTGCGGACGATGACATTTACACAATCTTTTCAAAATTCCTTTATGGCTCACCATTTTCTTTCTAAGCTCTCCAAAGCGCACAGATGCCGAACAATTCTGACCAGATTTTAGAAGATTCTCCAATACTTCAATATGGAGGATTCTATGATTTTCTGAAGCTGAGCCTTGTTGCAAGTCATTTCTCTCTCATTCGTTCTTGAACTGTGAACGAGGTAGAAAGTTATGGGATAAGATTTGTGCCAAAAGGATAAACTAAAAAATATAGTCTCAAACAAAATCAGAATACTGCTACATCTTCATTCAGCTCATCCTCAGGGTCCACAATGTGTTATGACCTAAAATGGTGAAAAAAACAATAATATTTTACTGTTGCGCTGGTTTAAAAAGTATATATAGCTCCAAATCATAACAACTCATCAGGTGCAATATATATTAAAAAATCTGTGTTGTGACGTAAATGTTTCACGAGTTGGGATTTCCTTTTTTCTCAAAAAATGAAATGACACGAACACTTTCTGGGGTATTTTGTCTCCAGAAATTACATTTGTTAATAAGAACAACTGATTAATTTTAAAACATGATGCAGCGACTGTCTCCCTTTGTCCCCGACCAGCATCACATAACGACATTATCCATATTGAGTACATTTTAGACATTCAAACCATTAAAAATAAATAAAAATAAATGAACCTAGATAACAGCACATGCCTTCTCCCCGTCATGATCATTGTATCCAACATCATCATGGTTATCATTATCAGTCTTCTCAAAATGTAAGCTAAAGATGTAAAAAGTACTGATAGAAGGTAGCCTAGTGGAGAAAGAGAATAATCCAGTATAACGTTTTTGAGCAATAAAACTGTTAAATTAGTACTAGTTTTATAACTAGACTTTAGGTAAGCTTTGCTACTTTATGGTTGTAAGAACTGTCTTAATTTCACTCCTGGTTAGAATGGTTTTATGAAGCTGGGCCCTTGTAGATACAAGTCAATGCTTGTTAACACAAGAAGACAGACCCCCTTGAGCTAACGGCTCCCTGATAAGCTAACAAAACACATGTGGCAATTTATATTGAAAAGTCGACATTTAAAGCTTTAAATATACTTCAAATGTAATGCAAAAAATGTCAAAACATATAATATATAAATCTAATGAATATCATTGCTCACCTTTGCTATCTTACACTCAAGATTGGTATTTTTCTCGGTCCTGTCATTCTTGGTCACAGTAAAACTGAGTGTGAATAAACAACATCCACGTAATGCTCTTCGTCTTTTAAATGACATCTGGCAACTCTCATAACCAATGAGATCTGAGCAATGATAAGCCCCTCCCACGGAGACTTTCTATCTAAAGCAAAAAGCAAAAACTTAGAGCAGAAGCAATACCCAGAGGAGCAGTGGCAAAGAGCTTGTCACCAGAACGAAAACATGCTCCTCAGAATAAAAGCTTGAATAGTGAAGAACCACAAATTTGTGTCAAAGAAATAAAATAAGAATAGTTAGGAAGTAAAACTACATTTTTGGTTTTGAAAAAAAAAAATTTACTTATGAATTAATTAATTCTGTTTCAGAGTGATTTTTTTGTTTGTGAAATTCACATTTTTGCTTCTGAAATGTTCTATTTGATTGCTTTATTCTGGTAAATTTTGTGTGATACTGTGTTTTTTGGTTTATCCTTTTGCCACAAATCTTATCCCATAGAGAGTATTTTTCCATGATCGGAGACTAAACATAACTCTTCCAATACCATGTACGGTTTTCGAACAGCGGCAGTTTGTTCAGACCCCTTTTCTGAGTTTGGTAATATCAAAGTGAGAGAGTAAGTGACACATGTCACACACAGACAGCTGGCAACACACCTGCCTTTTGAGGAGAACAAAAGGTCAATTAAGTCCATTATAACTCTCTTTGACCATGGATTTTAGGCCTGATAGAGGTGGATTACCATTGGGATAACTGCTAATGATACTAATGAGACTCAATCAGCCTTAACTGACATCCAGGCTGGACTTTCAAAACAAGACTCAAACAATCTCTTCAAAATAAAGGCCTTCAGATTACCCATTTAAAATGATAGTGGCGTATTGTTTTACACTACTATTGAAGTTAATGTTACATGGAGGTTCTGTCTGTCTGTCTCTGTCAGTGACTGTCACGCTGCGAAAGCAGCGCTGCTAAACGACTCTGTCTCCTTTGCTCTGTCAGTGTCTCTCAGCAGCAGGTGGACCTGACGTCTCTTTAAAGAAGAGCCCATTAAAGGTCACTTAAGGTCATCTTAACACTAATAGACATGTATTTAAAGCCTGCCGCACACGAGAGCAATTTGGTAAGCAAAAAGTCATTCGAGGCCGTTTGCTCACCAGCAGATACCTCGCTGTGTGCAGCCAATTTTTGGTGAGTTTTCTGCCTCTCGAGGTGTTGAGGTGAAAATCAAACAGGTTTCATATTTTTCGCCTTGCGAGGCAAAAAACTCACTGTGTGCGCTCTACGTGACATGTGTGCTGAGGGGAAAAATTCAAGTGACCAATCAAAACGCGGTCTCTGCTCACATGATTCCAAGATGGCAGCCTCCTGTTTTCACAGTATTTGTCTGTTCCAATTTTGCGGCCAACTCGTTGTAAGCCTGTTCGCGCTTGTCCCTGTTCTTGAAATCTGATGAGCTGACATCGTATAAACAGGTGTAGTCTGACCAAATTTCCACGAGTTTGTCTTCTAAAATGTAATCTTCTCCGTGGGCTGCCATCTTGGAATCATGTTGGAATCATAGCTTAAGTTAAAATGTGCTTGGACACTAATGAGAACATGCTAGCTAAAATTAGCATGCTAGTTATTTTGCTAAAGGTAACTGGGCAACAGAACCTGTGATCGGGGGTCCGACTGATTACGCACCACGTGGCAGGCTCCTTTTAAATTTCCTGAAATTTTCTAGTTTTTCTGCATGGACAAGATGTTGTTCTTACATATCGCACCTTTAACTGTTGTCAGATTAAATGCAGCCTTTTATCAAATTTTCATCATGAGATGATGGAATGGCAATAAAATATGAATTTATTTAAAGGCTTTTACACATCTTCAACAGGGCAGTTGCAATGTAGCATAACTTTTATGCATTTTATTGGGTTTATATGACAAGCTACATCATATAAAATAATAACTCCTCTCTTGGGGGATGCGGTCGGCCCTGCCCGTGTCCGCCTGGGGCTCTGGCGGTCCTTTGGACGTCTTTGCTCCGATCTCCTTCATGTCTGCATCGATTCCTGGGAGACGGATTGATGTCTGCTCACACCAACTATCGAACACTCTTATGGAGAAACCTTATATGCACCAGCATGCTAACACACACACATAGATGTGGGGTCTCTGGTGTTTAAGGAAATATTCTTGGGCTGTGGTTATCATTACTAGAGCTTGATTAATCGGTACCATGAGTTTTTCTGTGACATTGTTGTTGTATTTTTATATCTATTTTTGTGTGATGTGGTTGTGTAATTCTTAGTTCACAATGTTTGGTTGGTTTTGTCGATGTTCCTTTTTCGTGTTTTGTTTTGTTTTTCCCCCTCTCTCTTCCGTCCTGTGGGTATTGTTGTATTCTACTTTTTTGGGGCTATTTTTTATTATGCAGTACATATGTTTTAACTATATCTTTTTTAAGCGTTTAGAAGTAATAGGCCTGTTTATATTATTCAGGGTAGTAAAACATGACTCTTTACCAGTATTTTATGGGGTTAAGGTTTTAAGTAAATAAACTCTTGCGTAAAGATATGAACTGAAAGCAGGGAGGATCGGTTATAACTCTAGTTCATGGTACGGTCAGGAGACCTGGAGAAAATGTATGACCTGTCAAGATGTAGAAGGAGGAGAGAGGAGTCATGTGATATGTTCTTTGTTCTTCTGTAATAAAAATGGTACACCCTTGTAGAGAAGCGAGTCAGATCTTTTCTGGCTCCCATCTGCAGGTGCGTCCACTGTGAAACAGATATCTGTTTGTGTGTGTTGTTTTACTCTCTGTCTCTCAGTTCTGGGTCTTATTTTGAAACGGTTCCCGCCGGGGTTTTGGAGTTCGGCGCCCCCACCTCTCTGAGTAGAAAGTGAGTTGCAGAGCATATTATGGTAGGAAGCCGACAGTATGGAGGCAGACTTCAATGTCTTCCTGTGTTTTCTTTGTTCCCCTTCCTCTCTTGTATTTTCAACTCACCCTCTCTCTTGACTTTTTGTTTCCTACCTCTCTTCTTCATCTTCCTTCTTTCTTCTCCTTAATTTTCCGTCTCCGTGTCCATAACATCAGGAAATAAAAACCCCAACAATTCATAATAAAGATTTTTCACACATAAATCAAGTGGAGTACTATAGCAAAAGCTGTACTGCTCCGCTTGTGAAAGTAAATCTGTTGGGCTTCTACTTGGTACTCAGACACCAATTCTGAGCTCCACACTGCCAAACAGGACACGTTTAAAAATAAAAAACAAATAAAGATAATAATAACTAGACATTTATGGTCAGTTTAGCATGTTCTAAGGATTTTTTTTCTGGTGAGTTCAATAAAGCTCAAGTTATAGCATTATTTAAATTATTATATTATGTACAATGTGTGGGCCATGTAGCTGGTTCAAATACCAATAAATGATTTATTTTAGTCTCTTCAATCCAGGTTTAGCAGTTAGGGTGACTTTCTGACTCATTTGTCTCATTTCCTGGTCGTCAGCTATTTTTTTTCAGCACTGGCTCCTGTCAGCAAAGGATTTGCTGTTAAGGCTTATTATTTTTCATGTCTGCATAAGAATCCTTGCCTTTTTATTTTTTGTTTGTTTTTAATTACAGTAAAAGTGCAGAGAAGCACATATGACACCATTTCCTGCCCGGTGGCATCATCTCTCTGCAGATGAATCCCTCAATTCTCATCCTTACCATACAATGCCTTACAAAAATATTCATTCTCTTTTAACCTTTTCATATTTTCTTAACTTACGAATATTAATTGGAGTTTAAGGGGGATTTTATGTAATAGACAAACTCAGTGTGACAGCTTGCCTGTCCTGATTAAATATTTTCTGTATTTAATATTATTTGTAAACAAGCTCACCATCACGCCTGTTGTTTTTCCTGGAGTACGTCCTGTTCGTCCCCTGACGTGGGCACTCTCTAGCTGGGGGGATTCCGGTTAATCTGCCGCTGGCAGTTTATAAAAAAATTGTGCCAGTTCTTCTGGACGGCGGGTGAGGAAGGAGAGGAGAGAGACTGGAAGGCAAGAGGAAGATCCACCTGAAAAGTAGTGATGGCGAGATTCAATTCAATTCAATTCAAAAATACTTTATTGATCCCAGAGGGAAATTAAGTGTTGGTATAGCTCATATAATTAATTCTTTATGGAGTTGTTGTAGATGATGATGGCTGTGGACAGGAAGGATTTCCTGTAGCGGTCTGTATTGCAGCGAAACTGAAGAAGCCTCCGACTGAAGACGCTCTGTTGTTGTATGACTGTCTCATGAAGAGGAGGCTCAGGGTTGTCCATAATTTTTTTGATTTTATGAAGAATCCTTCTTTGCATTATCATCTCCAGATTTTCCACAGTTGTCCCAAGAACAGAACCAGCCTTCTTTATCAGGTTGTTTAGCCTTTTTAAATTAAATGAAGCCTCATGAAGCACTAGAGCTTTCCATACAACTGGTCGACTCATGATTCGAGGCACTGTAACGACACATTTGCTCTACTGCACCATCAAGTGGACAATACAAGTAAAACAGCAACTGTATTGTGATTACAAGTTGATTATAATGATATGAGGTGTGAACACTGAATAAATAAAGGATTTTTGTGATTGCAATAAATTCAATAAAGCAAGATTTGTGTTTTGTGTGAATGATCACGAGGAACAACATGTATTTATTTGTACTTAAAAGCTTTTCTACAGTGCTATTGCCAGACACTGGAAAATCTCCTCTTTAGCTCCATCAAAAAAAGACGCTCAAATAGATTCCAAACACACATGTGATATGGCAACACAATGTGAGGGGGTAACAGCAGCATCTTGGCTGCCTCTTATGTTTCAGATCATAAGCAAACTGACAACCTGGTTCATGACTCAGTCACGTGGTACGTACAAGGCCTCGAACGTCACTGCATACGTAATCAACACGAGCCTTGATACACGCTTCACGAAAATTCATCCTAGATTACTCGAAACAGGCCTCGACACAAAGGACACATCACTACTGAAAAGGTCTTACAGCAGACTGCTTGTCTCGCTCACCAACTGAAGTCTCACTGGCAGCTGATGCCCGAGCAACAAGCAGAGAGATTCCTAAGTGTGTGGATTATATTAATGCAGAAGAACTTATCAGCGTCGGTATAGTGAGTAACAAACATTTTCTTACTCTGGTGGAGAGTGGCCCTGGATGGACTTTATGTGCTGTTGAGCACATGTGTGGCTGCGCTGCAGGTTCGTTTGGAGTTTTCCTTCATGAACCTTTTGGAAGACTTTGAGAGGATTTTTTGTTTCTGATATTGGACTATTTTCACTTGAACTGGATTGTTGAGGATAAAATAAGGAGTGGGATTATTTGATGAATTTGTGGGATTAATTGAAACTTTGGTGGATCTGTAAATAAATTATGTAAATAGTTATTCTTGTTGGTGCATACCTTTAAGTTTCGTTATTCAGTTGTTGTTTTCTGAGTTAATTTCATTCGGTTCTTAGGTTAACAGGCATCATAAAATGTTTGCATCCTTTGTGGGGTTTATAGTGGTTCAAGGGTCAGTTTCTGTTTTTATTTTTTCTTTAAACTTATATGTCAGGAGAGAGACCTGACTGGGATCCCTGTTATACCTTGAATTGCTAAACCATCACATAAAATGTGGCACCTCAGATGGGACTAGGATTCAGTGATGAATGAAAAAGACACTGAATTTTCAAACTCACTAAAGAAAGCAACAACTTTATTGAAACAAAAAAGCCAAGAACCAAGGACGCCAACATTAAGTTGATTTAGAGGAGACAGCTGTCAACCAGTCTCAGGCAGCTGAATTTCCTCCCACATCATATTCTCTGTTGAATAGGGAGCTGATACACCTGCCAGAACTTTCAGCTCCATTGAAACCCTGCAACTGTTCCTCTGGAATAAAAAAAATGGAGCAAAGAACACAAACAAAGACAATCTCTTCAAATCTCATCAAACACTGCTGACCAGCACATCCTGGACCAATTTTTAAAAATTGTGGAGGAACAACACCACCACCACCAACAGGAATTGCGCTCAAGCTTGGAACAACTGACAAAACAGATGGCTTCTCAAATGGACCAAATGAACACAAACCTGATAGATTAATTTATTGAGCAACAAAAACAACTTGTGAAACATGTCGACAAAAGAGTGGCGTTTTTGAGAACACAATTTGATGCTTTACTTGGATTGAGATTAAAGGACCAGTGTGCCGAAATAGCAACCAACCTCATACTTGAAGCCTTTCAACCAGTAAAGGAGGAGCTGTCTTTTTGTCTGAACACTCTGCACTCCATGGCAGAAGAAATCCACCTGTCAGGAATGACCATCACTACTGGACATGCAGTTGTACAGACCCATCCAGAGGACCTGCTGGGAGAAAAAAGAGGCCTGCAGGCCATCCAAGACTGCAATCAACCATAAGAGATCGTAGACTTGAAGATCTGCTCGAGTCACCTGGAAGTTCCACCATCCAAGGTGAAACCAGGAGTAGGGTGGTAGCTAAGAGTCCTATCAAGCTGCAGTTTCCAACCTTTGGAAGGGCGGATGACTCCTCTGATCCCCTCAGTAACTGGGAAGGTGTGAGCTTTTTCTGCCCTCAACTCACTCACTGAAGAGGAGCTTATGGCAACTCTTCGCAATGTCCTGCATGGCACTTCCAGAGCCTGGTGGGATGTAGCTTGACATAAGGTTCAAACCTAACAAACAATTCTGTGCTGCATTCCTGTCAGAATAATACAAGGACGAGCTGACTGAAAAAGTGTGGAGCAAAGTGCAAACAGAAGGTGAAGGTATCCAAGATCAACATCAAGAAATCCACAAACTGAAGGCCAAACAACATTCCACTTTCAGAACCTACTAAATCATAAAGGAGCTACTGCATCTGCGATTTATTCTCCATCACCTGCGGAAAAACACCTGCCCTGTCAGTTGACGATGCCTTTCAACATTTGTCCTTGGAATGGAACGGCCATCTTGGATTTGGGCAAAAGAAAATGTGCTGGTGCACATTTTTTGCCCATGTCCCCTTAGGGGCTTTATAGGTGTCAAATTGTTTTAATTTTATTATTAGACGTTTATTATTATTTTTATTTCTGTGCTATCTCTGAATACCCTAAAGGCCTAGACTACTTGACGCTGCTATTTACTAATTAGGAGGCATCTCCATTATTTCTTTGACTTCTTTTTAAAGGTTTTTTGGGCCTGAGTGGCTTTTATTGACAGTGGACAGAGTTTATGAAGGGGGAGAGAGGTGGGACGGGATTCGAACTGGGGACGGCCGTGTCAAGGACTGAGGCCTCTGCACATGGGGCGGCCGCTCTAACCACTGCGCCATTCGACGCCCCCATTTCTTTGACTTTTTAAACTTCTTGTCAGTGGGTTCTACAATTGTATTTTGCTCTTGCCTTTTCCCACTTTTTCCCACATACCCTCATTGCATGCCTCTACCAGAGTATTCCTCCTCCTCCCTCGCTTGTCCCCTCATCTCTCTTCTCGTCACTGACAGCTCTGCTCCTGGGAAGCATTGAGGGGCGAGAGAAAACAAAGATTTGGTTCAGTGGCTCTTATCTTGATTTTCTGCAGATTGGATGGAAGATTAGGAGGAGCATTCATTCATACGCCACACAATCCCCCCACCCCTGCAAATACAAAACCCTGACTGCAGACCACAGGGGTAGCAGCCATCAGCACAAATGTGCCATCTGTGACAAGGCTTCTCTATGCTTTGTACCTAAAACCAAGACTTCTCTGTGAACACAACGTGCTCAACACAGAGCCTAGAGAAGCTGATGCAAAATGCAACGTAGGAGAAAGGAGGAAACATATTGCACAATGCAATGTACACAAACCTGAAGTAAACTATTAACTCACAAAATGAACCAAACAAATAAATCAGTTCTGTAACATACTTGTTTGGTAGAGTTTTGAAGCATGCTGTTTATTTGTCCTACTTTAGGATCAGTGTTGATTTGAAATGAGAGATATAGTGCAGCTGTGGCCCCCAAAGATGAATGAACAGCTAAAGTTTAGGGGGATCCAGAAGACAGTTTTACTCTACAAAGAGCCCCACACTGAGGGGATGAGCTTGGCAAAAAGAGAGCTCAGGAGTCATCTGGAGGTTGAAGATAATAAAGGCAACAACAGACTTTGTTGTGACAAGGAGGGATCACAAAGCATAAAAAATATGTCAGACAGAGGTCTGGTTTGTGCATTTAGTCAGCAAATGACAATTAGTCGAAAGAATTGATGTGTTTTCCTTAAATGTGAGAAGCACTGATGCTTTGTTCTCTTTCGGGTAAAGCTTTTGAGAACCTCAACATCAGTGACCTCAGCAGGTTACTCTGAGATACTCATTGTCATACTATATATTGATAAGCAGCACATTTTTTGCTGAAAGAAACAGAGAAACACATTGATTAGGCATAACATTATAACTATCAACAAGTCAAGTGATTCAGAAAGAGGCTAATTATCCTCTTTAATAAAAAAGTTTCATCATACATCTAGCCCTTCTCTTAGCTACTTTGGAAGGGAGCTCTGTAGAGTTCACATACAGGGTTCAGACGAATTCAACAGGAACTGCGTGGCACAAGGTATGTTCGATGATGATAAGTGTGTCTGTCAATTCAGATTTCTTCTTGAAGTTTGCTGCCTTCCTCACCCAGTAAAGATTTAAGAGATCCACCACTAAGATTGCTCTGTTAGATGTTTTGATAGGTTGGTCTGAGACACTAGTAGGCACTCCATCCCACATAAGGTCTTAGGCAGGATGGGATGATGGGGAGGTGACCTCAACAGAGGAGAAGACATTAGACCCCAGTTCCTTCTACACAACAGGTGGGTAAGATAATTTCCTCAGTTCTTCAGATGATAACCAGTGAGTCTGGACTGAAAAGCTGCAGGTTTCCATTTGAATGCTGAAGATGTTGAAGTATTTTATTTTTTTGCATTACAGTAAGTCTAGAACTACAGTTAATCCCAAAATTATTTATACCACTAGATAACTTTAGGTTTAATGTAATATTTTATTTATACCAACATATTTCTTCTGTCTGTAAGTAATGTTAAAAGTTTAAAGTCGCTCAACAGAGAATCTGTAGAGGGAGCTAAAGAATAGGGTGACGGCAAGGGAGCTTTCCAACCTAGAAGACTTGGAGCTACTCACCAAATATTAACTGTCAAAATACCAAAGAAAACATGGAAAAAAACTGGTCAGCGACTAGAAGAGGCCTTTGATTGCTGTGATGACAATAATGCCATGAAACGAGGAAGTTACAGGTGAAACTCGAATTAAAATTTTAATTGAAATTAAAATTAGAATATCGCGCAAAAGTTTATTTCAGTAATTCAACTTAAATCGTTAAACTAGTATATGATATAGACTCATTACCTGCAAAGCAAGATTTTTCAACCCTTTGTTATAATTGTGATGATTATGTCTTACAGTTTATGAAAACCCCAAATATAAAATATCTGAAAATTAGAATATTACATAAAATCGACAAAACAAGGATTCTAAATAGAGAAATGTTAGACCTCTGAAAAGAATAATTATACAGATGCACTAACCAAGTACTGATACTTGGTTTGGAGTATATTTGCATCAATTACTGTTTCAATACGGCGTGGCATGGATGCTTGTTCAGTCTCATGTCTCTCATCTTTCCCTTGGCAATGCCACATAGATTCTCTATGGGGTTCAGGTCAGGCGAGTTTGCTGGCCAATCAACCCCAATATCCCATGGTCACTGAATGAGGTTTTGGTATTTATGGCAGTGTGGGCATGTGCCAAGTTCTGCTGGAAAATTAAGTCCACATCTCCATAAACCTCCTCTGTGGAAGGAAGCATGAAGTGCTCCAAAATGTCCTGGTAGATGGCTGCGTTAACTCTGGACTTATGTCCTCCTCCAGACTCTGGGACTTGGGTTTCCAAATGAGATGCAACATTTCAAGTTCTTTTTTTTTCTCTAGCCCAGGTTAAATGCTTCTGTATTATTTATTGTTCAGGAGTGGCTTGACAATAGAAATACGACATTTGAAACCCATGTCCAGAATCCATCTGTGTGTGGGGGCTCTTGATTCACTACCTCCAGCCTCGGTCAACTCCTTGTGAAGGTCCCCAACACTTTTGAATCCTCTCCAGGCTGTGGTCAACCCTGCTGGTTGTGCATTTTTTCCTTTCACACTTTTCCCTTCCACATAACTTTCTATTAATCTGCTTTGATACAGCACTTTGCGAACATCCAACTTCTTTTACAATCCTCCTTATGGAGAATGTCAGTGATGGTTTTCTGCACAACTGTCCGGTCAGCAGTCTTCCCCATGAATGCAATTCCTTCTGAATCAGACTGCAAGACCATTTAAAGGCTCAGGAACCCTTTACAGGTGTTTTGGATTAATTAGCTGATTAGAGTGTGACACTTTGAGCCTAAAATATTGAACCTTTTCACAATATTCTAATTTTCTGAGATTTTGAATTTGGGGTTTTCATCAGCTTGTTGTTGTTCTCAGCCATAATCATCAAAATTATAAAAAAATAAAGTCTTGAAATATCTTGCTTTGCATGTAATCAGTCTCTCATATATTAGTTTAACCTTTATTAAGGGTTTTTATGGCACTAGTGGCCTTTATTTTATAGTAGCTTGACAGGAAGAAGGGCAGAGAGAGAAGGGGAAGACATGCAGCAAATGGCCCAGGGCTGGTAATCGAACCGGGGACAACTGCGTCAAGGACTGTAGCCTCTGTATATGGTACAAATGCCATACCACTGAGCCATGTGGTGCCCCGTTATTTTCACCTTTTAAGTTGAATTACTGAAATAAATTAACTTTTGCACAATATTCTAATTTTTCAAGTCTCACCTGTCAGGACTCAGACACAGGCGGCAGTGAAGATTTACAGTTTTTGTCAGCTTTCCAACCAGAACCAGCGGAAGCTGAGACCAAATGATGGAGATAAGATGAAACAACAAAGAAGGAGCATGGGAGATTAAATACGCAAGAGGTAGTCAGAGAAACACAGGACAGATGGGGAGACAAGAAGCAAGCCACAGGTGACATGTAGGAACAGGAAACAGGTGAGGGAAAACACACAGACACAGGAAGGAGGAGACACAAGGGTTGTGACAAATAAAGACTTTTCCTCTGATTGTTGGGAGGGGTATAAATAATTTTTTGCATGCCATTTTCTTGATTGAATGAAAATGATTTCACATCTAAATATGCCAATAGGTAACTCTGCAGATTGTCAACTAAACTTAGTTGTAGAATGAAAATTAGAATGCTTAGAAGGTAGCGTGAGCAAATCTCAAGAATGGCATGTGGATAAACTTCGTCAAGGAAAGTATTGATGGTAGAATTGAATCAAATGATTTTATTTTTGCATTCAAATTATTGCAGCTTTTTTCTCCTTTGCATGATTTCATTGTTGTGTTTTGCAGGCAGGGTATATGTCACATTATTATGTGGAAAAAGTAAAATAAATATTCACTAAAGACGCCCGTTTTGTCATTTTCTGCCAATCCAGATGAAAAATGCTCTTTCTCTTTAAAAAATTGTTTTCTGTTGTAACTTTGTCCAATCTCTGCCTGCTGGTCCAAAGCAACTCTTGTTCCTTCTGCACCGGCACAAGTTCTTGGGTCTTTTTTCTTCCAGGGGTCATCATATATGTGCTGTATCTCTGTCACCGACATGATAGTTCCATATCAAGCTCAGCTTTGACAAATGAAGCTTTTCTCCACTATTTTCACATTCTGAAGGCATCTTAACTGTAATCTAAAAGGTGACTGTGACATGACATGTGCAGTTTAATACAAGAATAAGTAATAAAGGGAATAAGTAGCTGAATGTGCCAGCCTTTTCAAGCCAGCAGCTTCCTACTGTGTTTTTGGGAAGCACACAGTGGGGTGCTTCCCTTGAGAGCCTAAATCTGTCACAAAACACATTTTAAAACTAGAGACTCGCCAATTCTGAGGTGAAGCACACTAAATATATTAATTCTAGAGTTGTTATTGAGAAAATGCGGTTTTCCCTAATTCAAAATTAAATTACAGGGAGTCTGTCTGCCAATTGTCTTTCATATGAGCAAAAAACAAAACAAAAACAAAAACAAACATTTGTGTTTTTATCCTCCACCTCTAGAATCTGGAGCTTTCCTCCTTTCTAAATGACAGCATGGACTCTCCCTTTTAAATTGATTTACAAGGTTTGCTGACTTCACTGTAGCACTTTATGCATATAGAAATTCACCCCAACATGTAATCTCCTAAGAGCGCTGGGTAGTGACCTTAATACCAGACTATATTCCAGTTTGTAAAGCAGATTACACATGCTGTTCACGTAACTATACACATTCAAATCATCGGCAGCTTGGAAGAAAACAAATGGGTAGTTTATATTTGCTTTATTGATTTCTCCAAAAGTACTCTGGTGGCAAATCAACTTCCAGAGCTCTCCTTCTCCGTTTCATCACTACAATAGAGATTTTTTTTTCTCTCTAGTTTTTATTTAATTTAAGATTCAGCATTTCTCTATTATTGAGAAGAAAAAAATACTGATCCAAAGGTTTTTCTGGGAAGTTCTCCCTCAGCTCTTTTTATACCCTATCTTATCTCTCCTTAATGATTGTCTAACAAATTGTTCCTCACAATTATATGTCAGATGTAATTGCACCATCTCATTTAGGAATATAGTTTGAATTTTTGCAACTATTATTCTAATGCCAGTACCACTTTGGATAATCATTTCAAATAAAAATCCGTTATAATAAATTATATGTTGCTCTTCATTTGATCTGGAAAATCTGAGATTTACAAAAAGTCATGAAACCCTAAAAGGCAGATACATTTTGGCGGACGGCAGAGGGAACTAAAAATCTAGATTCAAGACAAGAAAGAAGTTTAGCAAACCCTGTTATGTGATATTTGTAGGTGATTGGTTATTTTATTTTGATTTTTATCAATTACATCTATACTGAAAGAACTGGAAAACTCAATTTCCATCTATTTTGTCCTTGGTTCTTAACTGTAAGAAATATTATTCGTGAACAGCTAATTTTGAGTAAATATATTAATACATTTATCTGGAATATTCTGATTCTCGAGATACTTATGTGAAAAGTAGTTAATTTTACCTACATCCAGAGGTATCTAAACATTTATTCCGGACAGTCAGTCAGAAATATGTAGCTATACAGAAAATAAATTCATATTACAATTGTGTAAAATTCTTAAAGGTGCAACCAGCTTGACCTACAAGTTGAATGTGTGAGTCTTTCTGCATCTATCTTGGTCTCATTTCCATTCACACTCACATTATCGTAAACTTTTTAATCTGGTGTTCCTTTGTTGGGTGTTTGTTTGCTATGCCACATCTGACCTTGCAGTCCTCTCTGCTTGGCACCGAGAAGGCAGCCCAGTCTAATCACACTGAGCAATGCTTACGCTCCGGCAGGATTTGGCTCCACACTCCGCTGACAATTTTTGACTCTGCATGCTCTGCTTGTGGCCTGACAAACAAATTCTAGCACATGCTGCCATCAATGGCATACATGCCAATTACATGCTCTCCCTGAGACTTTACTGGCAATTAATGGCTCTGGCTAAAAGCTGCCCTGTTACAACTTTAATTCATGTGTTATACAGTGCGTTGCAAATGTGTTCATAACCCTTGAACTTATCCATATTGTCACATAGCAATCAAAGTATTCAATGTGAGGCCTTCATAGAACTATTTTGTTTATACTAAGATTAAACGTCACACAGGTGGACTGTTTTGGTTATTTTGAAGTGAATTGGCCGTACTGGATTTTATTAAGGGGTATATGAGTAAACGGGGCTGAATACACTGGCACTATTTAGGTGACTTCTCAAGGTAAGTAGTGGCACTGCATTTTATTAAAGGCTATAAAAGTAAAGGAAGGTGAAACCAAATGTATCTGTTGGATGACTTTAGAAGGCATTTGATTCTTCAGGATTTAATTTATTCAGCCCCTTTATCAGAGAAAAGCTGAAAGCAAATGCAATAATTAGTTGATGCTCATAGCAAAGGATTCCACTGGAATGTATTTAAGGGTATCACTGTAAAGGGAGCTGAGTATAAATGCATTAATTAGGCAACTTCTGATGGCAGTTGGTTGGACTTGATTTTATTTACAGATATCAGGGTAAAGGGGCTAAGTACGTACTTTTAAAAGAAAAATGTGTTGCCTTTCCCTTCCAGTACCCAATTATGCATTATTTTAAATTAAATACTGTCAGGTTCTCTGGATTTTCCTTTTTTTTTTCTTCCACTTGATTTTCTTCCCCTCTGTGCCCCAAGCTGCTTTCTTGTTTTGTCCCTCCTGTTTGTGTTTAAACTTAGTTCTTTTCCTTATCTAGTTTTTTTTCATGTTCGATTATTCCTTGTCTTTATTAGTTTATTCTGGCACTTCCTTGTTTCTGTTTCTTCTTCTTGCTCTTAGATATTTTCACCTTTTGTTTGTGTCCTCATTTGTTTCCTTAGTTTATTCCCTCTAGATAGTTTACTAATTTATTTCTTCCTTCTGTTTTCCAGTGTTTCCTTTAGATTCCCTACCAGACATATTATCTTTAGTTTCTAGTTTCTTAAGAGTTTTCTGTCTCCCTTACCATTCTACCTCTCTTCCCAACTGTTAATTGTTTCCACCTGCTCTCTCCCTCTCACCTGCATCTGATTCCCCTAATTGGTCATTGGTCTCCTCTCCTCCCCATTATATTTTCTGCTTGCATTCACTCACTACTCGCTGGTCCGTCGTCATTCTTTCCCTGCCTGTTTCTGATTCTTGCCCACTTCCTGTTTTTCCTTCCTCATCCCAGTATTTTTGGTTTTCCGAGTTCAGTAAGTTTTGTTCCTTGTTTTTGTTAATTATTAAATCATTTAAATTTCATTGTTGCTGCCTTTGGGTCCTTTAACATGCCAAACATGACAAATAAACTGAATGTGATGTAACAAATATGGAGAACCTTAAGAGATATGAACACTTCTAGGTATGTTTTGAGGTTGTTAATGATCTATCTCCATTAATGAAAGGTGTTGTGAGAAAGTGTAAATTTTTCAATAACATTGCTGGAAGAGAGATGAAATATTTTCATTCAAAGGGAGATAAATAATATGAAGTAATAGGAACCCATATTTCTCAAAATCAATATGACTGTTTATATTCAAATAAAATCAGGAAGAAAAAAAACTGCTTTACTATGTGCCCACAGCCAGCCCCTCCACTGCATCCAGCAGTGAAAAAAATGGAACGAAAATGGAAACAAAGCAATCATTCAGAGATTGATCCAATACTTGAATAGCTGCTGGCACTGCAAATGTATGACAGCTTATTTCCTCACTTCATCAGTCTTTAAAGTCGTTCGATTGTATTGGGCCAAAAGTTTCCTGTTTAAGAGCACACTGGTGTAATTGGCTGATTGGTTGCCTCTGCTGAATTCTTCTCCAGATGTTGGCCATGGTTTAAGATCGGGCTAATTTAGAAAGAAGGAAGCAGTGGAGGAGAACTGGAACAGCTGGAACAGCTAAGCTAATACAGTGGTCAAAAAACATCGTGACACGCTGACACTATTAAGTTGCCTATCAATTTACTCATTCCTCACCAGCCAATAAAGACCTACATACAATACTAAAAGGCTCCGAACAATGTGCAGGGAAATGTTTTCTCACTAACTAAAACAACAGTCATGCAAGCTTCGTTTAAGAGTGTATTGATTTATTTTGTCTTTTTCTCGATAATGCAATCAGGAAGGCCAAATGAAGCTTATGCATACCACAGTGCAGTGCAGTCATTTACTCATTCAGTCAGAACCCACCTGATTCACACATTCACATAACAATGCTCCAGTGTAGTGGGAAAGGGGTGGAGGATGGCAGTGGGGGGTTCCGGACAGAAAGTGCCAGCTAGGAGAGAGGGGATGAAAAATACGGGCAATAATAAGCAACAATAACACATGCTGGAAGGTGATAGAGACTGGCAGCCAACTTTCATTTGCTTATGGGTCTGGCTGGTCTTCCTGCCAGCATATTTTTCCCTCTCTGTGTTTGAGGAAGAATATCTTATCAAACTTTCTGCCAGGTTTTGATGATTAAGCACGCCCCTGTTTATCTGCAAATATGGCTAGCTTGTAAAACAATTTGAGTTGTTTTACATCCGACCAAATAAGGATCAGCACACAGAAGGTGTTGGTGACACCTTGCTTTTATCATACTGTAGCTCAAACTGTGTACAAACAAATCTGTTACCATGTTAGCTCTGTACCCCAAAAGTGCTCAGGGACAATTCTAATTAGTCTATGTGATGGGGGGGAAAAAGTACATCTCACTCATAATACTAGTGTTTTGAAGGCTTAATGTCATATTTTACAATAAGAATATCTAAACTTCGTTAAAGTATGAAACATTGCCAAATCTTATCAACCTTCCGCTTTGTTTCAAAAGAGGATAAGTAACTTTATGGCACATTTGTGACACAAAAGAATCTTAATTAAAATCCCTTTAAAAATAGAAAGGCATTGGCATACATGTCCTGTCAATTGGCTGTAGATTTTAAGGTCTGTTGACACTGATTATGATTAGCAATAATCAATAACTAAATAAAATAAGTGTGTTATGGCACTCTCCTGAAGTCTGTCACTCTCTAGGGCTTTAAAAACTAAACTAAACTAAAAATTGCATTCTTCTTCTTATTGGCCAGGATTGCAAAACAGTTGTTGCTGCATAAAGAGGTTAAAGATTGAGGTTTGCATAAAATGGCTCCAGAATGTAGATGCCATCTCAGTATTTTAACTGTCTTGTTAACCACTAAATGTGTAGCACTGCCTTGAAATGCTTTTATTCTGAGCACAACAAATAGGATAATGCTTTGACAGCTACATTGCGATAGTGCAGTTAAGCCCTCACATTTAAAACACAGACTGATTATATACTCAAAAACTGAGAGTTGGTACCTCTGGTACAAATAACGATGAAGGGTTGTAACTTTCAGCTACAGTTTAAGCAAAGTACAACTAAATAGACCTAAAGAAGGACAACACATCCTGGATTGGATGAAGTTAAGGCCAATAAATACTTTGCACGAACAGATCAATTTTCCTTCTAAGCGAAGCTGCAAGAACAAAATTATTTCTTAGGACATTTCATATTGCACAAAAACTGAATTGTAGAACTTGTAGGAAACCTTCATAGATTTCTTCCACTGCACCAGAGCATCTTCATATTTCTTGAACATTACAGAAGATAAAAGTTCAACACAGAATATGCATAAAAACAAGTTGCAAGAACTCCCAAAACAAGGCTAAAAGAACACAATGATTTCATTTTCGACTATGTATAGACCTTAAGACTTAAGTAAAGACAGAACAGATGGAATTGCATTTACAAAAATCTGCTTTTCATATAATTGCAAACTTATAACAAAGAGAAACTTCACTCCACAAAATAGAGAAAATAGCAATACACAAAAGAAAAGTAAACATTGAACCTGTAATTATCCGCCTGCCATACATTGCCAATTATGCAAAGTATGGCAGGAAAAGATTAACACAGCAGGCTTCTGGCCCAAACCTCTTCTCATCACAGAATTTATGGAAACCAAGTTGACACTGGCATTATCAGCTGACAAGTATACACAATTGGCCTGTGAAAAGTGACGGGCTTGAAGTACTTCATCCATTTTGCTAAAGATAGAATCCGCAGAGGGACTGTCAGCCCATGTTGTCAGACACATGTCAGGAAATCTGTGGCTACACCTTGAGAACATGAGTTTAGCATTGAGACTTTTCATCTTCCTACTCTGTTTGAAAACACACACAAGCTTGTACAAAATTATTTTTTGTGAAGTGGCTAAATCAGAAGACTTCAAATTATGTATATACATTTTCACTGGAATAGTCAGCTGAAAAATGTTTCCTTTTGCTAATGCTAGTACCAGCTCCCTTACATACAATGTTGTTGGAGCAGGAGAAGTAAGCCGTTTATACAGAATAGTTAATAAGATATTAAAAATGTATTTGCAATAGTAGTTCTTTTTTAGTTTGAACTGAATAATATTTTTAGCAGTTCTTTCTCCTCTAAAGAAAGAAATTATTTGGGAGAGATAATGAACAAATATGCTTATAGTAATGTTGCCCCATGCAAATTTCCACCTTAACTTTAGCTAATCTCATTTATTAAAGGTGTAAAACAACCAAAATGAGCTCATTGGCAGAGGGTAAAATTGACATATCTCAGCTGAGAAATTAAGTAAATGAAGAGTGTCTTAGTATAAGGCCAGAATGTGGTGGGGGGAAAAAAAAGTATTTTGCTTTCAACAGTCACTTTCCTTAATTAGCATGAGCTGTATTTGTGCAAAGTGGGAGTGTGAAACGGAGACTAAAATCTGGTGTTTGGCTTCACAAACTAGCAAGCTAACAGTGAGACAACAGGCGTTGACTTTACAGGTGCTATAACTTAACTAATTGCTGTTTAGGAGTGAAATTTATATCTCCAAGACTGAAAAATAAATCTAATTCTTAATGTTTAATGATCATTACTTGTGGTTGTTTTTTTCAGTGACCATGAAACTATCAGAACATAGTGCTTGGTGTGTTACATTTAGGTGCTATTACAGGGAAATATAGAAAGCTTGTTTGGAAACTCAATATTGTGGATAAAAAAGATTCCAGATTCTTCCCACCACATGTCTAAGTGGCCTTGGCTAAGAATAAACAACACATTTCCCACAAATCTGTGGATTACTTCATGTGTGCAAATGGGTGAATGTCGGTAATAATTGAGGTCCCTCGGGTGTTAGAAAATTTTGGCACAATTTGGTTGTCTTGCTAATAGCCTAAAGCCGAACGCACGTTCATTAGTGCAATTTGCAGTCATATGTGTTGTGCTCTTGTAAATTAAGCTTTGTAACCCAGATAGATCAAATGTCTGATAAGTTAGGGTTTCTACATCTGTGAAAATAATTGCTTTCTGTAATTTAAGACAGCACGTGTAGGGAAAAAAAAGGTTCCTGGTAGAAACTTTATGGGACAAATCAGAACAAACATCAGAACAAAGAGTTTACAATTACCCTATGAAGTATTATTGAATTTACAGCCTATCCCAAGATGGAAATGTGGCTGCTCAAATATGTAGATTACTGGAAATATTGTAATGTTCTGTGAAAAAATATTGTTTTAAGGTGTGTTCACAGGAGAATGTCAAGATGCCAAGAGAAAATTGTGTTAATTTTCAAGAATTGGATTTTAAAACAGTTCTGATGTTGGTGCAGCAGAGTCCCATAAGTTATTAGGGGCCACGTTATGGGGAAGTGACCAGGGTCTGTGAACTACCTAACACTGCTAATCGTGGCATTACCCAAGGGAGTTCAATATTCCTTATCAAAATGTAGTTTTAAGATGCATTCAGACCAGAATATGGATGTTGAGAGGGAATAATAATTATCTTATTATGTTTTTAAATGGTTTGTTGTGATGTTTGCAGAGCAGCAGAGCCCCACAAGGCCAACAGTCTTTACCTGGTCTACAAAGCATCACTTCCTGATTTAGGCCTGTAGTGGTTACATACAATAGTGTTTAAGACCACAGTGGCCTACTTGAGTACATTCAACAAAATGAAAGGCAGCTGAGAAGAAAGCCTAAGGATCTTAGGAAAGAATGGACATAGAAGGAGCTTAACCAAAACACAAAAGGATCTACTAACCGAAAGAAAAATGACTTAAATAAAGAGTCTGAACATAATACATAAGAATGAACTAATATGGAAAGATCCTAATGACAATAATAAATGACCCCAAATACAAAACCAAGTGAAAAACAAAACACTAGTGAATCCGGACAAAAAGTTATCAAAAGAATGCCAGTATCAATAAAAGGAAAGTTAGCACTGCATTACAATCTAATACAACCTATAGGGTAAGGAGAAGGAATAAGGGAAGTGATGAAGCCAAGGTTTTCAGAACCTTCTAGGACCAAAAGCTTACACTGCCAGAGTTTACAACAACTGCAAAACAGTAAAGATGGAGGCTTACTCAGGCAGGTGTAGCTGCTGGACTTCCCACGAACCCAAGCAATGCATCCGTCTCCTTTGTCTCTCTGGGAGCCATTAAGATACTGCTCCATAGTGAAGCCTTCCAAAAGGTCAGGTTGATACTGTCGGCTAACTATTCTGTTCTCTCACCATGGCGTTAGAGGTTTAGATATTCTGACCTAATAACTGAACCCTGTTGCTAATATTGAGAATATTCCAAGTTAGGCTGCACTAAATTAGGTTAAACTCCAATTGCAAAACCGTGATAAAATGTTGCTAACAAAATATGCCAAAGAAGAGTACAATGCAGACTGGAAAACCTTCAGCACAGCCACATCAAGCCCTACTAAATTAGGATTTCTACTAAATTTGGATTCCCTTTATGACACCTGAAATGCGGAATGGCTTCTACAGAACATCATCATTGACTTTCACAATAATGATGGGCAGGACTCCTCCCTCCTCTGTTTTTTCTTTAATTTTTCATTTTTCAGTTTGTTTTATTTAAGAAAAATGATAAAACAGTTTGGAATGGCAGAAAAATATGAAGCTAGGGTATTACCTTGAGAAATTTGCTTTAATGAATCGACTAAAAGTTCATTCTGACTTATTTTTAGAATTCAGATGACCATCTGAAGTGGGGATCAGAGCAAATATTCTCTGTATGTAAAAAGTCAAAGTCTAAACAGTATTTTGCACTACCACAAAGATACTTTTTCCAAATATTTTGAAATCCAGTTTTTACTTACTAGCATTAAGGGAACTACTGTACAAAAAGTGTTTTTTAGTTTGTGTTGGTGAACCACTGATGTTTTTAATCTAATGTATTTTTTAATACATTGTACTGAAAAATAACAATGACAAAGTAATTCCTTAGGACAAGATTAGGTTTTTTTTCTTTCTATTAATGATTCATTTTCACCAAAGAAATTTGGTGTGTATTGAACCAAAGCCTTGACTGACTGATGTTTTGACTTTCCTCTCAATATGGCTGAATTTACAGTTTCCATTTTCAGTTCACAAAGTTAAGACTTTAATAATCAACAGAGCCACCGTCAGGCTAGAAGTAGCTTTTCTGACGCCATGTATTGCTTTCCTGGCAAACCGACTGTAATGACTGGAACAATGTGAAACTCAGCCTTTACAGAAAGTCCCTCTGATATGTTGGTGTCATCTGTCTAATTAGCTCACATGTGAGCTGGGTGTGGATTCAGAAGAGAATCCACTCAGCAATAAAATAATAGGAATCTCCATCTGTCCCCTTGGAAACGTTAAACATGACGTAAAAATATGTAAATGCTGCACAGTTCCACTGTCATTCCTGAAAAGTTAAAAGTAAAAAATCAGACATAAAACGATCTACTATTAAAGGAACCAAAGAGATGACCTACAATGCAAATTCTCAACTTCAAAACTAATGCACTTACAGCCCCAGGCTCGCAGACATAACTCATATTTGTTCTAAGGACAACAGTGACGTGAGGGGAACAAGATAAGGAGAGGGAGTTAGGAAGGCAAATCCGGATTGTGCTTTTCCACTCGGTGAGGGTAAATTATGGAAAATCAGCTTATAGTAATCCATCCACTCGAAGGAGGGATCATCCCAAGCAACTTGACACCATTGTGCACCTTTGAAAATGATCTGCTTGTTAGCGAGGAGTCATAAAGCACATTCAGGCTTATATTTGTACCTTCGTAATCATTAGTGGGAGCTGTTTATTGCTCTTCTCCACACCACCTGCATTTATCAGGACTTTTGTTTTTATATAGCTACAGTGGATGTGTCAACTGAATGCTCAAGGCATACACAGTCAATAAATTCATGTGATCATGCTTTTAAATCAGTGGGGGACGGATTGGAATGTGGTTTATGTGGGGTCATTTTAATCTGTAAAGCAGTTTGAGTTACAATCTTTGTATACAAAGCAACATATGTTGCTTTGTATACATATATATATACATACCTTTAATTGATCTCCAAATGGCTTGTCAGTTAGAAAATAACATTAGAACAACAAAGCTTGTGTACAAACATTCAGCCCCCTGAGTCAATACTTTGCAGAACCACCTATTGCTGCAATTTCAGCTGCCAGTCTTTTAGGGTATGTCTCTACCAGCTTTGCACATCTAGAGACTGAAATTCTTGCCCATTCTTCTTTGCAAAACAGCTCCAGCTCAGTCAGATTAGATGGACAGCATTTGTGAACAGCAGTTTTCAGATCTTGCCACAGATTCTCAATTGGATTTAGATCTGGACTTTGACTGGGCCATTCTAACACATGGATATGTTTTGTTTTAAACCATTCCATTGTTGCCCTGGCTTTATGTTTAGGGTCGTTGTCCTGCTGGAAGGTGAACCTCCGCCCCAGTCTCTAGTCTTTTGCAGACACCAAGAAGTTTTCTTCCAAGATTGCCCAGTATTTGGCTCCATCCATCTTCCCATCAACTCTGACCAGCTTCCCTGTCCCTGCTGAAGAGAAGCACCCCCAGAGCATGATGCTGCCACCGCCATATTTGACAGTGGGGATGGTGTGTTCAGAGTGATGTGTAGTGTTAGATTTCCGCCACACATAGCGTTTTGCATTTTGGCCAAAAAGTTCCATTTTGGTCTCATCTGACCAGACCACCTTCTTCCACATGTTTGCTGTGTCCCCCACATGGCTTGTGGCAAACTGCAAACGGGACTTCTTATGGTTTTACTTTAACAATGGCTTTCTTCTTGCCACTCTTCCATAAAGGCCAACTTTGTGCAGTGCACGACTAATAGTTGTCCTATGGACAGATTCCCCCACCTGAGCTGTAGTTCTCTGCAGCTTGTCCAAAGTCACCATGGGCCTGTTGGCTGCATTTCTGATCAGCGCTCTCCTTGTTCGGCCTGTGAGTTTTGGTGGACGGCCTTGTCTTGGTAGGTTTACAGTTGTGCCATACTCCTTCCATTTCTGAATGATCGCTTGAACAGTGCTTCGTGGGATGTTCAAGGCTTGGGAAATCTTTTTGTAGCCTAAGCCTGCTTTAAATTTCTCAATAACTTTATCCCTGACCTGTCTGGTGTGTTCTTTGGACTTCATGGTGTTGTTGCTCCCAACATTCTCTTAGACAACCTCTGAGGCCGTCACAGGGCAGCTGTATTTGTACTGACATTAGATTACACACAGGTGCACTCTATTTAGTCATTAGCACTCATCAGGCAATGTGTATGGGCAACTGACTGCACTCAGACCAAAGGGGGCTGAATAATTACGCACACCCCACTTTTCAGTTATTTATTTGTAAAACATGTTTGGAATCATGTATGATTTTCGTTCCACTTCTCACGTGTACACCACTTTGTATTGGTCTTTCACATGGAATTCCAATAAAATTGATTCATGTTTGTGGCTGTAATGTGACAAAATGTGGAAAAGTTCAAGGGAGCCGAATACTTTTGCAAGCCACTGTATGTAAGGAAAATGGAAACGCAAAGATGGGTATTAATATATATTCAGTAAGTTTTCCAATTATTGTTTGTCTGGTAAAAATCACAAAAAAAACTATATATTATTATAAAACCTGTTATACCCTGAATTAGCAATAACAATAAAAGCTATATAGCAACATGTAACAATATTTTAGTACTATTTTTATAAAAATGAATAAATCTTATTTTTAGGAAATATTACTTCTACTTTTTTAATACCATGGGATTTTTGCTAATTGTTTTCCATCTGAATCTCACACACGCTCATTCCTAATTTTAACACAACATAAATTATTACAAAGCATGCTGTAAATAAAACACTAACTTCTTCGCTTTATCTTTCTTCAAGCTGCCTAATTTCGCCACAGAGGATAACGGGGATACTTTGAAAAAGACCACATTTTTATGAAATACTGCATCTAAATACTGCTCTGTTGTTGATTTGAGCACTCCACCTATATAACGTCCCCAGACACTCAAATGGTATTTTTTTCTTTCACCCAGTTTAATTAAAAACATGAATGATTGATTTAAGAGAGAAAAAAACTACTGAACAATACGTTTCAAAATAAAAAGTGAACTAAGTAGTTTGCCATTTTCATTTCCTCTCCTTTGCTTCTAAAAGGAAAGTTTAATCAAGAAAATATCTGTCAATAACCATGCCAGAAACACAACTGAGAAAAAACAAAGGAACTTTATGAGTGGGTTAATAAGAATCTGTGTCTTTCTGCTTCGATGTGCAAAGTGTAGCTTGTCCAATTACAAAAGAAGAATAACTCAGTAAAATTACCTGACACATCTGTCCACTTTGAGTAAGAGCTTAAAAGATGTAAAATGAAGCTAATTACGTAGAGAGACAGATTTCTTTTTACATGAAAGTATTTTTTTTTTTTATTATGCCAGAAATGGCTAAAATACCATCATATCAGTAAGAAAACTAATCCACAGTTGAAGCTGTTATTTTTGCATCTTTTAGTCACAAATTACAATGAATAAAAGTATACTCAGTATTGATTTTTTTACTTATATGAGGACAGTGATATAACTTATTAAAGATTTAAGAGGTTGGGTTATGTACTGTAGTGTATCTATCATGTCTACTTGCTACAACTGGTCATTAGGTGCTGAAATATGTGACTCTAAAATCCACATTTTTAATCTGCTGGTGCCCATCTGTGATTGGTGGAGTTCTGAAGATGGTTAATTCGGATTGGTTACCTAAGAGGAATTTATGTTTGACTGATGCTGCTGCGGATCAGTCATCCATTCCTCTGGTCATGCGGAACAAGCCATAACTTTTGTTTGTTCAGTGCCGTGTGATCCTCTGTAAACATCATGTTAGACTGTGGAGTTTGTAAGAGTGAACTGCCTTTTATTTTATCTAATTTTCTCCCTGTTATCTTTATTTAGGGAAGTAATTTTTTGTCATTTGTTTTATTTGTTGTAGTGCTTATTATGTTTTGGGGAGCAGCAAACAAAGGTTTTTGAGTTGCTGGAAATGCACTGTTTCTGTTCTGAACCCCCATGTGTGTACTTTTTAACAAAAATATCATCAACTTAGTTGAGAGACTTTGAGAAAAAGCTCTACTGATATTGTCAAAATTTGATTTAGTTATCTTAGAGCTGATCATTGTTGTGATCAGTTGGTAAATTTACATATTTGGTTCTGTAGCTGATCAGTGATTTTCAGTAAAGCTAAAAAGACCAAGATGGTGACATGATATTGTTGCAGAGTAATTAAGAACACTCTATGTGCCATGTGTAAACCATTTTAATGTAAATTACTCATTTGGTTGGATGCATAGTGGCAAGAATATTCTGGGTTTGAACCCAGCCTGGGGTCTTTCTGCATGGAGTTTGTATGACTGTTAGGTTAATTGGTCTCTCTAAATTGTCTTGAGGTATGAGTGTGTATGTGTATGATCCTTTGTGTTTCTGCGTTGCCCTGTGATAGACTGACAACCTGCCTAGGGTATACCTTGCCTCTCAAATGACAGCTGGAGAAAGGCACCTGCCCCCCTTCCTTTACTTGCTGTTTTTACTCTGCTTGTGGATTAACTATGTTTTTCTTATTTTTTCTCATTTTTTGTCTTTATCACAGCAGGGATCCCTGGCCTGGTTATTTTTGTCTCCCGTTGTATCTTTTTCTAGTCCTCTCAGCCCCTGAATTTCACCCTGTTTCTGAATGTGTTTCTGCCAGAGGTCTGTTCCTTACCCCCTGCTGCACTGTGCATACTCAGAACGGGGAATTTAACTAAGTGCCCATGCAGAGGTTTTTACAACAGGATTTTGTTAGCAGTTCTGTCTAAAGGCCTGAAAATCACTTGTAATGAACACTGGTATTACAGCCTTGTCCCTGGTGTCCAGAGATTACCCTGGATTTGCATAATCTTTAAATAATATCATGTACTACAGAGTAGATCAAGAAATAACTCAATTATATGACGTTTTATGTTGATTAACTTTATTCTCAGGCTTTCAATGGCTTTCTATGGCTTTCTGTAATTCTTTGTTTTTATGCACAACACAAATAGGAACAACGTTTTAACCAGCATTTTGCTAGCAATATCAGTGTAACAGTACGTGGATTCATATCGCGGATTTCCTGAACGGCCTTGTTGATTCAACACCCACGTGTACCAAAAGAATACAGCGCTGTTTTCTACCTGAACACATGGAAAATATTCTTATGTGGAAATCAGATGGACTGTGCAGTGTTCTTTTGCACAACTTCAAAAAGTGACACCAGAACAAAACAGAGGACTTTCAGCTGTCACTAAACTATGCTACAGTGGCTTGCAAAAGTATTTGGCCCCCTTGAACTTTTCCACATTTTGTCACATTACAGCCACAAACATGAATCAATTTTATTGGAATTCCACGTGAAAGACCAATACAAAGTGGTGTACACATGAGAAGTGGAACGAAAATCATACATGATTCCAAACATTTTTTACAAATAAATAACTGAAAAGTGGGATGTGCGTAATTATTCAGCCCCCTTTGGTCTGAGTGCAGTCAGTTGCCCATAGACATTGCCTGATGAGTGCTAATGACTAAATAGAGTGCACCTGTGTGTAATCTAATGTCAGTACAAATACAGCTGCCCTGTGACGGCCTCAGAGGTTGTCTAAGAGAATGTTGGGAGCAACAACACCATGAAGTCCAAAGAACACACCAGACAGGTCAGGGATAAAGTTATTGAGAAATTTAAAGCAGGCTTAGGCTACAAAAAGATTTCCCAAGCCTTGAACATCCCACGGAGCACTGTTCAAGCGATCATTCAGAAATGGAAGGAGTATGGCACAACTGTAAACCTACCAAGACAAGGCCGTCCACCAAAACTCACAGGCCGAACAAGGAGAGCGCTGATCAGAAATGCAGCCAACAGGCCCATGGTGACTTTGGACAAGCTGCAGAGAACTACAGCTCAGGTGGGGGAATCTGTCCATAGGATAACTATTAGTGGTGCACTGCACAAAGTTGGCCTTTATGGAAGAGTGGCAAGAAGAAAGCCATTGTTAAAAGAAAACCATCAGAAGTCCCGTTTGCAGTTTGCTAAGGCACCTCAGTGGGAAGTCTGTGGGAAGGAAAAAGTGTGGCAGAAAACGCTGCACAACGTTAAGAGGTGACCGGACCCTGAGGAAGATTGTGGAGAAGGACCGATTCCAGACATTGGGGGACCTGCGGAAGCAGTGGACTGAGTCTGGAGCAGAAACATCCAGAGCCATGCCACGCCGCATTGAAGCAGTCATTTCTGCAAAAGGATTCCCGACCAAGTATTGAGTGCATAACTGAACATAATTATTTGAAGGTTGACTTTTTTTTATATTAAAAACACTTTTCTTTTATTGGTCGGATGAAATATGCTAATTTAGGAATTTTGGGTTTTCATGAGCTGTATGCCAAAATCATCAGTTTTAAAACAATAAAAGACCTGAAATATTTCAGTTGGTGTGCAATGAATCTAAAATATATGAAAGTTTAATTTTTATCATAACATTATGGAAAAGAATGAACTTTATCACAATATGCTAATTTTTTGAGAAGGACCTGTATGTAGTACACACAGTATACAGCAAATACCGAAACAACTAGAGTGATTATAAAGCTTCTAGTTTTCCCAATAAAAGTCAGGAAAACTCAAAACATATATATTTGGGATACTATTACACATAAGTACAACTACAAGTTATTTAGATGTGTCACCAATTTGCAAATGTTTGAAACAACACCTTAACTGCCTCCCTTAGATGAAAGACAATTCAAAGGTGTTCAGAAACAACCCAGGAACCACCAGATCTAAAACCCACCATGAAGGGGAATTTGCTTGAACTCCAGAGTTTCACCTTGCCATTGAGTGAGAAATATATATATATATATATATATATATATATATATATATATATATATATATATATATATATATATATATATATATATATATATAATATTTTTTTTTGCATTAGTCATTTTTGGAACAGCAATAGCAGGCTAACATTAGGCTTCTATAATGACCCTAACATCAACCCTTTTGATATTTAGTGGACTTTGGTGACTTTCTGTGAGATGTTTGCGTGTTCTCTCAGTGTAAACATAATTGTTTTTTTTGTGGAGGGTTTTCCACAGTCCCAAAAATACATGTTTAATTCAAGATTCTTAACTGCCTCGAATTCTACTTCTAAGTGAATGGTTTTTCTCATATTTGTCTTCATTAACCCTGAGATGGAATGGTGAACTTTCCAGTGTGTGTTCTGCTTTTAGGTTCATGTGTAGTGCTCATTTAATTTTCAGCTTCCTTTCACTCCATATATTTCTGAAGTGCACCAGCAAAAGTAAATGGACGCTTCAGGGTTGTTGCACTCACACACTCAGCTCATCAGTATCACAGAAATTACTACAAGTATTAATTTGTTGCACTGCGGCCCAATACCAATAGACTAGTTGCAGACCCTTTACCTAGTATTAATGATCCCAAAAAAGTTGAGAAATCCATGATGCTTAAAAATATTTGGTTTTCTCGGAAACATTTAATAAGCACTTAAAATAATTAAAGTGTATATTTTCACAAGTATCTTTTGTCTCAAGCTTTAAAAATTGAAACACTCAAAATTCTTGTTACTTTCATGCCAAAGAGCAGTGGATGTAAACGTCTGAGTGCATCAGAGAACTCAGTAACTTATGTTTTATCCTGCTGTCCTTCCTACTGATATAATTTACCTTCCTCTCCCCCTCTGCCCTGAACCGTCGTCTCTTTGATCTCCTCTCCTCCTGCAGTCCTCCTCCTCCCACAGGTTTACCCTTCAGCTCCAATTTCTAGCCCCACATCTGTGTGTGCATGGATCAAGCCAGTCAATACAGAACGTAGTATTGGACAAAAAAAAACATCAGTGCAGGCAGCATGGATGAATTTTTTGTTTAGCTGTTTTTGTTGTTTTATATGGAGACAGATCTGCAATAACCATTAATTCCACAAGGGGCAGGGTATACAAAAAGTGTGTGAATCCACCCACCCACACAACATTTACTCATGGAAACAAACAAAAGCCCCACTTTCCATCAGTCTCCTTCATTCTCATTTGCTTTTCTCTGTTTTATCACACAACAGCAAAGGTGCAATCTCTCAACTCAGAAACACATTACCTGAAAGTGTGAAACTTTTGTGTTTACTGATACAGTTTTTTTCCCAGCATCTGCTCAGCGCGGTATCACAGCACGCTGCCTTCTGTTTTTCAAATGACCAGGCGTGGGAGGGAGGGCAAGCGCAAGCAATTAAGCTGCGTCTGTGAGACAAGATTCTCCCTCGTTTATTTACAGTTAAGAAGCACGTGAAAAAACAAACTCATTCCAGATATTGTTCTTGAAAGATTCTTATGCATCTTTATTTCCCCAAGAAAGTCACAGAAAGTTATCTGATCCGCATGCCTTGCTTCCTCAGATGGACCTCTTACACCTCATGAATTGCTGATGATTTGGAGGTTTAACAGACCAGCTCCAGGTTTCCTCTCATAATACCTTTCAAATGCTGATCCGGGATGCCCTTGCCACAACAGAACCTGCAAAAGCTAGAAAAAGCCTCGGGACAGAGTGGGCTGCATGAGACACTAACAGCGAGCAGAATAAAGCTGCACTGGATAACTGCCTAGCTTTCTCTCCAGCACTTCACCCTGGCACACACTCATCACCTCCTCACCTCCACCTCCCCCTCTTCTCCTTCACCTCCTTAGCATCAGCAAATGAAGTGTCCTCGCTCTCGGCTCTGATCCTGAGAACCTATGACAGCCAAAGCCCTCCTGCTCTCTGAAGTAAAACCTGGCAGCAATTGGCTAGTTTACAATTCCCTTCTCTAGCCCGAACTGCAAGGCATGGACATGGGAAAGAGAAAGACAATGTGACTGCTGTGGATAGAAAGGCAGACCAATAAGAGGAAAGCAAAAAGGCTGCTTGACCTCACCTGCCTGCTCCTTTAAGTGTACTTAAGGGTAGAAACACTTTTTCCCAGGGAACCTCTGAAGCAGAGAAGGTAAAATAAAAAGCCCTACCTTTCAAAAAGAGTTCCTGTTGCTTCCAAGCAAGTCCCATTTTATAAAGAGCTTTTAGAAGAAGCCATTAAATAATTTATTGTTCTATGTATAATGTCATAACCTGCTCTACTGTTGAAGTCAGATGTTTCAATACAATGTGCAATAATTTCTATCACTTCTAAATTAAAAAGAAATCAGTCAACATATCAAGAAGAGAATTGTGGACCTTCAAAATATGCTTTCTCCTTGAGTTAAATGACTGAATTTGCCACATTTATTTGTGTAATTATATGTATCAAGAGCATGTGAGCAACAAAAGACCTCATTAGGCAGGTAGCTGGAGCTCATGAACGAAAGCCTAATCCACAGTGACATGACTCCTATGCCAAAATAGGCTGAAAGGCCACTCAGCATGCAAGAAGCCATTACTCTAAGAGCAACATAAATATGCTAAATTGTAGTTTGTAAATGCACTCAGGGTCAAATAATATTTTAAGACATGCCGTCTCATAAAACAAAACTTTAAGTGTTTGGCTTTGACGGCCATCGTTACCTTTAGATGAAAACAGGCCTGAGAATACAGTAGTATACAATAGTGGCAGGATCATGTTGATATGGTGTTTTGCTCCAAAAAGGATGTTGCATTTCACAAAATTTGGGGTATCATAAAAAAGAACATTAAAAATTATGTAAAAGCATATCCAGACAGAGTACCTATTTGATGGGAATGAAATGCTGTGTAAAACTAAACAATTCTCTGTAATATTTTATACTTTGTACTTTACATTGCATTAATATTATATATTTGGATAAACTACTGTAAAATAAGAAGGGGGTTCAGCTGCAAAAAAGATAGTGATTGGCTTTCGTTGGATCTTTATATTACAAAACCTGGACAATCCTTAAAAGATTATAGTCTTCATTAAATGTTAATCGAAAGTAAATTTTACAGAATACTTTTATTAGTAACCTTTGTCTATCAAATAAAAAATCCATCATTTACTGCCAGAATATATCTAATATAATAATAAATATAGTTAATATAATAGTTAATATAGGCAAACAATATATTTAAATTAAAAGATCTTAATTAGCTTAACTAGCTTAATCAGGCAGAATATCGAGCACTAGATGGCAGCATAGTGTTTGCAATAGGATCCTATGTGTATAATACACATCAACAGGTATTCATGGTATTACAAAAGGCTGCTCATTCTCACTCATCCAAAACACATAATGAACATCTGTTTGTATGTGTTATATGATATATAACAGAATATTTTCTAATTATAAGCCTTTTATAAAGTATGCTATTATAAAGTGAGAAAGCATCTTATTCATAATACAACTTAGTGGCGATCCATTCATCAGTCTGTTTTTGTCCAGGCCAGAGCGCTGAGTTTCCACCCATTAAAGCCTGTGCAGCCTTTACAAGGCCCCCTTACAAACAGATTATCATCAATCCACAGAGGTAGGGCAATCATGCCTCTCTAAGACAGATTGCTCTGTTAAGGTGCTCCATAATTTAATATCCCCCTCGTTCTTCATCTCCCTTCTTTCCCTCTCTCTCCTTCCCTCACCTCCTCCTATCAGCCCGGCAAAGTCATGCTGAGTTCCTCAAAACGCATTAAATTATGATGCGTCATGAAAATAATTCCCCCTGCGGAGAATGAATCACACGACAGATCGCTGCCCAGCCTTACCTTTGACACGCTGTATGCACATTGCAGGGTAATACATTAAAATTAGCTTCAACTTCCTTAAATTATTGTACCTGGCCCCATTTTCCGCCTTCTACCTGCAATCAGTTTTACGGAGACACGTGAATGCTGATGCTAAAAGGAGGCATGGAGGGAGGAGGAGAAGGAGTGGCGGTACTTCACTTCACCTCACTGTCAAACTAGCCCGTTAGTCTTTCTGGAAGACTTTTAACTGTGTGAGAAATGAAGGGATGGGGAGGCTGGGCAGGACTTTAGGAGTCATCTTCACTGAACTACATCAATAGAACGGCTTGTTGGTGCACTCTTAATAATGTACAATTAAAAATGTATGGGCTGAATTTGAATTTTATTTAATATTTAATCACCTGCATTTACTATTGAGTTTACGCCAATGAATATTTAAGACTATAATCTTATTAACAGGAGGCTTTTTGAGGGCTTTATTTGTTGCCCAACATATTTTCTTTTGCTTGTGTTCAGCACAACAAACCTGTTGTAGCAGAGGGAATCAGACCAGTCAAAGAGATAGAATAACACTCATGTTTACTATCAATGTGCTATGTGTTGTTTGACTGTACTTTGTGGAATTTAAAAATCCTGCTGTTTGCAGAGTGCAATGACCTGAGCTTATGTTTGACCTTTATTATAGCAAACATAAAGTACTGTGGAAGAAGTCCTGAGTGATCTTGTTTCTATATATCTTCATTTCAATAGGGTCCCTACACAGTTAGGAAAATTTGATCTGGGTATGTTTAGGTCTGGATTAGCCTGAAAAAGTATATTGCAGTAGTATAGAAAATGATCATCCATCCATCCATCCATCCATCCATCCATCCATCCATCCATCCATCCATCCATCCAAGGCGACTGCAGTGCATATCTTGTCTTTTTTCTGCAAAACCTAAGTAGTTGTTACAATTTCTTCAAAAGATGTAGCATGGTTTATTGAAGGTAAACAGCAAGTAAAGCTCAACCCCATGTTGTGATCTCAAACAGCCAAAGATAGGTGGAAAAAACTCCACAGCAAAGTAAAAGCTGTGAAAGAGTCGTTGCAAGTAATCACAAACACTTGGGCGTCAGTCGTTGCTCCCGAGGATTGTACAACCAGTCATTAGGTTTTGGGGTCAGCTACTTCTTCACATAGGGCCAGGTTGGTTTGGGTAGGATTTTTGCCAATTAAATGAAATTATAATTTAAAAACTGATTCTGGATTAATCCAGGTTCTCTGATATGAATTTGTTTGATCATCTGAAACATTTTAAGTTTGACAAAAAAGGAAAAACAGAAGAAATCCTTAAGGAGGCAAATACTTTTTCACAGCTCTGTATTTTCTTTACCCACTTTATATTTCTGGATCCAAATGTCTTGCTTGCTCCCAACACACTCAGGACATTTTATATGTCACTGCTAACTAGCACCCAAGCTCCATTTATAGTGTTTTATTAATTCCCCATAACCTGGAGCAGAAACAGAAGCTCCTTTGCTCCCTCTCTTTTCACGTTCCCACTGTGTGCCCTCTCCTTAAAGAGCTTCCTCATGCCACAGGCTTTTTCTCACGCCTTAGTGTTTTCACTCATTTTTCTCGCCTCCTTTCAAGTGACACAACATCTTTGTTTACGTGGTGATATCCTCCTGGAGGGTCAGATCACCTGCGTTTGTACACACAGGTCAGACCAGTGGGGAGTTGTCATCGGCTCTCAGTGTCTCTAATGAACTCCAGCCGTTTGACTGACGGATGGGTTACAGGCCGGGTGTGAACTGTCGAGCGACGTGCCGAGCCGCTGTGAGTGTGACTGATTGGATACATGCTTAATGAAGCAAAATACACACACACACACACACAAACACTACAGAGTACCACAGATTTGTCTGAGGGCATGATAGGAATCCTGAGAGTGTTAACGCTCTAGTAAATGTTGGTTTGGTGGTTGTTACAAGCAAAGGGGCGAATAATATTAATCGTACAATGTCTTGCATGTTGTTCCTATTAACAGTATAAAAAATGACTGTATGACTATGTAATGCATCACAACCATTGTATGGCACAGGGGCAAGAAATGTTACAGATTCACTATTTTTAAAATGCTAATAAGCACAGAGTTTAAAAAGAAATACATTTGTAAAGACAACTTCCTATGTTTTGTAGCATATGTTAGAAGTCACAAGTAAAATACTTCATAAATCAATTAATTCAAATATAACATCTGTCGGCAAGTTTTGGGTGCCCTAGGTTTAACGTCTCATTCGTAGGATGTGGTTCGGACTCCGTACGGCCTCCATAAGATGAAAAAACATTGAGTCCAATCAGAGCATTCTCAGCAGTTGCGGTTTCCACATGAAGGATATCTTTTCCAGACACCACATGTGGATTTCCATGAAGTTAAAGGAATGACAAGAGCTACACAGGAAGTGAGACATTGGCTAGCGAGATGCATCCGGTATATTTTAAAACAAAACCATTGTTGCATTTTTTTTCCGGCTTTTTCATTTATTATTATTAACAGGGATATCAGTTCACAGTGTTCATGTTATTTTTACAAGTATATATCCTGCCGTGCACAATCAAAAGCCTCACCAGCTGAAAAGTCTTTCAGAGACATTCATTCATTGCTAGATGATAAACGAGAGTGGTAATACTCATCTAGTTCTTCATATCGCATTATTAATTACCTTAATGTCTCCTCATCTTTCTTGAGTTTCTCCTTGCGTCTTCTCTGAGAATTATCCCTCCACACTCTGACCAAGAACAACAAACTTTAAACACTGAAAGTCAACCTCCTAGGCTTTCCTTCAAGTTCTTGTCAATCTCATCTGCTCATCCAAATTTAAATCTCGTTGCTTTACACCAGCTGGAACCACAAGACTCTCGAAACCTTAAAGGTAGGGTAGGTGATTCTGTAAAAGCCTTTAGAGCAGGCTGAAAAACAAGTCCAACCCCCTTTCTTTAGAATCCCTCCCTAGGCCACGTCTCCAAAACACAGGAATGCTCACTGCTTGTTCCCGTGGGTTCACGCACGGACTAGCGCTGTGAAGCTTCGAAAGACTACATGGCACATTCACAGGTAAAAAAGTGTATGCTAAGCTACTGCGGCTCTAGCTTCCCTTCCTGCTTTCTGCTCCAAGCCGAGAACGCGCAATGCATGCACAAAGAGGGGAAAGCGCAGCAAGGGGAAGTGTTGTGAGAGGGGAGTTTGATTGATGGCTCAGGAGCCAATCGTCCTGACCAGCCTGTTCAAGACGATTGGAGGAGGTTTTTCCAAGATTTTCCACTTCAGAGGCCATTTTAATTCTTAGTTTATTTGACGAAACATCTAACTTTTTGGTTGCTGTCAGTAAGTGAAGAGCATTTCAAGCAACACTGCAAAAAGTGTTTCAGAAAAAAATCACCTACCCCACCTTTAAAGCTCCTCCAGTCTGTCAAATATCGACATAGATTTAAGCACAACCAAAGATTTGTTTAAGGATTCCAGGTTGCAGAGTATCTGGCCTGGAACAATGGCAAAAAGAAAGGTGAGATGCAGGAAGACCGCCTTTTATAGGCTGCAAAAGACTTGAGATTGATGTGGAGGTCCAACATCAAGGAAAGCAGTGATCCTAAATATGCAGCCAACGCTACAATGGTACAGTTTAAATGAAAGTATTTCTATGTATCATAATGGCCTAGTCAAAGTCCTGCATCCAACTGAAGTTGAAAATGGATTTTCACATAGGCTTTCAATTCAAACAGATTAAACCAAATCTTCTTCTGCCGCTGTTTCTGGTTCAAAAGTGGCTTGACCTGGGGAATGCGGCACCTGTAGCCCATTTCCTGCACACGCCTGTGCACGGTGGCTCTGGATGTTTCTACTCCAGACTCAGTCCACTGCTTCCGCAGGTCCCCCAATGTCTGGAATCGGTCCTTCTCCACAATCTTCCTCAGGGTCCGGTCACTTCTTATCGTTGTGCAGCGTTTTCTGCCACACTTTTTCCTTCCCACAGACTTCCCACTGAGGTGCCTTGATACAGCACTCTGGGAAGAGCCTATTCGTTCAGAAATTTCTTTCTGTGTCTTACCCTCTTGCTTGAGGGTGGCAATGATGGCCTTCTGGGCAGCAGTCAGGTCGGCAGTCTTACCCATGATTGCAGTTTTGAGTAATGAACCTGGGAGTTTTTAAAAGCCTCAGGAATCTTTTGCAGGTGTTTAGAGTTAATTAGTTGATTCAGATGATTAGGTTAATGGCTCGTTTAGAGAACCTTTTCATGATATGCTAATTTTTTGAGATAGGAATTTTGGGATTTCATGAGCTGTATGCCAAAATCATCAGTTTTAAAACAATAAAAGACCTGAAATATTTCAGTTGGTGTGCAATGAATCTAAAATATATGAAAGTTAAATTGTTATCATAACATTATGGAGAAGAATGAACTTTATCACAATATGCAATTTTTTTGAGAAGGACCTGTAGAAGACTGCCCAGCACAAATATTATTTTCGTTTAGAAGTCATTGGAGAAAACCTTTTTCACATATGAAACATTAAATACAACCAAATTATTGTGTTCAAGAAATAAATTGGCTAAATTGACCAATGATTTATGAGGATGACAAAAACGGTGTTATTGTAACACCCAGGTAACATAATAAGCTTGCAGGAGGTTGATTATCAGCTGCTTTTCTTTTGTTGGTAACAGGGAAATACTTAAAAAAAAAAGTGAATATGAAAGAGTTTCATTTGCAAACTTGACATTATTTGAGTCTCAAAACCTTACTGATAAACATTTGAAATAGTCCAAAACATTTAATAAAAAATTATTTAAATTGTTCAAGTTGAAATAGACATTTAGCTATAATGATCTAAGATATATTTGGACACGAAAAGTGCAAATGTTTCATGGAAAGAACATCTCATCAACTATTAAGCTTGGAAAGCAGCAGATTGATCATGCTGTGGGCTTTGCTGAATATTAAAAAGAGTATTTTCCTCCAACTGAATAAAAGGGCAAAAAACACTTCAAAGCCCACAGTGGTCTACCTCAAGGGGTGCAAGTTGAAAAATTTAGAAAAGGCTCCGATAGTGTCCCAACCTTTCAAAGATATTTTGAGTTTTATCAAAAGATCTATGATTGTAAGCTCATCAAAAATATTTGACTGAACTGAAAGCCTTTAGAAGTAAGAATGGAGGAAGAAAACTTCATGCAACTCTCTTTAGCAAAAGATACCTTTACTTGTGCTTAAGTGTTCATATAGGTTTGTGGAATCATAAGCAGAAATCAGCACCACACCTTGCTAGTATTCATACTTTTTTTTTTTACTTTTTCTCATTTTGTCACATTAAAAACACAAACTTTATAGTATTTCATTGTTATTTAATGGGATAAACCAACATAAAGTAGTGGATCATTGTGACGTAGAAAGGAAGAGAATAGAAGTTTTGGAAAAAGTTTGGTTGTGGGAGAACATTAATTAAGAAATGGAGACTAAGGAACTCAGCAGAAAGATCAGGGAGCAAGTTGTGGGGTCACTGAGGGACAATAAAACAACATTTCACATTTTAAACATCCCATGAAGTAATACTCGATCCATCATCCAAAAATGGAACAACTATGGCTCAACTCCAAACCTACCAAGACATGTTCATCTTCCAACACTGGCAGCCCTGGTATACAGAATATTATTAAGAGAAGCAGCTGCATCATCACTCTTGAGGAGCTGCAGGGATTCACATCTCAAATGGGAGGATGTGGTAACAGGACAACTATTTGAAGTACAAAGTGGCAGAGTGGCCTAAGTGGCCCTTTTTAAAGAAAGTCGTAAGAAGTCCCATATAAAAATAACTACTGTTCTAGTGAGATGAAACCATCACTGATTTTTTTTGGCATACATGCCCAAATCTATGTTTGGGGGAAAACTCACACTGCACATCACCCTAATTAACTGTGAATGTAGTGGTGGCAGCATCATGATGAGGGGTCTCTTCAACAAGTACAGGAAGGCTGGTCAGAAAGCCTGTTACAGCATTGTGAAATCTTGAGTGGTTCACCTTCCAGCAGGACAAGACCCTAAACATATAACCAGACCTAAATCAGGAGAGCTGATGATAAATACACACCACACTTATAGGCTTTATTTGAGGAAAAAAAATCTTTAAAACCATGTATCAATTTCCTTCCACTTCACAATTATTCACAAATTTGTGTTGATCTTATCTCATAAACTCCTAATCAAACATATAGAAGTTTGTTGCCCATCTAAATTCTAGTGAAATATGATTTTTTGACTCCATTTTAGCCAGGGGTGTGCAAATCCTACACAAAAAATAGCACTTGAACAATACTAGCAGTTTTAAAAGAAGTGAGTGTATGAAGCGTCCCAGATATCTGTTCAAAAGTACAAGGCTACAAAACAACTACTGGGGCCTGAACTGTGGCATTACACTCTAATATTTGTTTTACAACATGACCTTTGTTCCTACAGCCTAAATGCAGGCTCAGCAGTGGATCCAACACAGAGACGTGCCCTTGAAAAAGTATCACTCATATTCTTCATCAAAACAACTCTTTTGGCAGCTGACTCCAGGGAATCCAGGGCAATAATAGAAAACAGTCAACACATCATACTGTCGCTTTTCTTCAGCTGAGCCTTTTTTTTTCATCTCACTTCTTTAATGATGAATACCCTAACCTCAGGTGTGTATTACTCCTGTGTGGCTTTGTTGCCTTGTCAGTGTCATGACTTTGAAGTCACAATGCTCATTTACTTCTTTCGTTTCATAATTATTAATTTATTTATTTATTTGCCCATGGCAGTCCGGTGTCAACATTTTTCCTGTAAATGTAAGAGAATGAAATGATGATGATAAAAGAGGCAAAGCAAGAAAAAAAAGAAACACTGCAAGGGGGGAAACCCCTTCCTACAATCCTTAATTCATCCCAAATTTAGCTCCTCTTCCAATTATTCTGAACCAGACAAGCAAGATCTCTCTAAAAAAGTGACAACACTAACAAAGCTGCTGCTAACATCTATCAGCCCCATAAAAATAATTTGATGCCAGCCACTTTTTATTTGTTGCTTATTGTGGGGGATAGTGTTGCTGGAATTGATTTGTGGAGACGTGTTTTTGAAGACAGAAAGAAGGGAAAGGAAATGAGAGAAAGCTTGTGATTTACCATGCAGCAGTTGCTTTATTCTGTCTCTCAGTCTCCTTGGTGGAAACCAGCTTGATGTGGGCCGTCAAATTATTAGCAGTGACAAACACTCCATGAAGTTGCTTCCTTTGAAATAATGGTCGACTTTGATAGCCGTCAAAGGGTTGGTTGGGATTTTCTGAAGTGGGGCTCTGGGGAATGGTTTCTTCTGGTCAGCATTTTACCTGGTGTGGAATATGGTTAGAATTACCTAGGCAAGGCAAGGCAATCTAATTTGGATTAGAGGATAAAGTAAAAACTGCAAAAAAGCATGAAGTACACAAAACATATCATACATAAAAACATGTCTCAAAGGCAGCTCTAAACATATGGGTTTTTAGCTGTGATTTAAAAGAACTCTTCTTACAGCAATTTGCAGTTGTCTGGAAGTTTGTTCCAGATTAGAGGAGCATAGAAACTGAAAGCTGCTTTTCTATGTTTGGTTCTAATTCTAGGGATGTTGAGTAGACTGAAATTAGAGGACATGAGTGTTCTCGTGGGTTGGTATTGTAATATTAGATCTTCAACAGACTTTGGTGCTAAGCCATTCAATGATTTATAAACTAGTCGAAATATTTTGAAGTATATTCTTTGAGCTAAAGGGAGCCAGTGTAAGGACTTTAGAACTGGGGTGATGTGCTCTACTTTCCTGGTTCTAGTGAGGACACGAGCAGCAGCGTTCTGGATCATCTGCAGCTGTCTAATTTACTTTTTAGACAGACCTGTGGGGACGCTGTTGCAGTAATCAATCAGATTAAAGATAAACGCATGGAAAAACATGAGTTTTTCGAGGTCCTGTTACAACATCAGTCTTTTAATCCTAGAAATGTTCTTCAGGTGATAAAAGGCTGACCTTGTTATTGCCTTTATGTGACCCTGGGAGTTCAGGTCTGAGTCCATAACTACAATTATTTTTGGGGTCTGATCAGTAGTTTCTAGTTGAAACTGTGTGCTATCTAAGTCTGGAAAATTTGAAAGACGCTCTTATTGAGGCCTGAGTGGGCATACAGATGCCATGCAGTGACACCAGAGGATGTGTTTATGCAGGACAGAAGGACTGCAGATGACTGTGGCAGTTTGCAACAGTATTGGTTGAAAATATGGGAACTAGATGTTATTTAATTCACTGACTAGCCATTTTATTAGGATCCAACAACATAATAATAAATACCTTTTCCTCCCCATTTTGATGCCCAGTTTAAACTTCCTCAAGTCATATTCACCTCGTCTATATACCTGAATGTATTGAGCTGCTACCATGTGATTATCACTGAAGCATCTGAACAGATGCAGCTAATAAAGTTGGAGTTTAGTGTTTTTCAATAAATGTCATAGTGAAAGAACTTAGTGTAAAGGTTTATATTCAGTTGGATGGATGTGTTTTGAGGAAGTGTTGAAGAGACTCATCGATCTAGCCAAGTATGCAGTAGACCTGATTTTAACATAAAAGCTACAGGTGGAGCACATTTAGAATTTTTAATTTCTAACTAAATTTCTAAGCTTAAACCATTTTAGACCAGGCAGATTTCCTAGGTCTGAACTATAGACAAAATATGTAGGTCTAAAACATGGCTTCGAGTAGATGTAGGACAATGAATTGTTTAAGTAAGGCAGTAAAATATTGTGTGGTATTAGAAATAAAAACAAAAGTGGCAATCTGAAAAACCTGAAGTCCAAAAATTTACTGACTTTTTTCCCCTTCTGACTTTTATTTGTTAAGTTTAAATTGTTTTGCACTGGAAGGTGTTCACATCCTGCTTTAGACTAGATTTGATTAACGTTATTTGCAGAGTTTATCACTTGTTCATTTTAAGTTCCTGATTGTGTTAAGGATCATTTTCATAGAATTGTTTATTCGACAGCCACATGGTACTTGCAGAAAAAAATGGTAGGATTTCATATAAATATTTATTGTTCAGGTGAAACAGGGTTCATGACAATGCTGCATGTACACTTTTAAAAAATCTGATCATTAAAGTTGTTTAAATCTTTTAAATGTAGGATCGTATTTAGAATATTTGGGCTTTGAAAATATGCAGAAAATAAAACTAATTGAAAAAAGGTATCAGTGTATTTCAAATTTTAACTTAAATTCTACTTCATCCTTGAATAAATATTTCCCATAGATATAAACTGACAATTTTCTTTAAAGAATCCCCAAAACAAAATCCTGTGTCCTCATATTTTGGTAGCCTAATTTTACAAAGGAATATATATCCTACTGTATGTCAATCAACTGCAATTATTATTTTAAAGGGCAGCCAAGAAACAGTAAAAAGGAGCATGATGAGTTGTTATACATCTGTAAAATAAAAATTAGCATAAATAACTATTTTCTGTCATCAGCATCCTAAACTGACATTTTTTCTTGTTGAATAGTTTCTAAAAAATAAGAAAGAAAAACCATTTAGACATTTTTTGTTTAGAACAAGGGGTTAAAAAGTAACTTCTGACTGTCATTATTTTTCACACTTGTTAATTGTTCTGACAACATTCTTTTTAGGAAGATCCTTGTTCCTCTGCCTGGTCCAATCCCTTGCAGACAGACTCCAAGACAAGAATCTGGCACCTAATAAAGTGACAACATGAAAGGCTTGCTTGTATCTGGACCTGGGAGATACTGTTACATGTTGTTCGATTGCTTTGTCTCCCACATCCTGATGTAACATGACAGCGAACTGTGGTATTTGTGCTGAAACTAGAAACATTGTTGTAATACAGATGAGATTTCCTTCTCTGAGAGCTCTCAAGGATTAAAGAAAAATGCATGGTCTGTTACGGTGCATGTTCTGGACAATGGTTGTTTCATGATGTGACTTTGATCATAATCTGAGCCTTGCATTAATATGGAGTCTTCATATATAGTGTGAATGTTAACATCTGATCATACTGCTTTCACGAGCCAAAAGAGGAAATTATATCCCTTTCAAACAGTGTAGGACAAGTATTACGAGGTTAATGGTAAATGGAAGAATACTCCGAGTTTCAGATGCTGTGAGTGACACATTATCTCATAAATGGGTCAAAAGACAGGTCTTCCCAATATATAAAGCATTCTGTTGCTTTAAGATGGTGAGGGTTTATTGATTTTTACTCTGCTTTACTTTCCTAACAGGTAGTTAATGTGACTGTAAATGTTTTTAGTACATTCTCAGTAAGTGTTTAACATAGGACGATAATTGGTGACACACCACCCTCATTTTTTAAATTTCCTTTATAAAAAAATCCTCTACTTCTGTGTACATATTACAACTGCCCACCTCAAACACAAAACAGTGGTTCAGTGGTTAATAACATGTAATTCCCATCAACTTTCATAATGGTTTTGAGTTTTTTTAAATGGCTACAGAACAGTTTGGTCTTGACCTCTCTCAGAATAGCCATTAGCTTAATCCTCCAGGAATTAATTAGTCAAAATCTGGATTTTGACAAATTGAAGATAGCAATAGAGTATCTCCTGGTTTTAAGATATAAAATGCTTTAACCTGTTAACTTAACCTCACTTCAGAAATCATTTTTATAAAGTTTTGTCTTTGTTGGGCTTACTTCCATTCTTGTTAACTACAATACATCTTTGCAGTGGACCCTAAGTATTCGCAGGGGTTAAGGACCGCTGCCTGCAAACAGCTAAACTCCGCAAATACTTGAGACCCTCTCTAAAAACACTTATAACTGCCTATTTTAATAGTTCAAACACCAAATATACCTTAATATGCATTAATGCACACAGTGGAAACCATCTTAGCACTACCGCAGATACTACTATTTACAGTCTTCCTTATCTCTTGGGTACAGCCAATCAGCACTAAAGAAAATGAGAGCTGCTCCTAGATCTAGATTAGCTGCTTAGCAAACGTCAGCTAATAGAGTGAGTGTCAAGTACTATTGTATATCTGTATTTTAGCTTCTCGAGCGGCATTTTCTTTGGTATATTTTAAATATGCTCTTTGAAAACATTGGTGAATAAATGAATTTGCAAATAATTTAGAGTGACATTACACCTAAAAATTCAGCACATAATGAACCACAAATAGGCACGCCTCCGCTGTGTTCACCTTCTTGCAATCAACATGCCATGCATGTTGAGCTTTACTTGCTGTTTACCTTCAATAAACCATGCTACATCTTTTGAAGAAATTGTAACAACTACTTAGGTTTTGCACAAAAAAGACAAGATATGCACTGCAGTAGCCATGGATGGATGGATGGATGATTTGGTTCCTGTCAAGTTTCCTCCAAAAAAGACCTGATAATGCTTTAAAAAGAAATGTAAACTATTTAGGGTTTGTATACATTGTCATTGAGATAGCGAGTGCATTTACTTGCATCTGACTAAATTCTGCTGCATCGAACATTTATCGATATTACATTTTTCGCTGACAAGTGACAACGATGCATGCACATCTTGTGCTTTTCATCTCAATTTCTACCACTTATTAGCAGCTCAGTGGTTGTTTTTCTCTATCTTGTAAGAACTAATCACCTCGGGTCTCTTCTTTCAAAATGTTGCGAAAACGCACTCCCCCTTGACAGAACCTCTAAACATTATGCGCCCGTTAATATTAGGCTTTCTGTTATATTTAAATCTTGGAGGCAGCCGTGACGAAGCTGGAGGGCAAACAAGCAAATGTTGATTAACTTGTGTTGTTCCTCTTTTTCTCCCACAGCAATGTTTCTCACCCTGCAGAAGCTTTCCATGAATTTTACCTCGCATGTTTGGTTTGAGTGTTTGCTATATTTGTACACTTGCTGTTGCGGAAAATTGTAGAAAGTGATAGTGAAGAGAACCATCTGACAGGTGAGGTTGAATATGTCAGCATTATTGAGTGTTCCGATGACTGAAATCTTGTCTTACACTCTGCCAGTGGCTGGTTTACTTTATTTTAATATACTGTTATACAATAAAAGATGATTTGAAAGGGTTTCGCATGCATGCAAGTGTCATTCACAGCCACTGATTTAGGAAGTTACGAATGCTATTGGTGGGAAAATACTGTATCCAATATCTTGAGTCGAGTTGCAGAGAGCGTAAAATAAATCTTTAATCACTGAAGATTGAAAGCAGAGTCCACAAAGCTGTTAAGCTGTCCATGCAGTAAGGCATTGTATGTTTGTATGCTTCTGGTTGAGCCTGCAGTGTTTGGATAATGCTTACTTTACTTCTTTGTTCTCTCTCATTCTCTTGGCATACAAATTTAGCCCTATGTATTTAGGTAACGCCACACAATGTAAAGCTTGAACTTATATCTGTTTTTTGCTTTAGTATGGATGGATGGATTTCCAACACATTATTATCATTATTCTTACAGTTTATTTTAACATTATGATTTGATCTGTCTTCATTATGGGAGAATAAATTATCATTACTGACCCAACATGGTGGTAGCTTCAGGTCAGGAGGCAGATAATTGGCCCAAAAGTATAAAGCACTTAACTCTGTTTACTGTTAGCTGTCACCATACACAATGGCCACATTTTACCGGCACTGATATTTTAAACATTCTTTATACATTACTTGGTAAAAGAATTAGTCATTATGTGCAGGGTGTAAGGTTATAGCAATGTGCAGAGAGAGCCGTTTAGGCATGGGAGGAAATAGTAATTTTTACTTCTTTGTATGGAGAAACTTCTTGAGGAACTTTTATTTATTTACTTTTTATCAGAAACCAACTGTACTGTCACACAGAGTGACAGAAAAAAGAAAATCCAAATAAAAGTAATAAATAAATGAGTTTGACAGTTTTCATGACACATTGTGACTAGATGTTGTGAGATCGGGCTTTAATAAGAAATATTCACCGACATTAGGTCTGTGTCAGTCATGTTAGTATAGCTGACAAGATTAAGAGATCAAAGGCATCTGCAATTCAATTGATCAGACTGGAAAAGTTAATAAACTTCAGGACTTCTGTCATTAATCATCTAAATTTATATGGGGCAGTTTAACTCAAACTGAAGGGACAATTTATGCTATGTCCTGAATAGATGTCTCAATTTTCCAAACGTGCTGTTCTGCATAGGTGGAAGTGGAAATGATAACGCTAAGGTTGTGGACAGTGGTTGTTTTTCTTCAAATAGTGAGTCTGAAGGTGATAACCGAATTTACTGAGCAGAGTGAGTCTCCTCTGATACTTTCTGGTAGAAAGTTCTTTATGTGTATATCTACTTCTATGTGAGTATTTACAGACAAAGCATATGACAAGTACAGATCCCACCACAATTTTTGCATGCCACAAATACTACTGCACTTAAACAACCTAAATGATACACATATTGGGAATGGGGGACAATGACATCGGAATATCACCATAAACATAGTTATGGGTTTAAAACTTGTGAATACAAAATAAATGTACAGTAGTCAATTTTCATAATTTGAGTGCTAGAAAGGATTTCAAAGAGTACACAAGACAAAAATATTATTTTCCATAAAATGAGTAAGGAAGGGAAATATATTACAGTGGATCCCCATCTATTTGTGGTGAAATGGCAGCTGTAAGAACAGCAAACTAAAAAAGACGGTTGAGACAATTCTTTGGTTTTATTTCTTGCATGCAAGGAGAGACAGATCAAGCATTTCGTCCTGGTCTGTGTCTGACAAAATCAGACTTACAACCCTGTTTTATACACAGTTAGGTCACCCCCCCCCCCACATCTCACAGTTATTTTACACTAACCCAAACTCTAAGAAGTCCAGGGGCTTTTATTACCCCACCAGCCAGTTGTGGGAAACTGATTGTATAAAGGAAATTGTTCCCCCTTCATTAACCAGTGTCTCATGACATCCTCCAGGGCCTAAATTACCCCTCCTGCTCCTGGCAGCTGACCTGTAGGGTTACTGAGCTGTAAGCGTCCATTCCGGAGAACATTCTTAAATTAAGTTTCTTACACACATTAAACAAAGTTAACCATACCTATAATTGCCTATTTTTTCTGTGCAATGCAACTCCAAATTTTTTGGTGAAAACCAGAATTCACTGATATTTTTGTACAGCATATCTAAAATATTTGAAAGAAAATGTAGCTAGGAAAGCTGAATGGCCTAGGCGTAATGCTACTTGACATGCTATCGGCAGCTGTTTGCATAGCAGCCAATCCAGGAACGCCGTTCATTTTCTTTGGTGTTGACTGGATGTACCCCCAAGTGCTAAGATGGTTTTATTTTTTTATTTTTTTCGTTGCTATGCACCGGTCAAGCTTTGCACCGGGTAGCTTTCCTTTTCTTCTCTTTCTTATGTTGTTATGCGCCGGTCAATTGGCAGCAAGTCCTTAGCATGCTAAGGTGACGTACAAGAGGAAGATAGAGAAACAGCGGGAGTACAGAGACATCAAAGATGTGTGGAGAGGGATGAAGACCATCACTGGCTACAAACTGAAGAACGCCCAGTCTGTAGAAGATGATGTAGACAGAGCTAACTCCTTCAACCAGTATTACATCAGGTTTGATACTGCTGCTCCCTCCACCTCCACATCTTCAGCTGCTTTCTCCATCTAAATGTCGGAGGCTGTTCCCTCCACCTCCACGTCTGAGGCTGCTCCCTCCACCTCCACGTCTGAGGCTGCTCCCTCCACCTCCACGTCTGAGGCTGTTCCCTCCACCTCCATGTCTGAGGCTGTTCCCTCCACGTCTGAGGCTGTTCCCTCCACCTCCACTTCTGAGGCTGTTCCCTCCACCTCCACATATGAGGCTGTTCCCTCCACCTCCACATATGAGGCTGTTCCCTCCACATCTGCGGCTGTTCCCTCCACCTCCATGTCTGAGGCTGTTCCCTCCACGTCTGAGGCTATTCCCTCCACGTCTGAGGCTGCTCCCTCCACCTCCACATCTGCGGCTGTTCCCTCCACCTCCATGGCTGCTTTCTCCAACTCCACGTCTGCAGATGCTTCCTCCACCTCCACGTCTGAGGCTGCACCCTCCACCTCCATCTCTGCGGCTGCTTCCTCTACTTCCACGTCTGCAGCTGCTCTCTCCCCTCCGTGGATACTCATTCCACCTTCAACACCTGTGCACCCTTCCCCTGCATCCTGAGCAGTTACAGAAGTAGAGATGGGAGTTGAGCTCAGGAAACTTTGACTAGACAAGGCTGTTGGTCTGGATGGAGTTTGTCCAAGGCTCCTGATGGACTGTGCAGGTCAACTAGCAGTCCCCCTGCAGAGGCTCTTCAATCTGAGTCTTCAGATAGAAAAAGTCCTGGTGCTGTGGGAGACTTCATGTCTCATACCGGTGACAAAAACAGGGCGACCGGTAGGGCTGAATGACTTCAGACCGGTGGCTTTGACATCTCACATCATGAAGACCTTGTCCATCTAATGAAACTGCAGGTTGCTGAGGAACAAGACCCCCTCCAGTTTGTCTGTAAGGAACACTTAGGAGTTGAAAATGCGGTCCTTTACATGCTGCACTGGGCATACTCCTACCTGGATGTGCCTGATTCTTGCAGTATGTCAGGATCATGTTCTTCGACTTCTCCAGTGGCTTTAACACCATAAATCCTCCCATACTGAGAAACAAATTTATGGGTATGGGTGTAGTCCCCTTCCTGACTTCCTGGATTATGGACTATATAAAATCCAGACCTCAATACGTTAGGTTGGTGGAAATGTGTTTCTGGGACACTGGAATGCAGCGCTGGGGTCCCACAGGGGACTGTTTTGGCTCCCTTTCTGTTCACGCTCTACACATCAGACTTCAGATACAACTCAGAGTCCTGCCACATCCAAAAGTATTCAGATGATACAGATGTTGTGGCATGTGTGAGCGGTGGACAGGAGGGGCAGTACAGGGACCTGGTGGAGACCTTCACTGACAGGACCAAAAAAACTGTCTTCTCGTGACCACTAAAATAAACTTCTTGTTCTTGTTCTTTAAACAGCTCAATGCAGGACCATCCCAGCCAAAATTGACAAATAAATAAATAAATAAATGTGGAAATAAATAAATACATAAATACATGTGGAAATAAATAAATACATTTGGAAATATATTTGTAAATAAATAAATATAGAAATAAATAAACAAATAAAATTGAAAATACATCTTTAAAGAAATAAATATAGCAATAAATACATAAATAAATGCAGAAATAAATAAATAAATAAATAGATAGATAAATAAATAAATACATAAATAAATAAATAAATGCAATTGAGCATTAATAAATATATGTGGAAATAAATAAAGAATTTTATTATGTATTTCCATATTTATTTATTTATTTATTTCAATGTTATTTTATTTCCACAATAATTTTTTTCCCACATTTATTTTTTCCCACATTTATTTATTTATTCAGACATTTATTTATTTAATCCCCCTAAGTGAAAGATAATTAGGTGGGCGTCTTTACCACTGGCCTACACCATGATTGGTTAGCTCCAAAATGTGGAAAATGACAGGACCAACTTCTGTGTCTGTGTGTGCAGCTAATACTATCATCAGTCACAGTATGTACCCGAAATAATATATATTCATCAGTGACTGAATTATTATTAATCAAACTGGAAATATGTCTTAGCTCCTGTGCTAAATCTTGTAGAGAAGCCCTTTTCTCACCAAGCGGCCAGTAATACCTGAGAAGGCCCAGGCAGGGCAGAGCCCAAATGTTTTTTGGTAAACCTAGAGAGCTGATTGGTTAATACTGGTTCTTGTAGCTAACCAATCATGGTGCAGGGCAGAGGTAGAGACGCCCATGTTATTATTATACACTTCAGGGAATATATACAGTCAATGGAATGAATAAATAAACAAATGTGGAAATAAAATAAAATTGCAAATAAATAAATGTGGAAATAAATGATTACATTTGTTATTTATTACCACATTTATTTATTTATTCTCAGTTGTATTTACCCATTTATTTATTTCCACATTTATGTATTTATTGCTATATTTATTTCCACATTTATATATTTAATTCTTAATTTAATTATATATTTCTACATTATTTACTTCCACATTTATTTATTTATTGCTATATTTACGCATTTATTTTATTATTTATATCCACATGTATTAAATTATGTATTTCCACATTTATTTATTTATCTCCAATTTTTTTTCCACATTTTATTATTTATTGCTATATTTATTTCCACATTTCTTTATTTACTGAATTGTATTCTAATAAGGAGGGCATTTCTATCACTGATCTAGAGCCTGATTAGGCAGCTAAGAGACTCCGTAAGTTCACACAAAACTGGCTCCCTGCTGCAGAGCACTAGTGGCAGCTGACTGCCCTGTGTTCAGATACCCGGCACCTGGAATCTCACAGTCAGATAAATGTTGGTTCAACACCAGGCATGAACAGAATTCATGGAAAAAAAGGCTGTTTTCAGATATCCACCCAATGTTTCCTTTTGAAATATGGTTCCATAATGAGAGAGGTATTCACAATGGAAACCCAGCATTTTTTTGTCCCTTTGGGAGGAAATAATAAAAATTTTAATTACGGCTTAATGAAAACACAAGATTTACCAAGGTGCTTTTTTGACTGACAGGTAGTGTTTCAACAGAGGAAACCCATTCTACCCCACCCCCATCCTCAAATGTATATAGGGCTTGCAGTACAATGTCATCCTATAATTGGCAATTTACCACGCGCTCAATAGCCATGCTTTCTTTCTTGGTGTGTGTGCAGGTATTTGCAGCAGTGTTTCTCAATATCCAGGTTAATGTCTTAAAAGCCTGCCTTAATTGAAAAGTGGAGGGGTTTGCAATTAAAAGGATGCGATATAAAGGTGGAAAATGTTTGGATCAGGGTCTCGTGAAAGGGCTCTTGGTAAAAGGGAGATGGTGGCTGTTCTGAAGACAAAGAAAACAGAGCAGCTACCAGCACAAAATTAGATTGACTTTTATTTTTTTTAATGCAACTTCTTCTAACATCTCTCTCCACAGTTGATCATATGTCAATCACAGATGGTTGATTTTTGTACTTGTAACACTAGTGAATGCTAGCCCGATACGATTTGTCTTATACTTGCAGAAATGTGTTGACAGTGAAACCAAAACCAGTTCTTTTTCTGGAGATGTCAAGGTGCCTAGTTGCTCTTACAGTGAATTTTCAATATTTTTCATAGAAAATTGATACCTAGATAGGAATTAATTTCCAAAGACATACAGCGGGGTAAAAAAGTATTTAGCCAAAAATTCGTGCAAGTTCTCCCACTTAAAAAGATGAGAGATGATTGTAATTTTCATCATATATGATGAAAATTACAATCTACCTATAGGTATAGCTCAACTATGAGAGAAAAAATTAGAAAGTCCAGAAAATCACATGGTTTGATTTTTAAAGAATTTTTTTGCAAATTATGGTGGAATATACGTATTTGGTCCATAACAAACAAGCAAGAATTCTGGCTCTCACAGACCTGTAACTTATTCTGTAAGAGGCCCCTCTGTACTCCACCTGTTACCTGTATTAATGGCACCTATTTGAATTCGTTATCAGTATAAAAGACACCTGTCCACAACCTCAAACAGTCACACTCCAAACTCCACTATGGCCAAGACCAAAGAGCTTTCAAAGGACGCCAAAAACAAAATTGTAGACCTGCACCAGGCTGGGAAGACTGAATCTGCAATAGGGGCCAAGTATAATGAGATTTTGAGTGAAAACCTCCTTCCATCAGGAAGGGCATTGAAGATGAAACGTGGGTGGGTCTTACAGCATGACAATGATCCCCTGGGTAATGAAGGAGTGGCATCATAAAAAGCATTTCAAGGTCCTGGAGTGGCCTAGCCAGTCTCCAGGGGTCTCATTTATGAAGCTTGCTTACGCACAAAACGGGGTCTGAAAACTACGTCAGCAACTTTCTACGCAAAGTTTGGGATTTATAGAAAAAAACGTGACGGAAAAATGTGCGCAACTTTAAGCACACTAAGGATCTTGCTTACGCACTTTGTGGACACAGAGGACACTGACAGTGCACCAGGAGGAATGGCAAAAATGAAAATGAAAGCCACAATTTCAAACTTGTAGAGCTTTGCGCACACAGACACACAACCAGCAGTCACACACCCCATCTCTGAACTGAGAATAAAACTGAGAATCTGAATGAAAATATGTTGCACATAAGAATTATATCACAGTATGTTCACATGGATTTATCTATTCAGATTATATAGAAATTACACTTATTGGTGAATTAATTGTGTGAAGTACGAATACTGCAGCATCCCCTGCATGATGATGCACAATGGATGCTGGCGCTCATTAAAGATCACGCCACTCGAAGCATCTGGATGGGGGACCTATTAGATCTATGTGTTGAACTGGACCCGGTGTTGGATCTACTGACCCGCTGGAACCGTGCACCCCGTTGCCCATTCTTCTTATTTAAATCAGGAACGCTGCTGCATCAACGCTGCGTCTTTTGCAGCTCTTCCGTTTGTTTGTGACTCCAAATCAATATTTTGCAAGGATGATACTTTTTAAGAATAGACGTTAAAACACACCTTTTCTGTCAGGCTTTAAATATCTAGTTTTATTTGGTTTGATAAATTCCAGTCTTAGTGTTGCTACAAGAAGTAATCAAATAGACCTAATTGAAACTTTGTTGTTCTTATCTTTTTTATTGCTTGTGCTGCTTTTATTATTAAATTTTTTAATCTTTTTACTCTCTTCTTGTTTTTCTTTTTGAAAATTTATTTTTGTCTTTTAATGTGAAACACTTTGGCTGCATTCGGCTGAGTAAAGCGCTGATTGAGTGATTGATTGAAATAAAACTGTTTACCGTGCCTCTGAGACTTCAGCTGTCTTTGTGGAATTACTTTATCCGCCTCTCGGTTGCCATGGTTACCCGTGAAACGCCCCATATTAGCTGGCTTAAGTCGATGCAGAATATTCACTAGACACTTTGCATGGACCGTTTATGGTAGAAAGTGGGTGTGTAGGAGGCGGGATATGATCCAAAAACACCTGCGCACATTTCTAGGGAGAGTGTGATTTATAAAACGGAAAGTGCGTGCAGCTGTGCGTACTCCAAGTTTGATAGATCGGAAACTTAGGCTACTAGGCGTAAGTAAAAAAAAGTTGCTGAGCTTAAGTACTGTTTTAGTAATGATTCTACGCAAAGTTTTATAAATGAGACCCCAAATCTCAACCCCATAGAAAATCTTTGGAGGGAGTTGAAAGTCCGTGTTGCCCAGCGACAGCCCCAAAACATCAATGCTCTAGAGAAGATCTGCATGGAGGAATGGAAGAAAATACCAGCAACAATGTGTGAAAACCTTGTGAAGACTTACAGAAAATGTTTGACCTCTGCCATTGCCAACAAAGGGTATATAATACAATTTGCAAATAAATTCTTTAAAAATCAGACACATCAAAAATGTGATTTCTGAAATGAAATGTGATTCTCTCTCATACTTGAGGTATACCTATAATAAATATTACAGCCCTCTCTCATCTGTTTAAGTGGGAGAACTTGCACAATGGGTGGCTGACTAAATACTTTTTTAACCCAGGATTTTTAGCAGGATTTTGCTGTCATAAACGCTGATGTGTAGATTTAAACTCTACTCTCATATTATGCACTACCATGCCTAGTAATATTGGTGTCCCAATTTGTCTTACTTGTAGTACAGGTCCTTCTCAAAAAATTAGCATATTGTGATAAAGTTAATTCTTTTCCATAATGTAATGATAAAAATTAAACTTTCATATATTTTAGATTCATTGCACACCAACTGAAATATTTCAGGTCTTTTATTGTTTTAAAACTGATGATTTTGGCATACAGCTCATGAAAACCCAAAATTCCTATCTCAAAAAATTAGCATATCATGAAAATACCATGCAAACGAGCTATTAACCTAATCATCTGAATCAACTAATTAACTCTAAACACCTGCAAAAGATTCCTGAGGCTTTTAAAAACTCCCAGCCTGGTTCATTACTCAAAACCGCAATCATGGGTAAGACTGCCGACCTGACTGCTGCCCAGAAGGCCATCATTGACACCCTCAAGCAAGAGGGTAAGACACAGAAAGACATTTCTGAACGAATAGGCTGTTCCCAGAGTGCTGTATCAAGGCACCTCAGTGGGAAGTCTGTGGGAAGGAAGAAGTGTGGCAGAAAACGCTGCACAACAAGAAGAGGTGACCGGACCCTGAGGAAGATTGTGGGGAAGGACCGATTCCAGACCTTGGGGGACCTGTAGAAGCAGTGGACTGAGTCTGGAGTAGAAACATCCAGAGCCACCGTGCACAGGCGTGTGCAGGAAATGGGCTACAGGTGCCGCATTCCCCAGGTCAAGCCACTTTTGAACCAGAAACAGCGGCAGAAGTGCCTGACCTGGGCTACAGAGAAGCAGCACTGGACTGTTGCTCAGTGGTCCAAAGTACTTTTTTTGGATGAAAGCAAATTTGCATGTCATTCGGAAATCAAGGTGCCAGAGTCTGGAGGAAGACTGGGGAGAAAGAAATGCCAAAATGCCTGAAGTCCAGTGTCAAGTACCCACAGTCAGTGATGGTCTGGGGTGCCATGTCAGCTGCTGGTGTTGGTCCACTGTGTTTTATCAAGGGCAGGGTCAATGCAGCTAGCTATCAGGAGATTTTGGAGCACTTCATGCTTCCATCTGCTGAAAAGATTTATGGAGATGAAGATTTCATTTTTCAGCACGACCTGGCACCTGCTCACAGTGCCAAAACCACTGGTAAATGGTTTACTGACCATGGTATTACTGTGCTCAATTGGCCTGCCAACTCTCCTGACTCAACCCAATAAAGAATCTGTGGGATATTGTGAAGAGGAAGTTGAGAGACACAAGACCCAACACTCTGGATGAGCTTAAGGCCGCTATCGAAGCATCCTGGGCCTCCATAACACCTCAGCAGTGCCACAGGCTGATTGCCTCCATGCCACGCTGCATTGAAGCAGTCATTTCTGCAAAAGGATTCCCGACCAAGTATTGAGTGCATAACTGAACATAATTATTTGAAGGTTGACTTTTTTTAAATCAAAAACACTTTTCTTTTATTGGTCAGATGAAATATGCTAATTTTTTGAGATAGGAATTTTGGGTTTTCATGAGCTGTATGCCAAAATCATCCGTTTTAAAACAATAAAAGACCTGAAATATTTCAGTTGGTGTGCAATGAATCTAAAATATATGAAAGTTTAATTTTTATCATAACATTATGGAAAAGAATGAACTTTATCACAATATGCTAATTTTTTGAGAAGGACCGGTATACACACAGAAATTACATTTTGTTTTCTGTTAAAAACATTTTTATTGATACAGCAACCAATGTAATGTCAATTTGGCATAAGTACTAGGTACTTTTCATATTCAGGAACAATGAGGTCCGGTCAGTTTGCATAAAAGGAAACATAATTAATGTTATGTTGGGTTCTTGAAGCAGGTTCCTATTTTATAGCATCTATTATTTTAGGTTCTAACCCTTGTGAAATTAAATCAATGGTAAAGAGCAGGAGTAGCACAAAGTAACTTAATTAAAATACAACTACTACCTGTCTTGTCCCACTCCCAAGTACTTAGGGTGAATCTAATTTTCTAGTGCAAAATCTCAACTCTCATAATTTGAGCATCTCCTTGCCGTTTTTAATTTGAAGTCTCAGAAAACAGTAACTTAAATTTCTAAAAACTACACAAACCTTTCTATGCAATCAGCAGGGATTTTCTAATCAGGATTTTTTCCCCCTGAGAATGAACACTGAGTAGCCTAAAAATAGCACCTGGTATGCTTTCTGAAGTTAGTGTTAACATGGTGTCCAATACAGGGTTATCTCATATATCTTGCTCTTGCTGATGTGGTTTAATAGAGACAATTTGCTGAATTGCTAGGTTGGCGCAATCATGTTTCCTCTCCACTTTGATACGACTTGCTGATAACTTGGCGCATACCATACAGTATTTTAATACAGTTCTAGGTAATCGTGTGGAAGCAAAACTTAAAAAAGTTGTTGCCCTACTTCATAAATCTTGAACATTGGAACCCAACATTTAATGACCTATGTTTTAGCTGCTTTCGGCACACCTCTCTTCCACAGAGATAGCTTAGACAAGTACCAAGTGACAAATGTCATGTCGCTTGTGAACATCATTCTAAGTGGTGAAAACCATGCAGATTATTAGGGAAAGCTCAAGCTACATTGAGAAAATATGCGAAAAACCATCAAACATGGCAAATATGTACACAATAACTAATAAATACTTTTGTGTCTTTCAATTTTATCAACGTTTCTTATGACTGTAAGTAATTTTAGTATTTTGAAGTGACCCAGTCTGAATCCTGATCTATGTGTGAGGGAGCTAAAGATTAGAGGAATGAAAAAGAGAAGACTTGGAGATCATCACCAAAAATAAATCGCCAAAATATTGACTGAATATAATTTTTAAATCTAAATCTGCCAGGGTTATGAATGAGTTTGGGCTGAGCTGTGCTCCAACAATGGATCACAGGTCACAGGCAGTGTGAAGCAGTGTACATTTAGTCCATTTAAGTAAGTGATCAATAACTGCTGGAATGTCAAATGTTTTAATGTGTGGAACAGAGTCCCAGCACTCTTGATCTGCTTAGCTTTACAGATTAACAGTCAATCTCTGCTCTGGATTTAACCAGTTAACACATAGCACAATTCACAGCATGCAATCAGCAGCTTTAGTAAATAACAGCGAGTTCAGCGTTCCAACACACATAAAACCAACTATGTGAAACGATATCTACAGTAAATCTAAATTCTGCCCAGGCAATAAAGAGGAAATTAGACTAAAAGTTCCTCCAACGTTGAGGTGGTTCGCTGCACAATCAGTCCCAAAACCACAGCTATCAAAGTCCAGTCTGAGGAGAAAGATAAAATTAAAATTGTGTTTAAACGGCCAAGCTGGCTCTTTTTTCCCTTCTTTCCACTCAGCTGGTTCTGACAAACCTGGCGGTTCTATTAGCTGGAAATGGCGTTTCCGTTTTGGAAAATGAATCCCAACATATTTGCACTGTCGTAGCCAAAACTTTTGAGAATGACACAAATATTGGTTTTCACAGAGTTTGCTGCTTTATGTTTTTAGATTGTTTGTCGCTTCTGTCATATATTGTAGTATAAATACAAGCATTACAAGCAGATTAAGTTTATGTAAAAAGTGAATATTTGCAGTGTTGGCCCTTCTTTGTCAAGACCTCTGCAATTTGTCGTGGCATGCTGTCAATCCACTTCTGGATCAAATCCTGACTCATAGCACCCCTTATTTCATAAACAATTCTTGGAGTTTGTCACAATTAGTGTGTTTTTGTTAGTCCACCCACCCTTGAGGTGTGACCACAAATTCTCAATTGGATTAAGGTCTGGGGAGCTGTTCTGGCCATTGACCCAAAATGTCTATGCTTTGTTCCTGGAGCCACTTAGTTATCACTTTGGCTATATGGCACGGTGCTCCATCATGCTGGAAAATGCATTGTGCTTCACCAAACTGGTGATGGATGGTTGGAAGAAGCTGCTTATAGGAGGATGTTTTGGTGCCATTCATGGCTGTATTCTTTGGAAAAATTGTGAGTGAGCCCAGTCCCTTGGATAAGAAACACCCCACACATGACTAGTATCAGGGTGCTTTACTGTTGGAATGAGATAGGACTGATGGTAGCGCTCACCTTTTTGTCTTCCAACAAACCTTTTCCCAGATGCCCCAAACAATTGGAAAGGGGTTTCATTAGAGGAAATTACTTTATCCTAGTCTTCAGCAGTCCACTCGCTGTACTTTCTGCAGAATATCAGTCTGTCCCTGATGGGGTTTTTTTGAGAGAAGTGCCTTCTTTGCTGCCCTGTAGAGGGCCTGCCCTACCAGGCCATCCTCCAAAAGTCTTTGCCTCACTGTGCGTGCAGATGCACTCACACCTGTCTGCTGCCATTCCTGAGCAAGCTATGCACTGGTGGCAACCCAATCCCGCAGCTGAATCACCTTTAGGAGACGTCCTGGCTCTTGCTGGACTTTCTTGTTCGCCTGGAACAGGAATAACAGTGATTTCAAGCATCACCTCCTTTTAACTCATCCAGACTGCCATTCTAACTCAATCAGCATGACATAATGATCTCCAGCCTTGTGTTCCTTAGCATTCTCACCTGTGTTAACAAGAAGATTGGTGAAATGATCTCGGCGGGTTCTTTTGTGGCAGCGATGAAATGCAATGGGAATTGTTTTTTTGGCATAAGTTAATTTTAATGGTTAAGAAGGACTTTGCAATGTATCTGATCACTCTTCATAACATTCTGGAGTATATGCCATCATAAAAAAGGAAGCAGCAAACTTTGTGAAAACCAATATTTTTTGTAATTCCCGAAACATTTGGCCATGACTGTACTTTATAGATGTAGATTTGGGAAAAACCATGATGTCACAACATTATTTTGTTCATATCGACTATTGCTGCATATACTGAGCACATGATAAGCACCTAAAACTTGTGTCATAAAAAAAAAATTTTCTGACCCTGTCATTAAACTTTACCGGTGTTATGAGAAAGGTATAATTCCAATAAAAATTTAATCAGTGTCAAAGAATGGGTAACAAGAGTTTTATTTATGCAAAACATTTGCTATGAATAATTTCATACTTCTTTCTATTTATTTTCTTGTCATTGTGGATGCTACTATCACTAACTGGCAGGAGTATCATAAATATACTTTCAAATTTCTGTGTTCTTGTGAAACCAGAATTGCTCCTGAAATCGGAGGTAAATATTATTTTAGATACATTTAAAGCCTAAATATTTTTAATTAAAATACAGTCAAAGTTCTATTATGTTGTTTTGTTGCAGTAAACATCCTTTTTGTTAAACAACCTTAACCATTTCCAATCCTTCCCTGTTTGTCTATTCGTCACTGCACAAAACTTTTTTGAGTTAGCAGTAATTAAAAGAAGAGATGGTGTCAAAATGGTGGTGGGAGGGATACAGTACACTGCAATATCCACACTAAATTCCCTGTAATGGTAAGGCGAGTCGCCTTAATTAGTTTAGTCCTTCCACCTCTCTGGTGGAGTCATTAATGTCGACATGAACATTTTTCTCTCATTTGACTGGGTAAATAATGAAAGAGGAGTGACATTCGGGTGGTGGGCAAGTCACAACTTCTTAAAGCAGCAGGGAGGCAGCAATTAATGGAAACTGACAACCCAGAGGGACATAAAACCACTTTCAGATGCTCAACATGGACTCAAATATATTCCATATGATCAAATTGCCAGCAAACTTTGGACCAACAAATTACGTAGAGATTATTCACACAGAATGTGACAAAATTTCCAATGTATTTTTCATCTTACAAAATGGTCAGATCTCATTATGATGATGTTTAAAGTGTCATTAATACAAAAGTGAAAAACTTCCACCCAAAACATCTATTCCATTAGAATGATTCATTGTTGTATCAACAAATGAAACTTATAATTGTTCATTTGCTGCTCCACACAGCAAATTTAGCAGTGATCATTAATTGTATCGTAGCAGAAAAATTCATCAGGGAGATGAACCCTCAAAGTTAAGTAAACAAACCTTTATCTTTTATAGGTGAGCAGCTGACGAGGATTGATGATAAAAGTTTGATTTTCAAACAAAACTGGAAAAAAAATAACTTTTTATACCCTGTCCAGATGAGGAAAGTCTGCCACAAGGTTAAACTCTGCTTTCTTGCTCAAATTTTGATAATCCTGTCACATTAGACTTTTTATGTCCATTAAGAAGTTATGGATTTTTACTCTTCTTCATCAGTCTTTCCTCATGATTTGGTGTTCTGTGTGACTAAGGATACTTAACCTCTACACTGGCAATACAATAATATGAGAACTATAGTTTTTTGTTTAGTTTTGGTTGTTTATTATGTGGGGTTGTCTGGAATAGATACCAGTAATCAGTATTTTACATGCATTAGTTGGTGCTATTGAGTGTTCTCAGGTTCCTCTGTGGAAGTAGCTACAACTCAAAAATCAAATCCTTATAAAGTCAGTTTCCAAATCGTGTCAAAATGCTAAGCTCTGAACTATTTTAGGATTCTGAACAAAGTGTTCCACTTTCAATAGTTTTATGATTGCGGCTGGTGAATTTCTCTGTGTAGATTAGTGGGGGGGGGGGGGTTAAACCCGTTACTTTCAGATCCCAGCTAAGGTTTGTACTTCTTGATTATTTGGTGTATCTTGTATGGTACCACAGTTGATCCCTAGTATTCGCACAGAGTTAGGGATCACAGCTGACCGTGAACAGCTAAAATCTTGGTGGATAGAGGTGGATAGAGTATCCAGAAATTGTACTCAAGTAAGAGTAGAATTACTTCAATATATTTGTACTCAAGTAAAAGTACAAACTAGTCATCCAAGAAAGGACTCAAGTAAGAGTAAACAAGTATTCTGAAAAAAGGCTACTTAAGTATTGAGTAACTGATGATATCATCAGATGGAGAAAAATATAATTTAATGTACACATTCTGGTATTTTAAAGACTGAAACGAAAGAAACCATACAAATAAATAACAATTACAAAACCACAAATTCAGGCTTGAAAAACATAAATTCTAAATAAAATGCTTTAAACATTAAACTTTAAAACTACACACAGTAGGTAATTTGTATATAAACGTGAGAAAAGGGTGAAGTACTTCCAGTGACAACATATGGTGTTTACTCTAACTTCTTATCCAACTGGCCCAAGGGCTCAGCGTTCAGTGAAGTTACTCACAATGGGTAGAGGATCCAGAAATTTTACTCAAGTAAGAGAAGCAATAATGTGTAATAATATTACTCAAGTAAAAGTAAAAACTACGGTGCAGTAAAACTACTATAAGTCAATTCTTTCCAAAAAGTTACTCAAGTAATTGTAACTCAATAAATGTAACTAGTTACATGTAGCCCACCTCTGCTAATATCTACAATCTTCCTTATTTCTATTTCCTGGATTGGCTGCTTTCCAAACACCAGCCAATATCATGTCAAGTAGCATTGTACTTATTCATTTCAGCTTTCCAAGCTGCATTTTCTTTTTAAATTTTGAGATGTGCCATACAAAAAAGTAGGTTCTTAACAAACAACTTGAAGTAATGTTTCTCAGAAAATAGGTGTATCCGTGAGTACTGACCTGCAAATAGAAGGGGGTCCACTGTACATATACCATGGGGCCTATGTCTGCAGCTGCCTGTAACACTGTTGCCCAAGACAAGTTATTTAGAAAATAAAGGACACTTGAATTTGAAACCATGTGAATTTCGTGAGACAGTTGCCTAGATTGTTATTGCTATGCTAGCCATGTCCGCCAAATAATTTTCCTCTGTAAACAGCTTTTCTGTGTATTATCTCTGTAAAACAGACATCCTTCAAAGCACTCAGAAAAAAAAGTGCATTGCCTTCACTTTTATGATCACTGTTAACTTGTCTGTGGGTCTTGTTGTGGGATAAGGTAGAGGGACCCATCTAGACTCGAAATAGATGATGCATTCAAAAAGACAGAATATATTCAGCTGCCACAATGCATGGCTTAGCAACAAGTATATTGTTCAAATTTGAATATATTACTAATGCAAAAACAACCACCTCATACAAAAAATGTTACCTATTAGCTTGACTTATGGATGTCAAATACTACCTGATTCTCCAAACTTAGGTCCCTCTGACTGCTGGCAAGATACTGAGTACCTAAAAGCACTCTGTACTCAGTACTACAAAGCTATTCCCTATTGCTATTTGAGTACAACTCGCAGCCAAAGAGAAGGGTGCAATTATTTTCCTTCTTCTTTTTGTTTGCATTTAAATATAAGAAGTAAACCCTAGGCTTTTTTATTAAGTACAAAAGTCTGTTTTAACAACAAAGTGTTACTTTTTCAACATCAGTCATCACTAGATTGTCTCCACGCACTTCATTATGTTAATTTCACGTCAAGATATCAAATTAGTTCCTGCTTATTAGACCTAACATAATATATGACGGTCAAAATTAAATATATTAAATATTCAGGCATTTCAAGCTAAAGCACCTCAGTAAAGTAAGTCAGCAGGGAAAAAGGAGGCTGAATAAAAGAAAGTCTGCTCGGTGAGTGATGGCTGACAAAGCCAGAGGGAGGACAAAACAGAGCAGTGAGAGAGGAAAAATGACGGCATAGATGTAGACGGCTTGATTGGAAAATGGATCTGTGACAAAATGCCACAGCTTGGAGCTAAGATTAGGATTCCATCTGTCTTGAATTAAATATTCAAATACACACTGGCAGGAGGAGGCATATTACTAAAAGGATGGATGTGGAGAATGTGTGAAACAATGACAGGCTCTTTACATCCAGAAGGGTCAGTGCTCACCCAGGCTGTTATTTAGCTCGTAAAGAAACAGCTCATATGCTCCTGAGACATGTGTGCTGTTTAATTTGCAAGGACTGAGAGAACAAACTCAAGCGCTAAAAGTACAGTTTTAGAAGGTGCTTTAAGTAGATTATAAAATAATAAAAATATGATTCTTTCACTGTGTATCTATGAATTATTCTACATTATGAACCAAAACATGTACAGATAAACCCAAAATTATTCAGAACCCAAGCAGATTTAGATTCACAGTTAATTTAAAGCTGCTGTCCGGAGTATTTGAGGGAGAGAGAGATTTTTTGAATCCCACTGTCGAGGCCCCTCCCAAAATATCCCATCCCCGCTCTCTCTAGCCCCACCTCAACAATTATGGACACACATCACTTGTGTTATCACAGAGGGTCAAAGAGCAAAGCAGCGAGCCCCATGGAGCATCACCTGATTGTATTTTGTTTTGGACATTTTAGAGGTGAGTGACTTCTCCATGACTGACGCTCTCTTCCAACATGGCGACTGTAAACAGGAGCGGCCTGTGTGCGCGGCACGATCATCACAGGTTTGCGCGATGCGCACGTAAGTTAATTGACAGATGAGATGGCGGAAATTCCAACTCTATTGGCTAAAAACAATTTGCCTGTCAGTGTGAAATGCATAGAGGTCTATGGGAGGAAGGGAGAACTTAGGAAGAATAACAAATGTTGTGGAGCGCCAGCCTTTTATCATAGTATTGAACCCCACTATCATTTTAAAGATTTATACAACTTTGATAAATAAATATATTCTCCGGACTGCAGCTTTTATTCAACTGAAAAGTGTTTTTCTGATAGGGAATGCACAGGCATCTCAAAAACAATAACTCAAAAGGTCTGCTAGTTTTTGAGGAAAAAACATTGAGAAATTCGTTTACTATGTCCATAGTTACGATTGTATCCTTGATCGGCATACATCATTGGAACTTAAAGAATCTAATTTTCCAATGATGTGCAATATGTATATGTACATAGAAAGGGTGTCGCAAAGAAAAGCCAATTTGACTCGGAAAGCATGTAACACAGAGACGTAAAAACCCAAAGGGGTTAAATAAGAAGACTGTTTACTGGGCGCCCCCAAAATAGGCCACAGCCCCTCCAGCTAAATTCCTCTGGCCAGGTCTGAGCTGGGCCCCTCCAAAACTTTATTGAAAAAAAATTAAATGCTACTTTTAACCTTAAATATGCCAGAAGCATAAAACATTTTATGCTTAACTATATGTGTAGGGACGACAAATACTGCACCCTGAAAACACCATGGCAACCATCATAAGTTGTGGTTTTCTTCAAGGCAAACTTCGTTGAAAAGCCTTTTTGAGGTTATATGGATGAATACAAATATAGACCATATTTTTCAGATGAAAAATAATAAAAACCTTTTAAAAATCTTTCTTTCTCAATTATCACATAAAATTTGAATAAAATACATTGATGCTTGTGGTTGTAACTTGACAAAATGAGAGAAAAAAATCAAGCTGTATTTTAAATTACATTTAAGGTAATAACACATTAAAAATGCTGAAACATTTGTATACAGTCTTAATATTGAATTTTCTTTTGTCGCAGCATTCGCATCTAACATCTTCACAGTAGTTACTCGGTTTCAAGAAAATTACATTCTAAATTCCTCATCTTCTATAAAAAGTCAGACTCGCTAGATGGTAAGTTTAAATAATTTTTCTTCTCCTTCTGACAACGTAAAAGCAACATTTTTTTTCTTTTTTTGGCACAAACGTTATGGTTTGGAACCACATAATAAGACGCAGAGTGGTCCAAGATAGAAACAATTCTTAGGACACTCTTCAGCTCTTCGAACACAGCAGTGTGCCAGATTGCTGAGATTCTTCTCGGATTTTTTGACTTTTGGGCAACATCATTAATCTGGCCTGTTGTCTTGGTTCCTGCAGCACATTCACACACAGCATCAATGTTCTCCGTATTTCACCCAAATCCAAGGACTGCCTAATTTAAGCTCTCCACAAATGCTGAGTTGCTACTGTAGATGAGTCTCTGGAGACTCAGGGCAGAAATTGCTGAAAGCTCTTGCTAATAATCTCGTATTTTGACATGGAGGAAGGGGGGAAATGTGATGAGAGAGACCCGGCAGGGCCTTACATAGACAGAAAACTGAAATTCTGATTCATACAAGTTTGAAGGCAAGCTGATGTGTTTTTATTTATTTATTTTGCTACACATTCTTTTAAAACTGAAGGTTGCATATAAAAAATGTGCGCACAGTTTTAAATAATTTCTGATAAACAAATCCTCTTTGTTTTGTGCTATACTTCTCTCATATTTTATATTTTAACCATGTATGTATACTAAGTAAAATGCAAATCTAATTATTATACACGTGGAGGGCTATTTTGCAGTGTCGTTATTCAATTAAAGAAAGAGAAAAAGAGGTGAATTAATTCTTTAACATGACTACATACACTACCGTTCAAAAGTTTGGGGTCACCCAAACAATTTTGTGTTTTCCATGAAAAGTCACACTTATTCACCACCATACGTTGTGAAATTAATAGAAAATAGAGTCAAGACATTGACAAGGTTAGAAATAATGATTTGTATTTGAAATAAGATTTTTTTTACATCAAACTTTGCTTTCGTCAAAGAATCCTCCATTTGCAGCAATTACAGCATTGCAGACCTTTGGCATTCTAGCTGTTAATTTGTTGAGGTAATCTGGAGAAATTGCACCCCACGCTTCTAGAAGCAGCTCCCACAATTTGGATTGGTTGGATGGGCACTTCTTGCGTACCATATGGCCAAGCTGCTCCCACAACAGCTCAATGGGGTTCAAATCTGGTGACTGCCCTGGCCACTCCATTACCGATAGAATACCAGCTGCCTGCTTCTTCTCTAAATAGTTCTTGCACAATTTGGAGGTGTGTTTTGGGTCATTGTCCTGTTGTAGGATGAAATTGGCTCCAATCAAGCGCTGTCCACTGGGTATGGCATGGCGTTGCAAAATGGAGTGATAGCCTTCCTTATTCAGAATCCCTTTTACCCTGTACAAATCTCCCACCTTACCAGCACCAAAGCAACCCCAGACCATCACATTACCTCCACCATGCTTAACAGATGGCGTCAGGCATTCTTCCAGCATCTTTTCAGTTGTTCTGCGTCTCACAAACGTTCTTCTTTTTGATCCAAACACCTCAAACTTGGATTCATCCGTCCACAACACTTTTTTCCAGTCTTCCTCTGTCCAATGTCTGTGTTCTTTTGCCCATCTTAATCTTTTTCTTTTATTGGCCAGTCTCAGATATGGCTTTTTCTTTGCCACTCTGCCCTGAAGCCCAGAATCCCGCAGCCGCCTCTTCACTGTAGATGTTGACACTGGTGTTTTGCGGGTACTATTTAATGAAGATGCCAGTTGGGGACCTGTGAGGCGTCTGTTTCTCAAACTAGAGACTCTAATGTACTTATCTTCTTGCTCAGTTGTGCAACGCGGCCTCCCACTTCTTTTTCTACTCTGGTTAGAGCCTGTTTGTGCTGTCCTCTGAAGGGAGTAGTACACACCGTTGTAGGAAATCTTCAATTTCTTAGCAATTTCTCGGATGGAATAGCCTTCATTTCTAAGAACAAGAATAGACTGTCGAGTTTCAGATGAAAGTTCTCTTTTTCTGGCCATTTTGAGCGTTTAATTGACCCCACAAATGTGATGCTCCAGAAACTCAATCTGCTCAAAGGAAGGTCAGTTTTGTAGCTTCTGTACCGAGCTAAACTGTTTTCAGATGTGTGAACATGATTGCAAAAGGGTTTTCTAATCATCAATTAACCTTCTGAGCCAATGAGCAAACACATTGTACCATTAGAACACTGGAGTGATAGTTGCTGGAAATGGGCCTCTATACACCTATGTAGATATTGCACCAAAAACCAGACATTTGCAGCTAGAATAGTCATTTACCACATTAGCAATGTATAGAGTGTATTTCTTTAAAGTTAAGACTAGTTTAAAGTTATCTTCATTGAAAAGTACAGTGCTTTTCCTTCAAAAATAAGGACATTTCAATGTGACCCCAAACTTTTGAACGGTAGTGTAGGTACCAAATATTTTCCTTACCCAAGAGTTCAATTTGCATTAACTTTAATCAAGCAGTGGAAAGAATGTTTTGAGAATAATGTTCATATATCTATCATACTATTTGTATCTGCATTACATTTCAGTCAAGTAGGAAGATATAATACTAAACACTTCAGTATCGACTTCCTTTCAAAATATAGTATATACAATGCAATCTTCAACTGAACATTGTTGGATGTCAAAAACTATGACACATCTCTGAGACTCAGTATAATAAAATGTCTGTGTTATGCAGACACTGCACTGAGGATGAAGATTCACTCACCTGTGGATGATACATACATGAAGAGGTTATAAATGATAAACTGACTCCTGCAGTCCATCCATACTTCTGGTTAAACCAGCCAATAACTGATTGAACACGTAGAGCATTTAATTTTTAGTCCTAGATGATAGGCGATCAGTAAATATTGGAAAATTACATGAGATGGTTGTGTAACAGCAAAATTACCATACTACCTTACTGGAGAGCTGGGTTGGACTCTCTGGTACAGTACTTGGCTGGTTCGAGTCTTACCTGAAGAACAGGGACTTCTTTGTTTCAATAGGAAACTTTTAATCAGAACAAACAGAAATAACATGTGGGGTGCCCCAAGGACATTGACCACAGTCCCATTAGCTGCTGTTTGTAGTGGTCAGTGACTTTCATGCCAAAAGCAGCAGTTGTCTTTGGAGCATGGTGAAAAGGTGCCAAATGACAATATAGCCTTTTTAGAGTGCTGTGATTACTGTGCAAACTGGTGCTAAACAAGCACAAGGAAAACTGTAAAAAAAAAAAGAAAAATAATCTATTGTTGGTGGCTCTGAGGAACATGGAGCTTTCACCAGGGAGGCCTCGCATGATGGGGTCGATGAAGTGGAAGCCTCTGTTGATTCTGGTGTACCACATGAAGCCTGCAGCTCAGAGGGTTCAGATGTGACTTCATGAGGAGTCATGTCTGCTCCGAGATTTTTCCACAATTCTGTCAACACCAGCGCTGTAGACAATTTTAAAGTAAGTAGCTTCAAGCCGGAAATGATGGCTGTCGTTGAGCTGACCAAACAGGGCGTGCGCTCTCCGTTTTGTTCGATGGATAGTAAAAAAATTGGACTCTACTCCGTGCATCCTTGTGTAGGTCACAAAGAGACCTTGGGTCGACGTATAATGGCGTTGCGTCTATCCGTTCCAACGCAGACGGAGAAGTATAAACCAGGCATTACTTTAACAATTCTTAGATCTCCATTGAAGAGTGGTTCCGTTGTCTGGAAAGACCAGCGATAAAGCAGAAAAACCAGCTGTTATAGCTGGTCAGTTAGCAGTAACTGCATGTTGACAGGGCTAGCAGTGAGGCTTCGGGTGCAGCTAGCTAGTGACCGTTAGCCAGAACTCGGGTCCACCAGTTCGTCCATCTCTGTTTAGCTCAGCTCATCAATCTTCTCCCACGGATCGGTCCCTTTTCACAAGCAGCCTTCAGCTCAGCTGCGTCGGATGAGCAGCATGGCTAGTGCAGCAGGGCGGCAGCATCAAGAGGCTCTCTCTCTCCCTGGTAGAATTTCTAATTCTTTCTGCAGGGTTTTGAACAAGTGGGAGGATAACCTACTTGTTTGAGGATTTAATCCATCGGCCAGATACAGTTTACCTGATCGACCAGCGGGCTGTAAAAGACTTTTGGATCCAATGAGTTAATTCCAGAAACTCACCTCCCACTCTCGCCAGCAAAGGCTGGAAGTTTGAAGCGTGCGCGTATCGCCTTTGTGGTTGCCAGCAGTCAAAGAGGCCTGAGTTTAGGGCAGGACCTAGTTTATCTGGGGTTCACAAGCCCTCCTCTTCCTGTTGAAACTAAGAGTGCATTGTGTGATTAGCACTCCTACCAGCCGAAGGTCTGTGTTTTGGTCCACTAATCACAGATGTAGTCCAACATAGCCGAACACTACAGCATTTATACTAACTTATTGTGCATGCTCAAAATAATAGAAAAACTCCAATGTACTATCACACATATTAGAAAGTCATCTACATGCTTATTATGCACTAAAACACTGTTTCCAGACTATATTCATACTCCAGCATGACCTTCCTTCTGTATTAAGGAGGTCTTGAGGTGGGAGTGTAAGCCTGCATGATTGTTTTAGCAAAAACGCAAAACAATAGTGCAATATGATATGAGGGGGTTTGGTCCACTCAGTAGAATCATAAATCTGTTTAGCATTGCTACTTACAAAGCTGTGGATTACTCCTCTAGATCAGGGGTCCCCAACGCCCGGGCCACACCTTAAAGGCCGGTCCGTGAAAATATTGTCTGATATTAAACTGGTCTGTGGCAAAAAAAAGGTTGGGGACCACTGCTCTAGATAACAAGAACTTGCAGTAAAATTTTGCTTAAAACAGAACTTTATTAGAAGATAATTCATATTTTCACCCGTTGCACTATTTGGCTGTCTCCTCCACTTGCTTCAGCTCATTGAGTGCTAAAGGTGGATTGTGGACATAGTGATTTGCATGCTTTAAAGTAATTTAGGAGTGACCTTCAAAGAGAAGGCAAAGAGAGGAAAACAAATAAGCCAGCCAAAATGTCAGGACTGTTGTGGAAAATAGGATGTCATTAGGAGATGCACCATTGCAGATCCACTTTAATTCCTGAGACTGGGAATCTATTAAATGAACAGTGATCTTTTATTGCAAAGCAATGAGATGAGATGCAGAAACACTTCTGAAATAGTATGAGGACATTATTTGGTGATTTTAGAAAATGTCATTACATAATTATTTCTTAAATTATGCATTATTTCTGAAAGTTGGATTGTGGATCATGAGCTATTGCTCTCCATTTCTCAACCTCAACAGTGAATTCTGTCTTCACATTTTTCCTTCAAAATCTTCAAATTATAGTCCTCTTCCCCTCTTAACTACAGCATCTGTAGCCTTTTACATCTCTAATAATTGTAGGTCAATCGACATTTTTGGCACTTTGCCTTAAATCTTTTATAATTTCACATGCTTTATAGGAAGCAGTGAAAAGGTGTTTGCTACTTAGATGACAACAGAGCAAACATTGAATTATTCATTGCACATGGCAGTAAGCTGTAGTCAGTCTGCTTTGGATTATAACTCAGCAGGCAAAGAAAAACAGCAGCTGGGGACAGGGTTGTAACGAGCAGAAACCTCTGAGAAGGAAACAATTCACCATGAGTGTGCAGTGGGTCATGATCTATAGCTAGATGTACTTTTCCTTATTACAGTTTTAATTTCTATATTTATTATATTCTTGTTTCTTTTGCTGCACTAATTTTCCTATGCTCACGTCAGACACAAATATTAGGTTCGAAAGAAAGCATTGGTTTGGATCAAAACAAGCTTTTACACCATGTTCACCACATGTAATTGGCCTATATATAGAGGTTTTTCTACCAAACATTGTTGGCATGTGGCGGGGTGGGAGGATGGCATCTTAACTATATTAAATGATAAATATTCAGAAGATACTGATGACGTGTCAAAGCAGAAAGATGGTGCAGTCATCTGCTTGGCGTGTTCACCTGTATGGTGGCATAAGGGTTGGCGTATAGGCCAATGAATTGGAGTTTTATGTTCTTACTTAGACACGAGTTTGTTTCCTCCACTTTCATGTGTTTCATTAAAACAGTTTAATGTAGTATGAAACAATTTAAAACAGTTCCCATTTTAATGACGACCAGGGGCTGGCCATAGGGAGGTTCAGGAGTTTTCCCAAAAGGCCAGTCTGTTCTCGGGGCTACTGGCTGAAAGGCTTTTTTCCTTTATGTACTCCAAAAGCAGCTGTGGTTGAGCCACTGTGATGATCCTGTTCTGTTTTCATGAGTGACACCACACATGAGTGAGGCGTCTTCCTTTATAGAAGATCTTTGTGAGCGGTAGGTTACAGTTGTGGCACACCTTCGCTGAGCTCTACTGTCTGAGCTGCAGTTTATGCCCGTTTCACACTGTGCGTTTTTCAGCCTTTTCAAAGAACTGCTTCATGCCACACTGTGAGATCCACTGAGCTCTAGAGGTGTGTCACACTGAACAGCCCAAGATTTCAGTGGGTCAGACTGCACAATGTCTTGCCCTAGAAAGACATGCCAAAAAGCCAACGTCACAGGCAGATTGGGGTTGTTGAATTTCTGACACTGCCTGAAGACTGTCGAGGGCTGGTTTCTGGTTGTTCGAGTACTAAATAAGCTGTAGGGAGCAAGTCACACTGCACACAGAGCCACAGAGCTGCGAGTTATACACTCACCGTTCTTCATCACGGTTCTTTTCACGACAAAACAAAAGGTCTAGGACTGCCAAAATTGCACAGTGTGATCCCAGTTTTACTTGCTCATGTTATGTATACATATTTCAGTACTGTTTGGACTCGTCTTTGCATTCAGAATGTGGATTAAAAGTTGTTCATGCAAGGCAATAATCTTTTGAAAGTGATTTATATTCAGTTGAATTTTCTCTCACAGGCTGAACATATTGAATCATTTCCATTTTATTTACCTGGAATGTTGCTACTCACCGCTGCCATTTATTTGATCGAGAGATTGTTCTACTAAAACTAAGTAGGTTCCACAGTCTCTGGTTTAAAGCTACATTGTGTAAGAACTTCTTCCATCTAGCCATGAAACAACCAACTGAATATTACGTTCTAGCCCCACCTCTCATCCCCCCATTCCGAGGGCGTTTTAACTCCTACGGTGGCCGTTTAATGCCAATGTTAACATGGCTTCCAGTACTACGACTTCGTCCAGTGTTCCTTCCAGTGATAAGGGTACTTTAGAAAACTACATTGCATTTAGTTATATAGTCAGATGTCTGCGGCGTCGCGAGTAGACAATCTCCTTCTGGCATTCGTCACGGTGCAACTGAGTGTAGCCAAAGCACGAAAGGCAGAGCTAGAATTTCCAGGAATGTCCCTCATTGGTGAATGTAATTCAAAGATGTAGGCTCAACATGGATTCAGCCATTTGCGCGACTTGCGCAAATGGCTGAATCCATTCTGAATAGGAGATTCTACACTTTCATACTTTCATTAGTAGGTGGAAGTAATTACACATGAATGAGCACATATTTCTGAAAGAACAAAGGGGTTTTTGCTAAGAATTAACTCAAAAAATACAGAATGTAGCTTTAAGATGTTTTCTCCATTCTTGAATCACAAATTAGGCCACAGAAAAATCTCTCTTTCTGGTGCTTTCAATTACACAATGTTTGGCAGTATTCCGGCATGTTTTTATGTTGCGACCAGAGGTGGGTAGAGGACTCAAAAAATGTTCTCAAGTTAGAGTATCAAATCAAATCAAACTTTATTTATATAGCACAATTCCTACAATAAATTAAACTCAAAGTGCTTTACAAATTAAAATGACCCCACATGCCCACATTCCCTCCCATCCCCAGTAATATAAAAGCAATTTGACAATAATACCCCCGCATTACACTCATCTTCTGACACATACACACACACAAACACACGCGTAACGACATAAGAAGAAAAAAAATGAATAAATGACCTGTGCTGAGTTCAGATGAGCCAGACAAGCTAAGTAAGGATACACCATCAGGGGAGCCATCTGCCCCAACAGCAGCAGAACCACAGCAGCAGCTGAGGCATTGCCACAGGGCGCCCAGGGAAGGGAGGGCGGAGGCCCCCACATCTACCCAGGCACACTGTGGAAATTCACCCCATATCTCCTAATGACACTGCCAAGAGGGAGCATATTGAGGTTAAAAAGCACTGGGCCTAAAATTGAACCCTGGGGCACACCACATGTGATGCTGTGGACCCTAGAGGAACAGGTATCCAAATTTACCATAAAAGTCCTGTCTGGGAGGTAGGAAGTGAACCTTCTATGAACAGTACCAGAGAGGCCAATCTGTTTTAAACGGGTTAAAAGAATTGTGTGGTCTACTGTATCGAAGGCAGAGCTTAGATCCAGTAGAACCAACACTGTCACCTTCTGGGCATCATAATTTACTCTAAGATCATTTAAAATCTTCAGAAGGGCCGTCTCGGTGCTGTGGTTCACCCTAAAACCAGACTGAAATTTCTCTAGGACATTATGAGTGTTGATAAAATCATTAAGTTGAGTTAAAGCAAGATTTTCTAAAAATTTTGCTTAAAAATGGCAAGTTGGATACCGGTCGGAAGTTGTTTAAGTCATTAAAATCTAAATTGCTCTTCTTCAACAGGGGTCTCACCACCGCCCCTTTAAAAGTGGCAGGAAAGACCCCCCTTCTGAAGGAAGCAATTCCTCAGAGTTAAAATCTCATCTCTAAAGGATCCATAAAATTGTTTAAAAAATGTTGTGGGAATGGGGTCCAAGACACATGTGGTGGGCCTCACTGAGGAGAAAACATTATCAAGACTCTCAGCTTCGACCAGGACAAAACTGTCCATTGTTTCCTTAGGTAAATACACTCTCAGATTTGTCTAAAACCATCTTACGTTGGGAGGATAAAATATTACATCTGATGGTGTCTACCTTCCCTCTGAAGTGGGCTGCAAACTCCTCACAAAGAGCGTTTGAGGGGGTTGTCTGAATTGAATTTGAGGCAGGGTTTAAAATATTATTGATTGTGGAGAAAAGAATTCTAGGATTATTTTTATGGTCTGCGACGAATTTGGAAAAATATGCGTTTCTTGATCCTGTCCATAACAGGACAGGATCTCTATGCGCAGCCAAGGCGTTGAGGGGATCCGTTTTGGTGGCCTCAGGATCGGGTCTCTGCTTTTTGCAGATGATGTGGTCCTGTTGGCTTCATCGGAGCGTGATCTACAGCTTTCGCTGGAGCTGTTCGCAGCCGAGTGTGAAGCGGCTGGGATGAGAATCAGCACCTCCAAATCCGAGGCCATGGTCTTGAGCCGGAAAAGGGTGGGGTGCCTCCTCCGGGTCGGGGATGGGGTCCTTCCCCAAGTGGAGGAGTTTAAGTATCTGGGGGTCTTGTTCACGAATGAGGGAAAAATGGAGCGGGAGATCGATAGACGGATTGGTGGGGCGTCTGCAGTTATGCGGGCGCTCTACCGGTCTGTCGTGGTGAAGAGAGAGCTGAGCCAAAAGGCGAAGCTCTCGATTTACCGGTCGATCTACGTTCCTACCCTCATCTATGGTCACGAACTCTGGGTGGTGACCGAAAGAACAAGATCTCGGATACAAGCGGCTGAAATGAGTTTCCTCCGCAGAGTGTCTGGGCTCTCCCTTAGAGATAGGATGAGAAGCTCAGTCATCCGGAGGGGGCTCAGAGTAGAGCCGCTGCTTCTCCACATCGAGAGGAGTCAGTTGAGGTGGCTCGGGCATCTGGTCAGGATGCCTCCTGGACGCCTCCCTGGTGAGGTGTTTCAGGCACGTCTCACCGGGAGGAGGCCCAGGGGAAGGCCCAGGACACGCTGGAGGGACTATGTTTCTCGGCTGGCCTGGGAGCGCCTTGGGGTTCCTCCCGAGGAGCTGGAACAAGTGGCTGGGGAGAGGGAAGTCTGGCTCTCTTTGCTTAGGCTGCTGCCCCCCGCGACCCGACCGCGGATAAGCGGAAGAAAATGGATGGATGGATGGATGGATGGATGCGTTTCTTGAATTTCTTACAGCATTATTGTATGCTTTTAATAGTTCTGAATATATCTGATGATTTATTGTTATCTAATTTTTCCTCCATCTCCTCTCCGCCACCCTGCAATTTCTCTTTTGTTTTGTTTTTAGGTTTTCGTTTCTCCAAGGTGATGTATGATTTGACTGTATATTTTTGTTTTTGAGTGGAGCAAGCAGATTAAGAGCTGCCTCAAGTCTCCTGTTAAAATCGTTGACAATAAAATCACAAGGGGCGGACACTTTACTTGGAGGGATATTGTTGAAAACATCAAGAAAACCAGCAGCCACTTCAGGGGTTAGATGACGCTTCCTTACAGTTCTCACAGAGGAGGACCCCCGCTGAAAGACACTGGTGATGTTAAAAAACACGCAATAATGGTCGGACACTGCCAAGTCAACAACAGAGGACACACTGGTGGACAGGCCATTCGTGATGACCAAGTCCAGGGTGTGTCCTCTGTTGTGAGTTGGCTGCGCGACATGTTGGGTAAAATCCATGTAATTCAAAATGTTTATAAAATCTGTGGCTAAAGGGTCTAAAAGGTTATCCACGTGCAGATTAAAATCACCAGCTAAAATAATCCTATCAAAGGAGTTGTGCAAAATTTATAAAAACTCTGTAAACTCTTGAATAAAAGGTGCACTCTGTTTAGGAGGCCTGTAAACAGTGACACATAAAATCTGAGGAATTCTAAAAGCGGCTGCAGTATATTCAAAAGTGTTAAAATGATCAAATAAAACAGGTTTTGCTAAAAGTGTTGTTGAACTTATAAAAGCAGTCCCGCCTCCCCTTTTCCCATTCCTCGTTTAATAATTGAATTTAAAATCAGGCCGGGAAGCCTCTGTGAGAACAACAGGGGCATCTGAGCTCAGCCATGTTTCTGTTAAAAATAAACAGTTAAGATTAAAATCTAAAATCAGGTCGTTTATAATAAAAGTTTTGATCAGCAGAGAGCGAACATTAAAGAAAGCCATATTAACAGTGGCTGGAGGTGGAAGAACTGTGTGACTTATTGAACTCGAGGTTTTTGGTAGCTGTTTGAGATTATTGAAATTGGGTTTGCTAGATTTATATCTGATTGATCGCTCTCTGCTGATAATGGCAGGTATATGATTGGTTTGGCAGGGTCCAAGTCCGATATGTGGGTTACTGTTAAAATCAAGGCTGGGTTTGTAGGTGCTTAGACTGGGTGAACCTCAGGCTGATGGAGCATGAGGGTGGGATGAATGAAGGGGGGTAGCAGGGGTCGGTGTGGAACACAGGGGGGGATGTGGGGGGGCCAGGCTCATTGACAGGGTAGGAATGCCATGCCTATTCAAGTGAAGTCCATCAGCACCGAATCGATCCCTCCTACCCCAGAAAATGTTAAAATTGTCTATAAAGCCAATGTTGTTCAGTGCGGTGATGGAGGAGAGCCAGGTGTTCAAGGATAAGAGCCTGCTAAAACGTCCGATTCTTCTGCCGATGGTAGGCGTGGAGCCAGAAATAAAAACAGACACAGGTGTGTTTTATAAAAGATTAAAAAGGTGAATAAAATCCTGTTTGAGCAGTTCTGACTGTTGTTTGTGGATGTCGTTGGTGCCGGCGTGGATGATAACTTTACTCACGGTGGGGTGGCGTTGAATAGTGTCAACGATCTGATCAGTAATTTCCATTACAGTTGCTCCAGGAAAACACAGAGTGCAGGCTTCTTTCATCTGAACATTTCTGATGATGGAGTCGCCGATAATCAGGGTGGTGGCTGCCTGTTCAGGCTGGAGCTGTGCAGAGGACCTGTTGCTGTCCCAGGCCGGCTGGGTGGTGAGAGCCTCCCCGGGGCTGCCAGGGTGGTTAGTTAGTGCGGAGGGCTTGTTCCGTGGGTTCGGGGTGAAGTGCGCCACTCCTCTGTGCACGGCAGCCCGGGGAACGGCGCGACATGGACGGCTGTTGGAGTCCAGCTGGTGCTCCGTCGGCTGGGAGGGATTCCCTGGGTTGGAAGCTGGTCCTGTGGAGCTAAGGAGGCCGGGTGATGGCAGTGGAGGGAAGTCCTGGTCCAAGGCGCCGAACCGGTTGACGAGAGGCAGCGCAGATGGAGGGGAGCAGCGACGACTGCCCCGTGCCACCCCACCGCGGCCAGGGCCAACCGTGGTCCAGGTGTCCCGCAGAAGCGGCGTGGAGCTGCGGGGAGCTTTTTGCTTAGCTCTTAGGTGTAGCCGGCGGTCCTCCACTGCAGCAGGTGTACAGGCCTCGGACACCCCGAGCCCGCGAGGAGACCCGGTGGATCCCGCGGCCTCCACAGCCTCGCCGGGCTGACAAGGGATGGTGTCGGCCAGCTCAGCAACTTCAGCAGCGGCGAAGGTCTGGCCGAAGATGATGTCCATGTTGTGCTCATGGTCCTGGATCTCAGGCAGCCATCGCACTCAGAATTGCAGGTACGAGGCATGACGAGGAAAAAGGAGCCCGCAGTCCGATAAAAAATGCCACAGATAAAAACAAGTTAAATAAAAGCATCTGATGATTAAAAGTTATTGATGCTAAAATCGGTTAAAACCAGTCATAAAAAGGATTTAAAACTAGTTAAAACCGTGTTTGTTTGGAGCCAGTCTTGGTGCCAGTCTACTTCAAACGTAGTCAGCATTAGCATTAGAGTCAGGACATCCGGAACTACCAGAACTACAATGTAGAACATTTAACTGAACTTTCCTCTTTTTGACCCTTCTCCACGTCACCCTTACTCTTTCTAATTTCCATCTTTTAATAGTAGCATTACTTTAACATATTTTTGTTTGAGTAAAAGTTAAAAGTAACTCTCCAAGAAATGACTCAAGTAGGAGTAAAACAATAATCTGTAAAAAGGCTGCTCAAGTAGCTTACTAAGTAACTGATCAGAACATCAGATCAGCTCTATAGGCACATTTTTTAAAAATGATTTCATCAGACAGACAAAAATCCAGTTATGTGTAAATTATGGTATTTTAACAAATACAATGAAAGAATTGATACATATAATTTCAAAAATAACAAATTTGAACCAGATGAAATTTTTCACATCAAAATTTTCCTCATGAAATTTATTAAACTAATACAACAAGTAATGTATCAATGTTAGAACAAGGTAAAGTGCTTCCAGTGGCAATATATAGTGTTTGCCATATACTCAGTTCATTTCCAAAGCTCAGCAGCTATTAAATAACAACAAAGTTTGTATACAAACAAGAGGTATCACTTAGACATAAACTGTAGGTTTGTGTCCTTGTCTGGTGCATTTTTGGTTAGAACATGCTTGTTTTGATTCAGTGAAATTACTCTCTGTAGGTAGAATATCCAGAAATATTACTCAAGTAAGAGTAGTAATACTTCGTAATAATTATTTCAATAATGTTGTAAGGTAGTAATACGAGTGTGCCAGCAGAGGGCGCAGTTCTCTAATTTGTTCCCTGTAAGCGCCGCTACTGTATGATGTTTGTCCTAGTGGGGCACCGTAGCTCAGAGGTTCAGGCGCGCTGCGGCCATATTCCTCACAGTTTGTTTCCACTGGCTGTAAGGTAAGCAGCATCCTCGGCAGCCTGCGGCTGAGTACAAATGAAAATATGCTAAAAACGGGTTCAGATGCCGATTTATTTGTGTGTTCTGCTTGTTTAAACCACAAAATAACTACAAACTGCATAGTTTAGGACTGGGCAGAACTTTTATTGAAGAGTTTAATGTTATTGCTCCTACACAGAATCCTTGATATTTACTATGTAGAGCATGCTGTTTAAGTCAGAAATTACAGGTTATTGTTTAAAGTAGTGAATAATTTCTGCTTGTGCTAGATCGACATTAGAAAAGGAGGCAAGGTTTAAATATGTTCTGTTTATTATTTTGTTGAAAAAAAAGAAGGAATATTCTAAAGACAGTTTGTTTCCACTGGCTGTAAGGTTGGAGAAGAGGCGAGGCTGGTCGAAATAAATGCGTCGAGGTCTCCTCACAATTCAGAACCTTATATGCTATCCTTCTTTCTGCACGGAACACATCCCACCTTCACCAAAAAACACAACGCAGAGTCCGGGGGGTGTCTTCTATATGCTGCAGACCCACAGAGGGAAACCTTGGGTTACAATTACTTTTACTTAAGTAAAATTTAAAACTATGATGCAGAAAAATTACTCAAGTACATGTAGGCTAACTGAGTAAATGTAACTAGTTACTAGGCCTGGAGTGACTACTCGGGAGGACCGGGACAATTCCCGGTGGGCCAGTAAACTGTTTGGGCCGAAAGGGCCGTTGTTCTATCACTCTTTTGTTTACACAAACGGTATCCCATACACTGGATTGATCTGCTGCTCCCGCTCTCTCGGCCACCTCCGCCTCCACTTGTAGATCTTTCTCTCTCTCTCTCTGTCTGCAAACACCTGACCTAACACGTTAGTGCAATCCACAAAGTAGAAAGAGTAAGGGTGACGTGGAGAAGGGTCAAAAAAAGGAAAGCTCAGTTAAATGTGCAAAGATTGGTAAAGTCTTTACTAAAACGAACTCACAGTTTGTAACATCAAATGAGGACGAAAAAACAGGTAAGTAAAGATGTTGAAATTTGCCTGCAAACCACCATAATTAATTATCATTTCAATAAATTGTGTGGCATATCATAGCATTATATGATTTAACTAATACTATGATGCAATGTCACATAACTGAGAAACTCTCTTGTAGCCCCTCGTCAGAATTAAGATCCATCACCAAGCACCAGCCATGAGCCTAAAAGTCCACAGAGGGTAGGTAGAACTTCTCATTGAGTAAATGTTATTAGAATTAATATAATGAAGAATATGGTGTAGAGATTCAAATTCAATTCAAATTCAAAAATACTTTATTGATCCCAGAGGGAAATTAAGTGTTGGTATAGCTCATATAATTTATTCTTTAAGGAGTTGTTGTAGATGAGGATGGCTGTGGGCAGGAAGGATTTCCTGTAGCGGTCTGTATTACAGCGAAACTGAAGAAGCCTCCGACTGAAGACGCTCTGTTGTTGTATCACTGTCTCATGAAGAGGATGCTCAGGGTTGTCCATAATTTTTTTGATTTTATGAAGAATCCTTCTTTGCATTATCATCTCCAGATTTTCCACAGTTGTCCCAAGAACAGAACCAGCCTTCTTTATCAGGTTGTTGAGCCTTTTTAAATCCCTGGCTCTGATGCTGCTACCCCAACAGATGACGGCTGAAGAGATTACGCTCTCCACAACAGACTTGTAGAAGATCTGCAGCATCTTGCTGCAAACCTTGAAGGACCTAAGCTTCCTCAAGAAGTACAGTCTGCTCTGTCCCTTCTTGTAGATGGCTTCACTGTTGCGCCTCCAGTCCAGTCTGTTGTCAAGGTGAACTCCGAGGTATTTATATTCCTCAACCACCTCCAATTCTTCTCCCATGATGGAACCTGTGTTTGACTTATCCCTGTTTTTTCTGAAATCTACAATCCTCTCCTTTGTTTTGTTCACATTCAAGGTGAGACGATTGTTTCCACACCATGTCACAAAGCGGTCCACCAGCTCTCTGTATTCAGCTTCTTGTCCATCTCTGATACACCCGACAATTGCAGAGTCATCTAAGTATTTCTGCAGATGACAGGTCTCTGATTTGTACTGGAAGTCTGAGGTGTACAGAGTGAAAAGGAATGGTGAAAGTACGGTCCCTTGTGGTGCTCCTGTGCTGCTGACCACCTGGTTTGACACACAATTCTTCAGTCTCACAAATTGTGGTCTGTTGGTCAGGTAGTCATTGATCCAGGCGATTGTTGAGGGCTCCACCTGTGTCTTCAGGAGTTTCTGACAAAGCAAATCAGGCTGAATTGTGTTAAATCCACTAGAGAAATCAAAGAACATGATCCTCACAGTGCTGGCTGCTTTGTCCAGATGACAGTGGGTTAGTTGAAGTAGGTGAATGATGGCATCTTCAACTCCAACTCCACAGCGATAAGCAAACTGCAGTGGGTCCTGAAACGTTCTTGTTTGCTTACTCAGGGGTGCCAAAAGGAGTCGCTCCAGGACCTTCATGATGTGGGATGTCAGGGCAACGGGTCTATAGTCATTGATGACTGATGGGTGAGTTCTTTTGGGTACTGGAACAAGGCAGGATGTCTTCCACAACACTGGAACCTTCTCCTGAGTTAGGCTAAGGTTGAAGATGTGCTGCAGAATCCCACAGAGCTGCTCTGCACAGACCTTCAGGACTCTGGGGCTGACACCATCTGGACCTGCAGCCTTGTTCCGGTTCAGTTTCTCCAGCTGCCTCTTCACCTGACTTTTGGAGACAGACAAGTTAGAGGGGGAGGCAAAGGGGGTAGCAGCATTTCCTGACTTGGTTGAAGTCAAACTTGTGGAATTAGAAGAGTCCATGGCTGAGGTGAAGGATAAAACATCCAAGGTGTAACAGGAAAGCTGTTGATCAGAGGAGAGTGGGATGTCTGTTTGGCTGGGAACAGGAGAGGGGGATGCTGAGCAAGTTCCTGAACTGAACCTGTTGAAGAATATGTTCAGTTCATTGGCTCTGTCCAGACTTACATCTATCCAATCCTTCCTGTCCTTAAAACCTGTGATCTTTCTCATTCCTGACCAGACATCTCGGATATTGTTCCTCTGTAGTTTGTTCTCCAGCTTCTTCCTGTATGCCTCCTTGCTGTCTCTGATCTTAACCTTAAGTTGCTTCTGTATTCTCCTCAGTAATTCCCTGTCTCGCTCCCTGAAGGCTCTTTTTTTCTTGTTTAGCAGTTCCTTCAGGTCACTGGTGATCCAGGGTTTGTTATTAGGGAAGCATCTCACTGTTCTGGTGGGGATGATGTTGTCCACACAGAAGTTTATATAGTCAGTCACACACTCAGTCATGGCATTGATGTCCTCTCCATGTGCTTGGCAAAGAGTCATCCAGTCTGTGGTTGCAAAACAACCCTGCATGGCTTCTTCAGCTTCCTGTGACCATTTTCTCACAGTTCGTTTTGTCACAGGTTGCCTCTGAACAAGTGGTTTATATTCTGAACAGAGAAAAACAAGATTGTGATCTGATTGTCCCAGAGGAGGTCTTGGTTTGGACATGTATGAATCCTTTACATTTGCATAAAACAAATCCAAGGTCCTGTTTTCTCTTGTAGAGCAGCTGACAAACTGTTGAAATGTTGGAAGTGTAGTAGAGAGCGAGGCATGATTAAAATCACCAGATATTGCCACAAATGCATTGGGGTGCTGTGTCTGTAGCTTAGCAACAATGGAACTGATGACATCACATGCATTGTCGGCAACGGCTGAAGGTGGAATGTAAACAACTGCCAAAATTACACTGGTGAACTCTCTTGGTAAATAATATGGACGAAAACTCACTGCCAAGAGTTCGACATCTGGGCTGCAGAGACGACACTTCACAGTAACATGTCCTGGATGACACCATCTGTTGTTTACAAGCACTGCTACTCCACCACCTTTCCTTTTTCTGCTCGTCTTCAGATCTCTGTCTGCTCGTACAGTCAGGAAGCCTAGCAGAGAGACGTTGGAGTCGGGGATATGATCCAGCAGCCACGTCTCCTTGAAACACATAACACTGCATTCACGGTACTCTGGCTGAGTCCTTGCACGGGCTTGGAGTTCATCCATCTTGTTAGCCAGTGATCTTACGTTGCCCATTATGATCGATGGAAGAGATGGCTTGAACTTCCTCTTTCTCTGTCTCCTTTTCGCTCCTGCTCTGCATCCACGTCTCCTCCTCATCAACTCATCAGGGATTTGTGGTTTCAGTTGAGGTATTATTTCAGCTTTTGCGATGTTAATCAGCTGCTCCCGGCTGTAAACCACATTCTTGCCATGGTTACGCATCATAAGAAATTGTCAAAAAGGGAAAAATTTACAGCAAAAATCCTTCCAGCTTCACAGCACCAAAAACTAGAAAGTATACAGGTCAAAAAAATGCAATCTTCATTAAGAAAAAAGAGGAACCAATGTACAAAAAAACAAAACTTAATATGTAGCCAACAGAGCCACTCCAACATGCAGCCACCCAGAGCAGCGCAATTCTAGAAGCAGTGTATGAAAAGTGTCCTGAGATGCTAGATGATTTGGTACAACATTATTGCAACTGACCTGAATTGATTCAGAAGGCTTTGTGAAAAGGGGATATTTGTGCAGAGAATTATAACTAATTAACATATTTTAAAATGTGATTTAGTGTCAGAAGCAGAGCCAGGAGCCAGTACTGATAAGATGATTGCCCCTGTCAGTATGTAAGGAACAGGTGAGCTGTTGTGAACAAGCAAGCATTAGTTCCAATATAACCACTCAATATGCCTAAAGACGGGTTGGAAATGTTTCTTTAAAACTTCTGTTATACAGAGGAAAAACAAAATAATGGCATCATTAGAAGAAAGTTACAGTATGTTTGCAATTTATTTTTTTTATTCTTTATTTATAATTAGATTATTTCTGATATTTGATACTACAGACAAGGACAATCTGATGTAACGAAAAATGTTGGATATTTGCTTTTTAACTTTTATCTTTGTATTTGTGAAATCTAACTTGTTCTGATATTGTTGAAAAGAACAATGTTGGAGATCTGCACTCATGTTGAAATAAATCTATATTGTGAAGCAAGCCTTATTTGCAATGAATTGGATACATTTTAGAAAAATAGACTAAATAAAGGTTTTACAGATGCACGTGATATTGTAGACTTAGCATTTAGGCTAAAGTTACATGATTTAAAAAATAATAGGTTGTGATTAAAAGGGGTCATCACCTGAAATTTTCAGGTGATGATTTAACACTGGGCTGTAAGCCAATATTCAAAAGTGCAGCATTTGTTTACCATTGGCTTCTCCAACCACCCCACATGCACTTCACGTGCATGCTCCCTCAAAAACGTGGTTTTGATTTCTGTGCCGGTATTACGTCAAAACGGCAGGATTTTAACATTTATGAACATAGCAGACCAATGCTGCTGGAGCTCGCCCCGCCCCCCTCTCACCCTCACATTCAGCCGAGCCCCACCGCCATTACTGAGGAAGACTACATCGCTGTTATAGTAATAATCGACTTTATAAGAAGGCAAACCTATTTTGTAGAAACTAACAACAAGCGTTTTATCACGTTATTGATCAAATGGTTACCTTTACCATTCCGATACATCTTGCTGTAGACGTCCTTCCATCTGTTCGACATCTTCACTTTCCAGCTCTGGTTCGGAGTCGGGCTCGTTCATAAACAGTTGGATTCCGTAGGTCGCGGCGAGGTCGGGTTCATTCATAACGTGAGGCATGTTGTTTTTTTGGAGAATGTTGCAGTGGAGCGTCATCCCCCCTCCTTCCTACGACCAATCAACGAAATACTCATTTGAATTATTATAATGAACATCCAAGAACGCCGAAATATCGCGTGCACTCTCGCGAGACAATACGGGTTTTACTGAATGGGTCAGAAAAGCATCTTTAAAAAATATATTTTTTGAGTAGAATTTATTTCAAAGGCGTGAAAGACTATGAGAGGGAGTAGTTATTCACTTTAGTAACAGGTGATGACTCCTTTAAAGTGGGCCAGTCTAAGGGATGGAATTCCAGGGCTGAGTCCCACTCCGGCCCTGCTAGTTAGTACACACCTCTGGACACGAGAACATAAAAATCTGTTATATAGAGTTAACCTGTTAGCTTAAGTTCAGGAGCAGGACCACACTTTAACTCTATTCGTACGCAGTAATCAACACTAACTCAACCCACCTGGCCTCCTAGATCTCTACACTTCAATTAGTGATCTACACTCAACAAAAATATAAACGCAACACCTTTGTTTCTGCTCCCATTTTTCATGAGATGGACTTAAAGATCTAAAATTCATTCCAGATACACAATATTACCATTTCTCTCAAACATTGTTCACAAATCAGTCTAAATGTGTGATAGTGAGCACTTCTGCTTTGCTGAGATAATCCATCCCACCTCAAAGGTGTGCCACATCAAGATGCTGATCTGACATCATGATTAGTGCACAGGTGTACCTTATACTGCCCACAATATAAGGCCACCCTGGAATGTGCAGTTTTGTCTCACAGCAAAATGCCACAGATGCCACAAGCATTGAGGGAGCGTGCAATTGGCATGCTGACAGCAGGAAGGTCAACCAGATCTGTTGCTCGTGCATTGAATGTTCATTTCTCCACCATAAGCCGTCTCCAAAGACGTTTCAAAGAATATGGCAGTACATCCAACCGGCCTCACAACCGCAGACCACGTGTAACCACACCAGCCCAGGACCTCCACATCCAGCAGGTTCACCTCCAAGATCGTCTGATACCAGCCACTCAGACAGCTGCTGAAACAATTGGTTTGCATAACCAAACAATTTCTGCACAAACTGTCAGAAACCATCTCAGGGAAGCTCAACTGCATGCTCGTCGTCCCCATCGGGGTCTTGACCTGACTCCAGCTCGTCGCTGTAACAGACTTGAGTGGGCAAATGCTCACATTCGATGGCGTCTGGCACGTTGGAGAGGTGTTCTCTTCACGGATGAATCTGGGTTTACATTGTTCAGGGCAGATGGCAGACAGCGTGTGTGGCGTCGTGTGGGGATGAGCGCTTAGCTGATGTAAATGTTGTGGATCGAGTGGCCCATGGTGGTGGTGGGGTTATGTTATGGGCAGGCATCTGTTATGGACGAAGAACACAGGTGCATTTTATTGATGGGATTTTGAATGCACAGAGATACCGTGATGAGATCCTGAGGCCCATTGTTGTGCCATACATCAATGAACATCACCTCATGTTTCAGCAAGATAATGCACGGCCCCATGTTGCAAGGATCTGTACACAATTCTTGGAAGCTGAAAATGTCCCAGTTCTTGCATGGCCAGCATACTCACCGGACTTGTCACCCATTGAGCATGTTTGGGATGTCCTTGACCGGCGTATACGACAGCGTGTACCAGTTCCCACTAATATCTAACAACTTCGCACAGCCATTGAAGAGGAGTGGACCAACATTCCACAGGCCACAATTGACAATCTGATAAACTCTATGCGAAAAATATGTGTTGGACTGCATGAGGCAAATGGTGGTCACACCAGATACTGACCGGTTCTGAGTCCCCAGACCCCCAATAAAGCAAAAAACTGCACATTCCAGGGTGGCCTTTTATTGTGGGCAGTATAAGGTACACCTGTGCACTAATCATGATGTCAGATCAGCATCTTGATGTGGCACACCTGTGAGGTGGGATGGATTATCTCAGCAAAGCAGAAGTGCTCACTATCACACATTTAGACTGATTTGTGAACAATGTTTGAGAGAAATTGTAATATTGTGTATCTGGAATGAATTTTAGATCTTCAAGTCCATCTCATGAAAAATGGGAGCAGCAACAAAGGTGTTGCGTTTATATTTTTGTTGAGTGTATATAAGCCAGGCTCGCCTCATGTTCCACATCTGTCACATTCGTTTCACAGCCCTCCCTACCCGACCCAATCCATGGTCTAACTTCGATCTTCTTTACTGCTCCATACCCTCAAGTTTCATCCCCTTGAAACCACTTCTTTCAGTCCTTCAACCCCCATCCCTTAATCCCTTCGACTCTTCCCTCATCCCTTTGATCCTCATCCCTTTGATCCTCATCCCTTTGACCCTCTTCCCTTTGACCCTCTTCCCTTCGACCCTCTTCCCTTCGCCCCTTCCCTCATCCCTTCGACCCTCATCCCTTCGACCCTTCCTTCATCCCTTCCCTATCCCTTCGACCCTTCCTTCATCCCTTCCCTATCCCTTCGACCCTTCCCTCATCCCTTCGACCCTTCCCTCATCCCTTCGACCCTCATCCCTTCGACCCTTCCTTCATCCCTTCCTTATCCCTTTGACCCTTCCTTCATCCCTTCCCTATCCCTTCGACCCTCATCCCTTCGACCCTTCCCTCATGCCTTCGACTCATCCCTCCATCCTCTACCTCTCGTTTTAGCTTATTTACAGTTCTAGCCTCTCCTAACATCTCTTTATTTCAGGTTTTACTGGGGGGTCCTGAGCAGGCACAGGAAGACGAACTCCTGAGGACTGCACCCCCACACTGTACCCCGTCTACCTCCCGGCCTCCTTCGTCACATCTCCCCAGACTTCCTTTCCCGCCGTTCACTCAATAAACCTTTAATCTCTATCTATGATGCGTGGTCCTTGTTAGTGAAACTACCAATAAAATTATATTTGTTAAAGTTATGGATCCACTTGCATCCTTTGTGCGATCAGATAAAAAGCCTCTCTGAACCAAGCTTCCAGGCTGAATGATGGCAACAAAAGTAACATTTGGCATTTACTGTGTTCCTGTTTTGAAATTAAATCAAAAGGAAATTTGGCTACTAAAGCAATTGTAAACTCTGATTTTCTGATGAACCACTTCAAATGCAATTAGAAGGCAGTGAAAGTAAAGCAAGGATGCTTCAACCATCAAAGAGCTGTGCAATGTAGTTGTATGATAAACTTTGTAACTATTCGATGAAAGGTTTTTCAAAGATGTTCTGTACTTTCTAAACGCAAAAAGAAGTTATCCATTCTCCAGCCTTCAGTGGCTACTAGCAGCAGAACGGATGAAATTATATGAGCCTGCAATCACATTTTATTACATCAAAACATCTGATGAGACTCATTGAAATCTTGACAATAAAAGCACATTCTAAATTTGAAACTGCCTAATTTAAAGATAATTAAAACATGTATGGTATTGCACTTGATTTGGCATGCTGCTAACGGTATAAACAGATTAAAACATGTTCAAAAAATCTGTTGTATGTTTCTTTTAATAACACATTTTTACCTATAAGTGCATTAAAATTGTGATTTCTTTAGGACATGACATTTTTACATGCATCTTACAGCCAAATGTGAACCTCCCAAAAATAGCCTCCTAGTGTTTTGGCCTCAGTTGGGAGAGTTTAGGTAGATCATTGTATTGTTCATAAGAATACCTGCTATAGCACTGTAGCAGAGCTGAGGGGGTTGCTGCAGTCTATCATGTTGAAGAAAGAGCTCAGTTGAAAGGCAACACTCTTAATGTTACAAGTAGACGAGGTAGATTTTGCTCATGCCCATTTGGTTTCACTAGAATCCTGAGCAGTGACAAAATCCTCCAAACTCTGATATCCCAGACACAAGTGACCTTTTCAGAATTGTATTGCGATTATGTCAACAACTGCATCATCAGGAACTTTATGCATTGTCAGTATATCATTGTGCCAAATCATGATGATAATATATATGAAACCCTTGAAACCGACAATAAGATATAAATATCCAATTACCAGAAGTTGTCAAGAAGCCATTTCCAACTTCTTGTTTTTTTCAGCTTTCTATTTGTTTGGAAATGAGCTTTTTCTCAGCCCACTTGGTAAATGCAATTAGAACACTCTGCTGCAATGGATCAGACATAGTTGAATTATGTCAAGGTGAACAATTATAATTTTGAGATGAATAAATTAGAAGAACGTAATTACCAGCCTATATTGACTAGATGTCAGCAGAAACGCTGGCATTTCAGATCTGGAGATTTAATTATGGCTCGGGTGGTTTGAGGGACCATTGCTGACACTGTTTGTGACAACTGTGGCCCTGTTGGAATGGGAAGGGGAGTATGGGTGAAAGAACAACAGAAACTGTGGAGCTGGAGTTCAGTTTCAGAACAGAGTTCCTTTACATTTTACTTGACAGCTTTCTGTATTTTTCCAGACTCCAATTTCCAGCGTTTATAGTCCTTATTTACCCAATTTTAGTGTGAAAGTACAAAAGTTTGCTTTAAATAGTTTGCAGATATTTCTGCTCTGGTCTGGATTTAAACATGAACCTGCAAAAACCAAATTTTTGGATGATCCCATGCAGACAGTGCACCAAATTTTCAAAATGTAACTTATTTTTCAAACCTGAAGTGTAAGACACAGTCATGTTTTAAACTGTGATTCTTTCAAACACTGTATGTCTTTTATTACTCATTTTCAAAGTTTGAAATTCAGAGAAGCCTCTTCAATAATCCATGGTTATTCACAACCTTATTTATGGACTGTGTTAACCTCTGAAAATGAGATTTTCTTTTTAGTCAAAAGAATGATGACCTGTTGGAAACCTTGAAGTTTAACAGTCCCAGCATGGAGTTTTATAACTAGAAATGCACTCTGAGAGCGCAGACCTCTGCCAAGGCAGCTCAGTACCCCCCAAATGGTGATCTGAATCACCCCCAAAATCGAATTGCTTGTTCCTGGTCCCACAGCTGAGATTTCCTGAAGATTTAATCAAAATATGTCAATAACTTTTTGAGTTATGTTGCTAACTGTTAGACAAACAGACAAATCCTGGCAAAAACATAACCTCCTTGGAAGAGGTAATGATCATTTGTGTAGGTACATAACTTGTTCTCTCCCTGAGTCTCAAGAATGTGGTCATAAAACAATAGCAGAGAACATTTTTGATTATAGTTTTTTTATAATGTTTCCCCAAGTCGGCTTCTAATTGGTTGATCAGCACCTCATGATGCCAGTTCTGAGACTTGTATAGAGAACCAATATGAAGCCTTGCCCAGCTGAGTAAGGACCATGCCTGATCAAGTTGGAGGATTTGTTTATGATAAATGTTGTGGTTTTTTTACACTGATGATTTTGTCAAAATTAAGTGGGTAGTTTCTGTAAAGTTTTCTTATTCATCCAATCTTACGACATGCTCAGCATCACTCATTGACTTTGAAGATGTTTTGTCCAACTCACCAAGGATTTCCAATAAACAGAACCAGGACCAACAGTCTTCCAGCGTTGAGGTTTTGTGTTGAGATTTTCCCATCACTAAAGCGGAGAATTGGGACTGCTGGAGCTGCATGAACACAAGTCCAAATCAGTTCCACAAGTGAGCTCACAGCATGATTCCAGACACCAAAATCAACACCATTTAGTTTCAATACCTAATTTTGTGTCTCACCGGGACTCATCCTCTCAACCTAATGTAAGAAATCAGAACTCTATTCCACCAAGGCCTGCAATGACTTTGCCAAATTCTTCACAGACAAAATCCAAAATATTAGACAAGAGGTTGGTTCATTAACGGCAGGTTCAGGTTATGTACAGTGTCCATGGAAAATCCGTTTAAACACCATGAAACAGTTTTATCTCATAAACAGCAAAGATCTGGAGGACATCTTACGTCAACTGAACTCCTCTTGCTGCTTTGACATCCTGCTCACAGGCTTTTTCAAAAAGGTCTCAAAGATCTGTTACAGATGGTGAACTCATCTTTAATGTCAGGTGTTTTCCCAGAGCCCCTGAAAACAGCTGTAATTAAACCCCTGCTGGAAAGAGACAATCTGGACAATACACAAATGAACAACTACAGGCCCATGTCCAATCTTCCATTTTTAAGTAAGATCATTGAAAAGGCTGTTTTTCATCAGCTAAATGACTTATTAAGACAAAGCAACTGCTATGACGTCTTTCAGTCAGGTTTTAGACAGCACCACAGCACTGAGACTGCTCTGACCAAAGTCATCAATGACATCCGTTTGAATACTGACAGTGGAAAAATGTCAGTGTTAGTTTTATTGGATCTCAGTGCTGCATTTGATACAGTTGACCACATTATTTTACTCAAACGACTGGAGAACTGGGTGGGTCTCTCTGGCACTGTACTAAACTGGTTCAAAACGTACTTAGAGAACAGGAAGTACTTTGTGTCAATAAGTAACTTTACATCTGAGGAGATGGGAATTACATGTGGGGTTCCCCAGGGTTCCATCCTGGGACCTCTTCTGTTTAACATCTATATGCTCCCACTGGCACAGGTAATAAATAACAATATAAGTTACCATAGCTACGCAGATGACACACAGATATATGTTAGAATGCCACCAGAAGACCAAGGGCCTGTACAGGCTCTTGGCAAATGCAGTGAGGAAATCAATGACTGGATGTGCCACAATTTTCTGCAGTTGAACAAAAACAAAACGGAGGTAATTGTCTTTGGAGCTAAAGAGAAAAGATTGAAGGTCACCACAGGGCTTCAGTCCATACACCTAAAACCACCAACCACGTCAGAAATCTGGGTATAGTGATGGACTCAGACCTAAACTTTGAAAAACACATTAAGGCAATCACAAAATCAGCCTACAATCACCTTAAGAATATCTCAAGGATAAAAGATCTGATGTCTCACCAGGACCTGGAAAAACTAGTCCATGCATTCATCTTTAGTCGGCTTGATTATTGTAACAGCGTCTTTACAGGTCTACCTAAAAAATCAATTAGGAAACTGCAGCTCATCCAGAACTCTGCTGCTCGAGTTCTCACTAAAACCAAAAAAGTTGACCACATCAGTCCAGCTCTGAGGTCTTTACACTGGCTGCCTGTCTGTCAGAGGATAGACTTCAAAGTTCTGCTGCTGTTCTATAAAGCTTTGGTTTAGGACCAAAATACATCGGTGATCTCCTGACCCAGTATGAACCTACTCGACCCCTCAGGTCATCTGGCTCCGCTCTTTTATCAATTCCCAGAGTCAGAACCAGACATGGAGAAGCTGCGTTCAGCTTCTATGCTCCACATGTCTGGAACAAACTCCCAGAAAGCCTCAGATCAGCTGAAACACTCAGTTTTTTTAAATCCAGGTTAAAGACCCACCTGTTCTCAGCTGCTTTTGATTAGGTTTTTATTCTAAGTTTTAAATCTGCACGGCTTCTTTTAAGATTCTTTTAAGAGTTTTTTTTTCTCATTTTAATTCATGGTTTTTATTCCTGTACTTTTGCTTTTTCTGCACCCTGCTGTAATGCTTTTGATGTTTTATGTAAAGCACTTTGAATTGTCTTGTAACATGAATTGTGCTATACAAATTAACTTGCCTTATTCAGTGTAAACTATTAAGCTCTTGTAGTATTCTGTAGAATTTATTTATCTATTTGTAGATATATTAATTTGTCTTGATTGTATTTCTTTTTCTCTAATTAAATTACCAGGAAACAGACCTTGGTTCAAATAATAATCAAACAAACAGACTAAACTAATTATTTGTCTACAGTGCTTTATTCCTAATAATAATGGAAGAGTACTCATTTCAGTGCCCTCAATGACTCTTAATTCAGAGAAATACATAATGTCCTTGCTTCTTTAAAAGTGTGATAAGTCTTGTTCAAGGGACCCAAGTTTATCCTTTAGACAAAATACTGGTAGGTTATTACACTGAATTAGACACTGGAAAACGGATGTACAAACAGATCAATAGATTTTCCTATACTAAGCACGAAATGTATAAACACCTAAACTCATTTCCAGGCCTTTCTAGATCATGTTGGAACTCTGTCACCATTGTAAAAAACAAAACTCCAACCTTAAATATTTGTTTTTTTAGATGAAATAAAGCAGGGAACAAGGCAGCTTGGTGTTTTATGTAAGATAGGAAGACAGACTATTAGATCTTGAACGTCTTGGATTGAAGAAAAACACTTAATTCACTCCCTTTTTCTTAGTGTTTTTTTCATACTTTCATGCTGTCAGTTGACAATTATGTAGTAAAACCAACTACATATACCTGTCGAACATTTTGCCCAAACCAGGAAAAGATTATGTAATCACTACCACCTCCTCTAATTAATGTTTCCTTAAAACTAATGTTTATCTTTCATGAAAATATTTTGTTTATGCTTTTCAGAACGCACCTCTCTCTGATGTGAAGACAGATCTGTGTCGTAAAACCAACTGTAAATGGTTCAATTGATCAAAGTCTATTGGATGAAATTAAAGGAGGACTTGTGTTTCAGAAGACTGAAAGTGTTAAATATCCATCATGTATTCTGTCTTGCTGTAAAATGCAAGATTCATCAATCGTAAATGTAACAGGCACAATTCATTTAGCAATGTTGATTACTTCTGTTATTTGATAGTTTCTGAAGCAAAATGAGCATCTGAGTCAGTTTAAATTAAGTAAGCCTAATATTTTCAGTGCGTTCATTGGGATTTCCGGGATTCAAAACATTTGACCCAGTATGTGTGGTTATTTATTTACACATGAACAACAATGAAAATGAGAATGTTAAACTTGAGACTTGAACCTCTGTCTGATGGAGCTCATTCTATTACTCATATCACAAATCCAGATCTTTGCTTTACACTTACATGGCTCCTCTGTGCCTTCAACCTGGAGTTGTTTCTTCTCCATCCCCCTTCACTCTCCTTTTCCCTTTTGTAGCTACTGCTACACAGTCACCTGTTGAGGAAAACTACATCCAGCATATCAGCAGAGCATAAGAGAGGGGACCCACCAAAACAAAGGAAGTTGATCACTTGTGTCTTATCAGAGCCAAGCTACCCCTTGTGAATTAAAGAAGAAATCGTATCTCAGTCCCTCATTTTTCACCACGCAGAGATGCTCAGTAGCACCCTTTCTTCCGACTCCTGTGCAGTAGAGATAATCCAGGCCCATTCAGGGGCAACAAAATCCATCTTTCTTGAGGTGTTGGACCCCACTAGTCCTTGGCTTCGCTGAGGTCATCAGTGCCCAAACTGAACTGAAGTGCCCCCAGACAAAGTGTTTCTTCTTCTTTTTTTTTTCCTTGCTTCATGCTGTTTTCATTTCAGCTTTCCTTTCATGAAAAAGTTGGGAAACTCTGTCGTGAAAGCAGTGGAGGTGGAGCTTCTGACAAAGATAAATATGGGTTGTAAGGATATCTTTTGCTGCAGGTGGGCTTCTAGTTTTAACAAAGGGAAATTTACACTTTCATGCAAAAATGCTTTGATAACTGATAAGCTCAGCAACACATTTTAATTTCACATATTTATTTTTGTGCTCAGAGAAAGAAAGAGAGGAGTTACTATACAGTCCTCTTAAATAACTAAACTGATGCACAATTACAACCAAACACAATTCTAAACATTTCCATTGGTTAAATGTTGAATGTCATGAAGGAATAGATGTATATGGGGCCATTTAGGGTCAGGAACCTGAAACAAAACTCAAAACAGCCTCTTTGTGGCAATGTCCAAAACACAATTTCTACACTTGTAACAACTCAGTCTGCTGATTAGTGGCATATATACATATGTGGGTTTTTACAGCAAGCCATGAGCAAAGAAAATGAAAAAAATCAGATTAAAAACATCAACATCAAAATGATTCTCAATTGGTCTTGTGTTGTAACTTTTGGGATTCCTTGTTGCAGCAACTTAAAACTATGTCAGTTTTTTCTAAAATAATTCTTAGTCCAAATGTCACTCATCGCGTGACATAAAGTTCAGCAAGAAAAGATGTGTACTGCATAAGTGAAAATCTATGCTATCTACCTCTTAAAAACAGTCAGAGGGTCTTATAACAAGATGGTCAGGCCACATGATGTGTTTCAAAGAAGATATGAAGCGATCCTCAATCCAAGCCTCCCAGTTAGAGCATCACTCCAATGCAGACAATTCTGGTCTACAGTGACAGCCTAGGAGTGAGACAGTGAGCATGTAGTTTAACAAATGCCAGTCCTCAAGACCTGATGCAAGATGACAATAGACATTGTAAGGAGGCATGTGGATGGTAGAAGAAGATTTCTTGGGGATCTTTTCCTGGTTTGGTCTGTCTTGATTGACTGGCTAAAAAAAACTTTAAACATCCCCTCAACCCATTGTGACATCTGTAAGCCCAACAAGGCAGGAAATGGCTTGCTTGAAGGCTTTCTAAGAAAGTGGTAATTATATGGTACTTAATCTTGAGAGATTAAATGAAGGCAACTGGATTTCTCTTGTCATCTTGAAAATGTCTCTCATCCAAGAGGTTTCTTCAGTTCTGTAAACTGGATTGGGAGTATCAGATTTATAAATCTAAAGTTATTTAGAAGTCTAAAGTTAGTGTGGTTAAAGCTCACGAATGAGGCTATAGTTATTCCTAATGAGGCTATCAGGGTTATGTAAACTCTAAGAACTAATCAATTTGGTAACGTTAGTGTCGTTAAGGGTGAAACAAGCCTAATTATGTAACCATTCGCTGTTTTGGTTACATGCCTCAAAGTGTGAGTTTCTGCTAAACCTCCGAGATAGACAACTCAAGGCTGCTTTGTAAATGTTGGAAAGGGGGAACTCAAGGCCACGGTTCAAGGTTGGCTTCGTATGTTTTACATAGATGGCTTCTTTCACTCCTCTCTCAAACCATCTGTCGTACCTATCTAAAATGTGCACATTATTGTCTTCAAAAGAGTGAACTTTGTCCTTTAGCTGTAGATGGACTGCTGAAGCAGGGCCTGATGAGTTTGCTCTTCTGTCTTGTGTCATCCTTTTGTGTAGTTGCTGTTTCTCAAATGTACAGCTCTGAACATTCCTTCATGCACTGGACTGCATACACCATACCACTGAGCTTGTGTTTGGGAGTTTTGTCCCTGGGATGAACCAGTCCTTGCCGGAGAGTGTTACCAGATTTGAAATTTTACCAATTTTTTTTATTTATTTTTTTTACGTGTCCTGTTTGGCAGTGTGGAGCTCAGAATTGGTGTCTGAGTACCAAGTAGAAGCCCAACAGATTTACTTTCACAAGCGGAGCAGTACAGCTTTTGCTATAGTCCTCCACTTGATATATGTGTGAAAAATCTTTATTATGAATTGTTGGGGTTTTTATTTCCTGATGTTATGGACACTGAGACGGAAAATTAAGGAGAATAAAGAAGGAAGATGAAGAAGAGAGGTAGAAAACAAAAAGTCAAGAGAGAGGGTGAGTTGAAAAGACAAGAGAGGAAGGGGAACAAAGAAAACACTGGAAGACATTGAAGTCTGCCTCCATACCCACAGGACGGCAGAGAGAGGGGGAAAAACAAAACAAAACACGAAAAAGGAACATCGACAAAACAAACCCAACATTGTGAACTAAGAATTACACAACCACATCACACAAAAATTGATATAAAAATTCAACAACAATGTCACAGAAAAACTCATGGTACTGATTAATCAAGCTCTAGTAATGATAACCTCAGCCCAAGAATATATCCTTAAACACCAGAGACCCCACATCTATGTGTGTTAGCATGCTGGTGCATATAAGGTTTCTCCATAAGAGTGTTCGATAGTTGGTGTGAGCAGGCATCAATCCGTCTCCCAGGAATCGATGCAGACATGAAGGAGATCGGAGCAAAGACGTCCAAAGGACCCGCAGAGCCCCAGGCGGACCCGGCGGGGCCGACCGCATCCCCCAAGAGTGGAGCAAAGGAGAACCCCAGGGGAACGTCCAGCGGCCACTATGCAGGGGCCTGGGGGGCAGCAGTGACGAGCCCACGGGCCCCACCGGCAACCGGCCGCGCCAGGGCGGGCCGGTCAATGGACCGGGAGAGCCGGGGCCCAGGGGCACCCCCCAACAGGGACCCGACAATGGACCAGCCGACGAGGGGCCCCCGGCACTGTAGGGGCCGCCGCCGGCCCCCGGCCGCCACGCGTCACCACCACCCTGGGCCAATCCCCACCGCCAACATCCCAGCGCCCCTCCCCTGCCCTACGTCGGGGCGCCCCACCGATAGCCGCAGGGGACGGACAGCATCCCCAGGCCGTGCTCAGCCAGCATCTGGACACCAAGTTGTACCAGCTCCCGGGTCCTGATCCCGCGCAACGCAGAGCGCCGAGACCAGGCATTCAACGAGGGCCAAATTTTTACCAAATCTGGTAACATTCTCAGGCAAAGACTGGTTCATCTCAATGACAAAACACCCAAACACAAGATCAGTGGTGTCGTATATGCAGTGCAGTCCACTTTGAGGCATGTGGCCAATACAGTGCATAGTTTCATAAATAGACTTGTTTCATTGTTAACAACACTAACGTTACCAAGATTTCTTAGTGCTTTGGGTTTAGGTAACCTTGATACCCTCATTAGGAATAACTATAGCCTCATTAGTGAGCTTTAACGACACTAACTTTAGACTTGTAAATCTGATACTCTCAATCCAGTTTTAAGAACTGAAGAAGCCTGTTGGATGAGAGACAAAACGTTTTCAAGACGACAAGAAAAGTCAAGTGGGCTTCATTTAAACTCAAGATTACAATGTCCAGGCTGACTGAAAATCTACAACAACGTAAAATGGCGCTTAGCAGGGTAGACATAAACTAACATGCAACATGAGTTTTACTTATTATAGAAATAAAAGAAAGAAAAACCTTGAGGAAAAACATCATGACAAATGTTATGTGTTCTGGTAGGCAGACCATCTTTTACTCTGTTTGCTTACTGTGCAGAGCATTGCTCACTTTTTCAGCTGCTTTTGGTTATAGAGCAGTGAAACATCAATTGGCCAGGATTCATATTTATTTGTCATTGCTGTAGTACACAAAAATTGTTTGTCTGTGATGTATAGAAAACTGCAGAATTGGCTGTATATGGCTGTGGAACTTGCTAAGCTACGTTCTTGCCTCCTTTTTCTGAAAGAAAATTAAAAAAAATATCAAACAACCTCGAATCCTAGATATCAGTACCGGTGAAGCAGATGAAAACTGCCAGAAATGTGTGGGCGAGCGAAAGGGATAAATAAATAATTTGGAAAATATATTTTCTTCTAAGATTTTATGTGTCTCAGAGAGGCGACACACTTTCTTTGTATGTGGGGGATATTGGTGTAACTTGACAGGAGTTTAAAAGATTTATGATACCCACCGTGAGTGGCTGTGTTCCTGTATCTGAACACCCCTCTAGAGGGTGAGAAAATACTATCTTTTCCCTCTCAAACTACACTTATACTATTATGCAAAACTGGGAACTCAGGATTGCAGATGCTACAAACACATGTGCACAATGTGTCTGAGATCATTCCAAACTCGTGTTTGCATGTGTTTAGCCACTTTCCCTGCTTCCAGACCACTAATTGGATAGCATACCATGCATACAGAATGGCATATGTTTTTGCTTCTGATGACCCTTCTGTAGTAGCTCGTTGGCTGGACAGAAGGAGAAGAGGCCCAGCCAGCTGACCTGTAACTGTGCCAGAATCCCACCTCCACTGCAACCCTTTGATCCAGCATTTTGTAGTCCAAACGTTGCCCTGACAACTCTCCATGCAGAACAGAGCATAATTACTACCTTGCAAAAGTATTCACATAACTTGAACTTTTATAAATGCTCTCACATAATAATCACATATTTTGATGTGTTCTATGGGGATTCTATGTGATAGACTAAGACACAGTAGTTCATTATTATGAAGTGAAAGAAAAAGAATACAAGAATGATTAAAAAAAATCTATCCTATATTTGCCGGTGTTGCTGTAGGATTGGTTTTATTTGGAACTTCTGCTACACTAAATTATTTTTTTTTGGGACCTATCATATGTTGTGAACTGAATTTTTAAAGTAACTGGTTTGCAGTTTCGCTATTTTTTAAATCTGTTTCAATTATCACACACTTTAAGACATGTCTCTACGAACCTTGCGAATATCATGACTTGTTGAGCACGTTTGCTCTAATCCAGTGCTGCCCCCACCCCAGGGAACATAAATTTCTCCAAGCCAGAAAAAAAAAAACATTTTATATATATATATATATATATATATATATATATATATATATATATATATATATATATATATATATATATATATATATATATATACATATATATATATATATATATACCTCTGGCCCACAACAAGCGTTTTTTTTTTTTTTCATCCATTCAAAGCTCGGGCCCTCTACCAGAGGCCTGGGAGGGTCCTGCGCAGTATCTTTGCTGTTCCAAGTACTGCACTTTTCTGGGCTTAGATGTCTGAGGTTCTTCCAGGGATCTGCTGAAGCCATTCCTCCAGTTTGGGGTTCACTGCCCCGAGTGCTCCGATTACCACGGGTACTACTGTCACCTTCACCTTCCGAAGCCTTCTCTAGCTCCTCTCTGAGCCCTTGGTATTTCTCAAGTTTCTCATGTTGCTTTCTTCTTAATGTTACCATCACTTGGTATTGCCACATCCACCGCAATGGCTATCCTCTGCTCTTTATCAACCACCACAATGTCCGGTTGGTTCGCCATTACCATCCTGTCTGTCTGAATCTGGAAGTTCCACAGGATCTTTGCCCGGTCATTCTCCACTAGGCATGGGCCGGTATGAGATTCTGACGGTATGATAACCGTAGGCAAAAATATCACGGTTTCACGGTATTATGATTACAGCTCTAAAATGTGTATTTTGAATGTCTGTATTTTTTTTAAAGGAAAAAACACTTTTTTGTAAAGTTTTTGTAACTAACTAGCATGCTAAGATAAATCATCATTAGCATGCTAGTTACCATATCTGCCTCAGTTTAAAAAAAAGTTACTAAGGATAGAGATTAAGAAAAGATAAGATATGGTAGTTAAGGTAACAAGCTTTACGCTGCAGCTGAATGAGGGATCTTTACTTTCTCCCTGACGAGACGTCACATAAAATAAAACTCTTATACCGCAGGGACGGTATGACAGAAAATTTTAGTGGTTTTGAAACCTTGACTTTTTCATATATACATGTATACCTAAAAAAACGGTAACCGACCCATGCCTATTCTCCACCACCTTTGGACCTTGGGGTTTCCAGCCCATACTCCGCACAGATGTTTCTATATACTATGCCAGCCACTTGGTTATGGTGTCACGCTGCCCTATTCACTCCTCCTCATTGTCCTCTCCTCTGTCTCCCAAATCATTCACACCTGATCCTACTCACCTCCTGTCTTTATAACCCCTCACTTCTCTCCACTCAGTGCCGGATCATTAGTAACTATAGTTGTCTCTACCTCCATGGTGTGTCGTCTTCCCGTCTCTCCGTTCCTGCCCAATGTCCAGTATCTCCGTCCCTTGCCGTCGTCTTCATCATCACCTTTAATAAACATCCTGCACTTCCTCAGCTTTTGGCGTTTGGGTCCATACTCCACACACACCCCTGACATATGGTGTTCCATGTAGGCTTTACCTGCCAGCATCTTACACCCTGGTGTTATGTGCTGGATTGTCTCAGATGACTCTTTGCACAGCCTACACCTTGGGTCTTGTCTGGTGTGGTAGATGTGGGCTCTGTTGCTCTGGTGCACAGAGTCTGCTCCTGCGCTGCCAGGATGACTGCCTCTGTTGTGTCCTGTAGGCAAGCCCTCTCTAGTCATTGGTAGGATTTCTTGAGATCAGCCACTTCAGTTATGTTCCGGTGGTACATCCCATGTAGGGGCTTGTCCTCCCATTATGGTTCCTCCTCCAGCACCTCCTTGTCTTGCCATTGTCTCAGGCATTAACTAAGTATGTCATCCGTTGACGCCTTCTCCTTGATGTACTTATGGAGCTTCAATGTTTCATCCTGGACAGTGGCTCTCACGCTCATCAGTCCTCGGCCTCCTTCCTTACGACTTGCGTACAGTCTCAGGGTGCTGGATTTGGGATAGAACCCACAATGCATGGTGTGGAGCTTTTGTGTCTTAACCTCTGTGGTCTGTATCTCATCTTTTGGCGACCTTATTATTCCCGCAGGGTATCTGATCACTGGCAGGACGTAGCCATTTATTGCCTTGGACTTGTTTTTGCCATTGAGCTATCTTCTTAGGACTTACCTCACCCGTTGGCTGTTGCTGCTTCCCTCGTTGCCTGTTTGAGGTTGCCATATATACACACACACACATACACATATATATATATATATATATATATATATATATATATATATATATATATATATATATATATATATATATCCATCCATTTTATTTCGCTTATCTGGGGTCGGGTCGCGGGGGCAGCAGCCTAAGCAAAGAGACCCAGACTTCCCTCTCCCCAGCCACTTGTTCCAGCTCCTCAGGAGGAACCCCAAGACGCTCCCAGGCCAGCCGAGAAACATAGTCCCTCCAGCGTGTCCTGGGCCTTCCCCTGGGCCTCCCCCTGGGCCTCCTGACCAGATGCCCGAGCCACCTCAACTGACGCCTCTCGATGTGGAGAAGCAGCGGCTCTACTCTGAGCCCCCTCCGGATGACTTCTCACCCTATCTCTAAGGGAGAGCCCAGACACTCTCCGGAGGAAACTCATTTCAGCCGCTTGATCTCGTTCTTTCGGTCACCACCCATAGTTCGTGACCATAGATGAGGGTAGGAACGTAGATCGACCGCTAAATCGAGAGCTTCGCCTTTCGGCTCAGCTCTTTCTTCACCACCACAGACCGGTAAAGCGCCCGCATAACTGCAGATGCCCCACCAATCCGTCTATCGATCTCCCGCTCCATTTTTCCCTTATTCGTGAACAAGACCCCCAGATACTTAAACTCCTCCACTTAGGGAAGGACCCCTTCCCAACCTGGAGAAGGCACCCCACCCTTTTCCGGCTCAAGACCATGGCCGCGGATTTGGAGGTGCTGATTCTCATCCCAGCCGCTTCACACTCGGCTGCGAACCGCTCCATCGAAAGCTGTATATCACGTTCCGATGAAGCCAACAGGACCACGTCATCTGCAAAAAGCAGAGACCCGATCCTGAGGCCACCAAAACGGATCCCCTCAAAGCCTTGCCTGCGCCTAGAGATCCTGTCCATAAAAGTTAGGAACAGGATTGGTGACAAAGGGCAACCTTGGCGGAGTCCAACTCTCACTGGAAACAAGCCCGACTTACTGCAGGCAATGAGAACCAATCTCTGGCACCGGTCGTACAGGGACCTAACAGCCCGTATCAAGGGGCCCGGTACCCCACACTCCCGGAGCACCCCCCACAGGGCCCCCCGAGGGACACGGTCGAACGCCTTCTCCAAGTCCACAAAACACATGTAGACCAGTTGGGTGAACTCCCACACACCCTCCAGGACCCTGCTGAGGTTGTAGAGCTGGTCCAGTGTTCCACGGCCAGGACGAAAACCGCATTGTTCCTCCTGGATCCGAGGTTTGACTATCCATTGGACCCTCCTCTCCAGAACCCCTGAATAGACCTTACCAGGGAGGCTCAGAAGTGTGATCCCCTTGTAGTTGGAACACACCCTGTGGCCCCCCTTTTTAAACAGGGGGACCACCACCCCGGTCTGCCAATCCAAGGGAACTGCCCCCGATGTCCACCCAATATTGCAGAGCCGCGTTAACCAACACTGCCCCACAACATCCAGAGCCTTGAGGAACTCCGGTCGAATCTCATCCACCCCCGGAGCCCTGCCACCGAGGAGCTTTTTAACGACTTCAGTGACCTCAGCACCAGAGATTGGAGAGACCGACCCCAAGTCCCCAAACCCTGCTTCCAGATTGGAAGGCGTGCTGGTGGGATTGAGGAGGTCTTCGAAGTATTCCATCCACCGACCCAAAACGTCCCGCGTCGAGGTCAGCAGCACACCATCCCCACTGTAAACAGTGTTGGTGGCAGACCGCTTTCCCCCCTTGAGACGCCGGATGGTGGACCAGAATCGGTTCGAAGCCGTACGGAAGTCATTTTACATGGCCTCTCCAAACTCCTCCCACGCCCGAGTTTTTGCCTCAGCAACCATCCGAGCCGCATCCCGCTTGGCCTGTTGGTACCTATCAGCTGCTTCAGGGGTCCCACAAGCCAAAAAGACCAGGTAGGACTCCTTCTTCAGCCTGACAGCATCCCTTACCGCCGGTGTCCACCAGCGGGTTCGGGGGTTGCCGCCGCGACAGGCACCGACCACCTTGCGGCCACAGCTTCGGTCAGCCGCCTCTGCAATGGAGGCGCGGAACATGGTCCACTCGGACTCAATGTCCCCCGCCTCCCCCGGGACGTGTTCAAAGTTCTGCCGGAGGTGTGAGTTAAAGCTCCTTCTGACAGGAGACTCTGCCAGACGTTCCCAGCAGACCCTCACAACACGTTTGGGCCTTCCAGGTCTGTCCGGCGTCCTCCCCCACCATCGGAGCCCACTCACCACCAGGTAGTGGTCAGTGGACAGCTCAGCCCCTCTCTTCACCCGAGTGTCCAAAACCTGCGGCCGCAGATCAGATGAGACGACAACCAAGTCGATCATTGAGCTGCGGCCTAAGGTGTCCTGGTTCCAAGTGCACATATGGACACCTTTATGCTTGAACATGGTGTTTGTTATGGACATCCATGACGAGCACAGAAGTCCAATAACAAGACACCACTCGGGTTCAGATCGGGGGGGCCATTCCGCCCAACCACACCCCTCCAGGGCTTTTCTCGCTGTCTGCTGAAGGAGGAGCAGCTGCTCTCTGTCTCTCTCCAGATCCGTTCACTTATTTTCTTTTCTGTTTGCTTTTCTTGTTTTCTTTCTTAACCTTTTCTTAGTTACTTTATTTTCCCAGCCCCTGGAGTTACTGTATTGGACCAGATCTCTTCTTGGATTACTTTTTTATGGACTTATCAACATGGCTTTTTGCTCAGCTGAGGATTTTGAAAAACTGCTCCACAGAATTGAGGGCATTGAAACGAAGCTACGTCGTCTGGAAATTAATTTTGATCTCCACGCTGATTATGGACAAAATGAAACAACTTTACCTTTACCTTTGAATACAAACAGCCCTGTGTTACATAGTTCTAACCGTGTCACAGAGACTCCCTACAGGCGTCTGAGCGGCAGAACTCCGCACTACAATGAAAACTGGCCAGCTTTAAAACGCATGAAATCAACCCCAGCCTTTTCTCCGAGGAAGAAAAAACAAAAGAAACTCCGACACAGAGAAACCTCTGAACCCAGAACTGCCGCTTCTGCTAAAAGTAAACAAAAGAGGTTTCAGCCAAAAAAAAGAGATATTTCTCCACCTGGAATCCCGCTGAAAAACAGATTCGCAGCCTTGAGTTCCCCGAAAGATGACGCATCCCCCGGGACCAGTCAAAGCCACCAGGAGAAACCCAGCCGCATCAAACGGACACATAAAGTAAGAGCGCCCCCAGCAAAGACTGTTATCATACAAGACGGATCAATTAATGGAATTGAGGCTTTTTGTAGCAAGAATACCAAAGTTTATAGCTGCTACAAAAATACAGTGAGAGAAATATCAGAAAATATCCCTGAAATCTTGGACCAACATCCTGCTTTGGAAAAGCTCGTCATTCACGCTGGATCAGCAGATATCGCGATGAGACAATCAGAGATTCTGAAGAGAGACTTTTCTGATCTCCTACAGAGACTTGATGGACTTAACGTAAACATCCTCATCAGCGGACCAGTCCCTGAAGGGAATGATGAAAGATTTAGTAGACTCCGCATGCTCCATAAATGGTTGAAGAAACAATCAGCTGAGAAGTTGTTCACATTTATTAATAATTTAAAAGTATTTGGAAGTGCTAATCATCTGTTCAAAGCAGGAATGCGCTATTTGAACAGGTCCGGAGTAAGGCTGTTAGCAGCCAACATTTTTTCTTATCAACATCAGAAAGCAAAACACTTGCTCCCAAAAGCTGACCTTGAGGCGCCCATGGATATCAGAGAACAAAAACAGCAAGTCATGATGACACCACAGGACCGAACAGATAAACAACCATCAGAGATTAAGTCTTCATCTTCCTGTGACTCAGCCACATCAAATGAGTCTCCATTTAGAAACTTTACAGACAGACTGAATGAGCAAATAAAATTTGGGACACAATTAACACCTAAACTTAGACTACACCAAACACCTGGGACTAGTGTCCATAAGCCTGGGAGCTTCCCCCCACTGATTTTTACAGATATGTGATATTTGAGGGAACCGGGCAATAAATCCACCCCTACCGTCTCCCAGAATTCACCCGGCACCCCTGAGGCTATATCAGTGATTATCAGCAGCAGGAAACATAAACCGTTAACCACACGCTCTCATATTAAACAAAATCTCAAATTGATAGCCTGTCAGAAGGTTCAGCTGCCCATCATCACAATACTTAAGTTAGCTTTATTAAACATTAGATCTCTATCCGGGAAGTCTTTTCTTATCAATGACTTCATCACTGAGCATAATTTACACGCCCTTTTTTTATCAGAAACTTGGCTAGATGAAAATAACGAAACATCTTCATTAATAGAATCTAGTCCTCCAAATTATAATTTCTTAAGCGAGAACAGAAAACAGAAACGAGGCGGAGGTGTAGCCACCATCTTTCACAACTCAATGAACTTTAAAAAGGTAACCCTGGGCACGTTTGATTCTTTTGAATACCTAGCCACCCAGATAAATGAGCCTAACAAAGCGTTATTTCTAAGTTTATATAAACCACCAAAACTTAACTCTAACTTCTTTAATGATTTCAATGACCTTCTTTCTGTAATATGTATCGACTATGACCAACTAATCATAGTGGGGGACTTTAACATCCATACCGACAACCCCCAAGATAGACAAGCAAAAACGTTAGATGATACTCTCCACAACTTCGGACTGATCCAGCATGTCAAACAACCAACACACAATAGAGGACACACTCTGGACTTAATTATCAGCAAAGGTTTAAACATTTCTGACATCTCTGTAATTAATATTGCATTATCTGACCATTTCTGTATTTTCTTTCAAAGTACCATCTCTGCTAAATTATCCAGCCACAGTAAGACCACTATAAAAAAGCGTTTTCTAGGGGACAGTTCAGTAGAAACCTTTAAACGTATTTATCCTTCCACCACATCCCCCTCATCTCCCAACTCAAACTCAGTAAATAAGTTGGTAGATAATTTCCTTGCGAAAATCTCAGACATCATGGATTCCATTGCTCCAACTAAAGTGAAAGTAGTCTCAGGTAGAAAGAAGTCTCCGTGGACACGTAATCCACTGGTACGTAGTGAAAAAAGAGAGTGTCGACGAGCCGAGAGAAAATGGCGGAAAACTCGACTCCAGGTTCACTGTGAGATCTACAAAGAGAGACTGAATAGATATCAGCTAACTATAAAAGATGCTAGGGAATCCTTCTTTTCTGAAATCATCAACAGAAACATTAATAACGCACAGACTCTATTTGCAACAGTGGAAAGACTAACTAATCCTTTAGTGACAGTAGCCCCTGAACTAAACTCTACCAGGGCCTGCAATGAATTTGCCAGCTTTTTCACTGAAAAGATTCTAGCAATTAGACGGTCAATCTGTACCTCAATATCGAACCCACAACCAGTGCCTTCCCCAATCAACAACAATGTAGAGAAAATGTCTGAATTCCACGAATTAAACCAGAACAGCCTTGAAAAAATCATTATCCAATTAAGCTCCTCCTCCTGCTGTCTTGATATCCTACCCACAGCTTTTCTAAAGAAGGTTCTTCCTGTTATTGGTTCTGATCTTGTTCAAATAGTAAACTCATCACTGCTATCAGGTGTCTTCCCTCAGGCTTTAAAAATAGCAGTTATTAAACCACTGCTAAAGAAGAAAAATCTGGACAACACGTTAATGCAGAACTACAGGCCAATCTCTAATCTCCCATTCATCAGTAAGATTATTGAAAAAGCTGTGTTTCAGCAGTTAAATGGCTTCATAACAACGACAAACCGTTTTGATGCTTTTCAGTCTGGTTTCCGCGCTCACCACAGCACCGAGACTGTCCTCGTCAAAGTATTTAATGACATCCGCATAAATACAGACTGTGGAAGAACCACAGTGCTGGTTCTGTTGGACCTCAGTGTAGCATTTGACACTGTTGATCATGATATTTTATTGGAACGACTGGAGAGCTGGGTCGGACTCTCTGGTACAGTACTTGGCTGGTTCGAGTCTTACCTAAAGAACAGGGACATCTATGTTTCAATAGGAAACTTTTCATCAGAACGAACAGAAATCACATGTGGGGTGCCCCAGGGCTCCATCCTGGGGCCCCTCTTATTTAATATCTACATGCTCCCACTAGGCAAGATTATAGCGACCAATAACATTAGCTACCATAACTACGCGGATGACACTCAGCTCTACATTACAATGTCACCAGGTGACTCTGAACCCATTCAAACCCTAAATCAATGCATTGACCAAATAAATGGATGGATGTGCCATAACTTTCTCCAGCTGAATAGAAACAAAACTGAAGTGATTATTTTTGGACCCAAGGAGGAACGATCAAGAGTCAGCACACAGCTTCAATTAATACAGCTAGAAACTACTGATCAGGTTCGTAACCTAGGTGTAGTAATGGACTCAGACCTGAACCTCCAGGGTCACATAAAGGCAATAACAAGGTCAGCGTTCTATCACCTGAAGAACATCTCTAGGATTAAAGGACTGATTTTGCAACACGACCTAGAAAAACTCATCCATGCGTTTATCTTTAGTCGGATTGATTACTGCAACAGCATCTTCACAGGTCTGCCTAAAAAGTACATCAGACAGCTGCAGCTGATCCAGAACGCTGCTGCTCACGTCCTCACTAGAACCAGGAAAGTAGAGCACATCACCCCAGTTCTAAAGTCCTTACACTGGCTCCCTGTAGCTCAGAGAATAGACTTTAAAATACTTTTACTAGTTTATAAATCATTACATGGCTTAGCACCAAAATATGTTGAAGACCTGTTGTCATGGTACCAACCACCAAGACCACTCAGGTCCTCCAACTCTAGCCTACTAAACATCCCTAGACTCAGAACTAAACATGGAGAAGCAGCTTTCAGTTTCTATGCTCCCCTTATCTGGAACAGACTTCCCAACGAGTGTAGAGCTGCTGAAACTCTGAACTGCTTTAAATCGAGACTAAAAACCCATCTGTTTAGAATTGCCTTTGAGTAAATGCTTGATGTTATATGTATGAAATGTGTTCATGCTCTCTTGCTTTTTTTTTTTTTTTTTTCTCTTGCTTTATTGTGTATCATGTGTAATGTGTGTTTCTTTTATGTGTTTCTTTTAAATCACCAAATCATGTAAAGCACCTTGAATTACCCTGCTGTTGAAAGTGTGCTATACAAATAAAATTGCCTTGCCTTGCCTTGCCTCCAGGTCTCACTGTCATTGCCCACGTGAGTGTTGAAGTCCCCAGCAGAACAAGGGAGTCCCCAGGAGGAGCACTCTCCAGCACCCCCTCCAAAGACTCCAACAAGGGTGGGTAATCTAATCTGCTGTTTGGCGCGTAAGCAAAAACAACAGTCAGGACCCGTCCCCCCACCCGAAGGCGGAGGGAGGCTACCCTCTCGTTCACCGGGGTAAACCCCAACGTACAGGCGCCGAGAGTATGCCCACCCCAGCTCGGCGCCTCTCAGCAGGCGCAACTCCAGAGTGGAAGAGAGTCCAACCCTTCTCGAGGAGACGAGTTCCAGAGCCAGAGCCGTGCGCCGAGGTGAGTCCGACGATGTCCAGTCGGAACCTCTCAACTTCGCACACCAGCTCCGGCTCCTTCCCCACCAGAGAGGTGACGTTCCACGTCCCGAGAGCCAGCCTATGCAGCCGAGGATCGGACCGCCAAGGTCCCCGCCTTTGGCCGCCGCCCATCCTGCACAGCACCCGACCCCTATGGCCCCTCCCACAGGTGGTGAGCTCATGGGAAGGGGGGCCCATGTTACCTCTTCGGGCTAAGCCCGAACGGGCCCCATGGGTAAAGGCCCGTCCACCAGGCGCTCGCCAACGTGCCCCACCTCCAGGCCTGGCTCCAGAGGGGTGCCCCAGTGGCCCGCGTCCGGGCGAGGGAACACTGAGTCCATCTGTCTTGTTCATCATAGGGGTCTTTTGGGCTGCACTTTGTCTGATCTCTCACCTAGAACCAAATTGCCATGGGTGACCCTACCAGGAGCAAAAGCCCCCGACAACATAGCTCCTAGGATCATTGGGACACTCAAACCCCTCCACCCCGATAAGGTGGCAGCCCAGGGAGGGGTATATATATATATATATATATATATATATATATATATATATATATATATATATATATATATATATATATGTATATATATATATATATATATATATATATATATATATATATATATATATATATATATTCTATAATATATAATAAAATCTGAATTAATTAAACCCTGTACTTTGGTTTGTAATTTTGTCCTTAATATACATATATATTATTCTCAATTCTGTTTTTATACTTTTATACTTTTCATGTGTGAATCTAACTGCTTCTATTACCTGTCACTTTGCTAAATTTTCCCTTTGTAGGACAATACAGGATTATTTTATTATTTTCTTTCTATCCTTGAACATATTCTCAACCTGCAGCAGAAAACTGACATAAAAATAGTTAAAATCACAACTGATGAGCTTTCAGCATATCACTCCTCAGTTTTTGAAAGACAAGGTATAGCTATGATTATGTTATCCCATTGAAAGTTTGAAAGCATATATTAGAATGTTTTAATCTAGATTTGCTCTGGAAGAGAGAATTTGTTTAAAATCGTGAATGCTAATATGGAAGGCCCAAACAAAATTCTTGCAAAGTATCATGATTTATAGGAATATTTTGAATAAATAAAATCTGAAATGTGTGATATGTATTTGTAGTTAGCCCACCTTATCATACTTTGTTGCACCACCATTCATAGCAAAGAAAGCTAAAAGTTTTTTGGGCAGCTTTGTTCATTGGAGACTTTTTTTTTGCTTTTACCTATCCAAGTTGAACATCTGCTTCGGTTTTAAGTCTTCTCCAGTCTCTAGTATTTTTCTTATTCTGTATTTAGCTCATTTATGTTCCAAAGAAAAATCTCCTCATCCCTGCTGAGAGAAGAGCAACTCCATAGCATGATGCTGCCACCACCTTGTCAAGCACTATTCTTTGTGTTTTGAATGTAAGCCAAAAACATCAGAGCATCTTCTATCACATGTTTGATTTCAACCCATTTGTTTCCACAATGGCCACATTCATTCTACTGTTTTACAGAGGTCTTACTTGTCTTATTAGTGGTCATGTTGACAGATTTTTCCACCTGATGTGGATCTCTGCAGCTCCTCCAGAGTTATCATGGGGGTCTTGGGTCCTTCTCTGCTTTATAGTCTCGTTGCCCTGTCAGTTAGGATGACCTATACAATGCAATTGGTTGCATTGTATGTTATTTAAGGGTATCGGAGTAAACAGGGTTTGATATAAACATTAAGTACATATTTTAACTTTACTGAGCCCTTAAAGGCAAAAAGATATATAATTGGTTTCTCGTGCTCACCTCTTACGTTCTCATCCTACCAGATACTTTCTCGTGGGGGTGTGTGTGGGGGGGTGTTGGTCATGCCACAAGCCCCCATAGCCAGCGCTGATGGCTCATCAGAAACCAGTCAGTCAAAAGGACACGCCCTGTATCATTCATAATTACAAGCTCAAATTACATCTAAAGGAATACAGCAGATTGCATCGATTCATTGACTTGAGGTTGCGTCCCGTTGATGCAGACTTTCAACCACAGCAATCCCTCATACTGAGCAAGCATGTAGTGACAGTGGAGAGGAAAAACTCCCCTTTAACAGGAAGAAAGCTTCAGCAGAACCAGGCTTAGTACAAGCAGCCTTGTGCCACAAATGTCTGGGGCTTGAGAAGAGAGAGCAGAAAGACAGAAAGGACAGAAGATCTGATATAAGAGTACTTTCTATATTAAAGAAAGCAAAAAGTGCTTAGCTGCATAGTGGCCGCTGGATGTTCACCTGGGGTTCTCCTTTGCTCCTCTCTTGGGGGATGCGGTCGGCCCCGCCCGGGTCCGCCTGGGGCTCTGGCGGTCCTTTGTAAGTCTTTGCTCCGATCTCCTTCATGTCTGCATCGATTCCTGGGGGACGGATGGATGTCTTCTCACACCAACTATCGAACACTTTTATGGAGAAACCTTATATGCACCAGCATGCTAACACACACACATAGATGTGGGGTCTCTGGTGTTTAGGGATATATTCTTGGGCTGAGGTTATCATTACTAGAGCTTGATTAATCGGTACCATGAGTTTTTCTGTGACATTGTTGTTGTATTTTTATATACATTTTTGTGTGATATGGTTGTGTTAGCTTAGTTCACAATGTTTGGTTGGTTTTGTCGATGTTCCTTTTTCGTGTTTTATTTTGTTTTTCCCCCTCTCTCTGCCGTCCTTTGGGTATGGAGGCAGACTTCAATGTCTTCCAGTGTTTTCTTTGTTCTCCTTCCTCTCTTGTATTTCCAACTCACCCTCTCTCATGACATTTTGTTTCCTACCTCTCTTCTTCATCTTCCTTCTTTCTTCTCCTTAATTTTCCGTCTCCGTGTCCATAACATCAGGAAATAAAAACCCCAACAATTCATAATAAAGATTTTTCACACATAAATCAAGTGGAGTACTATAGCAAAAGCTGTACTGCTCAGCTTGTGAAAGTAAATCTGTTGGGCTTCTACTTGGTACTCAGACACCAATTCTGAGCTCCACACTGCCAAACAGGACACGTTTAAAAAAAAAAAAAAAAAAAAGAAAGCAAAAGGTTGATAACAGGACACGAGGGATGTTCAGCCACAGAGGCCATCATCCCAGTCGACGCCCCCCCCCGCCCCCGTCCAACTGAGCATTGTAGCTAAGCAGAACACCAAACCAGGTGTACCATCTATGGAGAGAAAAACCCTGAGAAAAAGCAGAGGTAACAGTCAAAATAACAGCATATAATGCAACTGGAGAGTAGTAGAAAAGAAAGTAGCAGAGTGAAGAAAAGTGGTCAGTCTGTCCTCCAGCAGTCTAAGCCTATAGCAGCATAACTACAGAGATAGCTCAGGATGACCTAAGCCACTCTAACTATAAGCTTTATCAAAAAGGAAAGTTTTAAGCCTGGCCTTAAAAGAAAACAGAGTGTCTGCCTCACGGACTAAAGCTGGGAGCTGGTTCCACAGGAGAGGAGCCTGATAACTAAAAGATCTGCCTCCCTTTCTACTTTTAGAAATCCTAGGAACCACAAGTAAACCTGCACTCTGAGAGCGAAGGGCTCTGTTGGGAACGTGTGGAACAATCAGATCTCTGGTGTATGATGGAGCTTGATTATTAAGGGCTTTACATGTAAGAAGGAGGATCCTAAATAATTTTCTGGATTTAACAGGGAGCCAATGAAGGGAAGCTAAAACAGAAGAAATGTGATCTCTCCTTTTAATATTCATCAGAACTCTTGCTGCAGTATTTTGTATCAACTGAAGGGTTTTAATTACATTTTGTGGACTACCTGATAGTAAAGAATTACAGTAGTCCAGCCTGGAGGTAACAAATGCATGGACTGGTTTCTCAGCATCAGTCCTGTACAGGGTTTTTGTAATTTCAGCAATATTCCGGAGGTGAAAGAAGGAAATCCTAGAAACCTGTTTAATATGGGATTTGAATGTCATGTCTTGGTGAAAAGTAACGCTGAGGTTCTTTATGTTATTACTGGAGGGCAATTTAATACCATCCAGATGAAGTGATTGACTGAGCAGTTTCTTTTTTAGAACTTCTGGTCCAAAGACGGCAACTTCTGTCTTGTCTGAAGTTAAGAGCAAAAAGAGCAAAAAAACTGACGGCAGTCATCAGGATTTATGGATAAATATAGTTGTGTATCATCGGCATAGCTGTGGACATTTATCCCATGCTGTCTAATTATTCTACGAATTGGAAGCACATATACAGTGAAAAGAATTGGTCCTGAGATCTAACAAGACCAGAACAGACACAAGTCCATTATCTAAGGCCATGAGAATATCATTAGTAACCTTCACCAGTGCTGTTTCAGTGCTATGATGAGCTCTAAAACCTGACTGTAACTCTTTAAACAGGTTGTTACTGTTTAGATGCTCACAGACTTGTTTAGCAACTATTTTCTCAAGGATTTTGGATAAGAAAGGAAGGTTAGATATAGGTCTGAAGTTAACTAAGTCATCTTGATCAAGGGAAGGTTTCTTAAGTAAGGGGTAATTACAGCTATTTTAAATATCTGTGGTATGTATCCATTTACTAAGGATAGATTCATCATATCTAAAATGGGGCCAGGAACCAAAGGGCACACGTCCTTAAATAATTTGGTTGGGATTGGGTCCAACATACAAGTTGAAGGTTTAGATGAGGCTAATATTTTTCATAATTCCTAAAGCTTGACTGAATCGAAACAGTCCAAACACAAATTAGGTTCTGCTGTTCTTTCTGATGCTGCCTCACTTACTGAGAAAGAAATAATCGTGTTTGGGAGGATTTTATTAGAATTAATTTTATTTATGAAGAATCCCATACAGTTATCCGTACTAAAAGCAGGGGGAACAGTTGGCTCAACAGAGTTATGACTCTGTGTAAGTTTGGCAACTGTACTAAAACGAAACCTAGGATTGTTCTTATTCGCCTCTATTAACAATAAAATATGCTGTTCTAGATTGTCGAAGAGTCTTTTTATACAGCAGTAGACTGTTATTCCAGGTTAAATAGGAATCTTCTAGGTGTGTAGAGCACCATTTTCTCTCCAATTCCCTAGTATTCTCCTTTAAAGTACGTAGCTTTACAATAAACCAGTCAACCTTCTATGGCTAATCACTTTCTTTTTTAAGGGGGCTACACTAACTAATGCTAAACACAATGAGGAACTAACGCTATGAACCAGACCATCAATTTCTGAAGGGTTAAAGACGGAATTTCTGCCCTCCACTATGTTACTCTGAGACAATGAGGAAAGTAAGAATAGAACAGATTCTTTAAAACTTGTTACAGCAATGTCTGATAAATCTCTTATATAATGAAATTTTCTTTCAGATTTAAGATGGTCAGTTAAAGTAAATTCAAAAGTGATCAAAAAATTGTCTGACAGAACCACGTTATCTGGGTAGACTGTTATTTCCTCACACTCAATACCGTATGTCGGTACAAGGAATAAAGACACTATATGCACTGCATAGCACTTTGCAGTGAAACGTCAAATGGATGAATACAGTACTTAACTATGAATAATTATTAATTGTCTTCAGCATTCTTTAAACCACTCTCAAGTTTATGGTTATTCTCCCTGGTAATTTTAAAAACAAACTGACGCCCTTGTTTACATACGAGATAGTAAATGGTAAGGAGCCTCTAAGAGGACATGGTCCAAAAAAAAAAAAATTTAATTTCTCGAGCTCACCACTTACTGTACCAATTCGCCATAAGTCGATTAATTGCAATTTGAAACATGCAAAATCGATTGCTATTCAAAAGTGTTCAAAAATTTATTATTTTTCATAATAATTAAATGAGAAAAACATGAGAAAACATTATGGCTGAATATAGTGTTTCAACTATGCAGTGTGAAATTTACAAAATACAGCAAATATTTTTCACTTTAGTTGTGAAAGAAGCATCTTTGTTGTTGGGTTTCATTTTAGCAGCACCATCTTCTTTTCCCAGGACAGGTTCACTTTTTCGGTTCTGTCCGGGCGCCCTCCCCAAGCGCAGGGCAGCTCATGCTTACCAGACGTCAGCCCAAGTGTAGCTTTAAGTATGAAACACAAAGAAAATGTCCTTCATTCCACCCCGGTCGCGAGTAATGTCTGGTGGAGAGCACCGTACTGGCATATTTGTTTCTGTATATGACAGGTGGCAAACATATAATTAGTCAAACTGACCCATAACCTATGAAAACGCTGTGCAAAGTTGAAGTTCTGTAATAAATTGACAGCGGAAAAAACTAAGAGTGGAGTATACACTTTAAGTGTCTTTGGGAGAATGCTGCTTTTTATTTTCTATTACTTTGAAAATAATACTTATTTTCTCAGAATACAATTTCAGATTTTTGTGTAATATTGCCCTGTATAGAAAGGGAGCAATTGTTGTTATAGGTTTTTTTTCTGATATAGAAGATTTATTTTTTCTACTTGGAATAACATTCAAAAGAAAGTGCAGTATCAACAAGTGACTGATTAACGGGTATCTCTTTAATCGAACATGTTCTAAACACACAGCGTCTCTTGCTCCATGCTTGCATGCACAAATGGCGCAGTCCCGTGTGCTCATTCTCCAAGCAATATAACCTTTTTATAATTAATTGTTTCTTGCTTAAAAGGAAAGAAATTCGAATAAGCGAATTCGACCTTATGCACTTCAAATGCCTTCAAATCCGCATAAAAATAAATATTGTTTCCCCAAGAATATCTCCTTGCATGGGTTTATTCGTACTTCCAAAAATCAGACTTGGATCCGTCGCAAACACAAATAGCCTACAGTGTGAGCAGTCTGGTCTCATCCAAGCTTTGGGTCCTAGATTGTGAGAATAATACTATTAAGCCACCATTGTTCTTTGTGCTACGATGTGGATTAATGATCCTTCTTAGCCAACAGCCTAATGCTGGCTTTCAGTGCTGTTTGAAAAAGTAGACAAAACAGTCAGCTTTGATTGATTGAATAAACATACTTAATAGCCTACACTGCGCTGCATTTTGTAGTCAAACGTCAAACGGATGAATACAGTACTTATATAGGAATAATTAATAATAATTATCCACAGAATTCTTCCAGCCACACTCAAGTTTATGGTTGCTGACTCTAGCAATTTTTAGAAACAAACTGACGCTCTTGTCTACACACAAGAAAGTATCTGGTGCGAAAGAGTTAGTAAGTGGTGCACACGAAAAAGTATCTGGTGAGCATGAGAAACCAAAATGTTTGGGTTTTTTTTGCCCATGTCCCCTTAGTGGCTCCATAATGTGGTACGCACGAGAAACCAACTTTTGTTTTGCCCATGTCCCCTTGCTTAGGGGCTTTTGTTTACTCACAAAATCCTGCTAAAAGATTTTTAACAATTTGTTTGAAACATGATTACATGTGAAATCATTGAAGGGCTGTGAATACCTTTGAAAGTCGTTATATTCATATATTTCAGAAATAGTATATTATTGCAGTACTACACGCAGTTTAATAAATACCACTTCGGTCTGCACTCCAGATCCTTGGTGAAATTAAGAACATACTCATCTTGAGAATTTGATTTAAGTCCTCGCTCTCCCCACTGTGACTGCTATTCAAACATAGCGTGGATACATTACTGAAGGTCAAGAGAGAGCCCAAACAAATGGTATGCCAGAATTAGACAGAGAAACAGGGAGAGAACAAAGTCCCTCTTGATCTAAAGGGTCTCTGGCATTCAGGCAGACTGACGGATAAAGACAACTGCTTCTTAAATTGATGCTCCAGAATTGTTAAGTTTGTTTAAGATTTCCCCACTAAAGCATTCACGGCACTTCATACGATTAATTCAACCAAAAGCCGACCAGCTGAATGAACAAGGGAATGGAAATAAAAGCTTGAGAGGGGAGACCTTTTTCTTTTTAGATTATCCCCTCAGGTGCAAAGTCTTCATTCTGAACAGCAGCATTTAGAAGCCCTATTATTGATCTTCCATTGCTTTAGGAGATTATTAGATGCTCAACCTTAGGCGGAAGCCTAAGGTTGAGGGGGGCATTGATAAAGCTGTCGCTGCAAGAACACAAGTGTCAGAATATGACAAAAGCACAAAATCATATATGTGGAACAGCATCCATCCAATCTATTTAAGCATCAGGAGACATCACATGTAACCTTGCACGTTGCTGTATCTCGTTGTCACTCAGAGGAAAAAACAATGCATTTGCGTTGAAGATTTTGAGTTTGGTTACTTTGTGTTGCTTTCCGAAATCAGAAGCTCCCAGACTCAGATAACGAGATAGGATGTGCAGAAAAGGAAGAGAAGCAAACAGGCAGAAGGAACAGTAAATCTCTAAAGCATCACTTATGGTTTGGGTAATTATTTCTGTTTTAATAGCAATGTATCACTGTATTTGATTAATCTGTGTTTGGTTTTAGGCCCTTTTTACTTTAATACCCCTCACTGAAATCCAATGCATCCAGCAGCCTTCAGGAGTAATCTAACAAGCAGAAGATAGTACATCTTTGTTTAATTTAATTTCAGTGTAAGTGTTCTGTGAGGGCTTGAACATTAGTGAACAAACAGCATTAGGAATACCAAAGAAAGACATGAAGAAGTTTAAAGCAATGTTAGGCCATACAACAACATCCCAAAGTTTGAACATTTTAGAGAATTATTAAATTAATCTGAAAACGGAGAGAGTTTAGCACAAAGCCTGGCCCTTATGGAATGACTCCTCTCTTTGCCTATTATAACATTTGACATTCCATATCCAAGGGGAGGTGGGCGTGCTTTGGAGTTAGATCATGACTGGGAAGACCTGGACCCAATGTTCCCAGTACATTTAAATGTGACTCCTCCTTATACCCATTGCTGCTGCTGTTGTTCCTCCTGTAGCAGCCAGCCCAGGCCTGTGGTTTAGCTCAGTTTCGGCTTTCTCCAGCTCGTTTCTTCAACGTTAGCTTGTTTTGGTTTGTTTAGGTTTTACACCATACAACCTTTGTACATGCACACTTATAGACATTCACACCCTACACCGCTGATTTAATGATGCTCACATCTAATCCTTAAAGTGTTTTTTTATATTTGCTTAAATGTAAGTGAATGTAATAACAATTTTAACTGGCTTCTGTAATCAGTGTGTCTCATTTTTATGTCACGACTTCTTGAGCTGGGTTGTGACACTAACAAGAAGAATACCACAAGAGCTCCTGCTTAAAGTTCATCACAAGTCATGTAGAGAAGTGGTCAACCTTTTTTTCGCCACGAACCAGTTTAATATCAGATAATCTTCACATAAACAGGTGTAACAGGTGTGGATAAATGAAAAAAAAAGAAAAGAAACAGACGGGCATAAAAATCAGGGCTATTTTAATTTTATCAGCAGCGTCCCATTTAATCCCGCCAACAACATGAGTAACATCCTCTCTGCCCCCTTACGCTCTCTGGCCACTGTGGTAACTTTTAAACACGCCTTTAAAATAAGTATTACCACAAAAACAAATAATAATATAAAATTCATGAAAAATACAACTCACCACAATGCTGAATCAGTAGCTGTTTCTTTGTAACGAGACTATCCCATCTGGGGCCGTTTTAAAGGTTTCATCGCCTCATTATAAAGCAGGTTGCCACATAAGCAGAGCGAGGGCATGGTGCATGGAAAATGCATCCATGATAAATCCATATTTTCAGTATGACTTCTGGTGTTGTCTGCTAAATATAGCTTTCTTTTACTTGGAAGTTTTAGGCTCTTCTGTTTCTTCACTAGACATTTTCCTTTACGCAAAGAAACTTTTCAGACCCTTTTTTAATTATTCTGCCAGCTTGTGGGTTTGTTTTTAGCTGTGACGCATCACGTGATCGAGGCAAGCGTCTTGTTATGGGACAAGAGTGAGTTAAAGCCGGATGTCCCGGAGAGTTTTTAAGCAGAATTTTTAGAAAAGCTTGTTTTAATTCAACTTAGGGATTTTATTAATATACATAATGTCCTAGAGAAATTTCTGTCTGGGTTTAGGGTGAACCACAGCACCGAGATGGCCTTTTTAAGATTTTAAATGATTTCAGATTAAACTATGTTGAACAGAGGTTGACAGTATTGGTTCTACTGGATCTAAGCGCTGCCTTTGATATAGTGGACCACACTATTCTTTTAACCCATTTAAAACAGATGGGCCTCTCTGGTGCTGTCCACAAATGGTTCACATCCTATCTCACAGACAGGACTTTCATGATAAGTTTAGATACCTGCTCCTCTAGGGTCCACAAGACTACATGTGGTGTGCCCCAGGGTTAGATTTTAGGCCCAGTGCTTTTTAACCTTTATATGCTCCCTCTTGGCAGTGTCATCAGAAGAAATGGAGTTGACTTTCACAGTAATGCTGATGAAACAGTACCTCTCTGTGTCTCCTGATGACACACGGCCAATGGAGGCACTTTTTAAAGAGGCTATATGCAACTTTTTCCCCACAAAATAAACGTAACAATAACCTTTTTATTTCACCATTTATGACTCAAACATCTCCTGATGAGCATACTAACACCTTGTCAGCTCACAGTGGTTGCACCTATAAGCCTGTATCCAATTTTTTCTATTTTCTGTCAGGTCGGATTTTCCCGCGCTGTCTGCGGATGTGACGTCAAGCGCGTTCATGTTAAATGTTTCAGATCACTCTGCCACCACCGCTAGTCAGCACTCGCAAGCAGTTCAATGGATTGTGCGAAAACACAGAGAAGACCAAGGACAACTCTGACACCAACAGTGCCCGAAAAAGATAGAAGATTGAGAGCGACCGGCATACGAGCGCTCGCTGCGAGAGCGAATAGAAAAGAAGAGCAGTTCCTTTTTTTGGCCACAGGTGTCAGTCATGAGTAGAAATTTCAGAAAATTTCAAATAGCCCCTTTAAGTGCATTTTAGACATCAAATCCTGGATGGCAGAAAACTTTCTCCAGCTCAACCAGGACAAAACTTCAGTTTTAGTCATCGGTCCTGAGGCTCAGAGAGAGAAACTTTTACCAAAACTACAGTCATTGTCTTTTAATCCTTCTTTACAAGTGAAGAACCTGGGGGTGATTTTTGACTCTGAGCTGACTTTTATCCCTCACATTAAAAAGATGACTAAAATAGGTTTTTATCATCAAAAGAACATTGCCAGAGTCCGCCCCATTCTCTCTCCGGCCAACATGAAGACACTGATGCATGGTTTTATCAACAGTAGAATTGATCACTGTAATGCCCTGCTTTCTGGTCTTCCCAAAAAGAGTATTTCAGGTTTACTACTTCTACTAAATTCAGCAGCAGATGTCCTGATGAAGACCAGGAGAAGGGAGCACATTACACCCATCTTAAATTCATTGCTTAGGCTTCCCGTATGTTTTAGGAATGATATTAAGTGTCTGAATGGTCTTGGGCCTTCTTATCTTTCAGAACTTATTTTACCATATGAACCTTCACAGTGTCTGTGCTCCTCTGGCAGCAGTCTCCTTGTCATCCCTAAAGTCAGGACACGCACTCATGGTGAGGCGTCTTTCCATTATCATGGCCCTCATCTCTGTAACAGGCTGCCGGAGGACCTCAGGGCCACAGAAAACGTTCATGTTTTTAAGAGTAAGCTCAAAACTCACCTTTTTAGCTTAGCTTTTAACTGTTTATTATTTATTATTCTGTTTAATTGTTTTGCATGTTTTACTTTCTTATATTTTATCATTGTTTTACTTATTAGTCTTATCATATTTATACGCTGTTTATTTTTATATTTTTACCTGTTATTTTAATCTACCTTCCAGTGTTTCCTCTGTGGGAGCCCTCTGCCTTGGGAGCAGTGGTCGGCTGTGGCTGGCTTGGTGCTCTCCAGTTAGCACTTGGGTGGAGGTGGGGGTCTCGGGCTTGCCTCCTCTGGGCTGCTGCTGTTGATATGCTGCTGCCGGTGCAGATGGCTCCTTTATTGGTGTTTCCTTACCTGGCTTGTCTGTACTCGGCGTGATGTCCTTTTAAATGTTGCTAAAAAATGTGTGTGTGCATGGGGTATGGGTTGGGTGGAGAGGGGTATAAATGTGATCATGCTTTTAAATATGTGGGGAAGGAATGGGAATAGGGTTTATGTGGGGTCATTTGTAATCTGTAAAGCACTTTGAGTTTCAATCTTTGTAAGAAAAGCGCTTTATGAAAGAAGTTTGATTGATTGATTGATTTTGATGGGGAGATGTATGGAGCTAAATACAGGAAGATCCTGGAAGGAAACAAATACAGGCACCAGAAAAGTTAAGACAGCTACAAACGTTCATCTTTCAGGAGGACAGTAACCATTTAAATACAACCGGGGCTATGATTGAACGGTTTAGAGTTAGAAATGGTTATTTGAATGGCCTAGTCAAAGTTCAGACCTAAATCCAATTTAAAAACTGGCAGGACTTCAAAAACCTATAGTCAAAATGTTTTCAGTACAATCTGACATGGCTTGAGTCATTTAGCAAAGTAAAATTGGTGCAGATTTAAGTCACTACATGTGCAAAGCTAGTAGAGATAGTCTTGGACACCAGTCTGTGATGACCACGAAGGCACGTCCTACATAGTGTTCTCTCAAAGGGTGTAATCACAAAGACAAGATAAACTTCTCAAATTTTTTTTGCAATAAAATCATAGAACAGTTTCTTCATATGCACCAATTTCTATTCATCACACGTTATTCCAATAAAATGCAATAACGATGAAGTTGTCTGAGAAAACATTTTTCAAAAGCTCTAAACATCTTTGTAAGGTAATATATCGCAGATTATTCTGCCATGCTCTGTGGTCCCTTTTAAGGTTAGACTTCTAAAATTTGGATTATTCACTTATTGGGTTGTATTTAGAATCTGCCCTACTGCCTGAAAAAAACTCATCATTTGGTAAACTGTCTGAAAGATGTCCGCATGTGTCTCACCACTTGATGGTATTAGTATTCTTTGAAGTGCTTGCCATGCAGCTCTAGGGACTGTGGTGTCAATCAGTGTGTCATCCAATCCACCACTTTGGTCCAAACCAATATAGTGCCATGTAATTTGGTCCTGGTATTCGTGTGCCCGAGAGAACGGATCTTAATCGGAATGATTACAAAGGCGCCCGAGGCTTCTCCTGTGGCACCATCATGAGGTGGGCATTTGTAATTACGAATATCATTGAGATACGGCACAGAGGTCCATGGTGCTCAGAATGAAACTGGCTTTCTTGGGTAATCATGTGCAGCTGTATCTATAAAACGTACTGCTGCAAAGAGTAGCCCCAAGTCAAGAACATCTATAAAATGTATTGGAACCGTGGGTGTTTCGCATGAAAATTAAAGATCCTTGTAAAAATAAAAGTTATTCATAAAGCATCCAGGCTCCTGGAGGAGAAAAGCTGTAGTCACAGAAAGTTGGAGACTTTCAAAGAATTGAGAGTTTCTAAAGCAGAGGAGAAAGTGGACAAGAAACAAAGAGGGAGAAGAAAAATGCTCAAGGCAATGGATGACAGTTAGTGATTAAAGCTCCACAGATTAGACTGGGCAGGGATCATGTTTGGGACCGACCTCAGATCTCAGGCACAGTGCGAAAATAACAGTACACCAGAAAATGAAAGTAATCGCTATGTTAGGAAACTGGGAAATTATACATGCAACACTGGTGATTGGAGTCTGTCACTATCTTTAATAAAAACACTGATCACACATAACTTTAAAGCAGTTTTGGAACTTTAAACAGAAACCTTAACATTCTCTGTCTTCTAATAATTAATCAGTAGCAAGCCTATTATAATGAGGATTATGTTTCTATACCTAATCTATTACTTTTTGGAAATTCCCTTGGATCTTCTTGAAATTATGGAAATACAAATCAGAAATTGTGGGATGCATTTCTACTTAGCCCTCTTAAATCAAAACTAGAAAAACCTTTTACTGCACTTCCAGCTGCCACTCTTATTGGGATATGTCAAATCTTGTGAATGTAATAATGGCCAAACCTATTTGAAAAAAAACTCACACTTGGTAAGACTGCATCAGTGAGCATCACTTTTCAAGTCTTGCTACTGATTTTAGATGGGATTTTGGTCTGAACTTTGACTGAGCTATTCTAAAACATGAAAAGGCATTAATCTTAACCATTTCACTGCATGAAGATCCCAGTGTTGTCTTTTGAAACTTTGATCAGGTTTCCTTCTAGGATTCTCCTGCATTTAGCTCCATCCATCTTCCCACTGTCTCTGACCAGCCTCCCTGTCTCTGACCAGCTTCCCTGTCCCCACCTAATAGAAGTGTCTCAACACCATGATGCTTCCATCTGTTTTACACTATGGATGGTTTATTTAAATAGAGTGACCTGTACTAACAGTACAGACTCCCCCACCTGAGCTTTGGATCTCTGCTGCCTCTCCAGAGTTACCATGGACCTCCTGCCTACTTCTCTGATTAATGCTCTAAGTAGGCTTTATGCTGAGCATATTTTACACTAAGGTGGGTTCCATTTACTAATTAGCTAACATCTGAAGGCCACAGATTCGACAGGATTTTTTTAAGGGTAGCAGAAGGGATACAATAGAGTAGCACACATCACCTTTTTTAGATATTTATTTGTAACACATTTAGACAGTTTTATTTAACATGAGGCTCCTAAGTTGCATATTGACTTTCATTTCAAAACAGTGCTGCATGTGTCGGAGATTCATTATGAACCCTGTAGCTCAGTGACCTGGCTGTCATATTCCCGGGAAGCTTCATCTGAGTGACAGTCACATACCAAGAAGCAAGCAGTCAGTTTGTCACTGCACCATATAATCAAGCCTTTACCAGCCATCTCTGAAGTGTTCTATAGTTATTGGCTCTAGCCTGTCACTAAAAGCCTCTGACACTTTGGCTTCTTCCTGATTTCCTTTGCTAATGTAGAGTGACTCTTATCATTTATTATTTTCAACCTATTTATTTTCAAAACTTTCTTTTTTTTTATTTCAGATCAGCCAAACATTGCAACCATAAAAACACATAACCTGTATATTCATCATGTTTCAATTTAGAGCCTTGGTGTGCACCCTCAGAGATGCACTAATACCCCGATAGGGAGACGGATATTTGCATTTTGATTAGTGAGGGAGGGGAGCAGAACATTTCTCATCTTTCTAGTCTTCGACTCCACCTGACATCTCTAACTGCGACCACACAGATTGAAACGTTAAAGTAAAATAATTGAATTGTATAAGGGGGAGCTACAGAGAAGGTCCTATGCCATGTTTGATGATTAATTTGGAATCTGTTTCCCTGTTGTTTGGTGTCAAAATCCAAGTTCAACTATCTGAAAACTTATAGCTTTAATAGGCTGATTTATTTTCTTTTTGAAATGTCCATGAGTTCAAAAATGGAAGATCTGTGTGCTGAATCCAAATGTTTCGTTTTGCGCTGGATAAATATTTCAGCTTTTCCTGATAAAAGAAAAAATCTCATGCAAATTAAATCCGCCTGATAAATTATATTTTCAGTGTGCATGGTTGATTTATTTTTTATTTTTTTGCAAACATTTAAATCTGCATAAGTTGTGAAAACCTAGATATCTCGCCGGATGAATAAAAACTGACCAGTCGTTGCCCATGTGTCAATCAAAACTCAAATACAAGCATCGTAGTGGAAAATCCCACCCAAGGGGAATATGGGTATCTTTCAATAGATGAAGAGTGTTGTAATGTATTACCATATGTTTGTATAACCCTGGGACTCAAAAACCTTGAAGAAGACATCTGTTTCTCTGTGTGGATGCTCAGTCACCTTGGAATAACATTTCAATTTGCATTCCCCCCCCCAAGTTTCCAAGTATCCTGTCATAGTCACAAATTCAGAGCTGAATTTGACGCTGTTAGTATCCTTTCTTGTTACGGCAAAGCCTGAGAGAGAGGTTTGATTGTCCTATAAGGGAACTATCGTCCTCACTCACTTTCTTCCTCCCCATCTTTATCCCTGAGGCCTTTCCGGTTCCAGCTTCTGTTTGTCTTGGGGCATTGTTTTATTACCTTCCAAACTCTGCCGGGAAAATCTTAAGACAGCAGTTGCTTGGCAACAAGGACCTGACAGGAGCAGAGAGAGCGGCTCCGAGCAAAAAAAGGGAGGCACAGAGAGAAGGACGGAGGCAGAGGTAGCATTCGGAGTGGAACTGCAGCAGTATCTTTACAGCTGGAGCTGCAGGTTAAGCAGTTGGTGAAGCAGCAACGCTGCGCTCGTCTGTCCCCATTTTGGGCAGCCGGCGGAGGTGGTGAGAAGGGATAAAAGGAATGTTGAATCAGTTTATCCAAGGTACCACTGTTTATTTATTAAGATGCAAGAAATGTTAAATTATTATTACTAGTATGACTAATGACTATGACTGGTGCTGTCACACTCAGCTGATTTCATTCTTAAATTGTTTCATTGCTTATTATATAAAGAAAAGATTGGAATTTAAAAAAATTATAGCCTTAAAAAGCAGGGGACATAGTGCTTAAAAGTCTTTTATTACACCGTAGAAAGATTTATCACATTCAACCAAAAGTTTTTGACAGCAAACTTTAAGCTATTCCAGACTGTCAGTCTATCCATCATGTATCCATCACAAAGACCTGATCTGAGCAAGACAATCTACAAACCTGGCTAAGGTACGCCCGTTCTGTCAGGAGGAATGGACTAAAATTGTAACCAGTTATGAGAAGCTTGTGAAAGTATAACCAAAAGGTTTGGTAAACTGACCCTCTAGAGTGACCGTATTATGAATACCTGGATTGATGATGTTAGACAGTGGCCTCTAGTAACTGATAAAGGTATATTAAATGAATACCAATATTAATTTATGAATTAATCATTTGTTTGAGTGACAAACAGGAACAATTAACAGGGAGATAATAGACTATACTTTTAAACACAGCGCATATAGAATACATTACTTGCGCAGAAGTTAGCAAGCTGATAATCGCTGGACTCAGTCCACATTTTACGTTTACTTGTGTTTCTAATACTAAAGCAGTAGGCCTTTTTGCTCATACGTAGGTAAACAAACACTGTCTCCCCCATGACTAACGTTAAGCTAAGCACCTGAGTAAAATAAGATTTTTTATTTGTGGCAACCTCCGTTGTGTGGTTCATAGATTGTTATTAAGACACCTGACCCTAACAGACAACAGTATTTTCCATGGACTGGAGCAAACTTACACTGAAAGTTGTTAACACCTGCTTGGAAACTGACACGAGTTGCAGAGTGTAAACATTACACAGCTAGTAGCAATAGCTAGGTTTAATGAGCTGTTTGCTATTCTGAATGCTAGTTATTGTGGCATGATGAGAAATACTTGTGCTGTTTTTATATGGAATGAAATCCTTTCTGTTCAATTTCTTTATCCACTTGTGGCAAACACCTTGGTCCCCAGGATGCCTAGAAAACCTGCGTAAAACGTAAAATCTAGATTATTGACAGTCCTCATTAAGAAAGGGCATGCGTATCTTTCACAACGTTTTCTTCCAAATCTGGAGATTTCTGTTGTTATTAGAACAGCCGATGACTGAAAACATCCTCCCAGGCTTCCAAGTCCTGTTCGCTTAAGAGAAAAGGTCCACTTCTTGCTGCTTATATTCAAATACTCGCTTTGCACACAGGGCCTATGGCTGCCCAACTGGGAGCTGTCACAGCATTAACGACAGTGGCTCGATTTATTTTGCAGACTAGGTCTATATTGTTTTTCTTACTGAACAATGTAGGTCCTCAAATTCTTGCTACTTAAATTATTACCAACTTTAGTTCAAATAATTCTCTTTAAATGCAGCTGTACACTATTTATTACACCCAAGAGCTGCAGCTAATTATTTAGTAATCAATAAATCATTCAAAATGTAAAATGAGTAATTGATTAGAAAGTGATTTAAATCCAGCCCTGACTTCTCCAGCAGCATCTTGTTCTGAGTGTCTTAAAATGCCTACAATATCCTGGATTCCTACAAATTAAAATGACTCTCCAAATGTAAATTTGACAGGACAAAAATCAAAAACCTAGACCACCTCCGATTTGGTCACCCCCACTAACCCTCCCTGATGAGAAAGTCTTTTGTGGATCAAATTATTTTAATGAATAATAAATTAATATAGAAGATAAATAGTTTTAATTAGTCACAATTATTTATGAGCTTTCTATATTTATGTTTACATCAACCTTTGATCTTAATGTTGTGAGTCTGAGCCTGTCTCTCAGTTTAGGCTACGCCTCTTTGTAATACAGCCCTGCTTCCTGCCTGGGTTTGTTAAAGCAGCATTCTGCAACTTTTACACCTTAATATAATGTTTTTTTCAAAAGTTATGGTGAAATTTTATCATCCATTATGTTCATTTTTAGAGTTATTACCACCTTACAGGGGTCCTTGGCTTTTTTCTGCACTATAGAACTTCTGAGCGGCGCTCAGCCGCCGGAAGTATTGACTGAGTTCTGCTTTACGGCAGAGTCATACCATACGGCCTCGCTGTTTAGAGACTTTAGAGATGGCTGATCCACCAAAGAGACTGAGAAATCCCATATCAGAAGAAGTTAGAAAAAGAAAAAGAGAACGTGATAGAGAGAGAGCAAAGACCAGAGTATATACTGGGCCGGCTTTTCCTCGTTCTTTTGGAGCGAACGTCATGTACTACGGACGCGGAGTTAGCCGTGCTGCTAATGGATTGGTAAGTAATCAATGATTTCACCAGGGTTATAGTGTTTAGTCGGGCATGATGTTGGTATACAGTCCTGAGAAAGCCATTTATTAAATGTGTGGAGGTGGATGAACATAGTTTGCACGGTATGCCTTACAGTAGTAATGTGAATTACACAACCGAGTCGATTGCGACATGAAACGACGCTTGTTTGTTGTTTGGGCAAGCAATTTGGAAAGCAGCCACTGAAACATGCCTCTTATGAGCGACAGAGAGATTTTATTTTTTGACAGTGACGTTGCGCTGCAAGCCTAAAGAGGCCGACAGAGAGCAAATATGAAAGTTGCGTAGTATGCCTTTAATGTTTTTTTGTGACACCACAAGATCATCACTGGCCCCATTGAGCCCTCTTTAAAAACTTCCTGGATCCTAGTGGTGGGATTTATGGCTCTTTGAAGGGAGTCATTCACCTAAAAGAGCCTTTCAAAATACTGGCTCTTTATTGTTTTTAAAAAATATTTTGTTTATATTTAACCACTTCATGTTTTTATGTCCCGTTGGCAGTGTGTTATGTACTTCTGGGTCAAATTTGCCTCTTTTGACACACTTTGTATGTACATATTCATATTATAGCCTACATCATTTGAAAGCTGAGATTCTTTCAGGGGCAGGCTGGCCAGAGGGAGGTTCAGGAGTGTTCCCTAACGGCCGGTCTGTTCTAGATCGGGGGTCAGAATGTTTGTTTTTCTACTCCAAAGCAGCCCCGGTTCAGCCACTGTCATGATCCTGCTGTGTGTTTGGTTGTGTACGCGAGTGGGGCATCTTCCTTTATAGAAAAAATTATCCACGACCCACCCGAGGTAAACAAACCTCCAAGCTCACGGCTGAATTTCACACCATCCTATCCCTGCTTCTGATTAAAATGATGTATGCCAATCAATGATACTATCATAACTGTGGACAAAGTACACACTTTTGTCAAACCACTCAGAAAGCAAATAAATTACAGCTTACCATTTGAAGCCACATTTCAAAACCTAGAACAAAGCCACCTGGAACGAAAACTGTCTTTTTACATCCACAACGGTCCGGGTAATGTTCTCCCTCCACAACAAGTCTTATGTCCAAAATACATCATCTGCCACTCTACTACAGTCAGCTTAACAATAACACAGTACACTTCTTCCTCTTTGTGTTTATCAGTGACCTGCAAAAAGGAATTGATGCATTACAGAGATGTTTTCATCGCAAATGCGACACATATCTGCATCGCGGTGCTTTACAGCCAACCCGGTTTTCGAGATTTTTTTAAATGAAAATATATTTGCATTAAATATACAGCAGTTCAGTCAATAGGTCCACTGATTAAAAAATTTAATTGGACAATATTAAAACCGGTAATTTACGACTATCTGGCGTGTTTTCAAAAACACTGCATCATGCTTTCATTATGATAGTTCACTGGCGTAGTTTTCTAATGCGATAAAGTCAGATCTTGGTGACACCAACTGCTCAAGACAGCACTATACACAAACAGCCGTAGGCAACTCAAGTTTAACAGGTGTCTGCCAAACTTATGATTGAGGCATATTGGAACAGACCACTGGAAAGGGGGTGGGGGGGGCACTAGAGACAGGACATTCATCTTTCACTGAAGTAAAGATGTTACTTTTGTATTGAATCTATTAACGTGCTTTACATACTTTTATATTTATTGTGTTAGAATGATTACCATAATCATGATGATTTATCACAAGGCTGATTTTTTGGTGCCCTACCCTAGTGTGTTAAGCACGTGGGCGGAGTGCCAGCACTGCGTACAGCTTAAAATGCAATTCTACTGAATATTAAGAAAATGTGTGTAAACTTCAGTTTTTTCCCCATTATTCTGGCTTTTAGCAAATGAAAATATCTTTGTCATCTCTTACTATTTATTAAGTGGTACCCATGTTCCCTCTTTCTTATACTGACCTGGGTAACTGCCAATATGACGAAATCAAAGAGCCCCACTAACCAGCCTATGATGAACAATGAAGCAGTAACATTGAAAACATGTACAAATTGTACTTTTGTGCAAGAAGTACAATCAATATGTGTGGGAACACAAGCACTATATAAATTGATTTAAAAAAATGTATTCCAGTAAACCAGACCCCTCCCGCCATGTGCTAACTGCTATGGATCTAGACATTTAAAGACCAACTCACCCCGCTAACAGAGTCTAACTCCGCCCACATTTCCCGTTTGAAAAATGCACCAAATAACGGTGTTGCCAGTTAAACTGAGGAACAGCGAGGGGAAAGGGCTGGGCGGCGTCAACACTTCATTGCTATTACAACTCTGACTCGCTACAGCTCGGCTACTCGCTCGGCTTGTTTTATACCCCACAGCCACAGGATGTCTGATGTGAGCCATCATGGCAGACCGAACAACAATGCCCGATTCAAATTCAAGTGCAGGGTAAAGTTTTACCTTGAAGAGAATTCCACACTGGTAGTTTTTGGTAGAAAAATTATATGTTTACTAAAATGTACTAAAATACCTAAAATAATGACCAGACATGTAGACAGCACTATTAGACACTCATTTATACACTTTATCAGCAAAACAAAGTTGATTTGGGGGTGAGCTCTTTAACACTTAAATAAAACAGCAATTAACAGTGCAAGCTCTACACTGGCATAAAACAAAATCCCATATTTAGTTTCAAACCAAGCCAGACTGAAGATCATAACACAAAAACCTAGTATGTAACTAATCAGTTTTTACTCTTCAAAGGCATTGTCAAAATAAGAATTAGCCGTTTTTCAGCTACTTTGACTTTAACAGTAGCCTCCTCTGGAGTACAGTGACCCGTGGTGATCTCACCATCTTAAAAGAAAGCTTTCTCCGTAACCTTGAACTATAGCTTTAGGCTCAGCATAGCTCGCTAACTCATTAATTTCAGTTCATAGGAAACACCTATGGTGTCACACCCGGAGACTTCCTTCACAGCAATAGAATTTGCATGCAAAGAGCCCTTCCCGTTCTGTTTTACTATCCACTCAAGCGATCTCCATTTCGTTTCAGTAAATGTTGATAAGCAGCAGCCTACAGGTGCAGAAATATCAGAGCGCTGGATACAAAGTGAGTTCAGTTAAAAAAAACAACCTGTACGGTTGTATTTGTGTTGACACTGATGAAAACAAAGATCCATGCATTTACGTTGGTGCTTCGCTGTAAATCAACAACGTGACTCTTTTGACATTTGCTCCGCTAGAGGTAAATACACACAAGCTGCAGCGGAGATTGCTTTGCTGGCACCACACCACGTATTTAATCACACAGTAATTAGCACAACAATCGCTCAGCTAATTGTTATTGGTGAGATATTGGAATGCGGAGAGGAGAAATGTCAGGGTTGTTTGCAGAAAGGGGGGAATCTTCATCCTCTGGCTTGTCAGTATCTTTAGAGAGTCGACCCCGTCCCTCGACTCATCCGATCTTCTACCAAACCCTCTTCGGCAAGACATTTCCCCCTGAAGGACAAAACACACACAGCCGCTCAAGTCATACTGTCCTAACTTGGCCGAATTTATTTCTGAGTGTTCTCTAAAGAAAATAAGAAAAGGAGTTAAAGGGCATTTAAAGGGCAGTGTGAATGGCAGGGCCTTTTGAGTATCAGCTTTGTGTTTTACAAAAAGAGGTCAGGCTCAGAGCTGTGAGACAGATAAGTGCAATGTTTCAGAGAGGTCACACAGGGCTCAATGACGGGAGGCCTTTGCTTCTGCCATTGATAGCTTGACCAATAGACCTCATGCGGGGCAGTAATCAATTTTATCTGCAAACTTCAAAACCTGACAAACTCAAATAGAAGTGAAGAAAATTGTAAATATTTAATAACTTTTATTTTTCAACCTTTTGTCATGTTGCAACCACAAAGGTCTTTATTTCCGTTAGATTTTATGGGATAGACACAAGGTAAAGTCAAATTGTCAAATGGAAAGTAAATGAAAGTTTTTTTTTAGTAACAAAATATAAAAAATGGGTATGTATTTGTACTAGAACGCTTTTATTCCAATACCCTTAACTAAAATCCAGTGCAACATATAGCTATCAGAGGTCCTCAAATCAGTAAATAAAGTCCACATGTCTGTGATTTAATCCAAGTATAAATCAAGTTGTTAGGTTTGATGAAGCAGCATCATGCTTTTCCTCACCAGGAACAAGCTGGGCTGGGGTGATGGAAAGATGGATGGAGCTGAATGCAGGGCAATCCTGAAAAAAAAACCTTTTAGAGGCTGCAGAAGATTTAGGACCGGGTTGGAGGTTCACTTTCCTGCTGGACAACCATAAACGTACAATCTGTATGGCAGTGTTTCTCAAACTTTTTTTATCATTCCCCACTTTGGACAAAGGAGCATACACAAGCCCCCCATGCTTTTATCGCCCCAACAGAATGGTGACCACGCCTGATTTTTAAAGTATTTTATTTATTTAAATAGCCGAATTAGTCTAGAAGTTTTTAAGGGTATAAATGAGTTGGAAAAAGGGTTTGCGCACTGGTATAAAACCGGCTCAGAAATATATGTAGCTGCTACATGTAGAACTTCAGCTCACAGTTGGAGAAAATAAAAGTTGTAGTTTTATCAAATTTACAAAGCTTTCAAAAGTACAAAATAAAAATAAAATAAGTAAAGAGCAAGATACTCATCCCTGTATTTCCTCCGTGGTTGACCGTGTGACTTCTCTGACTCTGAAACGTTCCCTGATCTTTTTAGATATTTGTACATTTTGTAGATGGAATCTCTGATAATGCGGCTACTTCAGCTTGTTTTGTTCTGCTGCGATATATTCCAACGTCAAACTCCCAGCCCGATGTTCCAGGTCCCGGTTCTGTTTACAATGATGATCACAATTGCTAATTTATTTGAGTGTGTTTAATTTTGTGAGAGGGGGGAGCTGGTTGATTTAATATACAATGCAGTGAAACATTCACAACGACAGAATCTAGGGGGGAAAAAACTATTTAAATCCCATTGATGTCACGCCCCACCTGCAATACCTCTGCGCCCCACTAGTAGGGCTCGCCCCATAGTTTGAGAAGCACTGCTGTATGGTATGGTTTAGATCAAAGCATATTGATGTATAGATGTGGACCAGTCAAAATCCATACCTAAATCTAACTAACAATCTGTGACAATACTTGAGCTGATGTTCACTAGTACCACTCTTCATCCAATCCAACACTGAGCTACTTTGTGTAGAAGAATGGGTAACAAATCAATTGTTGTGCAAAGCTGGTTGAGAGATGCCCTAAAAGACTTGCAACTTTAATTAAAGCAAAAGGTGTGAAGTATTCACTCAGGGTGGGCGAATAAATATGCACTTCTAATGTCTTTTGTTGTTAGAAAAAAACGTATTCACTACTTTGTGGTGGTTGTATGATTGTTGTATGAAAGAGTTAAAGGAGAATGAAAACCTTCACAAGGGACTGTATGGGCATCTTTTATATTAACTTTACAGGTTATAAAAGTCTAATAAAACACATTGTGTTTGTGTTTATCATCTGATTCCCCAGCTATTGCAATGAATTATTTGTTTATTCTTGTTTAACAGAAGACTTGAAAGAGAAGTTTCTCTTTTGGTCTGGCATATTTGCATTGTTGTTTTTCTTCCACCCCTTTTTAAATTCTGTTGAGCTCTCACGCAGTTTACTCTCGCTTTGATTCTGCCTCCATCTGTCATTCCCCTGAAACCAATAATTGCTCATCTATTCATTTTGTCAACAGTTGCTTTCAAGATCCTTTCTTGTAAAAATGATTAGCCAAAGCAGAGAGAATCACAAATGATTTGAAACATTGGATTAGCTCATCTCTCGTTTTGTCAAATGAAAGATTTCTGATGACAGCTTGATAGACACATTTTCTTCATGGTTTTACATTTTGATAACAGCTTTGAAAGGCTTGTTATTGGTATAAAAGCTGAATTGTATTTATTTTTGAACATCTGCAGTGATCTGAGCTGCAATTCACACCAAAGAAGACTGTTTTAGTTGAGCTTAAAGTAATGTCAATCAGTCCAAGCAGGAGATATGCAATTTAATCTTGATTATGAGTCAATGCACCATATGCTTCCGGCAATTAGCTGTCCGAGGATGACCGTCTTCCAATTTGTTAAGAGTTCAATGTAGCATAAAATCTAGGGCAGGTCATTCCCAGGAGTTTAATCCATTCCTGGATATGAGAGGAGGGAAAGTAGCGACGGTAGCCAAGTGGCGTAATTAGCTGGGCGTATCACGGATGAGAGGCTGTGCTCCGGTGTGCTAACACCTTCAACTCCACTATCCCATTCTTCCATGCAGGCCCTTATAATGAGCTTAGTGAGAACAAAGCATCCATGTGCCATGTTGGGAAATAGAGATGAAAAGTAAAAGAAGCGAGAATGCACAAGGGGCAAGATAACGTGAGAGGGGCGAATGGCAACAGAAGATGAGACACTCTCAGAAGACCAAAAGAGTCCTGCAGCCTTCAAGGAACAAATGTGTGAAGTCTGTTCCAGCATATATCACAGTCCAAATGTTATGGTTTTGATCCGTGATATCAGACACATTATATCAGCGTGCATCTTCGAGTCCATGCCATCTTTAACTACATATCAAATAATACACAGCTCATCTTGGGTGCTGTATGGATCTGATCTTTTATCTCCAGGGAAGTATCTGATTTCTTCTGAGCTGCTGGAAGAGTGAGGGGTGAAATCATAATTTTAAATAAATATATTCTTAATTTCCTTATTTCAAAGTTTTCATGTGGTAATCCGAAACTCTGCATTTTCAAATTATGTTGTGATGTTACAGGAGGAACAAATAAGATACATATTCAGGTGCCCCATAAAGCTTTTACACCAAAGTGGTTTTAGCACCAAATCTTGGAATTTATTCTATCATTTTCCGAGCCAAGAAAAATTTTAATTAAAGGAGAAAAACTTTACTTTTCCCCATTAAATTTCTTATCCGTTATATAAAAATATAGAAGTCATAAATTCTGAGATATATGATGCTTTTTAAGTTTGATTTATAATTAGAAGTTTGATTTGCCAGATCACTTTTAGTCGAATGAAGTCTGTTTTAAAGTAAACCTGTTTGTATGTTGCTTGTTGTTGTATTTTAGCATAAAATTTAATAAAAACAAAAAAGGTTAATTACAGACAAATACTTTTTGTTGTACCAAACATTTAGCATTTTACGACGATTTTAATTTGTCAGTGAAAATCTCACTCTAAAAATGTTTTCCATCTGCATCATGTGTTGGCCTTAATGTCACACTGTAGACACCCTGCTCTAAATCTGGTCACTTCTGGGCTTTAAACAGGACCATAAAGTTATGTTTTTGATCTGGTCTAAACTTTAGGTTGTATAGATTTTACCTGAGAAAAAGTTTGCCTCCAAGTCAAAAAGGTAAGCGTTGAAATGCCTCTGTACCACCCTGCAAAAACAAGAATGACAGCCTTGTTAAATGATTTTTGAAAAATAAAAATCAGATAGTAAGGCTCAACTAGGCAACTGTTTTGCACACAATTGGTTGTATCATTAAAGTGTGGGGGATGTAGAAATCAAATGTTTAATCATCAAAACAAAATATCGTCCACAATCCCTGGTTTAAGATGTTTTTTCCATTCTTGAATGACGAATTCAGCCACAGAAAACTCTCTCTCTCTAGCTTCGCTCAATTCTGCAAGATTTGGAAATATTCCAGATTGTTTTTAAATCATCTGTTTTGATCATGTTTGCTAGCTGCAACCAAACAGTGGCTCTTTTCTTCTTTAAAAATAAGCCTTTCTAACCACGTGGGGCTTCCAAATGTAGTTCAACATCAGCCCAAGTACCCAGCTGCAGGTAGCGGACAAACCTCAACTCTATCCTGGAAGTCATGTGATTTCACAATAGAAGGTTGTTGTTTTATGCATTTATTGAATAACCAAAATATGGCACGGTACAGTAATCCATTAATAATCATCGTTACAAGTGCAGATGAAATAAAAGAGCAGAAAGTAGGAAGTTGTTCTTCGTGTGGCAGCTGGTTTTTCAATGCTCAATAAAACAGAAAACACAATAGGACTGCAAACTGAAGGCGCAAACTCCTTTCTAAGCAGCTGCCTGACTGACCACATTACCATGGAGAGCGCAGAATCTGTAACTAAAAGCCTATACAGTTTCCCTGTGGTGACGTCTTGTAAACGCTTTCTGATCTCTTATTTTAGTTATGCTGTCAGTAATACTACTACTAATTTTTTACAATAAATTATGATGATGCTATATTATTATTACAAGGGGTGTGCCATCTTGGGTGGTTCACGATTTGATTCAATTACAATTCCGGTGCTACAATTGGATTACTAAACAATTATTTTTGTCACATCTTGTTGTCCCCATTTAGGTTTTTTTTCTATTCCTTCTATGGCTGTTTTGTACTTTTAAATCCATTCAATTTCCTATACTTGAAGTATCCAAAATAGTTTATATCGTTTTATTTATTTGAACCTGGGGGAAAAAAACCAACTCATGTCCAAAATACTTTTCATAATAAAGAAGAAGTAAGCAATAGACAGGAAGGCAAGAAGACATATTGGTATATCTATATCAATATAAACAATATTGGGTCATCTTGTGACTTGTATTAAAATATGACGATATTTTAAAAAAACTCGAGATATCGTCCAGTACTTAAGAAGACTTTTGACATACTTAAAGTGTTCCTGCTCTTTGTGGAAAGAAAGAATAGTTAAATAACAAACTTAAGATAAGCTTTAACAGTTACAAAAATGACTTTAAAATCTCTAGAAATATATAATAGAATTAATTACTCATTTGTATTAGAAAATCAACCTGTACCAATAACAGCTCACTATGTAGGTTATACTGGACAACAATTACACATCTGAAATTCATCTGAAATTATATTATTATTAGTAGTATTTTCTTTTCAATGTAGTAGTAAAAATAAAAAGCAGCAGTTTCACAAAGACACAAAAAGTGTATACTCTTTATTTTTTCTCAGTAAATTTAACAGATGAACTTTCACCTTTCACAGCCTTTTATATAGTTTTCGGTCCATGTGATAGGGGATCTTTGGCACCTCTCATACATTGAAACTGCAAGCCAGCTATGTGCACGGTGCACTCTGCCACACTTTGGCATTCGTGTTTTGAGTTTCAGTTGTTTCATTTCCTTATCTAGTTTACCTTCTCTTATTAGTGTTAGGAACGTCAGGTGTTTTTGTGATTTGAGTTTCCTCCTACTTTAAGTTTTTCCTTCCACAAGGTTTTTCCTCCTTCCCTCCGTTACCCTCAAGGGTTTTGTAATTTTGAGTTTCTCTTGTTTGTGGGTCATTCCTTATTTGTTCACTTAGGTCCTAACTCAGTTTCTCTTGCGTTAGTCTTTCTTATCTATGTTAGGTTCTGTAGTCACTTCTACTTCTACTTATTTGTCTTGATCTTTTGTTGGTCACTTCTTCATCTCATCTGTTAGCTCTGCTTTATTTTCTCAGTAGGATTGCTGTACTCTGATTTAAATTCTTTCTAAAGTTTACTTGTGTTTCTTTCTGTTCTGTCTCCCTCTTCTCCTTGTTATATTCATTAGTGCTTTTACTTTAAGTTTCTCTTAGGCTCCTCTACTCTTGTTCTCTTAGATCTCTCTCATCCTCAGTTACCTTGGAGTTAGTTCTTACCTTTCTCATTTAGAATTATCTGTCCAGTCTTCTCTTCTACTCATGCCTTTGTTTTCCCTGTTTTTCCCCCGGCCATCCTGCTTCCCTACCCAGCTGCTAATCACCTTCACCTGCTCTTTCCTCACCTGCATCAGTTTGTCACTAATTGGTTCTTAGGCTTTCAGTGTCACCTCTCATTCCTCCTCAGTGTATTTAAGCTCTCCGGTCTCCTTTGTTCTCTGTTGGATCTTCTATTGTTATACCCTGTCTTCCTTACTGTTTCTTTCTGCTCATGTTCCTTGTTCCTTTAACATCAGCGCTACAACCAGCTCTGTTCTGTCTACGAATGGATTAGAACCACCCACTAGGCAGCAGCTCGGGTTGGGCGTCAGTAGAGAGAAAGGCTGTCGCTTTTCGTGCATCGCACTTGTCAGTTTAAGTCTGCCTATTGGTCCCAACGAAGACCTGGACATTTCTATCAATCTATGAATGGATATTCATAGAACGTAAAAAGTGGACATGTCTGGGGAAAAGAGGGCATTTGGTCATCGTTATGATGTTTCTAATGCTAAGGTTTAATTTCCTATGGTGGTGATCACAGGGTGTGCACTGGTTAAATGTACAGTGGGGCAAATAAGTAATTTGCCCCCTGCTGAAACCATCAGTCCTCCTCTGCAGCAGGAGTCACATGGGCATTTGGCACCCCGAGTCTGCTTGGAGACACAGCAGTGGACTCACTCTCCACAGCTTCCCCGGGCTGGTAGGGGATTGTGTCAGCCAGCTAAGCACTATTGGCAGCAGCTGCGAGGGTCCAGCCCAGGAAAATGTCCACGTCACGCTTATGCTCTTGGAATTGGTGCAGAGTTGTAATCCTCTGCTCCCGCTCAAGAATTTCTGACTGACCCTGATACAGCTATCACACCCAATTTCATTTGTATAGCACACTTTCAACAACAAGGTAATTCAAGGTAAGTGAAGCCATGGTGGGGGGAGAGAAGTAGTCCATTCGGATTAAAACACCCCCAATAAAAGCATCTGATGATTAAAAAAAGTCCACAGAGCGATGTTAAAAGGCAAGGTGTAGCGATGATTGCCAGTCTTTTATCGAAAAACTATTTAAAACCAGATAAAACCATATTTGTTAGGGAGCCGGTCTTGGCAGATCTCACAGATGCTGCACCCATAAACTATATATATAAGATGGATGGAGCCCCCTTGACGTCACCTGTAGTTTTCAGAAGAGCTGAATTGAAACCCAATGGGTGGTTCCCACCACCGCCATCTTGGCCATGTCACGTCTCGTGCCAGCCCGGTGTCGGTACCAAATCTGCTAGGGTAGCCTGATCTGCTCGGGGCCCTTCACAAACGTATGACATCGTATTACATGACTGACTGGACGCTAACATTACTCCACATGATTGCCTGGATGATAGCATGTTGACGTAATATGCAGTTTTTTTTAAGAACTTCACTAAACAAATAGCAAGTATAGAACACACGAACAAATGAAGTCTACAGACGAATTCAACAGACACAACGTATATGAATTGTTTTGAGAGCCTTTCTTGATAGTCTGATATTGATAATATATATAGATAAACATTTATCATCTTTTTGGGATATTTGAAAAATAAAAAATAAAAAATTTCCATCGTAAGTGAAAATCCATCAAAAGCGGTTAATAACAACCTGCTAAACTCTTTCCAAAGCCCATGTGGGAAAAAGCAGTACCAGAAAAGGTGTACGGTCTCTTGATGATCCCAACAGGAGGAGTTATTAACATTTATCTCTCTTTTAAATTTTACCATATAGTGCTTGGCAGGCTTAAAAAATAGGGCGCAATGTAGTTTGTCCAAGTGTCGTTGCCGTAGTGTGACGTTATCTGCAAATGCAGGGCCCCTAAGCAGATCTGGCTACCCGAGCACATCTGGTTCCTACACTGGAAAATACCAAAAAATGGGCAAAGAAGTGGAGCTATTTCACAAAATTATTGAATCTGAAGCCCCGCTTTCACATTCAATAATTTTGTCAAGTAAAATGAAGAAGCATTGTTGGTCCATATCTTTGATTAAAACTATGTGAATTTTAATTAAAACAAGTTTTCATAATCAATATGTAAAGAAAAAATTTGATAATTTCAACCCATTTTTGACCAAGCAGCAGTATCTTATAAGCACAGCAGAAATATAATTTTACTTACCGAAGAAAATGGAGCAGACCTTTTGGATGGTCTGTTAGCGCAATCAATACCAAAGAAAGCCATCTTTGTCCAATAAGTGCACGATTAACGTCCGAACATAAATAAACATTGTGGACGCAAGTGTTGGTCTGGTTAAGAGAAACGAAATAGCCTAGACTTTTAATGTGAGGCCGAGGCTGGGATCTTCCCTGGAGCAAGTAGAGGGGGGCAAGCCGTTAGCCACCAGTGCTCATCTGAGACCTGTCAATCAAAAGGACACGCCCCTTATTATTCATAATTCCAAGCTCAAATTACACCGAAACAGATTTATAGTAGTATAGCATAGATTTATAGATTTTTATATATAGAGTTATATAAAAAAAATCACCCCCCTCAGAGTTGTCATGACGGTAAACTTGACCTATTAAACCTAAAATGTTTTTTTTTTTTGTACCAGGCTATAATCATGCTTATTTCTGCTGTGAATTTGACATTTTTAATATGGGAGTCAATGGGAGCTATCTCCTTTCTGGAGCCAGCCCCTAGTGGATGAGGGGGGAACTGCAATTTTTGCCACTTCCATGTTGGCCTCACATATGGGGAGCCTAAGTCTCCTCCCCTTCCTGTTGGCCCATGGGTCCCCTGGCCGAAATAAAATTGAATGGAAGTCAATGGAGTGGTAAAAGTTATTTTCTGGTCCACTTTGTCTTATGTCCTGAATCACACATATGATGTACCTCAATTTAAATGACAACTAATGATGTGCATTTCCACTGTGTTTGTCAAGTGATTTGGGATTTATTTGATTGTAAAAATTCGCAATTAAAATGCCTACAAATCAGAAGTCGCATATATGACATCACAGAGCTAACAGCTAGCTAGCACTTAAAGGAGTCATAACCTAGTATTATCTTGGATACCCACGCTCTATTATAGTCTTTCAGGCCCTTCTAAAAAAGAAAAGTTGAACAAAAGTGAAAAAAATAAACACAGAGTTCCTCTGACCCTTATTTCTGAAGGCATTATTGTCTTGCGAGATTTGATGCAATATTTTGGCTGTCGTGGACGGGCATTGTAATAATGCAAATGAGGGGCGCGTTGATTGGTGGCAGGAAGGAGGGGGGTTGACACGATATGTCTATGATTGACAACGCATCAGCATATCTAACCCATATCTACTGCTCCAGCAAGCATACAGTAGCAGTTAGCTGCTGTTTGCTACACACAGCAGAGCAATAAAAACACAGCCTTACCGTTTCAATTGCAGGCAAATCTCTGATTGTTGGAATTGCCCCTTTTTCCAAACGGAGCTTTGATGCCAACTTCGCCTGATATTGTCCCAAATTCGTAAAGGATTCCGGCGTAAAATTGATTCTGGCAGTCAGTAACAGAGCAACTCATGTGTGCACTACGTTTCTGGCAGAAATGGTTTTAGCTGATTAAAATAAAAGGCTGACACGAATATGTCTTCTTAATGCATCATTGTGTTTAGAAAATTTCTGCATCTTTCACGGTCGAGTTCGTACTTCGAATAGTGATGTGTCGGTCGTGAACGAACCGGCTCTAAGAGCTAACTCTTTGAAGTGAACGATGGGAGCCGGCTCGTCATTGGGAGCCGTTTGTTTTATTTTTTCATTCCCCCTCGCTTGTTTTGGTACAATTGTTACACATCGTTTTGCATTAATATTGGTAATAAATACACTTTAAGCAACGGAAAATATGAGGAGGCACTTGGGAGCCGAAAGAGTCGGCTCTTTATGGTGAGCCAAGCCAAAAGAGCTGGCTCTCCAAAAAGAGCTGGAATTCCCATCACTAGAATTCAGTAATGGCGGCGCTCGACTCAATATGAGGGGGAGAGGAGCGAGGGGAAGGCGGGCTTTCTGCAGCATAGGTCTGCGATGTCTATATATGGTATATCCTGCGCCGACTTGATGTCAAGTCGGCCAGAAATTAAAATCACGTATTTGAGTGCGCGTGCACATGGGCTGGTTGATGAACCCAGGGGTAAACAAACGCTTCACTTTTAAATATCAGCTTCCCGGCCAGTGTATAATCGTTAGGCAATCATAACATACATTTTTCCTGGTGGAAAAGTGAAAATTACAGGCATGACTCCTTTAAAATACCGAGACCTTGTGGAGCAGCATGCTGGCGCATTTCAAACAGGATCAGAAAATAAAATTTATCGCTCCATTGACTCTTGTTCATTTTTTTGGGCAGTAGGGGACCCATGGACAGGAAGTAGAAGGGCGTGACTTAGGCTCCCCATGGCCGGCGGAGTTTGCCCCTTGGATGCACCTTGCTGGCTCACGTCACACTTCCTGTCTGGCTCATGCACGCTGAGTTTTTTTCAATAACTTCATGGGAATCTGCATGTGGGGTCCAGAAAAAATAGACTTCATGCGGAAGGTTAACAGAGCTCGGCATCCGCACCGCAGCTTGAGAATGCTCTGATTAGACTGAATGTTTTTTCATCTTTGAGGAGGCCGTACAGAGTCCCTAGCGTATCCGGAAGACACCCAGTGTAAATCAGGCGTAAGGTGTTAGGTCTTTTAATACCAAATAGATAGTCTAAGCCACATTTGTTAAGATTTCTATAATCTGCAACTTATAGCAGCCCTGACCAATTTTCAACAGTTAAATGTTTTTTTTGTTTTTTTTATAGAAACTCAAAACTGGCAAATGGACTAATCTGATTAACGGCATTTTAGTTCAGTTCAGTTCAGTTTATTTATAAAGTGCCAATTCACAACAGATGTCATCTCAAGGCACTTAACAAGAAGTCATTTTAATACATTTATACAAACATTGCAATCAGTTAAAAAGTTTCCTATTTAAGGAATCCCAGCAGTCATTGGCGTGAGGTTGGGCAGACTTTCCAACCACAGCAATCCTTCAGCAATCCCTCATACTGAGCAAGCATGTAGCGACGGTGGAGAGGAAAAACTCCCCTTTAACAGGAATTTGCCTCCAGCAGAACCTTTGCAGCCAAGCAGGATACCAGACCAGGTATATCTTCCATGGAGAGAAAAACACTGAGAGAAAAGAAAGTTAACAGTCGAAATAGCAGAATGTACTGTAATACAACTGGAGAGTAGTAGTAGAAAATGAAGTAGCAGAGTGAAGAAAATTGGTAAGTCTGTCCTCCAGCAGTCTAAGCCTATAGCAGCATAACTACAGAAATAGCTCAGGATGACCTAAGCCACTCTAATTATAAGCTTTATCAAAAAGGAAAGTTTTAAGACTGGCCTTAAAAGTAAACAGAGTGTCTGCCTCACGGACTAAAGCTGGGAGCTGGTTCCACAGGAGAGGAGCCTGATAACTAAAAGATCTGCCTCCCATTCTACTTTTAGAAATCCTAGGAACTACAAGTAAACCTGCAGTCTGAGAGCGAAAGGCTCTGTTTGGAACATATGAAATAATTAGATCTCTGATGTATGATGGAGCTTGATTATCAAGGGCTTTGTATTTAAGAAGGATCTTAAATTCTATTCTGGATTTAACAGGGAGCCAATAAAGGAAAGCTAAAGCAGGAGAAATGTGATCTCTCCTTTTAATATTCATCAGAACTCTTGCTGCCGCATTTTGGATCAACTGAAGGCTTTTAATGGCATTTTGTGGACTACCTGATAGTAAAGAATTACAGTAGTCCAGCCTTGAGGTAACAAATGCATGGACTAGTTTCTCAGCATCACTCCTGGACAGGATGTTTCTAATTTTAGCAATATTCCGGAGGTGAAAGAAGGAAATCCTAGAAACCTTTTTAATATGGGATTTAAATGTCAAGTATTGGTCAAAAATAACGCCGAGGTTCTTTACGTTATTACTGGGGGCCAATTTAATGCCATCCAGATGAAGTGATTGACTATTCAGTTTCTTTTTTAGAACTTCTGGTGCAAAGACAGCAACTTCTGTCTTGTCAGAATTTAAAAACAAAAAGTTTAGATTCATCCATGTTTTTATGTCTTCCTGACATGCCTGTAATCTACCTAACTGAATGGGTTCATCAGGATTTATGGATAAATATAGTTGTGTATCACCGGCATAGCTGTGGAAATTTATTCCATGCTGTCTAATGATTCCACCAATTGGAAGCATATATATGGTGAAAATAATTGGTCCAAGCACAGAACCCTGTGGAACTCCACAAGTAACCCTTGAGAGTGAAGAAGATTGATCATTTAGATGAACAAACTGGAATCTATCAGACAAATATGATTTAAACCAGCCTAGTGCTGTTCCTTTGATCCCTCCAACATGTTCAAGCCTTTCTAAGAGAATATTGGGATCGACTGTGTCAAAAGCAGCACTGAGATCTAACAAAACCAGAACAGACACCAGTCCATTATCTGAGGCCATGAGAATATCATTAGTAACCTTCACCAGTGCTGTTTCAGTTCTATGATGAGCTCTAAAACCTGACTGAAACTCTTCAAACAGCTTGTTACTGTTTAGATGCTCACAGACTTGATTAGCAACAATTTTCTCAAGGATTTTGGATAAGAAAGGAAGGTTAGATATAGGTCTGTAATTCACTAAGTCATCTTGATCAAGGGAAGGTTTCTTGAGTAAAGGTTTAATTAAATTTGGTATGAACTCTATCTGATGAGTTATTTAGTTAATTATTAAAATTAATGTAATTCAACTTGTATTTCTTACGATCAGGTCTTTATATTGCATAGCTAAATATTGAAACTTAATAATAAGTTAATTTTGATACAGATCACATACAGTAGCCATACTAATACAGCTACAGCTTTAGCCTAAGACTGGTGTAATTACAAATTATGTGTTCCATGAGAGTGTTAAAACAACTTTACATATGATCTGTTTACCCAGAAATTACTTTTTATTTTATAAAGTATTTTCTTTAAGTAGTATCTCTGAAAAGCAGCAATAATTAGCTTCTGGAGATCAAAACCTTTATAGAATGTGTTATATATTGTAATTTACATATGTTGTTGTAAAATCAATTCAAGTAAAATAATTGTGAAACTGTGATTATTTTATCAATCTGTTATCGTACCACCAAAAATCTTAATCATTGTAACACTATAATGCATTAGCAACAGCTTAGAATTGGAACCAGTTTGATGTAAGAAACATATGGGGTGTTTATTTTTGCCTTGATCAATTTTGACAAAATGTGTGGAATATGACAGGAATATAACCACGTGAAAGCATGCAGTATCCTTGGAACTGTATGTGTAGGATAGGCATGCTTTCAAGGTACAACGAAATTTTAAAGCTCAACACGGTATAGTGGAGCAGCCTCCACATTACGCTTGTTCCTGTGTCTTTCATTTTAGATGTCAGGAAAGATTTAGCTCTTTGAGTTCCTAATAATATTCTACTTCATTATACTGACCAGAAAAACTGATTTAGCAACAATCTAATCTCAGGAATTCTGACATTCAGGTTACCAAAACAGCTTGCAAGAGAACAAAAAGCAAATTAGGTTTATGGTCACATCTTTCTTCATTTCTGCAATGTCTCACCACTACAGTTATAGGGACAGTGTGATTGCTTGAAGGTCAATATGCTTCCTTTATCATTTCAGCCAGCTGAAATAATTCACTGCTACCATTGACAATACCACACATGGCTTTGGTAATCTCCCCGAGGTATCAGGTGATAAAAATTTGCATGAAAATGCCGAAATCTACACCTGGCTATCACATGTTCTAACCAGTCCAAAGAGTACAACACACGCACACCTACACACACCCGTACACACACCCACACACCCACACGCGCATATGCTTACCCTTAATCAAGGTTGGAAGATGCATTTCATGAATTAAAAATTTGAAGCACCTCTCCACTCTACCAGTGTCTCTACTTTTCCTGATTAAAATGATAGAGGGGCTGGAGAATGTTTGATCTCCAAATCAATTTACATTTAAGATTCAATTTTGCACCTGCAAGACTTTGATTTTGAAACCTTTCGCCTTCTCCAGCCATGCAAGGGTGAAAATTAATCTCTACCAGCTGTTGAAGAAACTGTTGTTGATTTTCTTATTCTCTCCTTTTTTGACTTACTAAATCGAATGGCTGAATCCTACTAACTGATGAGTTGAATTTAAAAATAAAATTTTTTTCAATGGCTAAAACTCATTAAGTATTTAAACACACCTCCAGAAATTCAAACAAAACAATGAAAAAAATCTGGGTTCACTGAAGCATATGGTAGCTATTTCTTTGGAGGGAAATACCCCAACCCGTGGAATGAAATCAATGCTTTAAGCATGGAGACGAGGAGCAGACGAGGTGCATGAAAAACAAACAACATCCCAACACTAAATCAGGGCTTGCAATACAATGCTCGCCTCTGGCAAGAGGAAATATCTTTTTTAGAATGTTGTCAATTATCTATTGATTCCTTAATTAAATTACCCATGCCTTTTCCTCTTCTTATCGCTCCAGAATACTATGAGATAATTATGTTTTAGCATTGTTTATATTAAAGAAGGTCTCAGGAGAGATACTAAGCCTTCATTCTAGTGATTCATAACTGAAAAATGAATCCTAAATAAAGGCTGGGTCATGCTATAGTTAATCATTAAGCTATGAACCTTTTAGGAAAGCCAGACAATCAATCTGTTCGTTTTCAATACAGTTTGATATACAAATTTTCTTGAAGTCACACAGCATAGTTGTCTATCATAAAGACACAGCCATGTTGTTTACATATAGCTATGTTTCTGGCTTTAAGCTAGTTGGGAATTTTCTGTTATTAACTTCCTTAATTTTTTTATAAAATCTTATTTTTTATGTTTCTTTTTATGATTGACAGATTAAACAGATTTCAGTCAAAATGGACGGAATAGAGAAAAATCCTGAAGCTACATGCTAGCATGCTAACAAAAAACAATGATTTTGCCAAGCAGTTTATGCTGCATTGCATTGGTCTAAGAAGTCATGCATTAGGATGATTTAAACATCCCACTCTGTTCCAGTTACAAGTCGGTAAAGTTGTGAGATTTGCTAACCGTTGTGGTAGCAGCTAGCCTAACTAGTGCTATATGCTAGTAATAATGCATTCCAGCATTTCCTCCATTTAAATTCTTGGAAAAACATTGCTGAAACCAAATATTGTATACCTGTTTTTTTTTTTCGCTTACTGATTTTAAGTAAAACTAAGCTCTTCCTGTTTTAGATCAGTTAGAAACACCATAATGATTTTTACGTTCTAAATGCCAGAACAATGAGAGGGCATTTTTTGCAGAATTTTGCTTGACTATTTTCTGCCTTTAAATAAATTGTGAAAGCCCAAATAACAATCCCCTAGTATAATAAGCTTCTACTAGATTAATTCATAACATGATATTACATTTATTTACATTGGAGTCATATCTATATTTTAAGACAACACTTTAAACCCGCTGCTTCCTTGTGGGACATCATTAAAAGAAATCAGGAAGAGAATTATAAAATTATCTGCAAGTGTAAACAAAATTTAAGAGTCTAGTCATTATATCATTCAGGAGGGGAACAGGTAGATGAACATTTTCTGTTGCAAAATGTTTGTATCGACCCCAGCAAAAAGTTAAACAGATCGAGAAGAAGAATTCTAGATTCTTCCTTGATTCTAAGTAAGTGGTGTCCAGAGTCAGTCCTTTAGGGCCAGTCTCTTGCATGTTTTAGATTTGTCCCTGCTCAGCACACCTGAATCAAATGATGGTTCATTAGCAGGCTTCTTGACATGCTGAGGAGGTAGTTGGACCATTTGAATCAGTGGTGTTGGAGTAGAGACACATCCAAACTGGTAGGACACCTGCCCTTGAGGCCTATAGCTTAACACCCATGGTGTAAGTGAACCAAAAACTCTGGCTTTATTTATTTAGTTTCACATATTGCCAGGCTAGTTTGAATAGTATTTTCCCAATAAGAAATTAAATCATAATTTAAAACTGCATTTTTAATCCATTTAGTTAATCTTTTTCTGATATTAAAATTTGTTTGAGGATTTGGAACATTTAAGTGTAAAATAAATAGCAAAAAGATAAATCTGTAAAATCTGTAAAGAGGTTTTTTTACAGCGTTGTAATAATACTTGTATGTAATTTAATCTCTAGCTGTTCTGTGAAAGCCTCAGACATTCATTAAAGAACATTAGTGAACAGACAGCATCATGATAGATTCAGGATGTAAAATCATTTTTCCTCCACTTAACAATCATGTGATCCTTTGTTTTAATCTATCCCATAAATCCCATAAATGAAATACGTTTTATTTTTTTTGTTTTGCTGTAATACTGTATGAGAACACCTAAAAAGCTCAAGGGGTTTAAAAACTTTTGGAAAGAACTGTATATGTTGCAAACATGAGGGAGGTTTAAAGGTTTGAAAAATAACATTTGGATGAACTGCTGTTTGAGATCAGAAATACTTTAAGATGTTAAAAAAATCGAATTTTGCATTGACCCCACTCCTACTCACTGTCAGCCTCAGGCTCCAGGGAAAACTAAACTAAACTCAAGAGGCTCAGAGAGTTATCCTTTGCAGCAGGTAAGTTATTGACTGCTTATAACCTCTCCACAGAGCCCAACCTTAAAAAAGATCGGACGTATTTAATGATAAAGTCGGTGAAATGGATGAGCTGTTGCCATAATCAATAGATGTTTTTGGGACGATGGCTAGATGTGGACAGCAAAGCAGTAAGAAAATGCTATCACATGTTTGCCTTACATATAGTTAAAATTTTTCTGTAAAGCTCCTGTAACAGGTAGACGTTTTCTGGATTTATTGACATTCAGTATGTGTTGTATGCAACTTAAGGGGAGAACTGTGGAAGTTTATCCAATACAACTTTAAACCTAGCTTCATGCTTCATGTAGTAAACATGATATCTGCTATACAGGCATGAAACTGTAACAGAGAAAGGTGATCAAATAATTTTGTTTACCGACATTATATATCTGAACACAATGTTTAAATGTTTTTTGTAAATAGCAGCAGAACTGATCTCTGTATGTTTGAACAGTGCTGGTGTCCTGCATTACAGAAATTAACTTCCTTCATGGTATGTTTTTAGGAATTACTTTGTTACAAATGTTTAGGCAGTGCAGCAAGACAGAGAATAAGACTAAAAGAATATGTTTACAACAATGTAAAACACCAGTGATCATGAGTCATGACTTTAAATGCCTTCTGGCGTCGTGAGGCTGCCTAAAAGTATTACGGGTTCCCATAAGCGTTCCCTAAGTGTTTTTGCATAAATGCTCAGCAGTGGCAGATTAGAACATCAAGAAATCCATTGTACGTACATTGAGTTGTATAGTCATTAAAAGCTAATTTACACGATACAATGAGATTTTTTTTATGTTTTTACATTTGTTAAGTAAAAGGTCGACAATTTGAACTCAGCTTCAAAATGAAAACAACAGCTTGAGTAGATTCTCAACTAAATTACCAATGCTATATATATATATGTATATAACTGTAAAAAAATCCAACAAATAACATTTTATGATTTTTTTTATTAATTGTATAATGGTGCAGGAAATAAGTATCTGGCCAATATCAAAAGTTCACTTCAATCCTTTGT